>CM056053.1:81825515-82425515 GCA_029574335.1 Rana kukunoris
GTTCCCAAATGTCTGAGTGCACCCGAGCGGTCTCAGAGTGTCTCCGGGCCAGCAATGACTTGAGGCAGATGGGCGACTTAATAAATTTGAAGCACACAAAATCTGGTGCAGCTGTGCATGGTAGCCAAATCGGCTTCTAATGTCAGCTTGTTAGGGCCAATTCACACTATCTTCAGTGAGATGTTTTACCACATGGTAAAACGTCTGTCACTGCAGGGACACACAGGAAGATGTTTCCTATGTGACACTGACACTGCAACACAGCCTAGCACTGCAATAAAATGCAGACCTGCTGCATTTTGTTTTTGCAGTGCCCTGGCCTGAATCACACTGCAATGTTAAGCAGCGCACACTTCAAATAAAGCTTGTACAAAACAAAGTGACAGTTCTGTGTGCTGAATCGTGCACCACACTGCCCCCTAGCCAGCCAGCAGCCAGATTGCTGAATTGCTCAGTCCTCTTTGCGATTTCATGGCTGACAAGTGTGAATTTGCCCTCCAAGCTTTGACAAGAAAGCCTGCAAGCTAATTTGTTTTCTATGTTTACAGGTGTTCTTGTCAAATGCTGCGTTTGCTATTTAGAGGCATGCACTAGAATGGCAAATGCAGTACTTGAAAGAAACAGCCGCATTTGACCTGCATGTCAAACTTGCCTCAAAGTCGGTGGAATTTTGCTGACTTGCAGTTCACATGCATTTTAAACACCAATAAAATAACAATACCTGTTGACATGAGTCCTCGCAGTGATATGTCTAGTCCTGTGCAGTCCAAAGGCTGAATAGCCATCAAGCCTGAAAATGTCTCTGCATTGTGTGTAAACTGTGGGTCAATCTTAGAGCAACATTGCTAAGAACTTTCTCTTGGGTCAAAACTTGCTAAAAAATATCACTCCTGTGCAATCATAAAAGAAAAGATAACCTGACCTTGGACAGAGACTGGCTCTTCATGGAATCTGCAATGTACCATGAATGAGTGGGTTGATGTATGCTCACTTTCCTCCCCTTATAGATTGTGTTTGAAATCTAGTACACATGGGCCGAATGTAGGCTTGTTTAATAGACTTTCGGCCCGTGTGTACAGCGCCCAGTCCAGCAGAAGCGGGCCGTTCGGCCGACTTCCGTTGGAGGCTCATGATCGAAAAAGGTCTGCCGACCTCCTCCCATTCAACGCTCTCAGCAAATGGTGGGGGAAATCACTGTACTATCATTGCATAGTTAACCACTTAAGACCTGGGCCTTTAGGCAGCTAAAGGACCTGGCCAGTTTTTTGCGATTTGGCACTGTGTCGTTTTAACTGACAATTGCACAGTCGTGCGATGTGGTTCCCAAACAAAATTGGCTTTTTCTTTTTTTTTCCCCACAAATAGAGCTTTCTTTTGGTGGTATTTGATCACCTCTGCGGTTTTTATTTTTTGTGCTATAAACAAAAAATTCAATATTTTTTTACTTTTTGCTATAATTCCCCCCAAATATATATATAACATTTTTTTCCCTCAGTTTAGGCCGATATGTATTCTTCTACCTATTTTTGGTAAAAAAAAATCGCAATAAGCATTTATCGATTGGTTTGCGCAACGTTTATAGCGTTTACAAAATAGGGGATAGTTTTATTGCATTTTTTTTACTACTAATGGCGGCGATCAGCTATTTTTTTTTTTGCGACATTATGGCAGACACTTCGGACAATTTTGACACATTTTTGGGACCATTGTCATTTTCACAGCTAAAAATGCATTGTTTACTGTGAAAATGACAATTGCAGTTTGGGAGTTAACCACAAGGGGGCACTGAAGGGGTTAAGTGTGATCTCATCTGTGTTTCTAACTGTAGGGGGGTGTGGCTGTAGGTGTGACGTCATTGATTGCGTTTCCCTATATAAGGGAACACACGATCAATGACGGCGCCACAGTGAAGAATGGGGAAGCTGTGTTTTAACACCCAGCTCTCCCCGTTCTTGAGCTCCGGGGACCGATCGCGGGACTCCAGCGGCGATCGGATCCGCGAGTCCTGCAGTCACGAAGCTTCGGACCAGGGCGCGCGCGACCCGCGGCTCGGCACTTAAAGAGGACGTACCTGTACGTGCTTGTGCCTAGATGTGCCATTCTGCCGACATATATGTGCAGGAGGCGGTCCTTACGTGGTTAAAATAGTGGCCCTGACTGGCTGGGTTGAACTAAAGACTACAGGGAGTGCAGAATTATTAGGCAAGTTGTATTTTTGAGGATTAATTTTATTATTGAACAACAACCATGTTCTCAATGAACCCAAAAAACTCATTAATATCAAAGCTGAATATTTTTGGAAGTAGTTTTTAGTTTGTTTTTAGTGTTAGCTATTTTAGGGGGATATCTGTGTGTACAAGTGACTATTACTGTGCATAATTATTAGGCAACTTAACAAAAAACAAAAATACCCATTTCAATTATTTATTTTTACCAGTGAAACCAATATAACATCTCAACATTCACAAATATACATTTCTGACATTCAAAAACAAATCAGTGACCAATATAGCCACCTTTCTTTGCAAGAACACTCAAAAGCCTGCTATCCATGGATTCTGTCAGTGTTTTGATCTGTTCACCATCAACATTGCGTGCAGCAGCAACCACAGCCTCCCAGACACTGTTCAGAGAGGTGTACTGTTTTCCCTCCTTGTAAATCTCACATTTGATGATGGACCACAGGTTCTCAATGGGGTTCAGATCAGGTGAACAAGGAGGCCATGTCATTAGTTTTTCTTCTTTTATACCCTTTCTTGCCAGCCACGCTGTGGAGTACTTGGACGCGTGTGATGGAGCATTGTCCTGCATGAAAATCATGTTTTTCTTGAAGGATGCAGACTTCTTCCTGTACCACTGCTTGAAGAAGGTGTCTTCCAGAAACTGGCAGTAGGACTGGGAGTTGAGCTTGACTCCATCCTCAACCCGAAAAGGCCCCCCAAGCTCATCTTTGATGATACCAGCCCAAACCAGTACTCCACCTCCACCTTGCTGGCGTCTGAGTCGGACTGGAGCTCTCTGCCCTTTACCAATCCAGCCACGGGCCCATCCATCTGGCCCATCAAGACTCACTCCTCATTTCATCAGTCCATAAAACCTTAGAAAAATCAGTCTTGAGATATTTCTTGGCCCAGTCTTGACGTTTCAGCTTGTGTGTCTTGTTCAGTGGTGGTCGTCTTTCAGCCTTTCTTACCTTGGCCATGTCTCTGAGTATTGCACACCTTGTGCTTTTGGGCACTCCAGTGATGTTGCAGCTCTGAAATATGGCCAAACTGGTGGCAAGTGGCATCTTGGCAGCTGCACACTTGACTTTTCTCAGTTCATGGGCAGTTATTTTGCGCCTTGGTTTTTCCACACGCTTCTTGCGACCCTGTTGACTATTTTGAATGAAACGATTGATTGTTCGATGATCACGCTTCAGAAGCTTTGCAATTTTAAGAGTGCTGCATCCCTCTGCAAGATATCTCACTATTTTTGACTTTCCTGAGCCTGTCAAGTCCTTCTTTTGACCCATTTTGCCAAAGGAAAGGAAGTTGCCCAATAATTATGCACACCTGATATAGGGTGTTGATGTCATTAGACCACACCCCTTCTCATTACAGAGATGTACATCACCTAATATGCTTAAATTGGTAGTAGGCTTTCGAGCCTATACAGCTTGGAGTAAGACAACATGCATAAAGAGGATGATGTGGTCAAAATACTCATTTGCCTAATAATTCTGCACTCCCTGTAGTAGTGTGCATTAAGATTAAGACTTTATTTTACAACTGGCCAATTAGACAATTCTATTAATTGAGAACAGTAAGCAGAGAGCAAGTTATTACTTGTCGGCATACAGTTTTTTCTTTTTTGTTATCCCTCTTTTCCATTAAAATAGACTTTAAATAAAATGTTTACAGAACTGAGAAGGTGGACCAGGTAGAGTTGCAGACATGGAGAAAATGCCAAACACTTTAGGTTCAATTTGACACATGGCTTAAAGGACAATGATAAAAAAAAGCACAGAATATAGAAATATTTTTACAGTGGTTATTCAAACAGTTTTTTATTTTTTTGGACTAAAGTTCACTTTAGTTGAATTTATTATTTGTATTGCTGCATAGAAAGCTTACTTGTTTTTTCCCATATCGGCTCCATACAAGGGGAAAAAAAAGATTATTAGTTTAACGTGCAGAAGAAGCAAATGTGAAATTAAAAAGCAGATGGCAAAGAATTATGTCTCTTCTTAATACTGGCTGAGTAGATTATGCATAATTGTAAAAATGTCATCACACTTTGTAAACATGAAGGCGAAGTGTGTTTGCTGGGCTGCACATCTGTTTTGGGACATTGTTAAATGGTTAGAAAAATCAATGCTGATCTGAGCTTAGCATATTAATCTGGGGGATCTAATTAACTTAACAGTTATGACTCCTGGTAGATACATGACTCATGCGTCATAAAAGGCCTGACAAGAATTTGGCAGGTGTAGCTGCAATAGTGTTGTAGCTTTTGAGCTGTAAACTTTTTTTTTTTTTTTTGTCTTTTTAAAAAAAAAATCTGCACTTAAGGTGCATTGACGGCTCTAAAGCTTCAATAATGCTAATGTTGTGCAGCCTTATTGCATTATTAATTTGGCAAAGTTCTACATGTGCTTTCATGTAGTAGAGAATTTTATGCCAATAGGAACTGCAGTGTTGAGGCCTGTGCACACGCAGAGACTATCGGACAAATGATCTTCCGTTTTTATTTTGCATGCTAGTCTCATATCGAAAATGACGAGGTTACTCAACTCAAGAAAATTCTAGTATGACCGAATACAACAGTGCAAGTGAAGTAATGTAATGCATTTTTTTGTTTCCAACTGTGCATAGTCTTTTTTTTTTTTCAGGCAAAAACTGTACTGATTTAATAAAATCTTATGATTTTTGTGTTTGGATAATTTTAGATGAAATGTCGTGATCGGGTCTTGAAAGCTGTGTACGAACGATCAGATTATCGTGCGATTGCTTCGAAAGCTGTATTTTTTTGTCCTAGTTCTGATCTTGGGGACTAGGATTTAGTGAAAAATACAGTTTCATTGTCCACCTGTTAAAGAGATTGGTTGGCAAAACCATTGTTTTTATTGTTACACTTCACTTTTTCCCTTGTTTCTTTAACCATTCCTAAAAACGCTGCTAAACTCCTGTAGGAGAAAAACGTCTTTAAGCTTATATTGTGCAATGAGGCTTAAATGTTTAGCATATCGAACGTGTAAACAATTGGATAAAAATAGATGGAATATGAAAATTCAGTGACAAAGTTTGTAAAATTGGTAAAATGCAGCAGAAAAATCTATGTTGCCTCCTTTCCATGAAAGATAATGGATTATCTCAAGCTACTGGAATTCTATCCTCCTAATAGGATTTGTAGCATTATTTTATGTTATGAAATAAATGTTATAATAAAGGTCTTGGAACACTTTTTTGTGCTAGTTCCCTTTAGAATTTCCTGCACCTACATTTGCAAATTTTTCAGTAGCTTTACTGACACCTGCACCAAGTTCAATAACTACCATTTACAAACCTGCCACTATGGTAACAGATTCTAAATGAATTACTGTCCGTTTTGCATTTTAGAAAATTGGTAGTCGTTAAGACCTAGGTAAGCCAGTACTCACTGGGCTATTGCAGTGCTGAAAGCGTCTTGTACATGACCGCTTACTGCACAGTACAGTATACCCAGCCCCATACATCTGTCTAGTAGATTTCCTGGCTGAAAGATACATTTTACTAAAGGGGACAGAATAGTTGTATTGAATCTGGGTGGCCAGAGCCGAATGGTGAACTGAGAGACTAGTTACCCATTAGGTCCCACACATGGCCCACTGTGGATTCAAAAGCTGTTGGACAATGCTGTGTGGTGTCATTTAAAAGTTTGGAGCTCCTCTTGGGGAACTGAGTATCTCGGTTTCTCATCATAGTACAAAACTCCTCAGCCATTCGCCGCTAGTGTGAAAGACGACGTTGCCAGGGAGGGAAGTAGTATATAACATTGGGCTCCGATAGGTGCAAGCAATGACACTTTCTATGGGGGGGCCCAACGGAAATCTAAAGCGTGTCTTTGAAACCCTTTAAAATCCCCCCAAAAAGTTGCTTTTCATGTTTCCACACTTACTGGATACAGAATCTATGGTGTTGTGTTTCAGGAAGTAATCTTTAGGTGGATTTTTTCTTTCAACTGTTCTTTGTATACGACCAGCTTTAAGATATCAAGTTAACATTTGCAGTATTATTATTATTATTATTAAAAAGTGTTTAATATCGCACCCGTCTTACCCATAGGGCCTCGAAGCGCTAAACGCAAACGTACACATCACCCATAGCGGCACCGCAGCAATTAAAAGGGGTACTAAGAAGGGAGAAACCTAATATAACATGAGAAGGACTCAAAACACCCCTTACTGGTTCAGCCATAGGCTGAATACCTAGGCCTTGCAGTTTGTAGCGCTATGTTGAACTACCCCTTTACCACAGGTAGACACAATCAGATGTTGTACAGTTTTTAAACGTATCAGGCTTTCTACATACAAATATGGAGTGGAAGTGTCTTGTAATCATTTTATGCAGGGTTGTCAGATTGCATGAGAATCCTTACACACATGCATAACTTGTTCTTTGGAAAGTATGTGTTCTGTATGCAAGTGCAGTGACAGTGTGAGCATCACTATACTGGACTTTATATGATAAACCAAGTGAATGACACTGATAGTGTTTTAATTAAGAATGTGTAGAATAAATATTCTCTGGTACCCTTAAACTTCAAGACATTGGTTTTAGTGCAAATACAAAAAATACGGCTTTTCTAAATAAATTCGTTTCCTGATATAAAATACAAATTGGTGATTTTGCTGATGTATGTTCAAGTTTAGCCCTAATTATTCTTTTCCACTCCAAAGAATCTTGTACTGTGCGTAGAAACTTGAAATTATTCTTGCATACATAGGAACACCAGTTCTGAAAGAAATACACCCCAGGCTGCTTTTGCCGACTTCTAAGAATGTTTGTTGCCGGTTTTTTTCTTTCTGTGTGTTTATTTGCAACAGAACATTGATTTTCATTGATTTTTTTTTATTTATTTTTTTGTTTAACAATCAAGTTTCTTATTTGATTTTCACAATACAAAAGGCAATAGAAAATACAGTAGTGTGTGTTTATAAAGGAAGAGTTGCATAGAAACATCATACAGGACACCTAAGCATAAAATAACAAAATCTAATGAAAGGTTATATAGTGTACATATAAAGGAAATGAATCATTTAGTACTGCTTACATATTTCATATACCACAAAGAGCCAATGTCATAATTCACCTTAGTCTATTATCGCATGTGACGTAAAGTTTTTATTCAGCTTATACAGGCGAAACTCGAAAATTAGAATATCGTGCAAAAGTTCATTTGTTTCACTAATGCAACTTTAAAGGGTGGAACTAATGATAGACTCATTGGCCCGGATTCACATAGCCTAGATACGCCGTCATAAGTACAGATGTGCGCCGTCGTATCTATGCGCCGATTTCCAAAGCTAGATACGTCGAAAAATAGGCTTCAGCCGCCCGACTAACTTGCCTACGCCGGCGTATCATGGGTGCATAGTTACGCTGGACGCATCTGGCGTTCCTATTTTAAATATGCAAATGAGTAAGATACGCCAATTCACGAACGTACTTGCGCCCGGTGCATGTTTTAAGCGATTTGCGTAAGGGTTACGTCCGGCGTAAAGTTATTCCACCATATAGGAGACGCAACTCATGTAAAGGTATGGACCAGGGAACGAACATCGTCGTTTTTTTACGCCGTTTACGTAGTACGTGAATAGGGCTGGGCGTAGGTTACATTCACGTTGTAGGCAGTGTTTCGACATATCTTTCGACGTGACTGTGAGCATGTGCACTGGGATGCGTCCAAGATACGACGCATGCGCAGTTAGTTTTTAGTACTTGTTTGAAGCTCAGCCCATTTGCATGGGGTCACGCTTCATTTAAATGTATCACGCCCACTTCCACCTACTTTGACGTACGTCGGTTTACGCCGACTAATGTACGCTACGCCGGCGCAATGTTGGCAGCATTTGCTTTGTGAATTCCATGCTTGCCTCTCAAAGTTGCGCCGGCGTAGCGTAAAGAAGATACACTACGCCCGCATAAAGATGCACCCAGGTATGTGAATCCAGGCCATTGCATGCAAAGCAAGATAGTTCAAGCCGCGATTTGTCATCATTGTGGTGATTATGGCCTATAGCTCATGAAAACTCCAAATCTACAATCTCAGAAAATTTGAATATTACATGCAATCAAAAAAACAAGGATTGTACATGGAACAATATCGGATATCTGAAAAGTATAAGCATGCACTTAGTACTTGGTTTGGGCCCCCTTTGCAGCAATTACTGCCTCAATGCGGTGTGGCAAGGACACTATCAGCCTGTGGCATTGCTGAGGTGTTATGGAAGACCAGGATGCTTCAATAGCAGCCTTCAGCTCTTCTGCATTGTCCAGTCTCATGTTTCTCTTGGCAATGCCCCATAGATTCTCTACGAGGTTCAGGTCAGGCGAGTTTGCTGGCCAATCAAGCACAGTAATCCCAAGGTCATTAAACCAGGTTTTGGTGTTTTTGGCAGTGTGGACAGGTGCCAAGTCCTGCTGGAAAATGAAGTCCGCATCCCTATAGAGCTTGTCTGCAGAAGAAAGCATGAAGTGCTCCAAAATTTCCTAGTAGACTGCTGCGTTAACTCTGGACTTAATGAAGCACAGTGGACTAACACCAGCAGATGACATGGCTCCCCAAATCACCACAGACTGTGGAAACTTCACACTGGACTTCAACCATCTTGCAGTGTGTGCCTCTCCATTCTTCCTCCATACTCCGGCTCCTTGGTTTCCACATGAGATGCAAAATTTGCTCTCATCAGAAAAAAAGGACTTTGGACCACTGAGCAACAGACCACCTAAGGCTTAGCCAGTTGTCAGTCCAGGCTTTTGGGTGAATTTCGACATTAAAATCGGACACTCTCCAGAGCCTGGACTGGCTGAGTGACATCAGAGGTGCATAATAAAGTGCCCTTTTAAGATCGACTGGAAAAATGGGGCAAAAGGAGCTTTGCCCATATTTCTCCTTTTTAAGAATCGGTGCTTCTTCACCTCACTATAAAAAAATGTTGACCATTTGTTGGGGTGGGAAGATATGGGCAGCAGAGGTGCTTAGTGGTTACCCCCTGTCTTCCAGCACTATGGTGATCTGTTTAACTCACATCCCGGACATCAACTGTATATAGTTTGCATGTTCACTCCGTTGCTTACATGGTTTTTCACACATTAAATACATCTGGTAAACTACTTGGCTCTTGTTAAAATTGGCCTTGGTGTGTATGTGTGTGTGAGGTAGGGATCTTAGATTGTAAGCTCCCTGAGGGAAGGGACTGATGTTTATGTACATCGCTGCATAAATATATATCAAGTGGAGAATTAAACGTATGTGCCAGTTTGTCCATTATATAATCCGTTCCTCATTCCCAGCCATTCATTATCTTTGCAGATTTCTCATGTTTCACAGTTGGTGCCGGCCTATGCAGGGTTTGATTGTCAGATCTGGATAGCTCTAAACTGATATAATGCATCTTTTTAGGACTGCTGTCAATCATTTTGAAAAGGACCACTATGCTTTGTAGAAAACTGGATTACGTTAAACACAAGGCATATATAACATACATTATTTTACCCAATATTCACACATTTTACAATTCGTTTGAAAAATGTGTGACCCCCTGGGTGGAGGTCGTGTGAATCCCATGTAAAAATATTTATAAATAAAGCTCAGTGAGTAACTTGTATAGCGCTACAAATGCGAACTAAATCACCTCAAGGCGCTTTTTGCATCCAGTGTCCTGATCCTTCAGAAAAGGTGGGTCTTTAGTTTTTTCCTAAAAGCTCAATGGTTTTCTTCTGTGCGGATGGTCGTGGGTAGAGCGTTCCAGAGCTGAGGTCCTAGGACTGCAAATCTTCATTCTACCTTAGATTTGTGGCAGGATTTGGGGATTTGAAGGAGGTTTTGGTTAGTTGACCGGAGGATACGATTGGTGATGTAGGGTTTTATTTTCTCGCTTAAGTATTGAGCGTTTCCTTGTGAGCATTTGTGAGTGAGGCAGAGGGTCTTGAATGTGATCCTTTACGGCTAGCCAATGGAGGGTCCTCAGGGACAGGGTGATTTCCCCCCCCCCCCCCCCCCCCCGTTGCCAGTCTGGCTGTCGTGATCTGGATGACTTGTAGACGCAAAATCTGGTATTTAGGTAGTCCTAGGTAGAGGGAGTTTGCGTAGTCGAGTCAGGAATTGATGATTGTTCCAACCACTACTGCTGTATCCTCTTCTGGGATGAAGGGGATTTGTCTGCTCAGTAGGTGGAGAAGATGGTGAGATCCGCTGACTACTGATCCTATTTGTCCATCCATAGTCATGTCTGAGTCCAAGATGACTTCCGAGGCTTTTGACTTTGTTGCTTGGGGGGTAATGGTTTGTCCACGGATGGTGGGTGGTGTCCACGTGGTCCTAGAGTTAGATTTTCGATTAGCGTGACGGATAAAAACTGTTTTGAACCCATTGAGTTTGAGGGAGCTTTCCGTCATCCAATTATCTATCAGAGTGAGGCATTTTCCTAGTTTGTGATATTGATCTTTTTTGTTGGCGATACAGAAATAAAGTTGAGTGTTATCAGCATAAGAGTGGTAGCGCAGGTTCGCTTTGATGATTTTAAGGAGTGGGCGGAGTTAGATGTTGAAGAGCATGGGCGAAAGAGGTGATCTTTGAGGGACTCTGCATGTAATGGTCCATGTTTCAGACGTGAAGCCTCCTAGTTTCACTCCCTGCGATTGATTTTCTAGGAAGGATGCAAACCAGGCTAGGGCAGAGTCTGAGACTCCGGCTACTTCTTTGAGTCAAGTGAGCAGGGTGTTGTGGTCTGCTGTGGCAAAAGCTGCACCGAGGTCCAGCAGCACCAGGAGACACGATTCTCCGTCATCTGCTGCTTCGAGAGCGTCATCCCATATCTTAAGGAGTGCCGTTTCTGTCCTGTGGCCTGGGCGGAAACCTGATTGTAGTGGATCTAGGAGTTTGTGGGCTTCCACATGGGGTTGTAGCTGTTGTACTACTGCTTTCTCCATGATCTTGGAGATGAAGTTAAGGCTTGTTACCGGGCTGCGATGGTTTGGATCTTTGGGGTCCAGGTTGGTTTTCTTTAGGAGGGGTTTGATTATGCCTTGCTTGAGGAAACTAAGAACAATATGTGTATTTTTAAAAGCAGCTAATGGAAATATCTGTATTGACCTTCTGAAATCCTTTGTACATCAGATTTGAGATTTGAAGAGGGAAAAGCAAAGCAGCTAGTCGGTAGTTCTACAATGCTCATGCGAGCACACTATTAGGGGCATGTTTGCCTGGAGTAGCATAAAACAATGCATATACTTTTCTTTGAAGGACAAGTTCTGCTTTAGAACATGTTACACCCATATAATAGGGTCTGATAAGCATACTCATAGTCCATTGACACTTCTACCAGCTTTCTAAGAGTGCTTTCACACTGAAAGCGCCCGGGCGTTGGCGGTAAAACACCGCCATTTCTAGCTGTTTTGCTGCTGTTTGCGGAGCTTTTCGGATGCTAGTGGGGTGCTTTTAACACCCGCTAGATGACGAAAAAGTGTTCAAAGCGCTGCTGCGCTTTGCCGGCGGTTGGATTTCAATGGGTGGCGGTTCGGCAGTGCTGCCCATTGATTTGAATGGGCAGGGGTACTTTAGGAGCAGTGTATTCACTGCTCCTAAAGCGCTGCAAAGAAGCTGCTGGCATGACCTTTTTTGACGCCCTGCCAGCGCAGCGCCCCAGCGTGAAAACATTCAGGCTTTCACATTGGGATTGCAGCTGAGGCTTTTTACAGGCGCTTTTTTTTAGCACTAAAGCACCTGAAAAATGCAGTGTGAAAGGGGTCTAAATTTGAAAGCCTATACGGAAGGGGTGCCCAAACTTTTGAAGAGTGAGGGCCACATAAGCGACTTGGTAACTGGTCGCGGGCAACAACAAGTGGAGCAGAAGGAAGGCAGAATCTGTGTCCACTCTGTATATGCAGAATGGACACAGACACAGCCCACTCTACTTTGTGGGCCCTCCCATCAGTTCCAACCAGATGGAAGATCCCCCTTCTGTTTTTTTATTTTTTATTGGATTTGAGGTAGGTGGTTGCAAATGGACACAAGTCTGTTTACATCTGCCGCTCCATAGAGATGAATGGAGGGTCTGTGTGGGTTGAACCGATCATGTGAAATGGGCCGATGGCTGCTTTTACGCTGCTGTGCTGCAGTTTACCTGCACTGCGATTGCAGCGCAGTGGACCTGTGGCTTTCCTGGGTTAGCTGCCCTATTGCCATTAATGTCCATTATATCCTGCAGGTGTGGTGCACTTTCTGAAAGCACACCAAACCCACAGCTAATAGAAGTCTATGACTCAGTGCAGGTAACCCAAAGGTGCACTGCGCTGCACCTGCAGGTCAGCTTGGAAGCAGCCCAGTAATTGCTGCTAAACAGATGTACAGATATACACAGTTTTTAGTAATAAAAGTAACTTTAATAACCGTCTTCCATTCAGGTATCCCCGGCTGTGACCATCCCAGGCAGATAGCATTTGGTATCACTCTGCTTGTGACTGGAGCCAGAGCTATACAAGAAGCATTAGTTTGTCACTCTGCTCCCTCGAAAGCCGCTTGCTTCCTCTACCGCTGGCTTCATTCAGAACACTGATGCTCTGGGATGGCGGGTCGGCAACCTGCGATCTGGACTTGCAAACCTGTTATCCCAAGGCAGGAGGTCGCAGACTCACGGGCCACATCGGAGGGCTCCGCGGGCCGCTGGTTGGGCACCTTTGCTATACAGAGATACGAGTAGAACGCTGGAGGAAGCTGACATGCTTCAATCCAGACAACGGCATGGCTTTGTAGTAGCAGAGTTCTGGGTGCCTGCCTGCAGTCCACACCTTTAACCAACTGAAAATATTTGGCGCATCTTGAAACTAAAAATATGACAAAAATTACCCGGGACTGTTGAGCAGTTCAAATCTTATCAGGCTCAAGAATGCAACTGGTCTCAGCTCCCATTATGTGTACAGATTATTGGTAAAAGAGGTAATACTACATTGTAGTAAACATGCCCCCCCCCTTTTTTTGTTTGCAACATGTTGCCATCAATTTCAAAATTATATATTATCTCAGTTTAAACATTTGATATGATATGTTGTTTTCTATTGTGGATTAAGTATGGATTTATGAGATTTGAAAATCTTTGCATTCTGTGTTTATGTAGATTTTACAGCTTCCCAACTTTTCTGGAATTGAGGGTGTGTTTAAACTGTAAGAGCACTATAACAGGATTAACATGCATCAACATATGTCAACTTTTGTTTATATATTATAAAATCATATAATTGCTAAAAAAAATTGTGTTAAAGTGAAGATGTCTCTTAAAATTATTTATCATCTGATGAATGGATATTACCTGTCAAACGAAGTGTATGTGTCTTTTAGGTATGTATAAGTAATGTAGCTTTCTTCTGTTTCCAGCGATGTGCATACTGTAAGCACCTTGGAGCTACAATCAAATGCTGTGAAGAGACATGTTCGCAGATGTACCATTACCCCTGCGCTGCTGGATCTGGCGCCTTTCAGGATCTCACTTGCTTTTCTCTGCTTTGCCCAGAGCACATCGATCAGGCTCTTGAGCGTTGTAAGTTTTTTCAGACCATGCAAGACTTCTGAGCATGAATAAAATGGATTAATCTCTTAGTCACTTAGGGACCGACCACCCTTGTGTATGCTGAGAATACTTTTATACGGAGTAAGTGCAAATATGCACTTATTTTTTTTAGTGATTGGGTGTCTTGTGTAATTCACAGCCTGTTTGCTCTAGAATAGTTTAAAGTGTGTGAACTTGATTTTGGCTGTAATTGGGTACAAAAATTGTGTAAGCACCCACAAAAGGTACGTACTTATTGTTTTTAGTGGATGTGGCTTTGGGCAGTTCTATTACAACGTACAATTCTTGGCTTTAATGACCTCTATCATAAACTATATATTAATGGGAATTCAGCAGCGCACTAGCTTCACTTTGTTTGCACCACATTAAAATTTGCACAAGATTCAAAATGCTCCCATTTCAGTATATCTGCAAAAGATTCAGGTCCTTAAAGTGGATGTAAACCCACTCTCATCCTTACTAAACTACTGCCATAGTGGTTATCTATAAGGATATAGATGCCTCCTGCATGTATCTTTACCTGTCAAATGTCTCCCCTCTGTCTGTTATAAGAACTGAAAAATTGCAGATTCCGTGGGTGGATCTGTTGTCTGGAGCTCTGTGGTGATGTCAGACTCCCCGCCCTCCTCTACACTCCCCTTGTCTACATGCATTTTTTCCCCTGTGTATTCCTTACACTAAATTCTGCTATGATCACTAATATCCAGTCAAAATCCAGAAAAGTAATCGCATGACTTCAGAAAAGGAGTGGAGGTGGGAATTAAAAAATAATGCCCGTCTCCAGGCTAGTGCATGAGATACTGTATGTAAATAACCTGTCATTTACAGCAAGGGGGCGGAACGGACCAAGGTTTTTCTCCAAGTCCGTTTTATATCACTGAACAATAAGAGGATTGCTCAGAGCTGGATTAACTCTGTGTGGCAAGACTGGGCACAGATTATAGGAAATCGTATACTCTACACTGTGACATAAAAAAAAGGTTTACATCCACTTTAATAGCTCTAGAAAGTGGCTTTTTTACACATCTTTTTGTGCTAGTGGTCTTTTAAAAAGGGTTATTAAATCCCACAGAGATCCTGTGCACATAGAAACTTTTCCCTTTTTAATCAGTTGATTAGAGTAAAAAAAATAAAAATTATTGGCCATTTCTGTGAGAGATGAACAGCTAACACTGAGCCCTGACCCCCCTTCATTCTGCTGAGCTCTTCTTCAGCCCTCCTGTTTATTGCAGACTGAGCGTAAACCCGCCACTAGCTAATCGGAGCACAGAGAGTGAAACTTTCAGCTTGTGGTGTTGTGAAAGATTGTGTATGAAGTAGTACACTTTCTTTCACAAAAGCACAAGTAGTCTACTACACTTGTCCCACTGGTGTATATACTGCCCCTGCCATTGAAATCAATAGACAGTGCTGCTAAAGCGCTTTGGCAACAGTGCTTTTTGGGTGCTTTTAACCCCTCTTTGCCCCCTTCTTTGGGATTAAAAGCAACCCGCTCCCTCACAGCGCCCAGTGGGGCGGTCTTCAGTGTAAAAGGGGTCTAAATCTATCTAAATGTGTATTTTTTTATTTATTTTTTCCTTTTTAATGTTTTAATCTTCCGTTTTCTGTCTTTTTCAGTTAAGGATGAAACTAACTGTGCACTGTGTGACAGCTCTGGAGACCTGCTGGATCAGCTCTTTTGCACAACTTGTGGTCAGCATTACCATGGGATGTGTCTGGAGGTAGTGGTGACCCCTTTAAAACGTGCTGGCTGGCAATGCCCGGACTGCAAAGTTTGTCAAAACTGCAAGTAAGTACCGTAAAAAAAAAAAGTCAGTACTTTCAGATTTTACCAACTAAGAAGCAGCTAATTATTTCATTTTTTTTTTTTTTTAAAATAAAGCACAGTAAGTGTTGTCACCTTATGAAAGCAAATGTGTGTTTGGCCGAATTCACCAGATTCCAAGGGCCATATCTGAACATTATTTTAACTGACAATTGCATGGTCATTCAATGCTGCACACAAATTCATTTTATATAATTAGGTAACAAATAGAGCTTTCTTTTGGTGGCATTTGATCACCACTGGGGGTTTTTCCGCTATAATGGAAAAAAAGACAGAACATTTTGAAGGAGAAAACAAAAAACAATATTTCTTTCATTTCTGCTCTAAAAAATATCCATAAAAAAATCGAATTTCTTCATAAATTTAGGCCAGTATGTATTTGCTACTTATTTTTGGTAAAAAAAATTCCCAATAAACGTGTATTGATTGGTTTGCGCGCAAGTTATATATCGTCTACAAACTATGGTGTGTGTGTATGTATGTATGTATGTATGTATATATATATATATATATATATATATATATATATATATATATATATATATATATATATATATATATATATATATATATATATATATATAATATATATATAATGTATGTGTGTAATACATATATATATATATATATATATATATATATATATATATACTAGTAATGGTGGCTATCTACTTTGTGGTAACCAGTGACACAAATACATTGATCAGTGCTAATAATATACACTGTCACTGTACTAATAACACTGGCTGGGAAGAGGTTAACATCTAGGGCTATCAGAGGGTTAAATGTGTGCCTAACCAGTGTTTGTGTGTACTATGTGGAGCGTTTACTATTGGATGTCCCTTTGCAGGTAAACGAAAACCGGCACATGCCTGCTGACAGGACATAGCTCTGTATTAACATACACAGAGCTTCTGTCCTGTCTTCCTCCTTGTCGATCAGCTGACCAGTTTGTGCTGTGACTACCTGGAAGTGTGGGATTGCATACTGAATACGTGATCCAGCACAGGAGAGCCGCTTTGCCTCCATACTCCTATGTGAGGTGGTCGGCCATCGGTTAAGCACATTGGGTTTGTCTATTATTGTGGCTTGGATGAGGATCAAATCACATTTTATGGAAAATTACCACAGAAACTAGTTAATTCTGATGAGAGTTCACATACTTTTTCTTGTCAATGTACATTTTCAGGTCGTGTCTTATGTAGTCTGTAAATTGTACACAACTGCACTTCTTAGATATTCAGATGTCTGTTTTGTCTTTATCCCCTCTCCCGTCTCAAAGTCCCAATTCCATCCCTGATGTCATAGAATGATGACATAGAAGGAATTGACAACCCCCCACTGTGACAAAACCGAGCATTCGTGCCTCACTAATTTTTTTTTTTATTAATGTATTTTTGAGAATGTTTTTTAGCAGCACTTGCAGTCTACCAAACTTTATTTTTATAATGTTCCCGATACCCCTGTGCATGTCATATAAAAAGCTTCCTGCTAGATTGAAATCCATTGAACTAAATGATGACATGCACTGAATATTTGGTATAATTACAGAATTCAGTCATTCACAAGTCGGCGTATAATTTCATTTCTGTACTATTTTCTTTTTTTTTATTAAGCTTAGAGTAGATTATCGTTTAACATTATATTGTCTGAGATTATTATTGTGGCACAAGCTTGAAATACTCCTATACATGCTTTGAAGTGTGCACATTTTGCTTCTAACATAAAATAAATGTTATGCCATTTTTCTCACACATCTGTTTGCACAAAGTTTTTTTTTTTTTTCTTTTTAACTACTCATTGATTTTATGCCATTATATTATTATAAATGTTAAATGAACATTGTCCTGCTTTTTTTGTTATTGTTTTTTTCTATGACTATTGTATTTGTATTAAACTTTTATTTAAAGTGGTTGTAAACCCCATTCATGAAAATTACCTGGGCACATATATCTGTAGTGTTTACTTATCACTTTTCAAGGTGCTGAGTGCTGTGCCTTTCTGCTACTTGATTCCTCTGTTATCAGCATGATAACTTCTCTCCAACACAGGAGATGAAAGCAGCCAGAAATTTGTATCGGGGAGGGAACTTAGAGATATATCTGCATCCTCCTCTATTCAGGCTGCAGCTCTGCAAGTCTCTTTGTTCATGTGGAGGGGAGAAGGGGGTATGTGCTTTTCCTCCAGCTCTCACACAGTGTATGCTCAGAATCCACACCAAGTGCTTAATTAGGAAGGAAGATTTGTAACAAGATGTGCACTTTCTAAATACTCTAGATGGGAAAGACTACAGATATACATGTAAAACTTATGTAGGAGGATTGGTTTCATTCTTTATCATCTGAGGCTATTCAATTCACTGGGTATAGGAGAGGGTTTTCAACCACTTTAACCATGTTTAACCATAAATATGGGAGTGCATCTATGATGCTCAGTCTGCAGAGGATGCTGGGCTTTTTAATAAGAGAACCTTCATGGCAGAGCTAATTTTAACAAACACTTTATAGAGAAAAATCAAGGCATCTATTTGACCCCTTTCACACTGAGCGATTTGCAGTCGCTATAATGCTAAAAATGGCACCTGAAAAGCACCCTGATAGAGCCCAAGAGCTTTCACACTGGAGCGGTGCGCTGGCAGGACAGTAAAAAATATCCTGCAAGCAGCATCTTTGGAGCGGTGAAGGACCAGTGTGTATACCTCACCTACCTATTGAAATGAATGGGCACACGGCCATACCGCCACTGCAGTGGTGCTTTGCGGGTGGTTTTAACCCCTTTTCGGATGGTAGCGGGGGTTAAAAGTGCCTAGTTAGTGGCCGAATACCTCCGCAAACATGACGGTAAAGTGCTGCTAAAAACACACAGTCCCGCCTCTGCCATTGGCATTGGACCAGCTCCTGTGATAGACAGAACATTGATCCAATGCCGGTGGCAGAGGCGGGCTTTTGTGTGTGACGTGAGAACCAAGTAAACAGGAGATGACGGCTCTGAATTCCGGCGGCGCTGGTTTCCCTCCGAGGTACACTATTGGTGTAGAACACGCACCCGTGATTTCCCCCCTATTTTCAGGGGGAAACGTGCGTGTTATACACCAATAAATACGGTACATTTAAAAATGTATAAAAAAAACCAACATATTTTCAGATCAGTAATCCAAAGCCGCTAACTAGATTTCAACTTACTGTAATATGATTTTTGAAATGACTTTTCTTATTGGTTAGGTTATGTTCTTTGCTTTTTCTCTACAACGTGATCCATGTTGAAACATTGATTTTTTTTTTTACTCTAGGGACTCTGGCGATGACACCAAGATGCTTGTCTGTGACACTTGCGATAAAGGTTACCATACTTTTTGCTTGCAGCCAGTTATGGACTCTGTACCAACAAATGGTTGGAAGTGTAAGGTGAGTCGATTTTCTAATCGGTTATTTTGAAGGAAGATTTAGGCCATAAAATAGCCCAGGAACGCAATGGCTTTATATTTTGCTGATGCCTCTCGTTTTCAAACATTTTTGCTCTGTCACTTAAAAGCAAAAGCTGCTTTAAGGCATGAACCTAGGTTTCTGCACATACCTGGAGCAGCCTGCAGCTCCAGCCATCGATTCAGATTGGGCAAAGATGTGGTACTTCTGGCAATGTTGATGCTTTGTTTTAAACGGTTCTTTTGACCACTCTGAGCATAGCAATGGGCAAATAGGAATGTATGGCAGGCAAGATGAAGTGGGCAAGCTTCAACACTACCAGGGCATGTAGCCGCACGATTTTGCCATTGTGACAGGGACTGTTGGCTCCTGCAGTTATGGACAGGTACTTCTAGGTTTTTACTAAAAAATTTTTACTAAAATTCCATATCTTCTGCTGTGGAAACATTTTAAGTGTTTTATGGATTAAATAATGATTTCCCTTTCGTGCAAACTCAATGCCCACACTACTGGTGTGTAATTACATGCTGTAAATGCTAAATAAAGCCATAAAAGACCGCCATTATCTGATAATTACCGAAGACCACTATGTGGTTGGATTTGTTGCCTTGCTTTACTGCTTCCGGGGGCGGACTGACCATTGAGTCACTCGGGCACTGCCCAAGGGCCCCATGCCACTAGGGGGCCCCATCAGGGTTGCCACGCTCAGTAAAACCAGGGACAGTATGTCAAAATCAGTGTTTTTTTTTTTTACATGTGTCCCTGATATGTCCAAAACTGACATGCTTTTGATGTGAAAATCCTGAGATTTTAGTTGCCCCGCCTCTGCACTGCCTCCTGGCATGTTGGCCATCAGTAAGTCCAGGGGCCCCATAATCTTCTATTGCCCGGGGGCCCCATGAGTTGTCAGTCCGCCCCTGACTGCCCCATTCAGGTTTTCTGCCATCAAGCATTCAGGAGTGTGGTATGGGAGATTTTAGAAATTCTGGAAGCTTTAATTTGGGTCTGGAATGTGCCTGACTGAATCTACCTCATCACATGCCATGGAGGAAGATTGGTCATGGTTGAAGATGGATGACATTAGAAATCCCATGTACAAAAGCAGCTGCTTCCTTTAAATATGTTTTTCTTTTGTAGAACTGTAGGATATGTGCAGAATGTGGTACCCGGACCAGTCACCAGTGGCACCTGAACTGTTTGATATGTGACAGTTGTTTTCTGCAGCAAATTAGCATACCTTGCCCACTTTGTGACAAGCCTCTCCAGCCAGAACTGCAGAAAGACATGCTTCATTGTCAGATGTGCAAAAGGTAACATTTTACTTTGTTTTAGTAAACCACAGGCCTTTAAGTGTCCCATTTGTTATTTAAAGTGGATATAAACCCGAAAATGTTTTATTTGTTTGTCACAATGCAGAGTATAAGATTTGCTATCATCTGTGCCCAGTCTTGCCACAGAGTTAATCCAGCTCTGCGCAATCCTCTTTTATTGTTCAGTGAAAAAATGGATTTACAGAGAAAAACCTTAGTCCGTTCCGCCCCTTGCTGTGAATGACAGGTTATTTACATATCTCATGCACTAGCCTGGAGACGGGCATTTTTTTTTAATTCCCACCCCCACGCCTTTTCTGAAGTCATGTGGTTACTTTTCTGGATTTTGACTGGATGTTAGTGATCATAGTAGAATTCAGTGTAAGGCAGTGTTTCTCAATTCCAGTCCTCACACCCCCCCCCCCCCAACAGGTCATGTTTTCAGGATTTCCCTCAGATGAAAAGGCTGTGGGAATTACTAAGGCAGTGAAACTGATCAAATCACCTGTGCAAAATAATGGAAATTCTGAAAACCTGACCTGTTGGGGGGGGCGTGAGGACTGGAATTGAGAAACACTGGTGTAAGGGGGAGTGTAGAGGAGGGAGGGGAGTTTACTGACATGACGACTCCACCCACCGAGCTCCAGACAACAGATCCACCCTCAGAATCTTCAGTATTTCAATTCTTATAACAGACAGAGGGGAGACATTTGAGAGTTAAGGATACATGCAGGAGGCATCTATATCCTTATAGATCAGCACTATGGCAGTAGTTTAGAACGGATGAGAGTGGGTTTACATCCACTTTAAGGTGTCGTGTGCCCTTTCTATTTAGCTGTCAAATGTTGCATGGCATTGTGTAAAGCTTCTGAAATGTCTTTCTGGCATAATTGTAGAACTGTGGCTCTATGGCTGAATGCAACATTCCAGTTGATGTGGCAAATTATCTGCTGAATGTATGTTCAGTTCTGTGTCTTGCACACAATATTATAATGTGGTAGGCTATGTAAAAGTACATGATAACAGTTTTTTGTGATTTAATACTTTAGGTTTATTAAAAGATAGAACTAAAAAAACATACTACAGAAGGCTGTTAGGGCAGTCTTACTGATCTGGGTGTCACAGACCCAGGACAACATCCCCGACTGGAATTCCGATATCTTGTTCATTAATAGGACACAAGCAGAGTTTTCATAGTGTATATATATATATATGCCTTTAGGTGATTGGACACTGGCAAAGCTTTTAGGGCATACAGGCACCTCCTCTCTATAGCCCTTTCCCATTCCACAAGTCTTCTATTTTGTGCTAGTGTCTAGCGGGGATGGACCTTTTATTTAAAGGGAGTAAAGTCACCCTTGGCTTAGTTTCTTTATTGTCTCTTTTATCTTGATTCTTTAAAGGATATGTTCACCTTTTGTAACATGTTTTCATGTGGCACCCGTATTCAGGGTGTAACATGTTACAAATCCATGGGGGCCTGCACCCACCCGGCTCACCGTTGATAGGTGGCGGGTGATCTTCTCCCCCTGCTCTTTGCCACAATCTGCAAAGATCATGGCTGCGCGGGGCTCGAGCTACATCATTAATTCACAGTTCTGTAAAAAGAAAACTACAAGGTCCAGCAACTTTTCCGTATGTTGGCTTGTAGTCCATTACTACCATGGTGCTGTTGAGCACTGTGGTAGTTCATTGTTGCTTCCTGTTAGCGAGTAACTGCTTGGCCATTAGTATGGCTAAGCAGCTTACACATAGTCTGTAAAAGCCCTGCATTGCACGCTCCCTATAAATGAAAAAAAAAAATATATAATTTTTTTTTTACCTGCGAAAAGTTGTGCATTTATTTTTTAAAAGGTGAACTTATCCTTTAAGCCCTTATTGTCTACTAATACCAGCATAGAATCAGTGTACCCGGACCACATGCTATGTGGAGGGCCTGCAGTGTTGTTTTGGGTACCGGATCATGCATGGGCACGTACCTTAATACAACATGTTGAGTTAACCATAGGGTGCTATACAGGTCCAGAACTGTGGTCTATCACTATGGAGCACAGTCACTGAAGGCCTCTTCAGGGCTATGCCCACCCCAGCCTTGGACTTTTATATATAGTCTAGCATTGCGGACAGGTAAAACACGGTCACCCTGTATCTCTGACCATTACTGTAAAAACAGGGCTATGTTTGGAATGTATTCACATCACAGCGCAAAATATAAAAAAATGCAACCACTCAGGGCTCAGTCTCGGATGAATGACCAGGTGTTGCATTATACCACTAGTTGCATCATTTATGCCACTTTTGCCCATGGTTCTTATAAGGTACTTAGGTGCTTCCTCCTGCCCATTTTCTATGGGGCTTTGTTACAGGATGGTTTACATCTGGTTTACTGTGTATGAATACGCCTACCCTTTACTCCGCACCCTATTCCATGAGTGCCCCACAGGGTAATGCCCTCACTGTAGCTATGAAAATAAACTGTTGAAAGGTAGTCTATACAACAAGGCTGGCACAACGCTCAATTCCAGAGTGACAATGTTTCCCTTACACCGGAGCAAGAAACGTCTCTAACACACAACACAGCATCTAATTCTAGATCCATTTCAGGCATGCAACAAGTAGGATTGTATTTTTTTTATTTTTTTTTACTAAGGCAAAATTATTTTTCTTCTGCATGATCACAGCCTTAATGCGGCAATCTTTGTTCGAGGCCCTTCTCCCACTACTGTTAGCCAGAGTTGGATTCTGATGTGGGTCCTAGAGGATATAGACACACAAGGGAATGAAAAAAATATTGGGGCAGTATTAGAGGTAGCTGCAGAAGCAAGATTGTCACTATATTGAAGAGGGAGTCTCACATGATATGCTTGCTAATCCTAATGGCACCTGCATGCAATGGAAATATCAGCAGCCATTTCCTGCACTGGGAACTGCACTTGCACTTTCCATGCAGGCTGCGATTTCGGAACTAGTGCAGGGACCCTTTCCCTGCTTTTCAGAAGGTAAAGCAGCCCTTTCAATTGGCCTGCGCAAAATGTAATTAAAAAATCTGTTTTAGTGTCACTTTCAACTTTTAAATGTGGATAAATAATTTTTACAATTCTGTTTAACATTGTAATTTATATCTGTTCTGGGTTTCAAGGTGGATACATCTAGAATGTGAAAAATGTGCAGAATATGCAGATGATCCACTGAAAGATGAATACATCTGTCCGATGTGCAAACAGCTGGAGCCAGAGGATGATGGAGGGGAAGAATGCATTGAGATGGAGGTTGCAGAATCAGATGCAAGTGAGTATTCTGTATTCTGATGTCATTCAATGTTTTTTTTTTTTGTAAACCAAGTATGCAGTAATTTAAAGAATGTATAAAATGGTTAAAAAGAAAACATTCCAGCCAAACCTTTGTTATATATATATATTTTTTTTTTTGTACTACTTTGGTCTGACTTTGATGCGAGTTGAGGTCCATAAACCAAGTTTACCCAGGTATTCCCTGAAATCCCAGCAAAATCGTGCCAACTTTCTAGTCGCGGCAGTGTGAAAGGGGCCTAAGTGAAACTATGCCATCTTTGACTCTAGCTGAAAAATCTATTTCAAATATTTATATTGCTGAATTGTTACTACAGAGTATCTGTAGTGCCCGTATAGAGACTGCAGGAATGCTTGGCTTCACACAAAGAAAGCCCAGCATTAATTTCTTCTATGGACTTTTTACAGTCATTTAGCCATGTATGTTTTTATCTCCTGCCTCTCTACAGCTTAAGGGAACCAGTTAAAATGCGGCTCAACTGTCTATTTTTACCACCCGCACACAAGAAGTGTTAAATTAAGGCTGGCTGTACATTATACAATTTTCTTGTACAATTTCCCTATAGAAACCAGAAACATAATATGTCGAACTCAAACACTTTCAATTTGTATGCAATCAGGCAGGCCCTTACACTACATAGTTGAAGGCAAATCTAAAGAGAATTGTTTAATGCATGGCCAGCTTAAGTCTAATGCAGCATATACACGATATACACGATCGGATTTTCTGTCGGAAAAATGTTGGATGGTTTTTCCAACGGAATTCCGCTCAAGCTTGGCTTGCATACACACGGTCACACAAAAGTTCTCTGAACTTTCATCCGTCAAAAACGCGGTGAGGAACAACACTACGACGAGCCAAGAAAATTAAGTTCAATGCTTCCGAGCATGCGTTAAATTGTTTTTGAGCATGCGCCGTAATTTTGCATGTTGGAATTAATGTGCCACCTGCCAAGCTGTTGTGGCCTTGAGTGCACTATGTTTTTCAACTGCAAGTGGCAAGTATAAAATATTTGTGCGCAGTATTTTATACCTACCTGATTCAAAATAAATACATTTTGTAGCGTTTTATTTTGAATCACTCTTTATAGTTAATAAAAAAAAATTATTTTGTTTGGCAGTGGCTCACAAATTTCCCCCTCACACAGTAATGAGTTAGCCACTTTATCAGACTAACACCATTTTATTAATTCAGTTTGCACAGATGAGATTGAAGTGGATACAGGTGGAAAAAATACATTTCAAGGTGAAGCACTTAATCACAATGATATTGTTCCAGATGCAGCAGATGTGTGTCTTGATGACGGTATGTATTTACCACTATACTCTTTACTCCTGTCTGTACTCTTCACTAATTTAATGTGACACTTTAGTCAGAAAAGTCCTGCTAGATCACGTCAGGCTGGCCCTTTTGCAGGTATAGCTATGTAAAATATTAAAAGTGTCTATACTGTTTAAAATTTAGTAATACTGTCTCATCCCACTCGACACATGCTCAGTTTTCCATATTTAGGCACTGACGAATTTGTAGAGGCTGGTCTGCTGACTGCCCTTAAGACCCCTTTCACACTAAGGCAGTTTTCAAGTGTTTTATCGCTAGAAATGGCCTCTAAATAGTACCTGAAAACCGCCTCCCTATTAATTTCAGTGTGACTTTTCACACTCAGGTGGTGCACTTTCGGGATGCCAGGAAAAAACTTTTTCTCACCTGCAGTATATAGCAGTCTTCTATCACTGTCAAGCCAAGTTTTCTGACTGTCCTTTGAGACGGCAAGACCCCTATCCCTATGTCTGGACAGTGCTGGTTGGCTCTGTGCTGATCACATGCACCCTCCCAAGAAAAAAAACCTCTCTCTCTCAATGCATACCAAACTGAGCATGTGCAGCCTGACTCCATTGACTCTGTGTTATCAGAAAATTATTAGGGGACAGTGGAAAGAAGGGAGGATTAGAGAAAACGGGATCAAACTGCATTTTTATACAATGCAGAGGATTAAACCCTTAGGTTCCACAGTGAGTATATGGAAAAAAAAGTGTACAGTGCGATAAGTCAAGATTGGCGCATTGGCAATGCAATGATCAATCTGTACTGCACCTCACACCAACAGCTGCATTGGAACGCAGCAGCTGGTGTGAATTGGCTATCAGACTTTCTCTCTCAGGGACAGCAGTGATCCAAGACTGCCTCCCCTATTTTTTTGGCACTCCATAATAGTCCCAGCTTCTCATGTGGCCCCTTGGGAAAATGAATTGCCCACCCCTGGACTAGTGGACCGTTACTGATTCTTGACCCTTGGAAAAGGTAATTGTGTATTTCTTTCTCGTACATCACGGGACACAGAGCGGCATATTCATTACTATATGGGTTATATGGAGTACCTTCAGGTGTGGACACTGGCAATCTCAAACAGGAAGTCCCCTCCCTATATAACCCCCTCCCCTAGAGGGAGTCCCTCAGTTTTTTCGCCAGTGTCTTAGGTGTTGGTCACGGAATAGCTTTGCTCCACATCCTTGGGATTAAGGGCGGGCTAACCGGATCTGTCCAAGGAGCCTCAGTGCCAAAGTGGACAGTACCCGGGCCCCAAACCGTGGGGTTTTGCCTATAATGCTCCTCTTTGGAGGGCTGGACCCTGGGCCCAGGACTTGGAGTTTGTAAAAACCATAAGTGCCTGTTTGCCAGGGTGCTATATAGGTCCAGGACAGTGGGTACCTTCATAGGACCCCAGGGCCTGAAGGTCTACTACGCTACCCACGGAGATGGGAGAAGATTGGATCGTTTTGCTGGACAAACATCCTGCAGCATGGAGCAGGTAAGGGGGAGCCTGCGTGCTTGGTTCGACAGCAGGCTCTCCGGGGTAACCTAAAAGGGGGGATAGCCTAAGTATGCTCTGCATTGGCAACCTTGCTCACTATGTCTGAGAAAGACAGGGTGACCCCTTTTTTCCCCCATCACTAGGTTCCCCTGTCTAAGAATGTGTTGCTAGCTAACCTGCTGCTTTCTTCCTAGGACTAGTAAGGATCCCTATGGGGCCTTTTGGAGAGTCTTACCTGGCCGGGGGTTTGAATCTGCCGCCTGATACTGCAGTCCTGGGTCTCCAGCAGCGCGGCTCCTCCATGTTCCTCCTGTTCCGGCATACGCGCGCGCGCGCGCGTGCGCGCGCACGTCTTATAGACGTTTTTTTTTTTCGCGCCGTTCAGAGAGGAGGGCGGGGGGGGGGGGGGCGTGCCTGCGGCGTCATACAGGGGCGCGCCTTGTGCTGTTATAGATCAGCAGGCATTGTCAGTGCTCAGTCTGAGGCTGATTTCAGAAGGAGAGGACGCAGAGCGGCAGAACAGTGACTCCCGGTGGCGGAAGAGGGGTAGTACATGCTGTACTTTGTTCCAATGCCTTTTTTGTTAAGCCAAGAAATTTCCCTTTTTGCAGCAGGTTGGAGGCTGGCAAACTAAGTTTGGGGTCACTGTATGTTTAAAAAAAAAAAAAAAAAATATATATATAATATATATTTAAAAAAAAAAAAAAAAAAAGAAAAACATACGGGGCCCCATCAGTTTTTGGGCATTAGTGATCTATTGTCCCCTAAGCTCTGGTTTTGTACTCCTGGCCACTACAGTCTGTTGTTGTTGGCGGAGTCCCTCGATTTTGTATTATGGCTTCCAAAGGTTCGGGGTCAAAGGGTACAAAAAAGACCAAAAAACAAAGGGGTTCCCCCTCTGATTCTGATGATATGCCGATACTTTCCCCGCAACTTATTAACATAAAGGGCGCCTTGGATGAGCCATTAGGGGGATCTGGTGTGGAGGCTGGCCCAGATCAGCCCAGCCCTGTGTTTATCACAGAGGAGATGCTAGCCGTATCCCTAGGGGGGCTAGAAGAGAGAATAGCAGCATTGATCGCTAGAGCTATTCCTGGTAAGAAACGGGTTAGATCCCCATCACCAAGAGGTGTATCCTCAGATGCTGAGATTCTCTCTCCGGAGGAATTGGAATCACAGGAGGATCAACTAGACCTGAACCAAGAGGGTTCAGGGATTGAGGGATCTGCCTCTGAGGAACCATTTTCAGACTCCCAGACAGAAAGACTGTGGGTACAGTCTTTGACGGACATGGTCCGCTCGGCATTTAGTTTACCATTGCCAGAGCCTCAGGTTCCTCCGGTATCCTCTCTGGGCTCTTTGAAAGCTCCGTTAAGCAACGCAGTTTTTCCGGTCCATCCTCTCTTGGAGGAATTGATCTTTCGGGATTGGGTACGGCCGGACAGGATTTTTAGCCACCGAAAAGATTTGCGGTCATTTACCCCATGGAGGAAAAATTCTCCAAGAGGTGGAGGCTCCCAGTAGTGGATGCAGCCATCTCATGTGTGAATAAATCACTAATTTGCCCGGTGGAAAACATACATATGTTTAAAGATCCGGTTGATAAACGGTTAGAGACACTTTTAAAAGCATCCTTTGCTACGGCAGGAGCAGTGGTACAGCCAGCTGTGGCTGCAATTGGAGTTTGTCAGGCGTTAAAAGACCAGACAAAAGAAATGTTAAAGGACATGCCTACCCAACAAGCAGAAGAGTTTTCTGACATTCCCAGAGCTCTGTGTTTTGCTGTAGATGCTATAAAAGATTCCATCCAGCAGGCCTCTCGTTTATCACTATTTTTGGTGCACATGAGAAGGCTCTTATGGTTGAAGAACTGGGCGGCGGAGCCCCCATGCAAAAAGCTTCTGGCAGGGTTTCCCTTCCATGGAGGACGACTCTTCGGAGAGGATCTGGATAAATATATTCAGACTATTTCAAGTGGCAAGAGTACCCTTTTACCGGTCAAAAAGACATTCCGGGGTCCTACATTTAAAAGGCAGCTCTTTCCTGTCTCGGGGCCCTCAAATTCCAGGCAGTATCGACGGCCGCCTGCACGATCCAACGTTAACAGTAGATCGCAGGGACAGGCCCCTGGGGGTAAGAGGCCATGGTATCGCAAGCCGACAAAGACAGCCCCTAAGTCTGCCTTATGAAGGGGCGCCCCCACTGTCGCGGGTGGGGGGAAGGCTTTGTTTCTTCTCAGAAGTTTGGGAAGCCAAGATCCCCGACAAATGGGTCCGGGCATCTGTAACCACAGGCTACAGACTGGAGTTTCTAAGGTGTCCTCCGCCTCATTTTCAAGAATCAAGGCTACCAAAGGATCCAGCAAGGAAGGCCTCATTGCTGGCAGCTTTGGATCACCTGCTTTGCCAGGACGTAATAATAGAGGTGCCAGCCCAAGAGCAAGGGCTAGGTTTCTATTCCAATCTCTTTGTCATACCAAAGCCCAACGGCGATGTCAGGCCAATCTTGGACCTAAAGAGGTTAAACGGTTACCTAAGGGTTCGTTCCTTCCGGATGGAATCCATCCGGTCAGCAGCCGCCGCGCTTCAGAGGGACGATTTTCTGGCCTCCATAGACATAAAGGATGCTTACCTTCATGTACCAATCTTTCAGTCGCATCAAAGATTTTTACGCTTCGCGGTGGGGCAGCGACACTTCCAATTCAGGGCGCTCCCCTTCGGGCTGGCCACGGCCCCCCGGGTATTCACGAAGATCCTAGCCCCAGTTCTGGCCAATTTAAGGATCCAAGGGGTCACAGTCCTAGCATACTTGGACGACCTTTTAATCATAGATCACTCACGGCCGGGTCTGCAACAGGCAGTAAACCTCACGGTTCGGTACCTCGAAGGATTCGGCTGGGTCCTAAACCGGGGAAAGTCAGCGTTCCAGCCTACAAAGCAGTTGGAATACCTCGGCATGAGGTTAGACACAGAACAGCAAAGGGTGTTCCTGCCCCTTGTAAAGATCGAGGCTATCAAGGGGTTGGTTCAGTTGGTTCTAAACAAGAAAAAACCAACTATTCGCCTGTGTATGTGAGTACTAGGCAAGCTAGTGGCCACGTTCGAGGCAGTACCATACGCTCAGATCCACACTCGCGTCCTACAGGCAGCCATTCTAGCAGCCTGGGGCAAGAGGGCACATGCCTTAGAGTCCCCTTTGACGCTATCATCAAGGGTCCGACAAAGCCTGGCCTGGTGGTTGAACCCCCAGAATCTTCTAAAGGGAAAATCCTTCAGCCCTGTTGTCTGGAAGGTAGTTACCACAGACGCCAGCCTGGCAGGCTGGGGGGCGGTCTTCGAGGGGTTCTCTCGCCAGGGAACTTGGGTGAAAGCAGAGGGGCAGCTCCCCATCAATATCTTGGAGATCAGAGCTGCTCGCCTAGCCCTTCTGGCATGGACCTCCAGATTAAAGGGGTTCCCGGTGAGAATCCAGTCAGACAATGCCACGGCGGTGGCATACATAAACCACAAAGGGGGAACCAGGAGTCAGGCCGCTCAGAGAGAGGTGAGCTTGATTTTTCAGTGGGCAGAGGTTCATGTACCCTGCATTTCGGCGATATTCATTCCCGGAGTGGACAACCTGCAGGCAGACTTCTTAAGTCGCCAGAGTCTGTTGCCAGGGGAGTGGTCTCTGCATCCCCAGGTCTTTCAGACAATCTGCCAGAGGTGGGGAATGCCGGACGTAGATATAATGGCATCCAGGTTCAACAAGAAACTAGACGGGTTCGTGTCTCGAGCGAGGGATCCTATGGCCTGCGGAACCGATGCGTTGGTTTGCCCTTGGCATCAATTCAAACTTCTATATGCATTCCCTCCGCTACAGTTACTCCCTCGCCTGTTGCGCAGGATCAGAGTGGAGCACAAGCCAGTCATTCTAGTAGCTCCGGCTTGGCCCCGGAGGACTTGGTACTCACTAGTCCTGAAGATGGCAGTGGGAGACCCTTGGACTCTTCCTCTACAACCAGACCTACTCTCACAAGGCCCGATCCTCCACCCTACATTACAGCGTCTAAATTTGACGGCCTGGAGGCTGAATCCCTGATTCTCAGGGGTAGAGGTCTGTCTAGGCAGGTAATTCCTACCCTGATTAGGGCTAGAAAGCCGGTCTCCAGGGTGATTTATTACAGGGTGTGGAGGAACTACGTAGGCTGGTGTGAATCCAAAAGATGGAATTCCCGCAAATATACTATTGATAGGGTGTTATGTTTTCTCCAGCTAGGAGTGGATAAAGGCCTGGCACTAAGCACAATCAAGGGACAGATCTCAGCTCTGTCAGTGTGGTTTCAGAGGCCGCTGGCCACCCACTCGCTGGTAAAGACCTTCTTACAGGGGGTCTTGCGTATTAATCCTCCTGTCAAGTCACCAATTTGTCCATGGGACTTAAATCTTGTCCTGTCCACTCTACAGAAACAACCCTTTGAGCCGTTGGCTGAGATTCCTTTAGTCTTACTGACAAGAAAGTTGGTTTTCTTGGTCGCCATAGTTTCGGCCAGGAGAGTGTCAGAATTAGCAGCCTTATCGTGTAAGGAACCATATCTCGTTCTGCATAAGGACAGGGCAGTTCTCCGGCCCCATCCTTCCTTTCTACCAAAGGTTATATCCAAATTTCACTTGAACCAGGATTTGGTACTTCCATCCTTCTTTCCAAAACCCACATCTAGAAAGGAGGGGTTGCTGCATACCTTGGATATTGTCTGGGCCATGAAGGCCTATCTTAAAGCTACAGAAAAGATCCGGAAGACAGATGTGTTATTCGTTCTACCAGATGGCCCCAAGAAGGGGCAGGCAGCTGCAAAATCCACCATCTCGAGATGGATTAGACAATTAATCATTCAAGCCTACGGTTTGAAGAGGTTGCCTCCTCCTTTGTCGGTAAAGGCCCATTCTACCAGGGCCATGGGCGCCTCCTGGGCAGCACACCATCAGATCTCTATGGCTCAGATATGCAAGGCGGCGACGTGGTCATCAGTCCACACGTTTACAAAGTTTTATCAACTAGACGTGAGAAGGAATGCGGATTCTGCCTTTGGACAGGCAGTACTACAGGCTGCAGTTTAAGATCCTCGGGATCAGAAGCACCCTTGGTTGTAAAAAAGAAAAAAAAGTTTTTTCTTGACTAAGTTGGAATTATTATTATTATTTGAGTATACCTCTAAATTAAATCCTTCTTTGGAAGATGTCTCCCTCCCCTCATTAAAGCATTGCTTTCGGACATCCCATATAGTAATGAATATGCCGCTCTGTGTCCCGTGATGTACGAGAAAGAAAAAGGGATTTTTAAATACAGCTTACCTGTAAAATCCTTTTCTTGGAGTACATCACGGGACACAGAGCTCCCACCCCTCTTTTGGGGAAACATTTTGGGAGGCATACTGCTTGCTACAAAACTGAGGGACTCCCTCTAGGGGAGGGGGTTATATAGGGAGGGGACTTCCTGTTTGAGATTGCCAGTGTCCACACCTGAAGGTACTCCATATAACCCATATAGTAATGAATATGCCGCTCTGTGTCCCGTGATGTACTCCAAGAAAAGGATTTTACAGGTAAGCTGTATTTAAAAATCCCTTTTTTGTGACCTTTTGTATAATGATTTGACATGCCAGTAGGATGGTTGGTAGGTGGATGCGCAATGTGTCTCTCTGATGTAGATGGAACAGCCATTGGTATTAAAGAAGAAAGCCCTTATTAAAGTTAATGAACACGTTTGCCATTTTCAGGGCACAACAAGCATCATATATACCCGATAAGAAATGTCTGTTCACAGCTTTCAATTTTAAGCGGCTGTAGAGTTAGTAGCGTATCTGAAATGTGTATGTAATACAGATATTTTTTCCTGCTACTTCTGCCTGAGTCTGTCTAGAAAGGTCGTTATAATATCATAAGCAGAGCGACAAAACCAGTATCTTTTTTCGTGTAGTTGGTAAAACTTTGTCTCTTTTTAAATGTTGCAGCATAAACAGAGGGTGTAAAAATATTTTTTTGGTTTTAGGCTCCATGCACACTGAAGCTAAAAAAAAGCCATTGGCTTTGCAGGGAGCCTTTCAACGTTTTTTAGCATTTTTGCAATAGCGTTTTTCAGTGTAGCTTTTTTTTTTTTACCCATTTTTTTTTTTTTTTTATGGATAAAAAGTTAAACGCTGTCGCCGGCTCTTTTGATTGTTTTTCTTAGTTTTGCGTTTTTTCCTGCTGAAAAACTGCACTTTGAACGCAAAATAATAGGGGTTCAGAAAAAAGCCAATAAACTCCAAAGCTCATTAACACTAAAAAACGCCCAGGTGTACATGGGCACATAGGCTAACAGAGTTCAGTTTATGGGCTATAAAAAAAAAAAAAAACGCCAATAAACTGCAGTTAATCGGCTTCAGTGTGCCTTATAAAGACCTGGTAGTAAAGATTTTTTTTTTCACATGCATATTTATTTAATGTTATAGATACACCAGAGAATGATGTCAAACTGGATATGGAAAGCAAGACCGCCATTAAAGCAGACACGGACAGTATGGATGTGTCCCCTTCAGAAACGGCACACACGTTGTCCAATGACAGGACAGAGAAGGCTGAATCTGAAAAAAACATGTCACCTCATCAGCCACTGTGTCTTCAATCAGAAGAAAATCGTCTTCATCCACAAGAATCGCCGACTTCACCCAGAAACATATGCGATTCACAAACCTTTTCACATGTCCCAGAGAATTCTTGTAAATCACCTTGCAAAGTCAAATGCACAGATGATGCTTATGTACAGTTAGATGAGCACTTTGATTTGAACAGAGGCCATGATCACATTTCAACAAAGAAAGAGGATCCTCTCATTTTGGAAAACTTGGACGTTCAAGACATGGAAGCTACTCCAAACAGTGAGACATCTACAGAAATGAGCTCACCCTTAGGACTCAAACTTCTCAAGTCTCCCACAGGAATGGATTCCCCTGCCACCTCTGTTGACACTAGTAAGACCAGCGTGTCATCCTCACCAGCAGTATCTATTGACTTTCATTCTTCGAATGAGCTCTTTCAAAGTCAAACTCCGGCACATAGTTTTAGCACAGCAAATGCCTTTTCCACCACATTTATATCCGTAACACCAAAAATTGGCATGGGTAAGCCAGCTATTACCAAAAGGAAGTTTTCTCCTGGTCGGCCGAGATCTAGACAGGTATATTATTTTCTTTTAATGGCTTATGTAGAACTGATCAATATCCCGCAACTTGAAACACTAATATATAAGGCTGTAATGTGAAGGTTTGTGGTATTAGTCACATGAGGCTTTATTTATAAATGTTATGTGTTGAACAGCAACCTAATACTTAAAGTGGTTCTAAAGGCAGACTTTTTTGGTGTGCCTAAATACATTCTCTGCATTAAGTAAAAAAAAAAAACCTGAATTGGGGCTGCACAGATAAATGTGGCATATTTGTTATTTAAAAAAAAAAACACTTTTTCATCTCAAACACACACACTTGTATATGTATGCAGTAGTAAAGGTTGGATGCTCAACATATATATTGCCAACCAGTAGGCTCCAGGCTGATGTCTGGCAGTGGAGAGAGTTTCACGTCTTAACTTTCATATATCACATTTGAAAGACAAAAACTATATGACGGCAAGATGATAAAGCTGAGATTTAAAGTGGATTTAAGCCCAAATGTATTTATTTTTTGGACATCTGTCTCGTTGGGAAGAATAATCCTCACTTCTGTATCAAGGTGTCATTGCCTCAGTTCCTGTGGCTGAACAATTTCTGTTTAAGCAGAATTTCCTTATTAGAAATTTACCCAGATGTGTTCCCATGGTATTGGTATGTTGAGTGAGGCCCGGACTGCAAGGTGAAAGTGACTGGATGGAGTTAAATGTTCAGGAGCTTATGCCAGTACCAATAAAGCTATATGGTCCAGGCATTGACCCTGAATGCATAGGGTCCTAAAAAATAAGTACCTCTTGGTACAGAATTCAGCCTTGTCCAGCCACAGCTTGCCATAAGGTTGCTGAATGCTGCACCTTTCCTCCCAGGCACATTAAAATGCTGGGAGGAATGCACAGCGCCTAGATGCCCCACATGTGTGAGGCGTCAAGGAAAACCTAGTTATTTGTGTGTACGTTGGTGTCCTTTTGTTTTCTTAAGTGTGTATTTGTCGGTTTACTTATATTGTCCTCTCTGGACCAGAATGTGTTGTGATGTAATCTATAGGCTAGTAAGAACACAAAAAAGGTAAATATAAAAATATGGACTGCATTAGATGGACTGCATTAGAGAACCTGTGTGTTCTCCTCCCCTGCAGTCCCCCCCCCCCCCTTCTCTCTAAATACTTTCCTGAGTCCGATCTCAATCCAGCGCTGTGCCTGAGAGCAGCTGATTTTCTCTCCTCGTTGGCCATAAAGGCAGCGGTGGGAGCCATTGGCTTCTGCTGTGGTCAGTCACTCTCTGAAGAAAAAACAGGGGGCTGGGCACAATTGTCCCCATAGCAATTGGCTAGCTGTGGGGGCACTCAGGAGGGCAGAGCCTGGAGCACTGGAGGGGGGCTGAGTAGTTGAGAATTGGGGCTGCACAGATAAATGTGGCATATTTGTTATTTAAAAAAAAAAACACTTTTTCATCTCAAACACACACACTTGTATATGTATGCAGTAGTAAAGGTTGGATGCTCAACATATATATTGCCAACCAGTAGGCTCCAGGCTGATGTCTGGCAGTGGAGAGAGTTTCACGTCTTAACTTTCATATATCACATTTGAAAGACAAAAACTATATGACGGCAAGATGATAAAGCTGAGATATAAAGTGGATTTAAGCCCAAATGTATTTATTTTTTGGACATCTGTCTCGTTGGGAAGAATAATCCTCACTTTCTGTTCACACCAGAAAGTTTGACGCAGTCTCTTCAAAGTAAGGGTAGTCCCTCCTTAGTGGTCACCAGACCAAGTATCCCCATTGGAAGGTGTTGCCTCTTTTGGTGATAACCCAAAATGTAGGTTGGTCTCCAGGAACATTTGAGATAATTAATTTCACCAGTGGAGACACAAATGGCAAAATCAACTTTAGCTGGAGTTCTAACTCCCTTACCACTCCATCTAAAAAAACAAAACAAAAGGGAAGTGGTGTAGTAGAGCCATACCAAATGAACAAAGATAGATTTCATTTCCTTAGAGGACAGTTTTTAGGTGTCTGGGTAATATCTTCTCCCCATCTTGTTTCCTCCAGAAATGTTTACAGGTGCTGTTGTATAGTTTTCCTTATTTTCTTAATACGTTGTTAAAAGTGGCACATGAGCTCTTGGAGGTTGATACTTATAGTTTTGTGCACAGGGCTTTTGTACATTGGGGGTGTTGTCCAACACTGCAATTTTTTTTAAATGCAAAATGCTGCATGTGACCTGCTTTCCCTGCAGCGCAACCCAAAGAAGTGCAAAGTGGGTCATAGACGGTTTCAGAACTGTCCCCAGTAAGGTGAATTGGAATCTGTTAAAGCAAATGTCAAGCACAGGACAACAACACCTAACTACAGCCCTGTAACAGAAGTCTGTGAAGTCCTGTTTTTAGCAGAATCTTCATGACATCAGGCATACATGGAAGAAGTGGAAAAAGTTAAATCTGGGTGTTTTCAGTCTTCAGCAATTCATAACCAATCAAAACAGAACCAGCAAAGAAACTGCTCCAACGATGCAGTTTTAGCTTTTCCTATTCTGATGTGTGCAGTTACTCAGAATTATATCGTAGACGAGGATATTAATGGGCACAAATACAAGTTTTTTTTTTCTGTGTGTCGGGTCCCAGTCTGCATATTAGTTGGACTTACATTGAGAGGAGGAGAATAAACCATAATTATTTTTTTGTAGGAATTTTGGCAGCTTCGTATCTAAAATATTGTCCTGTTTTTCTTATTTGGCCTATTGGATTAGAAGTTGAAATTGGCTATTAATTTAGATGAAATTCAAAGAATAACATCAATTAAATTATAGAGCTTGACAATTACAATATCAGACAAATTTGACATTGACAAAAGCAAAATATAATTAAAACTGTCAGATCAACTATTGGGGCCAATTCACACCAGTGCATTGGTCTGCATATTAGTGCAGCTGTAAAACGCAGATCAATGGAAGGTCATTTGTCCTATTCGCACCATAACTTCCGTGCGCTTTAACCACTTAAGACCCGGACCAATATGCCGGTTAAGGACCTTGGCCCTTTTTGCGATTCGGCACTGCGTCGATTTAACTGACAATTGCACAGTCGTGCGACGTGGCTCCCAAACAAAATTGGCGTCCTTTTTTCCCCACAAATAGAGCTTTCTTTTGGTGGTATTTGATCACCTCTGCGGTTTTTATTTTTTGCACTATAAACAAAAATCGACAATTTTGAAAATTTTCTATTGTATCCCCCAAAAAATATATAAAAAAAAAACGTTTTTTCCCTCAGTTTAGGCCGATACGTTTTCTTTTACCTATTTTTGGTAAAAAAAATCTCTAAGTGTTTTTAACGATTGGTTTGCGCAAAATTTAGTGGATAGTTTTATGGCCTTTTTATTATTTTTTTTTTTTTTTTTTTACTACTAATGGCGGCGATCAGCGATTTTTTTTTTTTTCATGACTGCGACATTATGGCGGACGCATCAGACAATTTTGACACATTTTTGGGACCATTGTCATTTTTTCACAGCAAAAAGTGCTATAAAAATTAGGGTTGTCCAGATACCGATACTAGTATCGGTATTGGGACCGATACCGAGTATTTGCGGGAGTACTTGTACTCGCGCAAATGCTCCCGATACCTAAATAGAATACTTTTTTTGTATTTATCAACATGTTCTGTGAAAATTCTTTGAGTTTTTTTACTACTGCGTGACAAGAAAATAAAACATTTTTATTCATTTTTATTCATTTTTATTCTTTTATAATGTCTTGAGTTAGAGTTCTTCATAATTCTAAAGAAAATATCCTTAGTCTGTATTGTGGTTTGAAAACTGTCACATGACATTTAAAAAAAGTATCGGTATTCGGTATCGGCAAGTACATGAAAAAAAAAGTATCGGTACTTGTACTCGGTCCTAAAAAAGTGGTATCGGGACAACCCTAAAAAAAATGCATTGTTTACTGTGAAAATTACAATTGTAGTTTAGGAGTTAACTACTAGGGGCGCTGTAGGGGTTAAGTGTGACCTCGTGTGTTTCTAACTGTAGGGGGCGGGGCTGGATGTGTGGCGGCATTGATCGTCTGTTCCCTGATATAGGGAAAGACCATCAATGTCCATGCCACGGTGAAGAACGAGGAAGCTGTGTTTATACACACCTCTCCCCATTCTTCAGCTCCTGTGACCGATCGCGGGACACCAGCGGCGATTGGGTCCCGTGGGCGCGGTCACAGAGATTCGGACCAGGTTGCGCACGCGACCTACGACTGGGCTCCTAAAGGCGACGTACCTGTATGTGCCTGTGCCCAGCCGTGCCATTCTGCCAACGTATATGTGCAGGAGGTGGTCCTAAGTGGTTAAAAATGTGACTAAAATGGATGGAAATATACATGCGTTTTCCTTACATTTTAACGCAAGTCTGTAAGGCATTTGCAGTCCTATACAATTTTTTAAATAAAATCTTTTGTTTCCTTTTAGCTCACCCTTTTTTAGGATACATGTAATTGTTCTAACTAAGCAAAATCTCCATTTCTTTCCACTTAATCTGTGATGCCCTCATTTACTCTACAGCTTAAAGAAAATGTATTGTGTTTTCTCTGTAAATTCCATAATATTCTTGACAACGGGATACGTTTTGAAATAGTTTTGTTATTATGAAATATTGCAATATTAGTATTTGATATTTATATTCTTGTCCGTTGAGGGAATTTTTAGACTGTCAAGTTATACTGCTGCCTACAGGAGACGTGGACACTGGCAACAAAGAAACAGTTGACTAGCTGAGCACTACACACCTATAACCATCATGGCCCCATTTATTTTCTGTAGTGTCCAGGGGGAATATTTTTTCTATCAACAGCTGCTGGTAGAGACATATTGGATATATTGAATCCCCAAAGTCTCTCTAGTCAGCCAGATAAGTTAAATCCTGGATGTTTCTCAAGTCAGCCAACAAGCAGTTTTTCCTAGTTTTATACGGTATTCTTTCTGGTCCAGAGCTGGGACAGTTTCACTTGATCCTGACTGGAGAGGAGTAAATTTAGTAGATCGATGCTATGCTAGGGATTCTGTCCTTGATTATATCTGAGATTGTCTGAGACAGTTTTGTCAGGATCACCCTGTCATTAGCAGAGCACTGTGTGCAAGTGGACCCTGTGTTAATACCTCATTCAAGAAACTTGACATTTGTACATTTTGCATTGCTGTCAGGTCCCTGGAGTTATAAGGCTCTGTAAATGTCTATAGTGACTCTTGCTTGCCTATGCTTTATGTACGTTGCATGTTGGCCACAGGGGGGAAGCTCGCCTATTTATTTCTCCTAAGTCTTGCTAGCTGAATTGTCACTCGATTTTCTCACCTTTTCTTTCTCCCTGGCTCCTGATGATGCAGTTCCCATTCAGATCAGAGGGCATGCATGCTTGTAAAACTACCTTTCACTGTGCCTGGGCTTTGGTGGAGGTGCCTGGAGAGAGAGTAAGTGTGAACAAACGCAATGTCCTCCTTCCTTGGTTCTATGTGTAAGGAAGAGACTGTGTCCTACACCGTAATGTGGCTTGGTATTGTTGCTGCCATCTCAGAACTCCTTCACCGTGGTGTTTAGGCACACACACATGCACCAGATTCCATTGGCAAGAGTCAGTTATCCTAACAGTTTCCTGCTTTTAGAGGTGGGTGTGCAAACGTTCTTGCAGTCACATGCACCCAGACTCTGACCTCCATCCCTAACCGTAGGTAACCCTGTAGTGGTGGTCCGCTACATGCGAACAGCGCTGCTTTCAGGATATCATTGCTGGATACAGGCTGAGCAGCTGCTGCTATTCACATGCACCTGTCATTCCAGCAGCAAGATTTTGGTGTATGGGGCTAAACAACTGTGTAAAGGAGGCCTGATAGTTTAATGGCTGAATGATGGGCATCTTTTTTTTTTTTTTTTTTTCGTACCCATGCCTATAGCATACCTCCTAAGTGCCCCCCTGCTGGATGCTGCACAGTTCAGTAAGTTCTTGTGAATATAGTTTACCCACACAAGCTCTCTAAGCCTCCTCTGGCTATTGTTAAGCTAATTTTGCCTTTTTTCCCTCCTACAGTCAGATATTATTTGGGGAGTTTAGTTTTAAAGTGTCTCCTGGTTAATTTGCAACTGGTGCTGTGGATTCTTGTGTGCAATTACTCTACACTGCAGCTTCACCTGACCTGACACAACAGATGTTAACAGTGCTCAGGCCAGTCGAGTCAAGTCACTTCTAGTTTTTTCTATAGTTCAGTTGTCTTCTGGGGACCACCTCGTACCCATGGGTCAATGCCACCACCTTTTAGGGTCCTTTCACACGGAGCGGACCGTTTTTGTGTCCGCTCCGTGTGTGTCCGTCGGCTCGGCGGGGATCATCCGTAATCCCCGCTGAGCTGTTGGCGGACAGGGCGGTCCCCGCACACTGTGCAGAGACTGTCCTGTCTTTCCTCCGTTCTACCCTATGGGGAATCGGATGTATACGGACCATCTGTCCGTATTCATCCGATCCGATCCTCCAGACGGAAGAAAAATAGGGTTTTCTTCCGTCCCAAAAACCGGATCTTTACGGACGCGGATCTTTGCGGACGTTAGCGGATGCTTGTAAAAAAACGGACGAACGGTCCGCACATGTGAAAGGGGCCTTACTCCGCTGCTAAATCCAGCAGTCATGCTGGACTTCTGGTTTGGTTCAGAATCCCTCTACAGATACATTATTGGATGTGGGCATGTTTGGTTTAATTTCAATCGGCAGCTGTAATGCCTACATCTGAGAGTTTTGCATTGTTGCAGTGTCCAGATTGATGGCAATAAATTAGTCCTTGTGATTTGTACTTTGTTGAAGCATGGTGTATGCTAGTTTCAGCTGTGCTGGTTGGTCAAAAACTTGCTGTTGCATAGTTCTCCAGTCAGTACTTTTGCCTGGACCTTCCCGGTTATGGTGTTGGACTGCATATTTCTTATATTTCTTATAAAAAGTTTTTTTTTTTTCTTTCCTTTTTTTTTTTGCATTATTTTCAAGCGACAGCGTCACTATAATTTCTGATGGCAATAGCAGCCATCTTCCTTAGTGGAATAACCCTTTGAAATAGTCTGCTAAGCTTTCCCCTCTCGCTGTTAAGAAATGTTTATTTTTGTTCATTTCCTCATCGAGACCCTCCAAGCTGGTTTCCCAGCCCACCTGCAAGGTCTGGCACTCGAGCTCTGCCCAATCCTCAAGCATTCCTTAGCATGCAGGTGCATCTCCTGATGCTTAGGTGCAGGGGGTTGTATCCCAGGGCTACAGTTCAGAGTTTTGCTTCCTGGGCCCTCCTCATATTCTGACCTCCAACCTTCCTGTGTCATCCCACAGATTAGCAGATCTCCAATAAACCTTCTTGAGTCTTCTGTATCAAGGTGTCATTGCCTCAGTTCCTGTGGCTGAACAATTTCTGTTTAAGCAGAATTTCCTTATTAGAAATTTACCCAGATGTGTTCCCATGGTATTGGTATGTTGAGTGAGGCCCGGACTGCAAGGTGAAAGTGACTGGATGGAGTTAAATGTTCAGGAGCTTATGCCAGTACCAATAAAGCTATATGGTCCAGGCATTGACCCTGAATGCATAGGGTCCTAAAAAATAAGTACCTCTTGGTACAGAATTCAGCCTTGTCCAGCCACAGCTTGCCATAAGGTTGCTGAATGCTGCACCTTTCCTCCCAGGCACATTAAAATGCTGGGAGGAATGCACAGCGCCTAGATGCCCCACATGTGTGAGGCGTCAAGGAAAACCTAGTTATTTGTGTGTACGTTGGTGTCCTTTTGTTTTCTTAAGTGTGTATTTGTCGGTTTACTTATATTGTCCTCTCTGGACCAGAATGTGTTGTGATGTAATCTATAGGCTAGTAAGAACACAAAAAAGGTAAATATAAAAATATGGACTGCATTAGATGGCTCTGTATCAAAGCAAACCTACAATTGTGATCCACTGCCTGCAGAAAAATACTAGCCCATTGGGCTCCATGAGGCTGGGTTAGAGGGGTTCTGCAGCTAAAACTTGTCAAAAGGCTGGTGAGTTTTCTTACACTGCAGTGTCTCCAGCCCACTCAGTGTAACTTTATCTGAACAACCAAAAAAACGGTGTATGGACCTTGGATCAAGAATGTGTCAATATTAAGCAGAAATTGATGATAAATCTAAACTTTTCATTTATGCTCTAAAATATGCACACTGTATTGCAAACCCAATCTAACATCAGTACTATATCTAGCAGAAGGGCCCTTTATTTTAAGTCTGTCACCATAATAACATAACAGTCTGACCTATATATATGATTTAAAAAATAAATATATTTTGAAAAATTAACAAATTTAAAATCAATGATGGGAGAATCGTGAGAGATATATAATCAAAAAAGAAGTGTGCTTAAGCTGTGACCTGGATAAAAAGAAGATTCCCGGCCATGAATTTTTTATTCCGTAACAACATGAGGTGAATTGAAAGCCTGGTTGGTCGAATTTTCGGAATAAAGGATTACAAATGCTCAAATTTTCAATCAACAAATCGTTGGGAATTTAACTCATGTATGGGTCTGCATTGGTTATACTTTTAGCCCTTGTATCCAAAACCTATTACTAGAATGTTTAACAGGCAGTTAAGTCCTTGGCAAAGTTGATACCTCTAACCCTCAGGTTGTGTCAAGCCATTAAATTAGTTGAACGTAGATGCACAAATACATACACAGAAATACTGACAGGATAATGAGGGGAATTGTGTAATCTACGGAAAACAAGACAGCAGAATTGGCATTCCCTTTATTGTTAAACTCAACCTATATATGCAGTACAGACCAAAAGTTTGGACACACCGTCTCATTAAAAGAGTTTTCTTTATTTTCATGACAATGAAAATTGTAGATTCACACTGAAGGCATCAAAACTATGAATTAACACATGTGGAATTATATACATAACAAAGTGTGAAACAACTGAAAATGTCATATTCTAGGTTCTTCAAAGTAGCCACCTTTTGCTTTGATTACTGCTTTGCACACTCTTGGCATTCTCTTGATGAGCTTCAAGAGGTAGTCACCGAAAATGGTCTTCCAACAGTTTTGAAGGAGTTCCCAGAGATGTTTAGCACTTGTTGGCCCTTTTGCCTTCACTCTGCGGTCCAGCTCACCCCAAACCATCTCGATTGGGTTCAGGTCCGATGACTGTGGAGGCCAGGTCATCTGGTGCAGCACCCCATCACTCTCCTCCTTGGTCAAATAGCCCTTACACAGCCTGGAGGTGTGTTTGGGGTCATTGTCCTGTTGAAAAATAAATGATGGTCCAACTAAACGCAAACCGGATGGAATAGCATGCCGCTGCAAGATGCTGTGGTAGCCATGCTGGTTCAGTATGCCTTCAATTTTGAATAAATCCCCAACAGTGTCACCAGCAAAGCACCCCACACCATCACACCTCCTCCTCCATGCTTCACGGTGGCAACCAGGCATGTAGAGTCCATCCGTTCACCTTTTCTGTGACGCACAAAGACATGGTGGTTGGAACCAAAGATCTCAAATTTGGACTCATCAGATCAAAGCACTGATTTTCACTGGTCTAATGTCTATTCCTTGTGTTCTTTAGCCTAAACAAGTCTCTTCTGCTTGTTGCCTTTCTTAAGTAGTGGTTTCCTAGCAGATATTCTACCACGAAGGCCTGATTCACACAGTCTCCTCTTAACAGTTGTTCTAGAGATGTCTGCTGCAAAAGGTGGCTACTTTAAAGAACCTAGAATATGACATATATTTTCAGTTGTTTCACACCTTTTTGTTATGTATATAATTCCACATGTGTTAATTCATAGTTTTGATGCTTTCAGTGTGTCTCTACAATTTATGAAAATAAAGAAAACTCTTTGAATGAGAAGGTGTGTCCAAATAAATATATAATGAAGTCATATGTGACAATTTTATGATGGGATCAGTACACCATATAGAATTTCAATGAGCCTTTTAGTCCATTATGTTCTGTTTTGGGTTTATTGACTTGTAGAGTTTTAAGGCTATAAAATCAGGGACCATCTTTCTTCAAGGAATATTTCTCAGCTAATGTTCATGCTTCATTCCGTCTAGTTTAACTACAAAGCTTTTTTCAGTCGGTTGGCTGTTTTGTGGTCAAAAAAGCAGAACAGTCTGTAATAAAAGACTGTCAAATATTGGTTTGTATCTGGGCTGCTGTTTAATCTTCTTTGTCCAGTTGGTGGACCATGCTTATGTTTTTAGAAGAAGAATTCGATTTTTTTATTTTTTTAAGTCAAGCCAAGGTTGGTTATTCTAACCATTTGAATTTCATATGTTTATAAGTGAAATATCTTGCATTTTTATTTTATTTTTTAGTGGGGTGTAGTGGGAAAAGGTTGGCACCTCGACTTTGTTACGACGTGCATCGATTTCTGATAAAGAAGTTGCGTTGGGGTCCTACTTTAGTGTCCTGGGCAGTGTCAACTTAAGCTTAGTCGCAATAGGTTTACAGGCAGCAGCAGAAAAATGCACCAGAGGTCTTGCTTGAAGCACCTGCGGAATTTGAGAGGCTTAAATTCAGCTTTAGCTTTACTTTGGAGAAATTGCAGGTATGGGATATCCACACACACACACGGCATCTGTCGAGCTTCAAAAAAGCATCATGGAAGCACCACCAAAGCTTCATTGAAGCTCACCAAAACACCAAAAAACACATCATAAAAGCATGTTGAAGCGGTAGGTGTGTTGAAGGCAAAGCAAGTGTAAATGAGCCCTTAGTGTTTTTTAACATGAGAGAATTTACATTGATGAGCCTGTTAATGTAACACTGGAAAAGGTTTTTCACTTGCGTCACTTGTAAGAAGCTAAACTGTTTTATATACAAGCTTTGATTAACATCAAGACCCCTTTCACACGGGCATTCTGAGAGTTTTTTTGTTATCCCTCAATTGATGGCTGCAAAATGGATAGGAATGCATTTCTAGGGCAGCAGAGTGGCTAAGTAGTTGGCACTTCTGCCTAGCAGCACTAGGATTGCTGGTGAGAATTCCAACCACAGCACTACCTGCCTGGAGTTTGCATGTTCTCCCCTGTGCCTGCGTAGGTTTCCTCTGGATACTCCCGTTTCCTCCCACACTCCAAAGACATACTGGTAGGTTAATTGGATCCTGTCTAAATTTTCCCCAGTATGTGTATGTATGAATGTGTGTTAAGGACCTTTTAGATTGTAAGCTCTTTGAGGGCAGGGATTGATGTGAATGTACAATATATATGTGAAGCGCTGCAAAAATTGATGGCACTATTTAAGTACCTGTAATAAATAAAAATTAAATATGGGTAAATGGATGGTTATCTGTTTACATCTACATCTGTTCAGACCCGTTTTTTGTTTTTTTTAAACAGAGAAAGTCTCTATCCTGTCTATTTAAATGGACCTGAATGGAGGTAAACGGACAATGTCTACTTTTGCATTGGTTTCGAAGGCGCCGACACCCGTCGGTGTCCAAACAACCGTCACTCATCCCTGCTGTCAGTTGACAGTTTACAAGAGTAAACCTTTTAAGAAAAATGTGTGGTCCCCCCAAAATCCATTATTTGAGCATGGGAAAAAAGATGGGACAAGTCCCCTCCCCCCCCCCCCCCCAACCTGCCTTTAATGTTGAGAGGGAGGGTTGGGGCACTTTGTCAGGGGTCAAGCAGTCAGTAGTCAATGAAAACACAGACAGTTTTTGTCAAGTCCTTTAATAAATAGGCCCCTCCCCCTCCATGTAAATTCTTCGTCAATCATGATGAACGACACTGACCCGCGGGGGGGTTGACACTTGGCCGCTTCGTCGCTTGCCTCCCATGTCAGGGGATAGTGGAGTGTCAGTCCATGTCAGGGGAAGGTGTGCAATAGAGCTGCTAGGTGTTGGCAATAGATGTACATCAGTTGGGAGGACATTTACTTATTTTAAATAAATGAGTTGTCAAAAACATTTTATTTATTTTTTCATTATGTGTGTGTGTATTATGTACCACATACTCATTCACATAGGGACAGGTGGGGGAGGGGGCAGTAAGTGGGCTCTCAATAAGTCCCCCCAAGCCCCCCCCCCCCCCAGAACCAGGGAAATCCCTCCTGAAAGCAGGAATGAATCATAGTTGTTGGATGGATGCCGGAAGGTGGATGTGTAAACTGAACTGAAAACTGATGTAAACTGAATCCATTTATTTTTTATGAATAAACATGTCTGAATGGATGATGACCATGTGGAAGGGGCCTTGAGTACATTTGCTGTATTTTTTGGATACATTGTTTACATTCCTGTATCATATATACTTTATAGGAAGGATTACATTGTTTTGATTCCCAGGCCGTATACCCTTAACCTGCTACTGCCCTTAAATCCTAAGTTGTGATTGGCTCGTCTTGGCCCGTGTGTCTGCTACATCTCTGCATGAGCACTGAAAGTATTGTGGCCAGCCTTGCCATTCCCTGCCTCCACACATCATATTTTGCCGTGCTTCCTTTGCTCTGTGTTATTGTCTGCTTAGCCGTATGTAAAGTTATTTTTGCTTTTTATTTTTCTGTATTGTTCAATTCGCAGTCCATGGAAAAATTAAAGGTGTTTTTAAGGTTCATTTTGTATTTTCTAAATGGGTTCCTTTAAGCTAGTGCATTGTTGGTTCACTTACCTTTTTCCTTCGAATTCATTTCTAAATGTTTTTTTTTTTTTCTTTGTTTGAATTTCTCACTTCCTGTTTCTCCTCAGTAAGCTGTTCAGTAAGCTGTTCTGGCTTGACTATCCACCTCTTGAATGATGGTAGCAAGTTTACTGAGGAGAAACAGGAAGCGAAAAATTCAGACACAGGGAAAAAAAAACATTTAGAAGGGAAATCGAAGGAAAAGGTAAGTGAACCAAACAATGCACTAGCTTAACCCAATTAGAAAATAAAAAACTAATCTTTCCAACCCCTTTAAGAAAGGGATGTTGTCTTATGGTATTACCCATTATAAAATTGTTTTAGTTTTTCTAAGCTTTCCTATCTGTTTCCATTGTTCTTTTTTTATTCGTATAAATTAAATCAAGGTTATATGCAAAGTGTCTATAATCTATCTCCTCTCCAGCACATTTCTGGCCAAAACGAAAAGATGGTTCAAAGATGCAGTGCTCAGAGGACAGCTTGGAGAATAGTTCTGTAGGCGAGCCATAGCTACTCTTCTTCCCACTGATGTCTGTCTGGGCAGAGAAAGCTCAGAAGAAAAGCACTGTTTGATTTTCTTTTTCTTTGATGCCTCTCCATTCTTTATTCAGATGAATATCTGTGGGGACAGGAGATCCATCACTATAGAGAGAACTGTTACTCTCTATGCGTTTTCTGTTCCTGAACAGACCTTGCATCAAAATGCAAGGTCTGCTTATTTTGTAAACTCCCACTTGTACAAAAAAAAAAAAGATTGTAAAATTAGCTGCAAAATAAGTAAATAATCACCTTAAGCCCCGTACACACGGCCGAGGTTCTCGGCAGAAACCAGCGAGAACCTCGCTGGGAGCCGCATTCTGCCGAGACCCTCGGCCGTGTGTACGCTCTCGGCAAGCACCCGCCCGTCGGGAAACCTGTCGAGCAAATAGAGAACAGGTTCTCTATTTGCTGGACGGCCCGTCGGGATGAATGGCTGGTTGCCTTTCCCGACGGGCGGGTCGCCGAATCTGACGGCCGCCAGAGAACCTCGGCGGGCGGAACAATGTGTTCCGCCCGTCGAGTTTCTCTGCCGTGTGTACGCGGCATTACACCCCAGCTTCTGGTAACGCTCGCCTAAGAGAAAGTGACCACACTCAATGTTTCTCCCCTTGTGAGCCTGGAAAAATGGATCTTTCAGAATCTATCGAAAGGCACTTCTGAACAGTGCTTGAGTGGCTTTTTGCAAGGTTTGAGCTTCCCCAGAAGAAAACGGTGACCTCGTCCCCAGCTTTTAAAAGCTGTGGTGTGAGGCAAGTAGTTTTAGTGGGGTGTCATATTTTCTCTCTATTAAGCTTTATGAAGAAAAGATGGGCTAACATACCGTTGAGTCCATGTCCATTTCCTGCCCTATTCTGTCCTATTATTCCTGTTGAATTTTGGCAGCTCAGTGTCTTTGCTCTGCCTCCTTGGCAAACTAGCAGTTGTCAGGTATTGGTTTCATATGGAATAGTAAAGCTGGTGCCACATGGTATCAGGGCTGCAACTAACGATTATTTTCATGATTGATTAGTTGGCCAATTATTGTTTTGATCGATTTGTATAATTTAGTTAATATGTAAAGTTTTGAGTAAAGGCAATTTATTCCTAAATATCTATATGCAGTAGTAAATATAAATAACCAACTATATAGCAAAATCTCTAATCCACTTTGAGAATAACGGACAGATTAAAGCGGATCTCCACCCTGAAATTGACCTAACTTGATTACTAATAGCGCTGCTAAAGGATCCCTAATCGGCTATTAAAAATAAATAAGGTGTTTCAATACCTTATAAACAGCGAGGCTTCCGGTTTTGTAGCTAGTCGGGTTTTCCTCTGTTTTTTTCTGCTTCCTGTCCCTCGCTCTGCATGCTGGGAGCCTTTCTAAGAGCTCCCTAATTATAATATTTAGCTGTTTCAGCCGAGACATCGCGCGACTTCCTTTTACAGGAAGTGACGCAGGGTAATTACCTTTCTTGTCCGGGCTTTGAGGCTGTGGCTGTAGTACACGAGTCTCTGTTATCATCACAACGGGGCGGTAACTTTTCATTCATACGCCTGCCGTTGCGATGACAACAGAGACGCTCACGCCACAGGACACCTTTGCCCGTGCGCAAGATCGAGCGGTGGATGCTGGGACAGCATCCACCGATAATAGGAAATTACATGCAGGGTTCCTTTTCCTGCACAAATCCAAGATGGCAACGGGATGAACGGGCGAATATAAGTTCTTATTTGCCACTGAAAAGCAGCGGAGCGGCAGCTGAGAACCAAACAAGTGAGTGTAGAACAACATTGCTTTTAGTGATTTAAAGAGCGCATATAGAAAAAAACGTTTGTTCGGCGGAGAACCGCTTTAAATACACTGTATATACTATTAACCACTTAAGGACCGCCGCATGTACATTTACGTCGGCAGAATGGCACCGACAGGCACATCAACGTATATATACGTTGGTGCCTTGGGGGGGATCGGGGGTCCGATCGGACCCCCCCCCGTACATGCGGCGGTCCGCGCGGCTGCAGGAGCGATCCGACAAGTGGGGGCGGCTATCCGTTTTCATCCGCCCCTCCGGATCGCTCCCAGCCAATGCGCGCGCCCGCCTGACCTGTCACTTCCTCCTCCTGTGTAAACACAGGAAGGAGGAAGCGACGTGATCTCTCCCTCGGCGTTTGTTTCAAGCGCCGCTGAGGAGAGATCACTACAGAACAAGTAAGTCCTGCACCAAACAGCACACTGACACACACACACAAACACATTTAACCCCCGCGATCGCCCCCCCCCCTCCCCCTGTCACAGTGTCACTGAATGCAGTAATCATACATGTATGATTACTGTATTTAGTGTCAGTGTGACAGACAGTGTGACAGTCAGTCAGTGTTAGTGTCAGGGTAGCCCCCCCCCACCCCCCCAATAAAGTTTTAACCCCTTGATCACTGCCCTAGTTAACCCTTTCACTCCCTATTGCCAGCGTCACTAAGCGATCATTTTTCTGATCGCTGTATTAGTGTCGCTGTTCCCGCTAGGTAGCTAATTTTTTTTTAATGCGATTTTTTTTTTTTACTAAAGACATGTGGCTAAATAAATTTTGGCCTAAATGTTTGACTAAAATTTAGTTTATTGGTTTTTTATTATAACAAAAAGTAAAAAATATTGATTTTTTTTCAAAAATGTCGCTCTATTTTTGTATATAGCGCAAAAAATAAAAATCGCAGAGGCGATCAAATACCACCAAAAGAAAGCTCTATTTGTGGGAAAAAAAGGACGCAAATTTTGTTTGGGAGCCACGTCGCACGACCGCGCAATTGTCTGTTAAAGCGACGCAGTGCCGAATCGCAAAAACCCCTTGGGTCATTTGCCAGCGTATTGGTCCGGGTCTTAAGTGGTTAAAGGGTGAATCTGGTAAGTCTCATTAGACTCTGAGATCTAACTTTTTTTGATTAAAGAAAAAAAAAAAGTTGGACTGTTTTGCCGATTTTCAAACGGAACTGTAATACCGTATTTTCCGGCATATAAGACGACCTTTTACACCGGAATTAAACAGCCAAAAACCGGGGGTCGTCTTATACGCCGGGTTAAGCAGCTGCTTGCACGATATCAGCCCGTCGGGCGCTCTGTAACACTGTTGTTGATCTGTATTCTGCGCCGCTCAGCCAATCCTGATGCACTGTGTTGATGACAGAGCATGCTAAGCCTGCTCGGATTGGAGTAATAACCTCTGCCAATCCGAGCAGGCTTAGCATGCTCTATCATCCACACAGTGCATCGGGATTTGCTGAGCGGCACATATACAGCGGCGGCGGCATTTTCGTTTTTAAAAGGCATTACAAACAGCCTTACAAAGCACCCAGCGGCGGCGTTTTAAAGGGGATTACTACCGCAGAAGGGGGTCGTCTAATATACGGTGAGTAGACCACAAAACCACCGTTTACAGCTGTATATTAGGGGGTCGTCTTATACGCCGGCAAATACAGTATATTATTCTATGCTGGCCATACAAAATCAATGTCTTCCTTCAAAAAAATAAATAAAATGGTATTTTAAGAACGATTTTCTATTTGATTTTCTAATTAGTGGTGCCAAATCGACGTTCGTTTTCAACCACAGTGACGGAAATTTTTTGAAATAATAGAATACTTCTTGGTCAAAGGAATTTTCAGACCGAGTATGTGCTTTTTGTTTAGACAAGACATTAGTTTTAAAAACAGAATGCTAAAAGCAAGTGTGAAAATTTTAAACATTCTTAGATTCAGTGAATGTACAAAGAGGTGTGAACCAAGTTTAAGACATTTAGTAACATAATGGACTTAAAAAAACCTAAAACTAGCACTTTATAGTACAAAAAAAATTGATTAATTTCATAATCGATTGTTTGTCAAATAATCAAATGGTTGTTTCGGCCCTAGTATCGGTTATCTAGGTTTTGATACTATACAGCTAAGTAAGGGGTGAGCCGAAGAAACTAAAGTGCTAATTTTAAAGTCTAATATGCAAGTTATTGTCCTAAAAAGTGTTTGGGGACTTGTGTCCTGCCCCAGGGGACATGTATCAATGCAAAAAAAGTTTTAAGAAACGGCTGTTTTTTTCGGGAGCAGTGAATTTAATAATGCTTAAAGTGAAACAATAAAAGTGAAATATTCCTTTAAATTTCGTATCTAGGGGGGTGTATAGTATGCCTATACAATTCTTTACAAGTTCTTAGTGAAATGGTAGAGGTACAATGTACCCCATTACCAATTCACATGGGGGGGCGGGATCTGGGTGCCCCCTTTGTTAAAGTGGTCTTCCAGATTCCGATAAGCCCCCCGCCCGCAGACCCCCACAACCCCTGGGCAAGGATTGTGGGGATGATGCCCTTGTCCCCATCAACATGGGGACATGGTGCTTTGAGGGGTCACAGACCCCCCCCAAAGCATCCTCCCAATGTTCCCCTTAATATCCATACCAGACCTGAAGGGCCTGGTAATTGAATATGGGGGGACCCCCCATGCTTTTTTTTATTTGTTATGAATGACTTTTCTCTTGACAGTAAGTAAACATGCACTACCCAACTTTGCTGGGAGAAGATCTGTCAACAGGGTTGGCTTTTTGCCACCTGAGTTGTGTGGGTTTCCACCTACGAGTCCAGTGTCAAGGATGTCATGTTGGCTGTTAAGCTCTCCCTCTCATCCCTGCTCCTCACAGGCGCAAGCATGCATGTAAACTTGTTTTAAGTGCATATTTGTACCACGATCGCTTGTCTGGCTACAGAATTGTGCATGATCTGGCAGATGAATCGTTCATGCCTGTAGGCAGCCTAAAGTAAAATTTGATAATTCTTGTTGAAATGTGTGGAAAATGATTAGAATCTTTGTCAGGTGTTTACTTCTATGTGGCATTTTGTTAGAGACATTTCCCTCCATTTGTGTATCTTGGTGACAGCCGATTCACCAAACAGGAAGTTTAGGGTAAATCTCCAACAATAATACAGACAGAGGTAAATCTGTCCCTGTCAGATTCTTCCTTCCTGTCTGGTAATGTCACGGTGAATATCTACGGCCCCTTTCACAGACTCCACGCCTGCTCAGCAGGAAATCTGTCCGCAGATCCCCGCTAAACAGGCAGATGGCTTGTCCATGTCTGCTTCTCTTGAGTAGGACAAGCACAGACACAGCCCGCTGTCCTCTATGGGTGATCAGATGTAAACGGACCTCCTCTTCATGTTTACGCCCAAAACCCATCCTATCCGATCTGCTAGACTGTTTTTAGTGGATCAGGTCAGATGTCTGCAGATGTCAACAGACACCCACCGCTTCAGAGAGGACAATGGATGGTCTGATCGGGTTCGTCTAAAGAAAACTGACAGGTGGACCCGATTTGGTCTGCCCATGTGAAAGGGGCCTAATGAAACGCTGGATAGCAATGAAAACCAGATAGGACTACCCTAAAAATATCCAAACATACAGTACTTTAAGTACAATTAAGTTTTAAAGCTTAGTATTAGATAAGTTATGAGTGGTTTATCATGACTCCTTTGGTAGTTGTTTAAAAATTCCCCAAATTTTTTTTATTTTTCCCCAATTGTAATGGGTAAGAGGAGGAGGAACAAAATTGGAACATATTGCAGGTTATACTATCTGCTGTAATGGCCAATGCCAAGAAGCCTCCTCTAGCATGATCCTTATAGCCACAAGTCTCATGTTTGTGCATGTTGTAATATATTTCAGAATAAATGCAGCAGCCTTTTTGTCTACATTTGCTTGGCTTATCTAACCTTTTATGTTGCTGGCTTTATTTTTCTGTTGCTGAGTTTATACATGTATTTTTTCACCTGCCATGTCTTAGGCTTCTTGGAGTACCCATAATACAGTGAGCCCACCTTCCTGGTCAGCTGATGGCTCAGAAGGTTGGGACACTTTTAAATCCAGACAGCTTCTCGGCAATCCATTATGGAGCATCAAAGTGGTAAATAAGTTGCATTTCTACTTGTGTGTCATTTCCCCCCTATCTGTCTCCTGTAGAATTGATGTCATCTTCACCTGTAGATTTAGATTTGTGCGTTTTTAGATTATTAGATGCTTGTTTCTCTAGCTTTGATCACATCCCTCAAGTAATCCATTATTACCTTATTCCGTTTTCTACTCTGGCTAGTTTTGTTTTCTGTCTTTAAATTCCAAATGTGTAAGTATTACAATCCCTTGCCTTTTCATTACAACTTTGTTTAGTTAATCTTCTGAATCTTACCTCTGTTACTTGCTGTTATAACTGTAATCCTTTTGCATTTTTATTTTTTTGCACCAACACGTTAGTATATGGTTATTTTAACAATCATCTTTGGCTTTTAGTAGCAACTTTGTTTTGCAGGCATGCAATTACACATTGCTATTGCTGTTGTTTTTTTTTGGGTAGATGAAAAAGTTTACAATCACTGATTACATTTTTTTTTTTTTTTAGTTTTTGGTATATTGCGGAAAGGTTGGGACCGCTGGCAGGTTTTTATTGCTTTTTATGTCCCCATGGGGGAGATCACTTTTCTCTCCTTGTCATTGGGGCAATAAGAAGAGTGAATCTTTACAACAGACTGCACAGAGGTTCTAGCCTGTCCTAACTCTTTGTGACATCAGAAAATCCACTCAGTTTAGGTATATTCTGAGTTTAGTCCCTTTCTTTTGTGTTCATTATGGCATATTATCATGGTGCTCCGGGAATTTGCTTCAGGTTGTCATTGCAGTTCTATGCAATTCAAATTCTTGTTCATGCTCCAATGTTGGTAGACAAGCCTGTCGGTGGCAAACCAACAGTGCTACCCTTATGTCGTGAGTGCTAATCGACCACATCAAAAACATTTGGATCTACAGCCTTCCTATAAGGAGTCCTACCTAGCACAGTGTGCAGCCCACCTCCTAAATGGTTTATATTGTCTGGCATAGTTTGTGCACCTAGTTACTCTAATTCCATACATATGATTGCCTGATCCTGGCTTCTCAGGCCCTTTAACACTGAGCCTGTCCCTTCATTGCTGAACATAGCCCTTTCAATGTGTCTGCTGTCATTTCCACTTACATTAAAGCATTAGAGGTCACTTAACACAATATTGTGATCAGTAGCTGCAGTCTCGTCTAGAAGGCCTGATAAATCTTGTCAATTGGTTTGTTGAAAGGTGAGTTAAGTGATTTTTTTTAAATTAAAGTAGATCTTTACTCTCCCAAGAAACATTGATTTTTTTTTAATCCTCCTGTTGCTAGCATTCGTAAATGGACAGGAAATTATATCATATTTACTTGTTTTAAACTTTTTAGTTTCCTTTACATTTCTCTAGTTAAAGCGGAGCTCCACCCAGGAAAACAACATTTTACAATGTTTAAAAAAAAAAAAAAAAAAAACTGAAAATAAAATAAAAAATACTCACCCGAAATACCTGTTGCTATGCGGAAGTCCGTAATCTGCCTCACCTGCACCGCGGACCGATTTCTTCTTCTCCTTCTCCTTGTGAATGGGGCGCGCTGCTTTCTGGGAACTGTGTGTGTTCTCAGAGAGCAGCGCGCCCATTCACAAGCCAGCGTGAGACTCACGCAGGCGCAGTAGGAAATGGGCAGTGAAGCCGTACGGCTTCACTGCCTGTTTCCCATAGTGTGGATGGCGGCGCGGGACCCGGAGCGATCGTGGGACCGGCATCGGGGGGCCCATCAGCGCGGGCAAGTAGGACAAGGTAAGTGTCCTTATTTAAAGTCAGCAGCTACATTGTTAGTAGCTGCTGACTTTAAAAAAAAAAAAATTGCCGCTGGAGCTCCGCTTTAATTCCTAGTTTCTTGCCTAAGGAAATTGTCATACATCCCAGGAATTTAGGGGAGACGAGACGAGGAGGAGGGTTTTTCCTCATCTAAGCACACACCAAGTTAAAGGCAGATGGATTCCAGGAAGTAAATACTACATGAATAATATGCCCTTGCTCAAGATTGCAATAGCTAGGGGGTGCTTTTCAAAGTGATTTCTCAGCAAAATAAAGCATGAACGAATGGATGGGTAACTTGCTTTGAATAAAAAAAAAAATATTAAATAGTGTTTTTGGTTTGTGGCGCTTGGATGCAGTGAAGATCCACTTTAAGTGCAATTACAGTGTTTGGATAGTGTTAGTGATTGCATAGAGTTGGTTTAATAAATTCAACCATTGGTTGCTGCATTATTTCATGTACATTTTTCCATAATTTTTGTAGTTTGCACCATATTTTCTAAACAAAAGACCAGGTTCCTTCAACACATACTCTGGATCATCATCATATCCATAACCATCACTTAGGGCCTTTCACACTGGTGCGTTTTTGTCGCGAAAACGCGGGAAAAACGCACCAGTGTGAAAGGGCCCTAACACTATGATTGTAAACCTTTGCTCATGTATCTTAGAGAATGGTGGAATGGTAAAGTCAGTAAATGTTAACAACCAAGGGGACTCTGTTGCTGATGAAAACTGTAGCCCATGGGGAAAATATCATAGACTTAGGGAGGAAAAAATTTAAGGAAAGAATAGGGGAACAAGAGGAAAGACTAGGTAAAGGCTTTCCATCTCTCTCACCACCCTGAGAGTTATTGAGTCATTCTCCTAAAAGGGTAATGTATGCAAGGGTCCCATGTTTTTTTTTCAAATAGGGGAATCTTCTCTTGTAAAGTGGCTGACATTTTCTCATTTCTCATTATCCATTATACCTTTAAATGTATCGTTGGGTGTACAGGGACCTCCAAGACTTGGCTATCGCTATTCTAGTAGCCAAAAATTTGAAGGATGTCGATTTATTGCTGTATTTCGGTACCTCCTCCGATGGTAGGGCTTGCCATGGGAACTTTTTAAGGTTAGTCTGGGTCAGAGAGTATATTAAATTATAGAGACTAATCCAAAATCTCAAGAACCCACGGGCATGTCCACCAAATATTGTAGTCTGTGGCATCATGTCCACGTCCCCTAAAGCACTTGGAGGCGCCGTGGACATATGATGCTGTATTTCGTATGTACCAATTTAACAGCACTTTATCGTTTGCTTCAATCATGGAGGTACTTATAAGAGATTTGAAAGCCTTTTGAGGCAGGTTGTGCCATTCTGCTAAATCTAGGTCCTCGTCATAAGTCCCCTTTTCACTTCACCATATTGTGAAATTCGTCTAGATTTGAGGTCCGAGTGGAATATATCACAGAAATATAACCTGGGATCTTGTCAATATTTTCACATAAGTATTTAATTGCCAACATAGTGGTCACATCAGAGCTACGCGATATCGTCTGGGGGAAAAAAAAGATCTGTGCGTAATGAAAGTGTTCAGTAGCAGGTAGCTGGTTTGTTGTTTTTTTTTTTTTGCAAAATTTGTTTTGACAAGAGATGTCAGTCATCACCAAGTGAGAGCTTTCTTGCAGAGTAAACCGAGCGTGTGTACGAGGCTTTCAGGTTTCTTGTCTGGAAATCTGGCCAGAATCTCGACGAGAAAAATAGAGAACCTGCCCTCTTCTCACAGAGATTCTTGTCGGCCTGTTTCCCGATGAGAAGTCTGAGTGTGTATATACTTAAATTAAAAAAAGAAAAGAAAGGAGGGCGCCCTCCTTTCTTTTTTTAATTTCAGCTTATGAACACCCTTTTGTTTTGTGGAGGGCTGCAAGACTTCAAACTTTTGCCACTAGACTACACTGGCATACCCAGATTTGCGATACACCAGAGCGCAGGAGATTTGTTTGAGTGTGTATATACTTGCCTGTCGCCGTGGAAACACGCGCATGCACGGTAGCTTCCACGGCATAGGTAGGGTGAAGCAAGATGACGGCGACGGCATTGAATGTGACGAGCGCATGCTCGTCGTACGCGATGACGTCACCACGTTCTTGCCTTTCAAGAGAACTGCGGTTCTTTTGAAATGTCTGTGTGTACACTCGGGCGGCAAGAGATTCTTGCCAAGAAGCTCGTCGGGAAAAACAAAGTTTTTTTCCTGACGAGATTATTTTTTTTGCACAAGAGCCTGCAAGACATTGCACCCCACTATTATTGGATTTGCGTGTAAGGTGCCAGGCTCATGGAGACACTACCTGCACCACTTTGCCGATTTGAAGGAAACCTCTCGGAGCCCCAGTCTATCCAAACATAAAAAAATAGTTGTCTGGACGTACACTTGAAATCTTGAGATTAGGGCCAAAAACAACTTATCAATTAATCGGCAACTAATCGATTATGAAATTCGATTACCATTTTCATAATCGATTAATCGGCCAGTAAGATAATGGGGGTAAAAAAAAAAATTGGCCCTTTATAGTACAAAAAGAGCAAATCGCTACTGTAAATATTACTTTCACACAGGCTCCATGCACACTGAAGCTGATAAACTGCAGTTTATTGGCGTTTTAGCTTTTTTTTTTTTAAAGCCTATAAACTGAACTCTGTTAGCCTAAAAATGCTAAAAAAACGCAGACGCCAGCGGTTTTTATTCCATAAAAAAAAAGTGAAAAAAAAGCTGATAAAAGCTCCACTGAAAAACGCTGATTAAAGCTATTGCAAAAACACTAAAAACGTTGCTAGGCTCCCTGCAAAGCTACTGGCATTTTTTATAGCTTTTATCAGCTTCAGTGTGCATGGAGCCTAAAAAATGAACCCCTTACAGTAGCGATTATTTGCTCTTTTTGTACTAATGTTAGTTTTTTTTTAACCCCATTATGTTATTAAACATCTCAGGCCTGGGATCACACATAGTTACATAGTTAGTCAGGTTGAAAAAAGACACACAAGTCCATCAAGTTCAACTATAAGAAATAAAATAATAGTATCGTACAATCACATATACCCAATTCTATAACCACAGTTGATCCAGAGGAAGGCAAAAAAAAACAGCAAACCAATTTGCTACAGCAGGGGAAAAAATTCCTTTCTGATCTCCCCGAGAGGCAAACGGATATTTCCCGGATCAACTTTACCTATAAATGTTAGTACTAGGGTTGTTCCGATACCACTTTTTTTTTAGGACCGAGGACAAGTACCGATCCTTTTTTTCATGTACTCGCCGATACCGAATACCGATACTTTTTTTTAGATGCAGCCTTGTGTCCCCAGATGCAGCCTTGTGTCCCCAGATGCAGCCTTGTGTCCCCAGATGCAGCCTTGTGTCCCCAGATGCAGCCTTGTCGTCCCGCCGCTGCCGACATCTAGTTCATACCTCCCATTTTTTCAACATGGTGCTGCCGGACATTTGTCATCTGTCACTATAGTTGGATGCTAACGAGGATTGACGAGAAATGCGATTCTGGCATCACAGTTGTTTGGCGGGGGGCACTACCGCAGGACACCGAGAAAATGTTATGTCATTATAGTTGTCCCACGGGGCGCCGAGAACAGTTTCTGCCATTACACTTGTTGAGTGGGGGGGGGGGGGAGCGGGGTGCTGCCGCAGGATGCCATGAAAATGATTGCAGTTGTTAAGCTGGGCTGGGGGGAGCGTTAAACTTGCAGGGGGGACGTAACTGACCTCATGTTCATGGCTTCTTCCATGCTGCAGTGTTGAGGAGAGGGGGGGAACTCTTCCTCCGACATCCTCTACCTCCTCTTCACTGTCATTATGCAGGAAAAAAACCTTGCAGTTGGGAGGTATGATCTAGTAGTTGATCAGCGCTGGGGGAACACAACAGCTTTCATTTGAATAGCAGTGTGTTCCACGCCTCGTCATGTATAGACACTCCCCCTTGCCCGGGGCACTTTGATGGACAAATAACCTGTCCAATCCTGGGACGAGTGATCTGTCTATCAAAGTTTCTCCGCCCCCTCTCCACCCGCTGTCCGCCCCCTCTCCACCCGCTGTCCGCCCCCTCTCCACCCGCAGTCCGCCCCCTCTCCACCCGCAGTCCACCCCCTCTCCATCCGCACTCAACCCCATCTCGGGGGAAAAAAAAAAAGTATTGGATTAGGCATCGGGAGCATTTGCGCGAGTACAAGTACTCGCGCAAATGCTCAGTATCGGTATCGGGACAACCCTAGTTATTACCCAGTTAGGAAAGTATCCATGTCTTTCTTAAAGCACTTTACTGAGCTGGCCAGAACCACCTCTGCAGGGAGTCTGTTCTACATTTTCACAGCTCTTACTATGAAGAAACCTTTCCGTATTTGGAGGTGAAATCTCTTTTCCTCTAGACGTAAAGAGTGTCCCCTTGTCCTCAGTGTTGACCGTAAAGTGAATATCTTAACACCAAGTTCACTATATGGACCCCTTATATATTTGTACATGTTGATCATATAGTTAACACAATAGTTTTTGCAGAAACACACTACAGTCCATTTACATAGTTTCCTATGGGACACGTTCACATGCATGCTTTTTTCAGCTGTGTATTTGGAAAGGGCAAGGACTTTTTTTTTTTTTTTTTTTTAGCAAAAACTGTACTATTTAGTTTTTTTGGTTCAATATACTTCAACGGAGAAGCTACAGAAAAGCATGTAATGCATTTTTTGCGGCAATTTGTTTTTTTAATCTGCCCAACAACAAATTGGCCCAAAAAAATGTAAAAAATGCAAATCGCCGCAAAATTCCCTTTTTTCAAAGGTTATTAACCGATTAATCGAAACCATAATCTGCCAACTAATCGATTATGAAAATAATCGTTAGTTGCAGCCCTAATTGAGATTCCTAGGAACTTGAAGGCTACATCTGAGTATGCCTGAAGCAATACTAAATATATATCAAAGTATAATGCCATTATAAAAGTATAATGCTGAATAAGCACCACTGATTTACATCTTAAAAAATATAAATTTTACTATATTCGAGCAAGGTTGCTATACAGATGAAATATGGCAAAATGGCACTATTGTGCTGCAGGTGTATTCACATTGGGTACAATTTTTGGTTGCTAAACTTGAAGAACATTATCAGAACAATAGAAATGGTAGAATAGTAATTGAGAAAAGTTTTTCAGTTAGGGAGCATGCCAGCCATATCGCTTATCTGATCAATAGGCAGTAGGCTTTGTAATGATAAGCTAGGCCTAAGAATTACACGCTTAACCACTTTAGCCCCGGACCATATTGCTGTCCAAAGACCAGAGCACTTTTTGCGATTCGGCACTGCGTCGCTTTAACTGACAATTGCGCGGTCATGCGATGTGGCTCCCAAACAAAATTGGCGTCCTTTTTTTCCCACAAATAGAGCTTTCTTTTGGTGGTATTTGATCATCTCTGCGGTTTTTATTTTTTGCGCTATAAACAAAAACAGAGCGACTATTTTAAAAAAAATGCAATATTTTTTACTTTTTTCTGTAATAAATATCCCCCAAAAATATATAAAAAATAATATTTTTTCCTCAGTTTAGGCCGATACGTATTCTTCTACATATTTTTCGTAAAAAATCGCAATTAGCGTTTATTGATTAGTTTGCGCAAAAGTTATAGCGTTTACAAAATAGGGGGTAGTTTTATGGCATTTTTATTATTTTTTTTTTTTTTACTAGTAATGGCGGCGATCAGCGTTTTTTTTCAGTACTGCGACCTTATGGCGGACACTTCGGACACTTTTGACACATTTTTGGGACCATTGGCATTTTTTTAGCGATCAATGCTATAAAAATGCATTGGATTACTATAAAAATGCCATTGGCAGTGAAGGGGTTAACACTAGGGGGCGGGGAATGGGTTAAGTGTGTTCCTATTTGTGTTCTAACTGTATGGGGGGTGGACTTACTAGGGGGAATCACTGATCTTCCGTTCATACATTGTATGAACAGAAAATCAGCGTTTCCCCCGCTGACAGGAACGAGCGATGTGTGTTTACACACACAGCTCCCGTTCCCCGCTCTGTAACGAGCGATCGCGTGTGCCCGGCGGCGATCGTGCCCGCCGGGCACACGCACGGGACCCGGGGGCGAGCGGGGAGCGCGGGCCGCCGGCGGCGCGCACGCGCCCCCTAGTGGCCGTCGAAAGTGGCGACGTAGAGCTACGGGCTCTCGCGCAGCAGTGCCGACCTGCCGCCGTATTACTGCGGCGGCTGGTCCGCAAGCGGTTAAACAAGCAAGCATAGTTGGTTACTCTTGCTCATGCAAATTTTAAAGTAAAATAGATACCGCGGAACCTCCGATTACAAACATAATCTGTTCCAGGGAAATGCACGTTATCCAAAGTACGCGCATATCAAAGAGCGTTTCCCCATTGAAATCACGATAATTTGTTCTGCATTGACTTCAATAGGATGCAATACCACATGCGGCCAGAGGCGAAAAAGGCCCGAGGACACTTCGGCTGACCTCGGAAAGACTTCCTACCCGAGATTTGAAGAGATAAGCCGTGCTGTCCTTTCCGGGCCATTTCACTGAAATGTAAAAAAATAAGGAAAAAAACACGTTAAAGCGGAGGTTCACCCTAAAAAACAACTATGTACCATGCCATCCTGCATATTAGCGTCAGCTACAGTATGCCTATATTTTATTTTTTTGCGCTGTACTTACAGATTAATCTATTCGTTTGTTTCCTTTGATGGACAAATAACCTGTCCAATCCTGGGACGAGTGATCTGTCTATCAAAGTACCTTCATGTACCAATCTTTCAGTCGCATCAAAGGTTTTTACGCTTCGCGGTGGGGCAGCGACACTTCCAATTCAGGGCGCTCCCCTTCGGGCTGGCCACGGCCCCCCGGGTATTCACGAAGATCCTAGCCCCAATTCTGGCCAATTTAAGGATCCAATGGGTCACAGTCCTAGCATACTTGGACGACCTTTTAATCATAGATCACTCACGGCCAGGTCTGCAAAAGGCAGTAAACCTCACGGTTCAGTACCTCGAAGAATTCGGCTGGGTCCTGAACCGGGGAAAGTCAGCGTTCCAGCCTACAAAGCAGTTGGAATACCTTGGCATGAGGTTAGACACAGAACATCAAAAGGTGTTCCTGCCCCTTGTAAAGATCGAAGCTATCAAGGGGTTGGTTCAGTTGGTTCTAAACAAGAAAAAAACAACTATTCGCCTGTGTATGCGATTACTAGGCAAGCTAGTGGCCACATTCGAGGCAGTACCATACGCTCAGATCCACACTCGCGTCCTACAGGCAGCCATTCTAGCAGCCTGGGGCAAGAGGGCACATGCCTTAGAGTCCCCTTTGACGCTATCATCAAGGGTCCGACAAAGCCTGGCCTGGTGGTTGAACCCTCAGAATCTTCTAAAGGGAAAATCCTTCAGCCCTGTTGTCTGGAAGGTAGTTACCACAGACGCCAGCCTGGCAGGCTGGGGGGCGGTCTTCGAGGGGTTCTCCCGCCAGGGAACTTGGGTGAAAGCAGAGAGGCAGCTCCCCATCAATATCTTGGAAATCAGAGCTGCCCGCCTAGCCCTTCTGGCTTGGACCTCCAGATTAAAGGGGTTCCCGGTGAGAATCCAGTCAGACAATGCCACGGCGGTGGCATACATAAACCACCAAGGGGGAACCAGGAGCCAGGCCGCTCAGAGGGAGGTGAACTTGATTTTTCAATGGGCAGAGGTTCATGTACCCTGCATTTCAGCGATATTCATTCCCGGAGTGGACAACCTGCAGGCAGACTTCTTAAGTCGCCAGAGTCTGTTGCCAGGGGAGTGGTCTCTGCATCCCCAGGTCTTTCAGACAATCTGCCAGAGGTGGGGAATGCCGGACGTAGATATAATGGCATCCAGGTTCAACAAGAAACTAGACAGGTTCGTGTCGCGAGCGAGGGATCCTATGGCCTGCGGAACCGACGCGTTGGTTTGCCCTTGGCATCAATTCAGACTTCTATATGCATTCCCTCCACTACAGTTACTCCCGCGCCTGTTGCGCAAGATCAGAGGGGAGAACAAGCCAGTCATTCTAGTAGCTCCAGCTTGGCCCCGGAGGACTTGGTACTCACTAGTCCTGAAGATGGCAGTGGGAGACCCTTGGACTCTTCCTCTACGACCAGACCTACTCTCGCAAGGCCCGATCCTCCACCCTACATTACAGCGTCTAAATTTGACGGCCTGGAGGCTGAATCCCTGATTCTCAGGGATAGAGGCCTGTCTAGGCAGGTAATTCCTACCCTGATTAGGGCTAGGAAGCCGGTCTCCAGGGTGATTTATTACAGGGTGTGGAGGAACTACGTAGGCTGGTGTGAATCCAAAAGATGGAATTCCCGCAAATATACTATTGATAGGGTGTTAAGTTTTCTCCAGCTAGGAGTGGATAAAGGCCTGGCACTAAGCACAATCAAGGGACAGATCTCAGCTCTGTCAGTGTGGTTTCAGAGGCCGCTGGCCACCCACTCGCTGGTAAAGACCTTCTTACAGGGGGTCTTGCGTATTAATCCTCCTGTCAAGTCACCAATTTGTCCATGGGACTTAAATCTTGTCCTGTCCACTCTACAGAAACAGCCTTTTGAGCCGTTGGCTGAGATTCCTTTACTCTTACTGACAAGAAAGTTGGTTTTCTTGGTCGCCATAGTTTCGGCCAGGAGAGTGTCAGAATTAGCAGCCTTATCGTGTAAGGAACCATATCTCGTTCTGCATAAGGACAGGGCAGTTCTCCGGCCCCATCCTTCCTTTCTACCAAAGGTTATATCCAAATTTCACTTAAACCAGGATTTGGTACTTCCATCCTTCTTTCCAAAACCTACATCTAGAAAGGAGGGGTTGCTGCATACCTTGGATATTGTCCGGGCCATGAAGGCCTATCTTAAAGCTACAGAAAAGATCCGGAAAACAGATGTGTTATTCGTTCTACCAGATGGCCCCAAGAAGGGGCAGGCAGCTGCAAAATCCACCATCTCGAGATGGATTAGACAATTAATCATTCAAGCCTACGGGTTGAAGAGGTTGCCTCCTCCGTTGTCGGTAAAGGCCCATTCTACCAGGGCCATGGGCGCCTCTTGGGCAGCACACCATCAGATCTCTATGGCTCAGATATGCAAGGCGGCAACGTGGTCATCAGTCCACACGTTTACAAGGTTTTATCAACTATACGGTAGAAGAAATGCGGATGCTGCCTTTGGTCAGGCAGTACTACAGGCTGCAGTTTGAAATCCTCGGGATCATAAACACCCTTGGTTATAAAAAAAAAAAAAAAAAAAAAAGTTTTTTCTTGACTAAGTTGGAATTATTATTATGATTTGAGTTTATCTCTATATTGAATCCTTCTTTGGAAGATGTCTACCTCCCCTCATTATAGCATTGTTTCGGACATCCCACATAGTAATGAATATGCCGCTCTGTGTCCCGTGATGTACGAGAAAGAAAAAGGGATTTTTAAATACAGCTTACCTGTAAAATCCTTTTCTTGGAGTACATCACGGGACACAGAGCTCCACCCCTCTTTTGGGTGACCATTTTGGGAGGCATCTGCTTGCTACAAAACTGAGGGACTCCCTTAGGGGAGGGGGTTATATAGGGAGGGGACTTCCTGTTTGAGATGCCAGTGTCCAACCTGAAGGTACTCCATATAACCCACATAGTAATGAATATGCCGCTCTGTGTCCCGTGATGTACTCCAAGAAAAGGATTTTACAGGTAAGCTGTATTTAAAAATCCCTTTTTTATTTTTTTAGGGTGAACCCCCTCTTTAAATTCTTCTCATTATGCGATGTACACATAAAATGCAACTAAATGACTCTCTTAATGAAAAAAATGGGGATTAAAACACAAAATGATAAAAACCATATGTATAGGTCAATAATGACCATTGTAATAAAGTCTATATAGTTTTTCAGTAAGTGCAAATGTGTGAAGGGACACTCCAAGGATCACTTTTCATGAAAAGAACAATCGGCGCTACTTACCTTGTGCATGCCTTGTATGGGGAAACGCGTCGGATGGAGGTACAGTTCTTGACGTCGCTATGCACCAGCTGGCTGGCTTGAGCCACATCCTTTTTGGATGTTGGTGCCTATGAATTTTTTTTAATAAATTTTTAAGTGGACTACTGCACCCTGAAGCCTCTTTTTTTAACCTCATACTATATTCCATGGTTGGAGATCAGCTGAAGAAGGTTATTGCCCTTGCTGTAAGTAATATTATATCATTGGATTGCCCGCTGCAGGAGAGAGGATCCTTTTACTGGATGAGTTCGTATAGGTGGTTTACTTGGCTGAACGGGGTCCCTGTGTGAGCCTTTTTGATCTTTAAAATCTGAGATCCAACAACTCTGGTAAGTGGCACTGATTGTTTTCATGAAAAGAACAGAGTGATCCTTGGAGTGTCCCTTCACACATTTGCACTTACTGAAGCACTTTATGGAATTTATTATAATTGTCATTATTTACCTATACATTTGGTTTTTATTAGGGTTCTCCCGATACCAATGTTTTAATACCGTGTACAAGTACCGATACTTTTTTCCATGTACTCGCCGATACCGAATACCGATACTTTTTTTCACATTGCATTTAAAACTTCAATTAAAGCGGTATTTCACCCTAAACATAAGATCTCCCATGCGATCCAGCATACTGGCGTCAGCGCCAGTATGCTGTTTTTTTTTTTTTTTATCGCACACTTACTGTATTATAGTGGAATTCCTTTTCTGTCCCCCGTGGTGGACGGCGCCAGTATAGCGCGTCACATCTTCCTAAAATACCCGATATGGACTCGGGTAATCTGGCGAAAATGCGGCGCCTGCGCACAGACCTAGGAGCTGACTGCGCAGGCGCCGTATTTCTCCGAGTCCTACGGCTATGGCGCGTCACGCCCTCCGAAATAGGACTCGGAGAAATACGGCGCCTCGCAGTCAGCTCCTAGGTTGTGCGCAGGCGCCGCATTTTTGCCGAGATTACCCGAGTCCATATCGGGTATTTTAGGAAGATGTGACGCGCTATACTACAGCCGTCCACCGCGGGGGACAAAAAAGGAATTCCACAATAATACAGTAAGTGTGCGATTAAAAAAAAAAAAAAAAACAGCATACTGGCGCTGACGCCAGTATGCTGGATCGCATGGGAGATCTTATATTTAGGGTGAACCTCCGCTTTAAGCACTATAGGTGTAATACAGAATAACTGTCAGTGGGTGGCACTGTCCTCCTTAAGAGTTAATTCTTATCTTCTTATTCATGAGAGAAAGGCAGCCCCCCTCCCCCTGGGCCATGCTGACTTGGCTTATCAAAACTGAACTTTGCTTAAAAAATATTGCATCTAAAATAAAATACAAATATTTTGAATAAAACTATACATTCCTAAAGTACAATTGATAATGCTCTATTTTTTATGTGACTCCATACGACACAAGAACATGCATTGCTAGACAGTGACACACGGCACGCAATTACTTATGGCACATAGCTTGCAACTGTGTTAGTGTGTACTACTAGTGTCCTAGTGACCAGTATTCATTCAGCTTGAATCACTTCAAGTTCACACAATCTTACTTGCCGAGGGCTGCCTGCAACGATGTCCGTCCTGCTCTCCGCCCGCTCTCCGCCCACTCGACGCCCCTCATCATTTAACACGATCTCCACTACTAGCTCTCAGCCCCTTCTCTCCGCACCCGCTCGAGGTGCGGAAAAAAAAGCAAACAAGAATGATCATTGCCGCTCTCTCTCTCCACCCCTTCTCAGCCGCCGCTCTCCGCCCCCTCTCTGCACCCGCTCACCGCCCCCTCTAAGCCCGCTCAATTTGCAAATGCTCAGTATCGGTCCCAAAACCGATATTAGTATCGGTATCGGGACAACCCTAGTTTTTATAATTTTTTTTTTTTTTTGCATTTTGGGAGTTATATCATTTAGTTGCGCACTTTATTCTTAACACATTTATTGGTTGTATATTCAGGATGTTTTTAGTTGCAGCACCAGTTTGTTATTGCATACATTTTTTTGGGTTAGAGCAGATATTCTACACATTTATAATATATGTAACATTGGCAGGGATTTTGAGATCTGAATATTTTAACAATTTTGTGTTGTATAATAAAACTGTATAAACTGTACTGTATAAACAAGTCTCTGGTATTACAATTGAGGATCTGCGCCTTAAAAGTCCCAACATGTAGTTTGTTTTACTTTTTATTTGTTGTGCTTTATGGAATGTGGTGCTAGTTGACACCCATTCGGTCCAAAGGGTTTTAAAATAATGGTGAAATCACCAAAAAATCCTGAATGAACAAAAAAGTTAAATGCATAAAAACTGACTAAAAAAACGCCTTAATGCGTGCTAAAGCAAAGTTATTTTCTGCATGTATGGCATTTCCCTTGCTTTCATCTTATTTATATTGAATAATAGTTATTCTTTATCTATATTTTCTTCAATATTCAAATTCGTTAATGCAGAGTACAATTTGATTACAAAATCGTTGGTTTATTGGTCATTATCATTGTTCTCTGCGCACACAGCTTTACGGTATATTTTGTTGGAAGCAAGAACATCCAGGGAGCTAACATTTTCAAAATTCGGTTTATAAATGGCAGCGCCATATTTCTCTTAGTAAAGTTCTATTATAAAAGAGTGGATAAAGGAAAATCCGCAACTCCATTATAAAGTAGACGCAAACCCACACTGTGTTACAGAACCCATTTATTTTAAAATGGAAATGAAAGGCAAAACATTTGTTTATAGATATTAAAAAATATTATAAATACCTTTTTTTCTCCTTTTTATTTTTTATTTTTTTATAAGTGATTACATAACCTCTGTTCTCAGCTAGGAGGAGCTCAGAGAGCTGGGGAAGGAGTAAACTGCAACATACTGATATTCTCAGTGAATGGCTGTGCAGAGTGGGCGTGTCTGCTCAAATCTCCTCATTGGAGGAGAGCAGACTGAGTTCCCAGTACAGCTAGAGAACTGATTAAGTTTGGATAGATGTGCTCTAATGCCTAGTGTGGTCAGTTTGAAATGGAAAAGCAGGGGGCTGGCAGGATCGCTGTGTATTTTACAAAAATGAAGCAATACATGGAGAACAGGATTATCAGGAAAATGAAATGTTGTGGCAACATAGTCTTTAATAAGGTAACAAGGAGGCTGTTGCCGTTTATCCTTTCTTCTAAAAATGCTGGGGATACAAGACTTTAACGCTCATCCAGGATTTCTGATCTTGCCTTGACTTTACATTCCTCAACCTCCTATTGGGTCAGCAAGACTGGCAGGTAACTAACATTTTCACAAAATCAGCAATGGCAGCTTACACTTACTAATTATCTACTCTTGGGTACAATCGCCAGACTGATGGATGTGCCAAAATGTAGACCCTTGAGAATGACAATACATCTTTGACTATGGGTACCACATTTGTTTTCCTATAACTAAGCATAGAGATTATTTTAATGTTCTTCTTCTTCTTTTTTTTTTTTTTACAAATGAGTCCAAAAAAAATTATTTTGTTTGGGGGGGGGGTTTATTGGCTTTTGACTGTTTATTTCTCCGAATTTCGATTTCTAAATAAGTTGTGGAACCACATGTCGGAGTCTCGGGTCTTTGTTGGTAATTTCTGGGAATGTATCAATATAGTTATGAATTTTAGCATCATATATGACCGGGTCTCTGCTACACAACATGAAAGCCTCAGAACATAGCAGAAAAATAATAATTAAAACAAGAGGAAAATGACGCAGAGGTTTTGGTTGTAGTAATCAATCCAATGCTTACTTTTGTTTTCCAAACTGCACTAAAGTTATGAGTGATCTGTTTGCTGTGATCATAAATGACACTTTCCTTTCCTTCTAATTTTTTTCATCCCCCCCCCCCCCAATATTATAATTTTTCCCTTACTCTTCCTTGTCTCCTTCATTCCCTTTAATATACTGTAAATGTTTGATTTATTCTTATATTTTTTATAATTTATTTGTACCTGTTATATTAAGGGTCGAGGCTCTGGATTCCCGAGGAGGAGACCAAGAGGTTCTGGACTCTCTGGCCGTGGAGGAAGAGGCCGATCTAAATTAAAAGCAACTATAGGCAACTATATAATTCCAGGGGTACTAAACTTCACTTTTTAGTCGGTTTCTTTAGTAGGGTGCAGTGATTCTCTAAAATAACAGCTGTGCCAATGTATAGAAAATGAAAAGTTCTTCCAATAGCATCACTGTAGAAGTTGTGTCCTTTTTTGAAGGCCTGTGCAAAAAGAAGGGTTAGCAGCAAATAGCAAGCAATTACATGTATTCTTTGGTTAGTCAACGCAAGCTAATGTCTAGCTCTTTATAAATGAGCTATGTTTTGACATATAAAAAAAATATTGGTTGATTTTAAAATGCCTCCCTAGCATGATTTTTTTTTTTTTTACTTGCTGCATTTCTGCATCAGCAACCCTTAATAGAAAACAAAGTTGCATTGTGTAGGTTGGGTAGAATTTATTAGTGGAGAGTACTTTCCCCTATAGGCACCACATTCTGTGCTTGGAGGCTCACCATTGCAATTTGACAGTTTTGATTTCCCTACATTTAATTATTGTTGCATTATCTCCACTATGAACACCATAAGTTTCTGCATCTCCTAAGTAAAAAAAAAAATAACAAATTAAAATTAGTTTATTTCCAGTTCATTTCAGAAAATTGCATCATGTTTTTGGCAATTACGGGGAGATTATGGTAGAAATTACTACCACTGTGGGCACCTATTCCATATTTTGTTCTTGATTTTGTCCTTTGCGGTGGGCAGTTGGGTTCAGTACATTTAATTCTCATGACATGGTCATCACTCGGCATATGATAGGTTTTTATTTACAATGCTTACAAGGATTATTTACAATGCTTACAAGGACTATTTTAGCTATGTGACTTTTTTTTTTATCTCATTGGTCTTATCCTAGTGTGTGTTAGCTTTGTGAATTGAGCCTCGCGTGTTTTGATTTTCAGAACAGTGGCAAACTAACGGTTTCCAGCAGTGTTAAATTTCTATTTTAGTTATAGTCTTTTGACTAAAATGCAATTTTAGTTTTCGTTGGATTTTAGTCATCTTGAATTGTTTTAGGTTACTAAAATCGCCAGTACATTTTAGTCGACTAAAACCTGCTATGTTTTAGTCGACTAAAGTCGAATGGGTTTAAATTGTAATGCATTATTTAAGCGTTTCTCTGGACTTTACCAACTCATTATATACTCCTGGAGTAAAAATCTATATAGCAGTGAGGGAGTGCACAGTGTAGAGAACTGGATAGTCTGGGGAGGCTGATACTTTTTTACACAGTGCTCAGCACTGCTACCTTGCTGGGAGGGGAAACACTCACCATGTGGTTTGCATGGCATTGTTCCAGAATTCCCAGGCAGCAGGCAGAGGGAGCCTGTGTCTCTCAGACAATACAGCTTGTCAGGGGGCTGTGGCTTTAACAGACAGGTGGATCTCCGAGGAAAGCAGAAGTTCAGGTGGGTAAAGTCCCTCCCTCATATTTTCAGTCCAATTTTGTTTGTTGATGAAAATTGGATTTGATTTTCATCATAGTTTTCGTCAATTGACCTAATTCGAATTTTGTTGTCGTTTATTTTTTTTTCCACTGAAAACATGCAGCTGGTGGAAATTTCGACAAAAATATTTTCACCAACAAAATTAACACTGGTTCCCAGAAAAGTGCACTCTATTAATTAGGCCACCTATAAAATGAAATGCCTGCCAATTCACAGTCCACCAAGTGACTGTGTATGTAGAAGGAAGTCAGTGTAAATTCAGATATTCACATTATCATTCTGCTGAAGTTACAGTTCACAAGGTACAAACGGATAGGTATGTTAGTGCTGTAGTGACTACTATTACAGAAAGGCTGGGAAAGTTTTTTTTGGGAAGATGTTTGTGTTAATGTTGGAACATGCTGGATAATCCTGAGAGACCTCTAAGTGTTCTTTGTTCCTGCTGCAGATAACCACAATTGATCTTTCATCATACAAGGAGGAGGAAGAAACCTCAATGCACAACACAGTTGTTTTATTTTCCACAAGCGACAAGTTCACCTTGCATCAGGTTGGCAATTATTTTTTCACATGGAGGGTCAAAGCAAATTAAGTTTACAATCTAGTTGCGTTTAAAGCCTGAAAGGAGCAAAATACTTCCTTGACTGAAGCCTGTTTTATAATATATATTAGTTTCTGCAGTCTTTGCCTCACATAAAGCAAAACTGCAGGTAAAACACTGAACAATTGATTTGGACATTTAAACTGATTTCCTGCCAAAAGATTTGTAACTTTGTTCAACTAGAAATGAGATTCACTCACTATATATATATTTTTAAATGATCAATTTATTGTTTAGGTAAATAGTAATATATGTCATGTAACAATTTAGAGCCCATTCACACCTGAGCGGCAAAACGCCTGTCGCGCGACACTCGTGCCGCTGGAGGGGAAATTTCCCATTCATGTCTATAGAGATGGTTCACATCTCTGAGACGCCGAACGCCTGTCGCCTGAAAAAAAGTCCCGGACCCTTTTTTTCAAGCGACATTGGCGTTCGCCCATAGACATGAATGGGAAGATTTGTAAAAAAAAAATAAAAATAAATCGAAGCGCGGCAAGTAAAGCCGCGTATGCGGCGTTACTTGCCGCTCAGGTGTGAATGCAGCCTTATAGTTCAAGTTGAAATTTACCCACAGAACTGAATAGTGTTGAACTGAACAGAGCAATGACTCAACCCCCTCCTGACTATGTTTTCAGATGACATCATGAAAGTATTATTCACAGATAGCCTGAAAGGCAACAGCTTCTCCTGAACGCCCTCTTTTAAAAATGTTTTAACTATAAAGCAAAGATTTAATTAAAATGTTAACAAAAAAAGGGTGAAAAACGGCTATAGTAAAAGAAAAATGCGTGTAGATGCCGTATTTGACGTGTACAAAAAGATGGGGGAAGGAAGATGACCTGTTCATATAGAAGGGAAATATTGCTATTTGTGCCTTCCTGGAGACACCCATTCTTTTACAAGTGTCAATGGGACAACAATTGAGGGGAAAAAACCCCCACAGGACCATAACTTTTAAAAACTTGTCAAAGTATTTGACTACATTTGCACTAGTAGTTTGCCCTGGTGCAAAGTGCATCCAGCAACAATCGCCACAGGTAATCGCTAGTTGTGTGAAAAACCGTCACAAACCACTGGCCACTTCCAGTTGTCAAAAGCAGTAGCAGGATGCAGCAGATTCATTGCCACTGCTGTTCCGTCTACTTTTCCTGCTCTATCCAAAACAAAAAATGTTTGGCTGCCATCCACAGCGGTAAATGCCATTGCTGGATCAATGGGAGTGCTTCTGGTCTTTAATGTACACATTGCTATAAAGGTATGCAGGCTTGAATTTTAAAAAAAATATATTTTTTTCTTTAATTTTATAAGACTATTAGAGTATTTATTTTTTGTACATTGTGTTTTATATGCGTCACTGCGTAAAACAAGTTATCTTGTGCATGTATCATCACTGTTGAAATGTTTTGTTATATGGGGTAGTAGCCTCACAATGTGTTTTTCTTTTGGCTGGCAGGATATGTGCCTGGTGTGCGGTAGTTTTGGTAAAGGTGCTGAAGGAAGACTACTTGCTTGCTCACAGTGTGGGCAATGCTACCATCCATACTGTGTCAGTATTAAGGTAAATAAAAACCCATGCTATTATCTTAAGACAAAGCAGAACCCCTCCAGTCTTCAGGTAACAATGGTGTACGTTTTCCATTTCTCCTTTTTAAACATGGCCTTTTAAGCTGCGTTTCCAGGTGTGCACAAATACTTTGTAATTCAGTGTTTTTTTTTTTTTTTTTTAAGGTTTGTTAAAACACATGATTGTTTTTTTTTTTTTTTTTTTTTTTTTATGAAAATTACCTGGTGGTAAATTCTATACTCGCCTACCTCCATTCACTCTGTGATCTACATCAGTGTTCAGTGACATGGCCTTGAGTGACTTTATAGGACCAACATTTTCAGGCATTGAGGTGCGTTTAAGCCCATTCATTTTAATGGGCTGCCTATGTCAACACAATGCACCTAGATGCAAGAAAATTCACTGCTATTTTGCAACCCTAAAGGGAGTTGGGCAGTAGTTGAAATCCTGTATAATTTACAAGTAAACCACCACTGCCCTAACATAAAGGTGATGTGTTCTGAATTGCCACAAAGCTGACATCCCTAGTTGAAAGTAGCATGAACTCACTGGATTTCTGGCAGGATAAACACAAATTTTTCTTTACTGGCTGCATTATTTCTTTTTATTATACCAAAAGGAAATGTGCATATATTGTATTGAATATTTTTTCTTTGCAAATACATACACTTTAAATGAACTATTAAACATTTATTTACAGAACCTCTGCAACATAGGGGAAGATATCCTAAAACGGGTGAACACAGAATCTTGTGCAGCTGTGGATAGTAACAAATTAGCTTCTAACTTAAGCTTTTTTTATTAAGCTTTGCTATTAGGCCCTGGTTTACACTGGTGCAATTTGACATGTCAAATTGCATGTCAAATCGACAGCATTTGCAGGCAATAGCACCGTCCTAATTGGTGCGACCCACATCTGCAACGCTGCACCAATTTCAAAAAGTAGTTTCTGTACTACAGAACCCTGCACAGATGTCTCTGTAATCGTGACTGACAAGCAGGAGTGAAATTGTGTGAGTTCAGCTGAACTTGCACGGCTTCACTCCCACTGCCCAGTTTGAACCTGGGCTTAAACCTAGAAGTTGATCAGCTACTATGCACAGCTGCACCAATTTCTATGTCCACCAGTTTTAGTAAGGCCTCTTACACACAGATCAGTTTTTCTTCAGGTTTTTCTTTTCAGTTTACCAAATCCATCTAATATGAGGTCAAACCTCAAGAGTCTCAATTTGTATGCAATCATGCAGGCCCTTGTACTACATAGTTTTGGTAAACTGAAAAGAAAAACCTGAAGAAAAACTGATCTGTGTGTAAGAGGCCTAAGTCTTCCCCAAAGTGTGGCAACTTCAAACCTTTCATTTTTTAACTAAATTTATTTTTGATGTTTTAATGCAAAAAAAAAAGCATTTTTATTTTTTAATTACTAGCCGCTTTGTCATTCGAATATATGGATTTGACGTGCTTATTACTTTTTCAGATAAGTAAAGTCATCCTTCGTAAAGGCTGGAGGTGTTTGGAGTGCACAGTGTGCGAGGCCTGTGGTAAGGCCACAGATCCTGGCCGACTGCTGCTCTGCGATGATTGTGACATTAGCTACCATACGTACTGCCTGGATCCACCCTTACAGACTGTCCCTAAAGGAGGATGGAAGTGTAAATGGTTAGCTTTATTCATTGCTATAGTTATTTTATAGTTTGCAGTTGCATTTGTTTCTATTGCTGTCTATTTTTATTCTGTTAGAAGAATTGTGAATACACTTTTCTTTTGAAAGGAAGACTCAATAAGGTATTCAGCTGTACATGCAAATAATTAAATGGTGCTCCAACACTCGCACCTCCCCCCCATGCTTATTGCATATTGTGTATAACTACTTAAATAAATCTTAAAGAACACTATGAAGTCACAAAATGAAAGTGTGGGTGGTAAGCGCAAACGATAATTTTGTCACCTGCCTCCACTGCATATTTGCTGGGAACTAAGCTGTCAAAACAGACTGCTTCGGGTGAATTTCTGCAATTCAGATTAAGCCCGGGTTCACATGAGTACGATTGACTGCATTTGCAGCACTGCACCCATTTAAAGTAGTTTCTGTACTGTGTTTTTTTTTTGCGATATTAGGCTGCAATTTACATTGACATCTGTGCAGAAACATGTACAGATGTCTCTGAAATCTCAGGCTGAAATCGGGACAGCGGAAGTGAAATCGTGCGAGTTCAGCTGAACTCACTCTGCTTTATTCCCACAGCTCAGTCTGAACCTGGGCTAAAGGATTGTCCCAAAAGTGCAGTAACAATACTGCAACACTGAGATAAGTTTTTAAAAATCTCTTCATGGCTGTGGATGAAGTGGAGGTTGGTGTGAACTACCAAATTAACACTACCTTTTGCCTTACTTAAAGACGTTGTAAACCCATGTGGTTTTCCACCTTAACGCACTCTATGCATCAGGGTAAAAACTTTTCTGTGCTGCAGAAGCCCCCCTTTTTCTTACCGGACTCTGAGCGTACCAGTGACGGAGATGAGCACAGCAGTTCCAGCTGCTGTCTCGGGTCCTCATTGGATAGATTTGATAGATAGCAGCAGGAGCCATTGCCTCCCACTGCTGTCAATCAAATCCAATGATGCGGGCGACAGGGCCAAGTTCTGCTGTTTGTGTCAATGAACTCGGCTGCAGGACTTGGGAGCTCTCCGTGGGGGCACTCTATGTGCACAATGAGACTGGAGGGACCCCAGAAAGGAAAATTGGGCCACTCTGTGTGCAAAACCCATGCACAGAGCCGGTAAGTATAACATGTTTTGTTTAAAAAAAAATGAACCTTTACAATTACTTTAATTTGTGATTTTTTTTAGTTTGTTTTTTAAGCTGGAAATGCCTAGATTCATTTTCTCTACGGGGTTTCTAAAATGACAAAATAGACACCAGTAATGATGTCTTCATCTGAGGTCCCCAAATCCATTTTTTTTATAGCTGCATTAAAGTGTGTTTTTTTTTTTTAAAGCCCAGAGTTCACCTTTTAAAATATTAAAGTAATTATAAATGCTAGAATCTTTTACCTCCTCTGCTGATGGTTCAATAGGAACTTGACATGACTAAAAAAAAGTTTACCGATCAGCTCCAGTGGTATATCTGCAGTCTCTGACCATCTATTGTACCACGTATGCAGTCTCTGACCATCTATTGTACCACGTATGCAGTCTCTGACCATCTATTGTACCACGTATGCAGTCTCTGACCATCTATTGTACCACGTATGCAGTCTCTGACCATCCTATTGCCGAAAGTAAATGCTCCTCCTGAGCTGTAATTTTATTTAATTTTTTCCTTCAGCCCCTACACACTTAGTAGTGTGTACCAGGCTTATGACTGACAGCACTAACCACTTTAAGAAAACTATTTATAAACTTCACACACATTTTGTAGAGCTTTCACCCATGATTAGATTAAATTGGGAAAATTTGTGATTCTTGCAACACGTGTCAAAATCTGTGCCAATGTGCTAATGCATATAACGTGATAAAGCAAAGCATCCTGTCACAAAGGTGTATTTCAGCCTTTATAAATAGACTCATTGGTTTAAGTCGGCTACATTCTAGGTGCTCAAAATCTTAATTTATTTTCCAAAGCAGCCACAGCCTGAGTAAGAAAGCTGCACAATGAGACCCTTGCTCTCTGTAGGGAAGTGGTGATTTCTGTGAAGAAACCCATACAGCCAGAACAAGAGCTCTCCAATCAGCAGGGGCAGTGAGCTTTCCTGATTGAAGAGTTATCTATACAGTTTGGATGTTTTTGCATGTTTTGAATATAAACAATAAAAATGTATTTTTATCTTAAAGATGCTTTATTAAAAGAAATCCACATAAATTTCACTTTTTTTTTTTTTTAAACAAGGTGTGTATCATGTAACAACTGCAAAGCAATAACACCAGGGCTGCGGTGTGAATGGCAGAACAATTACACACAGTGTGCTCCATGTGCAAGTTTGTCTACCTGCCCGGTGTGTGGCCAGAACTACATAGAAGATGAAATCATTCTCCAATGCAGGCAGTGTGACAGGCAAGTACTTTGCTTCATCCTTTACAGGCGCTAATAAAATAAAAATGTATTAAATTGCAGCTTACCTTTTCTTAGATGTGATGGCTACATTCGTTTTTATTTATTTTACTTTTCCTTTTTCATCTGGTGATTCTGCCATAACTGTTTTTAGCTTCCTTTAACAGAACAAGCTGTCTTGACAAAAGTTTAAGTTAGAGGGTTGGGATAAACCATTTACCACTGACAGAGGAGCTTACAATGATCAGATTTCATTCATTTATGTAAAGCCTTTATCCCAAAAGGGGAAAAAATAATTACTGTATCTGCTTATAAAGTGGGAGTTTGGCTTTAATTTGTAATTGTATCTAAATCTGCTAGTCCATCTAACGTCCCCCCCCCCCCCCCCCCCAAAAACTGACAGAGCTGCTGTCCCAAATGTGTCCCCTGTGCTCCTTTATCCAGAGTAGGGGCACTGTGATACAGGAGTTATGTTACAGGCCAGATCACCAGGTGAAAACAAAGCCTAGAAACGAAAATGAAAGCAGCCACCAAATCTGATTGGTAAGCTGCAATATATTACATTTTTGGCTTTGAATTTTATTCCGCTTTAAGTAATTTTTTTTTTTGCTTGCATTTCTTCATGAACATTTTTGTATTCAGGTGGTCTCATGGCACCTGCCAGACACTGAACACAGAGGCAGAGGTAGAGAGTGCAGCCGATGGTGGATTTGACTGTGCTATGTGTAAGCCATTCGTAATACCAGCTCAAGGTAATTGCACTGTTGTGTGTTCTACATATTTGTACAGTCTGTAGACAACTAAACTTGCCCCCAATATAATTTCCATTTGAGGTGTTTTCAGTAATAGAACATTTTTTATTAATAACTGCACATTTATATTTGTATAGCATTAGCAATGTATGCAGTGCTTCCTTATTTTTAAATTTATATTCTCTGCTGTCAACTTACAATCTGTGGTCCCTAACCTACATGCATGCATGCACACACTAGGGCCAAATTGGGCAAAAGTCGATTACCTTACCAACATGTTTTTTGGAGTGTGGGGAATTCCAAAGCACCCAGAGGAAACCCACACATGTACAGGGAGAACATACAAGCTTCATGCAGGTAGTGTCATGGTTGGGAGTCAAACCAATGATCCCATTGCTCCAAGGCAGAAGCACTACCCACTAATATTGTTCTGCTCCTATGCACATTTTGAAAAAAATAAAAATACTTTGTCCATCAGTACAATAACCGTTGAGGATACTAAAATGAAAAGAAAAACACTCACATTGCCACATCCGTAGGTTAAAAGGAACTAAAAAAAGAGGGAATATCTGCTAGATAACCCTGGGTCGGACTTTTAAGGTACAGTAAACAATGGGGATGTTTTTAGAAAAAAAGTGTTTTATTGAAAAAAGTACATCATACAAAAAGAGCATTCGAAGACAAGTTAAAAATCATATGAATTGAATTGTATATTTTGTATCATTTTATATGATTTTTAACTTGTCTTTGGATGCTCTTTTTGTATTGTGTACCTTTTTTCAATCAAACTGTTTTAAAAAAAAAAAAAAAAAAGTCTTCATTGTTTACTGTGCGGTACGACAAATGGAAACTCTATTATATTATGTACTCCCTCTTTTTTTGAATGATGGAATGTGTTAAAATGGTCTTCAATGTAATCATTTGATGGAATTTTGATTTTCTATATTTATATATTTCTTTCTAGAAGAAATTGAATCTCCAGTTGATGCCCAGATTGTTCCAAAAATTAGAGAACCTGGTAAGAAACTATTTTCATTCTCTCGTACTGTGCTATGAGAAAAAAAAAACAGGAGAATACGTTGTTTTTTGGGCAACACAGACTGAATGAGATTAAAGTATCACTTCAGGAAATCATTCATTAAGGCACACAAGATCAGAAGAAATTATGTCATTAGGTTGTACTGCTGACTTTAAAAGGAATTGGAAACTGGCAAACAACCATCAGCCAGCCAAGTAGGTGGTGTATACAGTGGGAGTTATTTTCCTTTTAATCCAGCGGGCTGAACAAATAAAACTGACAGATCGCTGTAATAACACAAGCAATGCTAGTACAGCGATCTCCCTTCTGTGCTATTGTGTTTGTTCTGCTGCCCCCCCCCCCCCCCAACAGAGCACACTGATCAGCGCTTACAGCAATTGGCTTCAAGCGCTGATTGGATACTGGTTTTCCAGCATGCCCGTTAGATAAAAGCCAGTTGTTTGTTCCAGGCTAATGTAGACACAAACCAAACTTCAGAGCGTCGTGGTAGTTCATTTGATTCTTCCTGTCAGTGTATCTACTTGCCCATACGGGATGTATTCGCACACAGATACACTTACGGATCTGTGGGGAACCTGCAAAAAAAGTGCCTATTTTCCCCCCTAAAGTTAAATTATCCTTTAACCTTTCACGCCGAGCGAACGCATATATGCGTCCTCGGCTTTCGGGCGTTCTACCGGGATGATGCCTGCAGCTGCAGGCATCATCCCGGTACCGTTGTTTAGAGCCGGCGATTGGCTATCCGGCATAACAACCGATGCGGCTGAAAGCCGCTCAGTTGTTATACCGGAGGAGCGGGAGGGGACATCCCCCCCTCCCGCCGCCTCTCGCCGCTCTGACCGGGCCTACCGTCCCACCGGGAGACCCGATCCTCCATCCGGAGCATCTGCTGTCTAGCCGCAGACTGAATCAAAGCCGTAAACGGCTTTGATTCTGTCTCCGCAATGGAAATACGGAAGCGATGTCATGACGTCACTTCTGGGGTTTCTCGGCTGCCAATGGCGCTGGATTTAAAAAAAAAAAAACACAATTTAATATTATAAAAAAATAAAAAAAATAAGAAAAAAATGTTTTAAAGCGCCCAAAGAAATGCGCAACAAAGAAAACGCATATGGAAGTCGCGCTCACATATGAAAACAGTGAGGTATCACCACGATCGTCGGAGCGAGAGCAATAATTCTAGCCGTAGACCTCCTTCGTAACTCTAACCTGGTAACCGTAAAAAAAGTTTAAAGCGTCGCCTATGGAGATTTTTAGGTACCGTAGTTTGTCGCAATTTCACGAGTGCGTGCAATTATAAAGCGTGACATGTTGGGTATCTATTTACTCGGCGCAACATCATCTTTCACATTATGCAAAAAAATTGGGCAAACCTTACTTTTTCATTTTTTTTTTTAATTCATCAAAGTACATTTTTCACAAAAAGTTGCATTTAAAACACCGCACAAATACCGTGTGACATAAAAAAATTGCAACAATCACCATTTTATTCTCTAGATTCTCTGCTAAAAAAATATATAATGTTTGGGGGTTCTAAGTAATTTTCTAGCAAAAAAAAATGGATTTTAACTTGTAAACACCCAATGTCAGAAATAGGCTTAGGCATGAAAGGGTTAAAGGAGTCCTTTACTCTGCCAAGCCCATTCCTGCAACCAGCTCTTGCTGCAATCTCAGTATGTCAAACTGCAGCTAACCTGTATTGGAGCATCAAGAAACAAAACATGATCCTGTACTCCAAGATCATGCTTTAACAGAGCAACTACAGCAATTCTCTTATATTCATAATTTTCTTTTGTTTGTGAATGCCCTAGAATATGTCATGGGACAAATGTCCAGAATGGCCCTAATCTCTAGTCGCATGCTTCGAATCTTGTGGCTTTATGCCTTTTCAAGCAAAACCTTTGCTCTGCCACAGGCAGGAATTTTTTACATCCACAGTGGAAAATTCCAAAACTTCCTTCTCAGGACCACACAAGGGACACCCTGCTTCCATGTTCACCACGGCTGGATAAGAAATCTGTTTGCCAGAGCTTACACTCTCAAGGACAATTTTTCTCCTGCTCTTTAATATATAATTTCCACCAGATTAGTGGGAGCTTCCTGTGCTTTTCAGCACCAGGCCCATGTAGCCCAGCTGTGTAAGGTTGCCACCTGCTCCTCTGTTCATGCTTTTTCAAAATTTTACCAGGTGGGTGTCCAGTCTTCTACAGATGCAGCTTTCAGCTGCAAGGGTCCTGCAGCGGCACTCTGAAGTGGCTCATTTGACTACTGTGGTTGTTGAGCCTGTTGGCATACGTCTGTTTACCCAATTGTTGTCCTTTCTCCTCATTCATTGTTTGGGGACCTCCCAGGGTCTATGAATAATTTAGCTGTGTCCTGTAAGATGGGATGAATTTTGACTCGTCTATAAATTTCAAATGTTTAAGTACAAGCCACCCTAGCTTTCATTCCTTGGTCCTCGTTCAACATTTTCCTCTCCTGAACGCAATTCTTCTGCATTCAGGATCTAAGCTCTTGTAGAAGCATGTGCATGGACACATAGGGCCAGATTCATAAAGAATTCGATTCCCGCAGAGTATCAGAGATACTCTACGCCGCCGTACTTTACCTGGCTCTAGGAGGAATTCAGAGAGATTTTGGCCCGTAAGGTACGGCGGCGTAGTGTATTTCTCCCGGCGGAATCAAACTATGCGAATAGGGGGCGTGAGGCATTTAAATTAAGCGCGTCCCCACGGCGATCGAACTGCGCATGCTCCGTTCAGAAATTTCCCACCGTGCATTGCGCGAAATCACGTCGTTACGTAATTTTTTTTTTGAGTAGCGTCGTTTACCGACATTCCTATTCCCGGACGACTTACGCAAAAAAATAAAATAAATTGAAAGTCGACGCGGGAACGACGGCCATACTTAACATGGGCCGCGTAACATTAGACCAGCTAATAGCTGGTTTAACTTTACGTAGCGAAAAAATGACGTACGTGATTGCGAACGACGCTCGTAACTTTGTGGATCGCCGGAAAAAGCTCATTTGCATACCCCGACGCTGAAAACTACGCGAACTCCACCCAGCGGCCGCAAAAAGATCACAGCGTAGATCCGAAGGCGTACGAAGACGTAAGCCCAACACCGCCGTATCATGGTTTGAGGATTCAAACTAGTGATACGGCGCGCAAAATTTGAAATTACTCCTGTCTAACACCAGTTAGACAGGCGTAATGGCTCTCTGAATCTGGCCCATAGACTTTTATGAAGTTGAGTTTTGGCAAAAAACGCAAAAGCTCCTAAACTCAAGTTTTAGAAGCTTTAGTGTTTATGACCCCTATGTGTGGTCAGTTTGTAATGGGAATGTGGAGGGACTGGCAGGAACACCTGGGATTTCACACAAAGGAAGTAATACAAAGAGAATAGGATACTTTCTCATACAAGTACATGGTACAGCAAGCACACATCAGGAATATTAATTGTTGGGAAACACTTTAAGACTTCAGCATAACAAATTAAAAATGTTATAGAGCATCTTGGACATTTGTTTTACACAACTTTGAAAATGGTGCACCAAACAAGGGCTGCCAAATATACACATTTTAAATGTAATCTATAATTGTCACAAAAGCAGAATTTAATAATCATCGGCTACACAAAGATATATAAAGTAACTAATAATAGTAAGACTTAATAAGTAAATATTGTAAATGGGAAAAGGTTGCCATGCGTTTCATTTATTTGTATTTTGGGTTTAAAGAGGAGAGAAGTTGAAAAGTTTTTGTCAGCTCTTTTTTTTTTTTTATAACATGTCATTTTTTTAATGTTGCATGTCAACTTGTTTCATGCTTTTTATTTGTTTTTTTCAAGATGTATTTAAAACCTTCACCCAGGATGGAGTGTGCTTGACAGAGTCTGGACTTTCACAGTTACAGAGCTTAACCATCACAGCACCAAGGAGGAGGAGATCAAAACCAAAGTTAAAATTAAAAATTATCAACCAGAACAGCGTAGCGGTTCTCCAGACACCTCCAGACCCTCAATCTGAGCTGTCACGTGACGGGGAGATGGATGATAGTAGAGGTAATGTCTTGTTATCACTGTTTTGTCCTGCTGTTAAAGTGGATCTTCACCCTGAAAACAAACTTCCCTCCTCTCCACCCCTCTTTCAGTCTACTTTACAAAAATTTTTTTTTTTAGTATGTTTTGGTCCCACCCCCCATGTTCATTACTTGGCTAGGCTAATGATGTGCACTGTGCTCCCTATGCCTCATGGGTTATGCACGTAACATATCCCACCAAGCATAGTCTTAATTCACAAAATGAGGAGGGAATGAGCCTAGTGGTACATCATCAGTAGGCCTGCCGGCTGAGCCCAAAACAGCTGGCAGCCTCCCGATGACCTCACACAAGCACATGGTGCCGTGGGATCTGAGCATGGCAGAAGAGAAGAGGACCTCAGCAGGACCATCCTGGATCCTCTGTGTGAATTTCTGAATTGTGCACAATATATTTAAACGTAATACTCATTTGTGGGTTCAGCCCATCGCACAGTAGCATTGGTTGGTAAGTGCTGTTGAACCGACGGTGTCAAAACAACTAGTAAATTCAGGCCCTGTTTTACATTAAGCAGTCAGCTGGGAATCTCCTGGTTGGCAGTTGATTAGGACAGGGGATGAGTAATCAGTTACTAGGACGGTGATGGCCACAGCTTAATAGCAACCAATAAAGCCCTTTGTATGAACCCGTCACATTCGAGACAGCCTCCCAGCACAAAGCTTGACTTTTTGTCCCACCTCCTGTCCTGTAACGGAAACATATAGCGGTATGTTTTCAAATTTGACTTGACTTGAAATTTGACTGAAGTGGAAATGCTATTTAAATTAGAACTATTTGTGTGTGTGTGTGTGTATATATATATATATATGACTTGGTTTTTAATTCCTTCTCTACTTCATCAAAAACATAAAACGTTTTTAGCTTTACTTTCAGCTATAACCATATGGATATTTGTGTAAATAAACTGGATTCCTTTACAATTTTATAAGGTTGTTTTTATAGATAAGCAACGCTTAAATATGACATTTATGTTATAGAAGGAGATCTTATGGACTGCGATGTGAAGTCCGACTCTAGTCCTGAGCGAGAACCTATTGAGGATGGGTTGCAGGGTGCAGAAGTGATGGATGGAATTAAGAAAAGGAAAAGAAAACCATATAGACCTGGTATTAATGTTTTACCTGTCTTTAAGTTGATTACTTAATCTGAAAAAATGAACTATTACATCTGATTTTTTTTATATTTAGTCCTTGCATCCTGCAGATAGCAAGCTGAGCAGAGTTCTTCGATAATTTTACAGCCCTGCTGTGAAATATATTGTAGGAATATTGGAGATCAGAATGAATATTTGCAGAATTACTTTTGTCTGTCCAGCTGTGAAATAGATCTCAAAAGTAGTATAGATCAAAATTAATGTCCTGCATTGTGAACTTGTAACAAATGAAACTGACCAAAAAACGCTCTCAGTACTTGTGTGGCAAGTTTCAATCTTGAGAAAGTTATCATGTTAAAGTTTTTGACTTTTTAAGTTAGTTTCTTGGAGCTAATAACATCAGTTTTCAACCAGTGATGACTGTCCTTTCCGCAACTATACGTCCTTTCCGCGACTATACGTCCTTTCCGCGACTATACGTCCTTTCCGCGACTATACGTCCTTTCCGCGACTATACGTCCTTTCCGCGACTATACGTCCTTTCCATGACTATACGTCCTTTCCACGACTATACGTCCTTTCCACGACTTCTACTGTTCACTGGTTTCTCTTGAAAATGTATGTTCATTTAAATTCGGGATATTGAATAAAAATTCACCAATGTCCAGTCATTAAAATGTTCTTGGTTTGTAGCATTTTAAATACACCTCTGTGGATTGGCAAACATGGCACGCTTTTGCGAGTGCCGAATTACGTGGTGCCACGGTACCATGCAGCTTTATATGTGTCACCATTTGAAAAAAAACGTTGCCTCCACACCGACTGCATTACACAGTGATGTGAACCTAGCCTCAGATCCTTCACATCACAATCCTGTTATTACATCAGTGTTCTCAGCCTCCTTGCACATCATTAATATCATCCCCTTCACATTCCTGTCCTCACCCCCCTTATAGCACCCCTCCTTTACACTGCAGTCCCCAGCCTGCCTTCACATTCCTGCCCACACCCCCTTTGTAGACCCCCCTCCCTTCATATCACTTCCTTCACATTCCTGTTCTGCCCCCCCCATTGTATATCCTTCCTCCTTCATGTTAGTTTCTGAACCCCCTTCACATCACCCCGACTTCTGAACCCCCCTTCATATTACTTATAGGACCCTTTTCTCTGTCCCAGGATGGAAGTTGGGGAGGTGCAGGTAGTCTACAGCTAATATTGGAAGGACAACACAGCGATGGGCGGATGGTGGGAGCTACCCCAGTTAATTGATTGGTTGCTAAGATGCAGGGTGGTCCTAGCAATCAGTCAGGTAACTGGGCCAGCCCCCCGCCCATTACTGTGCTGCCTCCCGATGTCAGCTCTGCAAAAAGACTGTGATGGCGGCGGGAGAGGGGAAGAACTTGCTTTGTTTTGTGCTGAAGACGGGTACATTATTATCAAAATGTTTTTGTACCAGAATTCCTGCATTCATGGAAGAAATTAAGTTAATAATATTCGGAATTCTGACAAACCTTAGAAAACAGAATAAATAAGATAAACTGATCAGTGTAACCTCCCTCCAGGTATTGGTGGATTTATGGTGCGCCAAAGAAGCCGAACAGGTCAAGGGAAATCCAAGAGATCTCTTTCCAGAAAAGATTCTTCTGGCTCAGTTTCTGAACTTGTGCCAGGCAAAGATGATGGTACGTCCATTTTTATGCTACATTATCGTAGTAAGCCTAGCACACATGTGGCCCTTGTTTATTAACATGTCTAAAATAACTACTGCCTGTGTTGCCTCCTAGCAACCACCCAGATTCAAGCTTTCATTTTCCCTGCAGGTTTGATTTTGACTAGTTATTGTGAAGCAGTGCAAAACTGGTCTCGTGAAAGTGGATTTCCAGGACAGATGGAGATTCCATTTTGGATTTAGTAAAAATCAGGGGGTTAGGAAACTCCCACAGCAAGCTTGTAAATAGGTGGTTGGTTACATTATTTAACAGACAGAGGCTGACCAGTGACTCCCGTGGAGGCGGTGGCACTGAAATTTCCAGGTTCCACTCTCTGGCATGGGTTCCACTCAAATTAGAGAACCAACCTGTTATCCTGGAAAGCACATGTGAAGACACTTTAATAAATAAAGCCGCATCATTTTTAATGCTGGAAAGTTATCAGTGTTTCCCTGTGCAGCAAGCTGTAGATCTGTGTGGCATTTCTGGTGTGCTTAATGTCTTTCCTAGTAGTACAACACAGCACAATGCTGTCTATCTACTACTATTAAATATTTTCAAGGTAATAATTTATCTTCAGCATCTGATTAATTTTGCAATTTGCTGTGATGTAGATATACAATTTGTTTTCCTCTAAATTACATTCTGTGTACATCCTAAGCCTGGAATGAGCCGCTGCCTGATACTCCAATGGATGAATTGGTTCCTAGCTCCGAGAACACAGAAAAAATTAGGAAGCGTTACCGGAAAAAGAAAAACAAACTTGAGGAAACCTTTCCAACATATCTGCAGGTAATTGCAATTGTATTTTTAATACGTTTTAGACAATTTAAAGCATAAACTTTCCTTTGCACGAACAAACCATTTGTTTATCGACATGTGAGAACAAAAGGAACAACAACTGGGCTGCCCTATAGGTAGGAGAACTTTGCGGGTTGCTGAAGATGCTGGACATTTACATGAAGCAAAGTAGCGGATCTTTATTAAAATATCTAAGCACTGAAAGCCAATACAATTTGGTAGTCGTGCACATCCTTCATCAGGGCTGAAAACAAACTATGGGGTTGATTTATTAAAGGCAAATAAGGTAAATCTTCACTGTGCAAAGAATTACCCTATCATGTGCAAGAAAAAAAAGTGTTTTTTACTTGCACCTGATTGGATGATAGAAATAAGCATAATTTCCCCTTCTTTACTAAGATCTAGAGCAATTGCACTTGTAGTGCACAGTATATTTGCCTGTAGTAAATAAGCCCCTATATGTCTTAATGCATGTTTGTACAAATTATAGGAAATACCTTTTTGCTGAATGAACCTGGTAAGCTAACCAGTAGCAAGTAACCAAACAAACTTTCCTTCAATGATCTGATTTTATTTATTCATGTAAAACCTTTATCCCAAAAGGAAAAAAAAAAATCTGTTTTTGTAACTGCAGTGTGAGCTAGCCTTTGTCTTCAGTTCTGAGGTGCGCATCTTCACTGGTCTCACAATTCGATTGCGATTATCTGGTCAGCAATGCGATACGTTTCGATTCCGCAATGCATTGCGATTACTGATGGTTTCCTTAAAAACAAAATTCAAACATTTAGAAGAACTCTGTTTTTGTTTTTTAATTGCATCTGCTTAAAAAAAAAGGCCACTTCCTATAGCAGGACCAGGACTTGGAAGAGTCCAGGATATGAGGGAGGGGTAGGAACTGAAGGATGGAAGAATCCATGAATAAGAAAGGAAGGATGGAATAGTCTGGGGATGGAGATGGAGCAATCCAGGCATAGGAACAGCAGGATGTGGGCACAGCCCCATTGCATGGTAGAAAAAAAAATTCATGGAGTTCTTTAACAAACTAAATGTTATTCATTTAGGGTTTGTATCTACTATCAATGTATATCTGAGTGGCCCCAAATGGATCCATCCTAAACCTGACACTTTTCTAGAATTGCCCCATACACACTTCTGCTGTTTTCTTTCCATGTGCAGTATATACCGTAGAACATTTCAATTATTTAAAAATTATAATTGCACTTGGTATTTAACCAAGCTTCGATGTTTCAATTTGAAAAGCGAAGCTACTTTTGCCATATCTAAAGTGCAGTGTTTACCTGATGGCAATTGTTTTGATGCCGCCTAAACATTTAAGGTTGTTTTAGTTCATATAATTTGTCAATTTTTTTTCACAGGAAGCTTTTTTTGGGAAAAACCTTTTAGATACCAGTCGACAAAACAAGCCAAGTGTTGAGAATTTGTCTGAGGATACCGCTCACCTGCCGTACAAAGCCAACCTTAATTCTACCTTTCTGGATCCATCATCTGACCCCCTGCTTAGCTCTGCTGCAACACCCTCCAAAACCACAAATGGTAAGTCAGCAGTCGCATCAAGTGTAAATAATAGGCAGCCTGCTTAGTAGCGCATTTGCACCAAAATGATATCATGAATAGTTCAGGTGTTTTAAACCATTTTATGGATTTTATTCTTCAATCTTTTTGTTATTAAAAGTGTTCAAAAGTGGACAGAGTTAGTTAAGCGTTTGTACAGAGAATACATTGACAATACAGTTGTGTGAGCTTTTTTTACTAGAAAATTACTCAGGAATCCCCAAACATATTTTTATATATATGTTTTTCTTTTTTTTTTTTCTTTTTTTTTTTTTTTGCAGTCAACATAGGGAATAAAATTGCGGTTATTGGAACTTTTTATGTTGTACAGTATTTGAGTGGTAATTTTTTAAACCCGATTTTTTTGGAAAACATTTTCATAAATAAAAAAAGTAAAGTAATCCCGTTTTTTTTTTGTATAATGTGACAGGTAATGTTACGCCTAGTAAATAGATGCCTCACATGTCACGCTTTAAAATTGTGCACACTAGTGGAATGGTGCCAAACTTCGGTACTTCAAAATCTCCATAGTCGGTTAATTTTCTTTTTACAGTTTACCTGTATAGAGTTAGAGGATGTCTAGTAATAGAATTATTGCTCTCGCTCTAATGTTCATGGTGATACTTCACATGTGTGGTTTGAACTTTGTTTACATATGCGGGCGAGACTTGCATATGCATTCACTTCTGTGTGCAAGCTTGCAGGAATGGGTGCACTTTAATTTATTTATTTTTGTTTGTTTTATTTTTTTCACTTTCCCTTTAACAAAACATTTTTTGATAGCTTTTATTCCTATTACAAGGAATGTAAACCTCCTTGCAATAGGAATGGTGCGTGCCAGGTTCTCTTTATGGAGAGATGTCTCTTCTCCAGGCTGGAAAGAATCAGATCCAAAATAAAATTGACGATCTGATGCTGAGATCCCGGCTTTGTTTACTTCATATTGTCGCGCCTGGGCCTCCAAGGATCATAGAATTTTCCAGGGACCATCTGTCCCTTGGAAATCTATATGCCTCTCTTCTAGTGCCGGTCGATTAGGTCGCACAGGAGAGCCCGGAGAAGCACTGAGGGGGGGGGCTCCCCCGGACGCCCCTCCCATCGCCACTAAGAACGATCAAGCAGCTGAACAGCAGCTATGTTCATTCTTATTGTGCTCAGAATTGGCCACAACATCACTGGCCTTGAAAATCAGTTTGTTGAGTCTGTTGGTGTCTGCCACCCTAAGCCTGTTTCCCCAGCATGCCACTGTATACAGGAGAGCGCTGACCACCACAGACTTATAAAACATCTTCAGGATCTCACAGCAGATGTTAAGACCTCAGTCTCAAAATATAGAGGCGGCTCTGGCCCTTCCTTTAGAGCACCTCTGTGTTCTTGCTCCAGTCCAGCTTATTATCTATGTCCACTTTCAGATACTTGTAACTCTCTACTACATTCACATCCACACTTCGGATGTAGATGGTGGTCACTGCTGGTGCCTTTCTCCTTCTCAAATCCACAACCAACCTATGCTGCATACCGTTTATAAAAGATGGATGCAAAAACCTTATATATATATACAGTGCAGAAAATAAGTATTTGAACACCCTGCTATTTTGCAAGTTCTCCCACTTGGAAATCATGGAGGGGTCTGAAATTGTCATCGTAGGTGCATGTCCACTGTGAGAGACATAATTAAAAGGAAAAAAAACAGAAATCACAATTTATGAATTTTTAACTATTTATTTGTATGATACAGCTGCAAAGAAGTATTTGAACACCTGTCTATCAGCTAGAATTCTGACCCTCAAAGACCTGTTAGCCTGCCTTTAAAATGTCCACCTCCACTCCATTTATTATCCTAAATTAGATGCACCTGTTTGAGGGCATTAGCTGCATAAAGACACCTGTCCACCCCATACAATCAGTAAGAATCCAACTACTAACATGGCCAAGACCAAAGAGCTGTCCAAAGACACTAGAGACAAAATTGTACACCTCCACAAGGCTGGAAAGGGCTACGGGGAAATTGCCAAGCAGCTTGGTGAAAAAAGGTCCACTGTTGGAGCAATCATTAGAAAATGGAAGAAGCTAAACATGACTGTCAATCTCCCTCGGACTGGGGCTCCATGCAAAATCTCACCTCGTGGGGTCTCAATGATCCTAAGAAAGGTGAGAAATCAGCCCAGGACTACACGGGAGGAGCTGGTCAATGACCTGAAAAGAGCTGGGACCACCGTTTCCAAGGTTACTGTTAGTAATACACCAAGACGTCATGGTTTGAAATCATGCATGGCACGGAAGGTTCCCCTGCTTAAACCAGCACATGTCAAGGCCCATCTTAAGTTTGCCAATGACCATTTGGATGATCCAGAGGAGTCATGGGAGAAAGTCATGTGGTCAGATGAGACCAAAATAGAACTTTTTGGTCATAATTCCACTAACTGTGTTTGGAGGAAGAAGAATGATGAGTACCATCCCAAGAACACCATCCCTACTGTGAAGCATGGGGGTGGTAGCATCATGCTTTGGGGGTGTTTTTCTGCACATGGGACAGGGCGACTGCACTGTATTAAGGAGAGGATGACCGGGGCCATGTATTGCGAGATTTTGGGCAACAACCTCCTTCCCTCAGTTAGAGCTTTGAAGATGGGTCGAGGCTGGGTCTTCCAACATGACAATGACCCGAAGCACACAGCCAGGATAACCAAGGAGTGGCTCTGTAAGAAGCATATCAAGGTTCTGGCGTGGCCTAGCCAGTCTCCAGACCTAAACCCAATAGAGAATCTTTGGAGGGAGCTCAAACTCCGTGTTTCTCAGCGACAGCCCAGAAACTTGACTGATCTAGAGAAGATCTGTGTGGAGGAGTGGGCCAAAATCCCTCCTCCAGTGTGTGCAAACCTGGTGAAAAACTACAAGAAACGTTTGACCTCTGTAATTGCAAAACAAAGGCTACTGTACCAAATATTAACATTGATTTTCTCAGGTGTTCAAATACTTATTTGCAGCTGTATCATACAAATAAATAGTTAAAAAAATCATACATTGTGATTTCTGGAATTTTTATTTTTGATTATGTCTCTCACAGTGGACATGCACCTACGATAACAATTTCAGACCCCTACATGATTTCCAAGTGGAAGAATTTGCAAAATAGCAGGGTGTTCAAATACTTATTTTCTGCACTGTGTATATATATATATGTGTGTGTGTGTATATATATATATATATATATATATATATATATATATATGTATATATATATGTGTGTGTGTGTATATATATATATATATATAGTGTGTGTGTGTGTGTGTGTGTGTGTGTGTGATTGCGCGTGCGTGCGTTGAAGCTGTCACATGAAGCTGATGTTATGTACACAGTTTTCCTTTACAGTGTGCAGCCTAGGAATGAGGGGAAGGCAATGCACGTTGATTAGCCTTTGCTTTCACTTTAACATGTTGCAGCTTACAAATTCTTATATGTGGTGGCTGTCTTAGTTTTTTCCACCACACTGTATCTATGGAGCAGTATTGTCACCCTAGGTTGCTTTCCTGATTTGGACTACAAAGGGCTTCCCCTCATTTCATTACATAGTGAGAACAGGTTTTGTACTTAACGGAAGAAAGCTGACAAAGTGATATGAGTTCAGTATACAGGAATTTACAATGATATCGATTTCTATCGGGGTCAACTGATTTTTTTTTTTTTTTTTCCTTTATTTGCAGAAAATGTATTTAGCTGGGAAAAAAGAAAACGACTGCAGCCACCACATCTAAGGACAGGTAAGCTGCCAAATATATTTTTGTTCTTGGTTTTACAATTGCGCTAACCTCTACTGCAAGCTGCCTTCTGCTTCTCTGCAGATGCTCAGTTGGTCATGTAGAGACACAAATAATAAGCGCTTAGGTGCCAATTAAAATATATCTGTGAAAATGATGAGATTCGTGTTGCTACCAATGAAAATTGCACTTTCTTTCTCGTACATCACGGGACACAGAGCGGCATATTCATTACTATGTGGGTTATATGGAGTACCCTTAGGTGTGGACACTGGCAATCTCAAACAGGAAGTCCCCTCCCTATATAACCCCCTCCCCTAGAGGGAGTCCCTCAGTTTTTTCGCCAGTGTCTTAGGTGTTGGTCACGGAATAGCTTTGCTCCACATCCTTGTGATTAAGGGCGGGCTAACCGGATCTGTCCAAGGAGCCTCAGTGCCAAAGTGGACAGTACCCGGGCCCCAAGCCGTGGGGTTTTGCCTATAATGCTCCTCTTTGGAGGGCTGGACCCTGGGCCCAGGACTTGGAGTTTGTAAAAACCATAAGTTCCTGTTTGCCAGGGTGCTATATAGGTCCAGGACAGTGGGTACCTTCATAGGACCCCAGGGCCTGAAGGTCTACTACGCTACCCACGGAGATGGGAGAAGATTGGATCAGTTTGCTGGACAAACATCCTGCAGCATGGAGCAGGTAAGGGGAAGCCTGCGGGACTTGGTTCGACAGCAGGCTCTCCGGGGTAACCTAAAAGGGGGGATAGCCTAAGTATGCTCTGCATGGGCAACCTTGTTCACTATGTCTAAAGAGAGACAGGATGACACCTTTTCCCCCCCATCACTAGGTCCCCCTGTCTAAATATGTGTGCTAGCTAAACCTGCTGTTTCTTCCTAGGGCTAGTAAGGATCCCTAGGGGCCTTTGGAGAGTCCTACCTGGCCGGGGGTTTGAATCTGCCGCCTGTTTCTGCGTTCCTGGATCTCCAGCAGCGCGGCTCCTCCATGTTCCTCCTGTTTCCGGCATACGCGCGTGCGCGCGCACGTCTTATGGACGTTTTTCGCGCCGTTCACACAGGAGGGCGGGGGGGGGCGTGCCTGCGGCGTCATACAGGGGCGCGCCTTTGTGCTGTTATAGACAGCAGGCATTGTCAGTGCTCAGTCTGAGGCTGATTTTCAGAGGAGAGGACGCAGAGCGGCAGAACAGTGACTCCCGGTGGCGGAAGAGGGGTAGTACATGTGGACTTTGTTCCAATACCTTTTTGTTAAGCCAAGAAATCCCCCTTTTTTGCAGCAGGTTGGAGGCTGGCAAACTTAGTTTGGGGCTGTATGTTGTCAAAAGAAAATATATAATATATTAAAAAAAAAAAAAAAAAAAAACATACGGGATCCCATCAGTTTTTGGGCATTAGTGGTCTATTGTCCCCTAAACTCTGATTTTTGTACTCCTGCCCACTACAGTCTGTTGTGTGGGCGGAGTCCCTCGATTTTGTATTATGGCTTCCAAGGGTTCGGGGTCAAAGGGTACAAAAAAGACCAAAAAAAAAAAAAAAAAAAAGGGTTCCCTTTCTGATTCTGATATGCCGATACTTTCCCCGCAACTTATTAATTTAAGAAGCGCCTTGGATGAGCCATTAGGGGGATCTGGTGCGGAGGCTGGCCCAGATCAGCCCAGCCCTGTGTTCATCACAGAGGAGATGCTAGCCGTATCCCTAGGGGGGCTAGAAGAGAGAATAGCAACATTGATCGCTAGAGCTATTCCTGGTAAGAAACGGGTTAGATCCCCATCACCAGGGGGTGTATCCTCAGATGCTGAGATTCTCTCTCCAGAGGAATTGGAAGGATCAACTAGACCTGAACCAAGAGGGTTCAGGGATTGAGGGATCTGCCTCTGAGGAACCATTTTCAGACTCCCAGACAGAAAGACTGTGGGTACAGTCTTTGACGGACATGGTCCGCTCGGCATTTAGTTTACCATTGCCAGAGCCTCAGGTTCCTCCGGTATCCTCTCTGGGCTCTTTGAAAGCTCCGTTAAACAACACAGTTTTTCCGGTCCATCCTCTCTTGGAGGAATTGATCTTTCGGGATTGGGTACGGCCGGACAGGATTTTTCTGCCACCGAAAAGGTTTGCGGTCATTTACCCCATGGAGGAAAAGTTCTCCAAGAGGTGGAGGCTCCCAGTAGTGGATGCAGCCATCTCATGTGTGAATAAATCACTAACTTGCCCGGTGAAAAACATACACATGTTTAAAGATCCGGTTGATAAAAGATTAGAGACACTTTTAAAAGCATCCTTTGCTACGGCAGGAGCAGTGGTGCAGCCAGCGGTGGCTGCAATTGGAGTTTGTCAGGCATTAAAAGACCAGACAAAGGAAATGTTAAGGGACATGCCTACCCAACAAGCAGAAGAGTTTTCTGACATTCCCAGAGCTCTGTGTTTTGCGGTAGATGCTATAAAAGATTCCATCCAGCAGGCCTCTCGTTTATCACTATGTTTGGTGCACATGAGAAGGCTCTTATGGTTGAAGAACTGGGCGGCGGAGCCCCCATGCAAAAAGCTTCTGGCAGGGTTTCCCTTCCATGGAGGACGACTCTTCGGAGAGGATCTGGATAAATATATTCAGACTATTTCAAATGGCAAAAGTACCCTTTTACCGGTCAAAAAGACATTCCGGGCTCCTACATTTAAAAGGCAGCTCTTTCCTGTCTCGGGGCCCTCAAATTCCAGGCAGTATCGACGGCCGCCTGCACGATCCAACGTCAACAGCAGATCGCAGGGACAGACCCCTGGGGGTAAGAGGCCGTGGTATCGCAAGCCGTCAAAGACAGCCCCTAAGTCTGCCTTATGAAGGGGCGCCCCCACTCTTGCGGGTGGGGGGAAGGCTTCGTTTCTTCTCAGAAGTTTGGGAAGCCAAGATCCCCGACAAATGGGTCCGGGCATCTGTAACCACAGGTTACAGACTGGAGTTTCTAAGGTATCCTCCGCCTCATTTTCAAGAATCAAGGCTACCAAGGGATCCAGCGAGGAAGGCCTCAATGCTGGCAGCTTTGGATCACCTGCTTGGCCAGGACGTAATTATAGAAGTGCCAGCCCAAGAGCAAGGCCTAGGTTTCTATTCCAACCTCTTTGTCATACCAAAGCCCAACGGCGATGTCAGGCCAATCTTGGACCTAAAGAGGTTAAACGGTTACCTAAGGGTTCGTTCCTTCCGGATGGAATCCATCCGGTCAGCAGCCGCCGCGCTTCAGAAGGACGATTTTCTGGCCTCCATAGACATAAAGGATGCTTACCTTCATGTACCAATCTTTCAGTCGCATCAAAGGTTTTTACGCTTCGCGGTGGGGCAGCGACACTTCCAATTCAGGGCGCTCCCCTTCGGGCTGGCCACGGCCCCCCGGGTATTCACGAAGATCCTAGCCCCAATTCTGGCCAATTTAAGGATCCAAGGGGTCACAGTCCTAGCATACTTGGACGACCTTTTAATCATAGATCACTCACGGCCGGGTCTGCAAAAGGCAGTAAACCTCACGGTTCAGTACCTCGAAGAATTCGGCTGGGTCCTGAACCGGGGAAAGTCAGCGTTCCAGCCTACAAAGCAGTTGGAATACCTCGGCATGAGGTTAGACACAGAACATCAAAAGGTGTTCCTGCCCCTTGTAAAGATCGAAGCTATCAAGGGGTTGGTTCAGTTGGTTCTAAACAAGAAAAAACCAACTATTCGCCTGTGTATGCGATTACTAGGCAAGCTAGTGGCCACATTCGAGGCAGTACCATACGCTCAGATCCACACTCGCGTCCTACAGGCAGCCATTCTAGCAGCCTGGGGCAAGAGGGCACATGCCTTAGAGTCCCCTTTGACGCTATCATCAAGGGTCCGACAAAGCCTGGCCTGGTGGTTGAACCCTCAGAATCTTCTAAAGGGAAGATCCTTCAGCCCTGTTGTCTGGAAGGTAGTTACCACAGACGGCAGGCTGGGGGGCGGTCTTCGAGGGGTTCTCCCGCCAGGGAACTTGGGTGAAAGCAGAGAGGCAGCTCCCCATCAATATCTTGGAAATCAGAGCTGCCCGCCTAGCCCTTCTGGCTTGGACCTCCAGATTAAAGGGGTTCCCGGTGAGAATCCAGTCAGACAATGCCACGGCGGTGGCATACATAAACCACCAAGGGGGAACCAGGAGCCAGGCCGCTCAGAGGGAGGTGAACTTGATTTTTCAATGGGCAGAGGTTCATGTACCCTGCATTTCAGCGATATTCATTCCCGGAGTGGACAACCTGCAGGCAGACTTCTTAAGTCGCCAGAGTCTGTTGCCAGGGGAGTGGTCTCTGCATCCCCAGGTCTTTCAGACAATCTGCCAGAGGTGGGGAATGCCGGACGTAGATATAATGGCATCCAGGTTCAACAAGAAACTAGACAGGTTCGTGTCGCGAGCGAGGGATCCTATGGCCTGCGGAACCGACGCGTTGGTTTGCCCTTGGCATCAATTCAGACTTCTATATGCATTCCCTCCACTACAGTTACTCCCGCGCTTGTTGCGCAAGATCAGAGTGGAGAACAAGCCAGTCATTCTAGTAGCTCCGGCTTGGCCCCGGAGGACTTGGTACTCACTAGTCCTGAAGATGGCAGTGGGAGACCCTTGGACTCTTCCTCTACAACCAGACCTACTCTCACAAGGCCCGATCCTCCACCCTACATTACAGCGTCTAAATTTGACGGCCTGGAGGCTGAATCCCTGATTCTCAGGGATAGAGGCCTGTCTAGGCAGGTAATTCCTACCCTGATTAGGGCTAGGAAGCCGGTCTCCAGGGTGATTTATTACAGGGTGTGGAGGAACTACGTAGGCTGGTGTGAATCCAAAAGATGGAATTCCCGCAAATATACTATTGATAGGGTGTTAAGTTTTCTCCAGCTAGGAGTGGATAAAGGCCTGGCACTAAGCACAATCAAGGGACAGATCTCAGCTCTGTCAGTGTGGTTTCAGAGGCCGCTGGCCACCCACTCGCTGGTAAAGACCTTCTTACAGGGGTCTTGCGTATTAATCCTCCTGTCAAGTCACCAATTTGTCCATGGGACTTAAATCTTGTCCTGTCCACTCTACAGAAACAGCCTTTTGAGCCGTTGGCTGAGATTCCTTTACTCTTACTGACAAGAAAGTTGGTTTTCTTGGTCGCCATAGTTTCGGCCAGGAGAGTGTCAGAATTAGCAGCCTTATCGTGTAAGGAACCATATCTCGTTCTGCATAAGGACAGGGCAGTTCTCCGGCCCCATCCTTCCTTTCTACCAAAGGTTATATCCAAATTCCACTTAAACCAGGATTTGGTACTTCCATCCTTCTTTCCAAAACCTACATCTAGAAAGGAGGGGTTGCTGCATACCTTGGATATTGTCCGGGCCATGAAGGCCTATCTTAAAGCTACAGAAAAGATCCGGAAAACAGATGTGTTATTCGTTCTACCAGATGGCCCCAAGAAGGGGCAGGCAGCTGCAAAATCCACCATCTCGAGATGGATTAGACAATTAATCATTCAAGCCTACGGGTTGAAGAGGTTGCCTCCTCCGTTGTCGGTAAAGGCCCATTCTACCAGGGCCATGGGCGCCTCTTGGGCAGCACACCATCAGATCTCTATGGCTCAGATATGCAAGGCGGCAACGTGGTCATCAGTCCACACGTTTACAAGGTTTTATCAACTAGACGTGAGAAGAAATGCGGATGCTGCCTTTGGTCAGGCAGTACTACAGGCTGCAGTTTGAAATCCTCGGGATCAGAAACACCCTTGGTTATAAAAAAAAAAAAAAAAAAAAAAAGTTTTTTCTTGACTAAGTTGGAATTATTATTATGATTTGAGTTTATCTCTAAATTGAATCCTTCTTTGGAAGATGTCTCCCTCCCCTCATTAAAGCATTGCTTTCGGACATCCCACATAGTAATGAATATGCCGCTCTGTGTCCCGTGATGTACGAGAAAGAAAAAGGGATTTTTAAATACAGCTTACCTGTAAAATCCTTTTCTTGGAGTACATCACGGGACACAGAGCTCCCACCCCTCTTTTGGGTGACCATTTTGGGAGGCATACTGCTTGCTACAAAACTGAGGGACTCCCTCTAGGGGAGGGGGTTATATAGGGAGGGGACTTCCTGTTTGAGATTGCCAGTGTCCACACCTGAAGGTACTCCATATAACCCACATAGTAATGAATATGCCGCTCTGTGTCCCGTGATGTACTCCAAGAAAAGGATTTTACAGGTAAGCTGTATTTAAAAATCCCTTTTTTTGTAGCATTCCTATGAGCATTGTGTTTTATGACATCTTTTCTGCTCTGTCATTCTCTAAGGTTGTTCTCAGGATCCTCTAGCAGATTTGTCTGAAGTTCTGAACACAGATGACGACATTTTTGGTATTCTTTCTGATGATCTTTCGAAAACATCAACTCATACTGGTAAGTTTTTCTCCCTTTTATTATGGTCTCACCCAGTGGTTCTTATTACTTCTCATTACTCCAATTCCTAAGTAAATATGTTTGGTTTTGGCTGCTTTTTATCTTCTTACAATATGTTTTGTATATTTATTTGCTTTTTTATTTTATTTTTAAAGTTTTGTTTTTACTTTGAACACATTTTAAGCATGTTGCCTGACAAATTTTCATCCACCCTTTTCTTTATTGTTGCATCCACATTTTCTTTATTATAATCATCCATTTTATCTGGTTTTGGGTTCTGTAGGTCTTGATTTATGCCCTTTCCAGGTTGAGAATTCATCTTCTCCTTTTGGTAAGATGGACAAAGAAACTCTGCTTCCTTCTTGCTAGACATCTGGTAGCTCTGTCTGCTAGCATTCTGTATGCATGAATTACTCTTTACTGCTTTTGTGTCTTGTCCTTTGCGTGTTGTGTGTTTCTCATTGGTCAAAGAAATCTTTGCTGTCTATTTAGGAAGGAAAGGTTTGTGCTTTTTATTTTTTTTAATCCAGCACCTGTAATTGGGTATAGTAGAGGTGACAGCATTTGGCTAAAAAGAAGCTTTCTCTGTGAACCTTAAAGCGATATTAAACCCAAAAAATGCAATGAATTGCAACTTGCTAATAAATTAAAAGCGGTGGCTTCATTTGTTTTCTTAAGTTTTTTTTTTTCCTGTTTTTACCTAGTGATCTGGCCAGTAAATGAGCACAGGGGGTGCTTTTGGACAGCAGCATTGTCAGTCTGGGGAAATGCACTAGCAGATTTAAATACACTGACAAATTGAAGCCAAGCACCAGTGCAATTACAGCAACCCGTTTTTTCTGTTTTGGGATAAAGGTTTTGCAGCCATCACATATAAGAATTGATAAACTGCAATATGTTTGCTTTTGGGTTTAATACCGCTTTTAAGACACATTTCTACCTACACTTAGATATAAGTATCTGAAGACTTTTTTTTTATTATTTAGATGAACATTTTCCTTCTGGCTTTGTAAAATGAAATTGGTATTGCATTTTAAAAATACGTAAATGTAATATATTTCAGCTTACCAATTTTTAGATCTGATGGCTGCATTTGTTTAACCACTTGCTTACTGGGCACATATACCCCCTTCCTGCCCAGGCGAAATTTCAGCTTTCAGCACTGCGTCGTTTTAAATTAAAATTGCGCGATCGTGCGACGTGGCTCCCAAACAAAATTGGCGTCCTTTTTTTCCCACAAATAGAGATTTCTTTTGGTGGTATTTGATCATCTCTGCGTTTTTTATTTTTTGCGCTATAAACAAAAAAGTGCGAACATTTTGAAAAAAAACACAATATTTTTTACTTGACTAAATATACATTTTTTGGAAAAAAAATATCTTTTTTTTCTCAGTTTAGGCCGGTATGTATTCTACATATTTTTGGTAAAAAAAAATAAAAAAATTGCAATAAGCGTAAAGTAATTGGTTTGCGCAAAGGTTATAGTGGCTACAAAATAGGGGATAGAATTCTGACAATTTTTTTTGTTATTTTTTTACTAGTAATACGGCAATTTGCGAATTTTGGCAGGACTGCGATATTGCGACGGACACATCTGACACTTTTGACACATTTTTGGGACCATTCACATTAATACAGCGATCAGTGCTATAAAAACGCACTAATCACTGTATAAATGTGACTGTCAGTGAAGGGGTTAACACTAGGGGGTGAGGAAGGGGTTAAATGTGAGTCCTGGGTGTGTTCTAACTGTGTGGGGGGAGGGGGTTGACTGGTGGAGGTGACCGATGCTGTGTCCCTATGTACAAGGGACACAGCATCTGTCACCTCTCCCTGACAGGACGTGGAGCTCTGTGTTTACACACAGAGCTCCACGTCCCTGCTCTAAAACTGCCGATCGGCGGGTACCTGGCGGACATGGCGACCACCAGGCACGCGCATCGGCATCTCGGGGACGCGCGCGCACCCCCCAGTGGCCGGAGAACACGAAGCCGTCAATTGACGGCGGCTTGGATATTCAGATTCATCTTGCCGCCGTCATTTGACGATAGGCAGGGAACCAAGTGGTTAATTGTAATAACTTTTTAATTTTTAGGCTTTTTTTTTTCTTCCCTATTTTCACCAACTGATCTAGCCATTAAGTCTGTAATTTTTTCAGTTTTTTTTAACAGACCATATTACGATGTCCCTTTTAAACTTTAACAAAAAACTAAAGCAAACTTATATTCCCCGTACACACGATTGGAATTTCCGTTGGGATAAACTCTGATGGATTTTTCAAGCTGTCTTGCATACACATGGTGGTCACACCAAATTCCGACCGTCCAAAGCGTGGTGACGTACAACACTATGACGAGCTGAGAAAAATTAGGTTCAATGCTTCCGAGCGTGCGTCCACTTGATTCTGAGCATGCATGTTTTTTTTCTGCGTCGGAGTTCCACACAGACGATCGGAATTTGTAATAGAATTTTTTTTTTCATCGGGAAAAAAAGAGCAGGTTCTCTTTCTAAACTGCGACGGAAGAAAGTCTGATGGGGCACACACACGGACGGAATATCCGATCGGGTTCCGTCTGACTTTTTTCATCGGAAATTCCGATCGTGTGTCCAAGGCATTATACATCCAATGCATAAGTGAATATATTAACACCATCAGTGATCTCGCACACAAAAAAAAAAAGTCCATCTAACTGAATGATCCACTTAAAATATGCCCAATTTAAAGAAAAAAAAAAAAAAAGTTTTTTAAAGTGTCCCGTCCCACCAAGCTCACACGCAAAAACGAACGCATAGATAAGTCGCACCCACATATGAAACTGTTAATCACAAGAAATTAAATGGCTTAACTATTCAGAATTTACTAACACTCTTTGGGTGGATCTTTTGTTGTGTATCTTATCTAATTGTGGTCGGATATTTCCCTAAAAGGTTTCTTTGTCAGAGAGTCAGGGACTGTATTAGGAAGACATCTTTTAATGTGAATACTTATGGTTGCTTACCGTATTTTATTTTGTCCCTGCAGCTGGACTTGATGTAGGTACAATGTCGGATGATTCATCATCGCTGCCTCAAGCCAGTGGTCCCCAGAGCTCTCGGCCATTGTGTGAGGATCAACTGGATGGGATTCTCAGCCCAGAACTAGACAAAATGGTTACAGATGGTAAATTTTGCTTATTGCGTTTCTTGTTTTATTAATCACTCAATTGGACTTAAGAAGCATTGTTAGGTTTATTGCCGTCTGTCTCCCCATTGGGGCAATTTTTGTTTTCTCATTATTTCTTTTGGAGACTGGAAATTATAAGAATTCTCTACAATGTGGACACAGGCAGCACAAAAATGTTGTGGGGTTGACTGTCATCTCCTGGCTCAGTGACAACTGCTTCCCTCATTTCTTGTACTGATGTCACAGAGGGACTGGAATTGAGATTTAATCTACCCAACAGGCTCTGACATATTTAATTTTGCTAAATATATCATAAAGTAAAAAAAATCTTTGAGCCTTAACATTTGTCAGAACATGTGCATTTTATTGTTAAATACGTTCTTGAAGCCATGACATGAAGCCAAGTATTACAACCAGAAGGGAATAACAATCTAATACTCGCATTTGCCTTTAGTTGGTGAAAACTGGGGTTACCTCAGCTCCTGTCTCTAGACAGCCACACCACACAATGAGCCTTGTAATGATCTCTCTAAACAATTTGAGTTGTAATTTCAAAAGGGTTCACTTGCTTATATTAGTGTATGGGGGCCTTACAATATTTCTGAGGTACAGTATAGATTATTAACCCCCCCTTTTAAATTTAAATTTTTATTGCTTTATTGCAGCATGAAATGAAGACAGACACCGTTTGTGCTTTATCCAGCTGTATTTACTTAGTGCAACATATAACGTCAGAATTTTATTTATTTTTTTCACAAAAACAGTATTACTTGGATGTGGGTAAAATGTTACCAGTGTAGAACATAAGCCGGCTGGCTATGATACAAACGCCCATCTTATCGGGACGTAAATGCATTTCGTCACAACGTCCTTGGGTGCCAGACTTGAAACAAAACAGGTTGGAAGGAGCGACGTGCTGTCGTCACCGCACTGTTAACGTCCCAATAGGATGGGAGTTTGTATTGTAGCCAGGTGTCTTATATTCTACACTGTTAACATTTTACGCACATGTAAATGATCCTGTTTTTATACAATAAATATCATTTGGTTTTACCTATGGCGATTCTCTCCTTTCGTTCCTTTGGGCCGGTTTGATCATCATTTCAGAGTGAGAATTTGGATTGCTGTGGTCTCTGACCATCTACAAGTGGTGTATGGTGGCTGTCTGTGGTTGGATTTGCCTTTCCTTGTGGCTCTTGGAGGGAAGGGCCCTGACTGGGTGTTAGCCACAAGCATTAAAGCTTGTTCAGCTGGTAAGCATGCATTTTTCATGGTGGTGGATTCACTATTGTCAATTAAAGTGGAGTTCCACCCACATTTTTCACTCCTCACCATGCAGTACTAATGTGCATCCTTAAAATGAATTGGCAATTTATTTTCTGTTCACTTGCCTGATTTATGCCTATATCTAATTTCACTCCCTCCTTTAGGGGCCACAGCGCTGTACGTCATTTCCAGTTTTGCATTGCCCCCTGGGATATCTTAGACAGCTTGGCGTGGCACTGCTTCTGTAATATTTAACATTGGTGTCTGTAAATTCTTGGTCAGCTTGGCATTGCACAGCTCCAGTATCATTTAACATGGGCGTGGCATGGCAAACTGACCAAGATTGCACCGCACTGCACATGGGTGGGATCAGCAGGTGCATGCTGGGTAGCTAGCTTGCACGGAATCCAGGAAGAAGGGCACTGTGGCTTCAGATGCCTACACTGGAGATGGCCGCGCTGTGCATGAACTTCAGAAAACAATGCTGCACAAATAGGAAACAGGGCATAGTTTACAGCATACCTTTGTTAGATTGCACGACACGTGAGTATTCTAGGGGTATTTTTATCTTGGGCCATATTTTGGCCAGAACTCTTTAATACTAAGTACAGTCACAGGATGAAGTTGCAGCACTGTGTGTTTTGGCTTATTCACCTTCCTTGTACCTTTGGATGATGTCTGTTTTTTTCATTCATAAGCTGGAGGACTCACCCGTTTTGTTTGTCACATGGATCACATATGGGACTTGTTGATATTCACTTTGTAAATGATATTTTTTATTGTGTTATATGTTAGAGCACAGCTCCTATTTACTATGTTTGTGTATATCTCACTTTGAGCTACAGCTGTATTGTTTTTCTTTTTGCACATTCCTACAGTAAAGCATGGAGGTGGTAATATCCTGTTTTGGGGGGGGGGGGGGTGTTGGTTCTGCAGCAGAGATTGGAGTAATTGTCAGGATAGATGGAAAATTGATGGGGCAAAATACCTTTGCATTCTTGAGGAAAATCTGCTGCCCTCTGCCAGAAAGTTATCAATGGGAGGAAGGTTTCAAACCTTGACGATGACCCAAAGCACACAGCACAAATGACCACATAGTGGTTAAAGGAAAAAAAGGTGAATGTCCTTCCATGGCCTAGTCAGAGCCCAGATATAAACCCCATTGAAAATCTGTGGAAAGACTGCAATCCACAAACAATCACCATCTAATGTAACTGAAGTTGGGCAAATATTGCAAAGTAAGTAGCCACATATCCGAACAGACTAAATGCTGTATTTAAAGCAAAAGTTGATTTAACAAAATACTGACACAAGGGGCTGGTCCTATTTCCTACTCTGTGATTCTGTTTTTGAATTACATTTTTCTGACTTGTTGGTGTTACGAATAAGTTGAATCAATACAGCTGGATAAAACATAAAGTTGTCTTCATTTCACACTGCCAAACAGCAAAATGTGATTATTTTCAAGAGGGGCGATTCTTTTATATACCCAATGTATATATTAAAGTACTTGTGTGTAGCAGCCAAGATGATTCTCCATTTTTTTGCCACTGGCGTTTTCACTTTTTTACATTTGCTTGTTTAGAATTTCCCAGTTGTAGTGTTTGCCAACTGATTTTTTTTTCTTCCCCTCCATCAGGTGCAATTTTGGGAAAACTGTATAAAATTCCAGGTAAATATGACCAATCCTAGGTTTACACATTAACGTCGCTCCAGATACTTTTCATTGGAATATATCTTTTAAATATATGGTTCCTGCTCTTTCTGTTGGGTTTGCAGAACTTGAAGGAAAAGAGGTTGAAGATTTATTTACTGCTGTGCTGAGTCCTGTAGCCACCCATCCGCCATCTTTGCCACAACCGCCACCACCTTCAGCTCATCCTCATCCTCCACATACACAGCTCTTGTCTTTGCAAAACCAGGGTAAGTTTGAGTCCTGGTTCCAGCCTTTCTTCTACTTTAAAGGCTTGGTAAAGATGTTTCCCAAAATCTAGATTCACATACGTTTTCCACTCTCATTACTTTATTTTTTGGTTGCCTTGGCAACATGTTTTACCAGCAGCTGGGGCTAGGAAAGCATTAAAGGTTCATGGTCAATTTTAATATTTTTTTATCCTTTCTAAAAAGCTTTCTTTTAAAAATATATGGCACCTCCATAACACTCACTAAACCTGTGCAAAGCAGTAGACAGGTCTCTGTCATAATACTTCTAGGGGGGAGGGATGTGTCCCGATTATGGGAGACACTCTGCAGCATGTGTAATCTAACCTCCCTAGCCTTTTAGGTCCATTTCAAAACAGCATCTGGTTTGTGAACCTGAAACTTAGGTGCTGTTTTTGCTTGGAGCTTGCCATGTGCAGTCTTTATTTGGTAATTACTATATGGAATCTTTTACATATACCTTGAGCAGCTTGTGTTTGTTAGATCAGGCACCTCCTGGCTGCCATCATTAGAGCATCTGAAGAGGGAAAGAGGCAGGCAAGAAGTACAGTCAGGTAATTGGCTTAGCTATTTTTATTCCTAGTGTTTGGCACTCTAAGGCCGCATATACACGATCGGTCAAACCGATGAGAACGATCTGATGGACCGTTTTCATCAGACAAAACCGATCGTGTGTGGGCACCATCGGTTATTTATCCATCCTGATAGAAAAAAAACGATCGTTAGTAGGCAAAAATCCACGCATGCACAGAATCAAGTCGACCCATGCTTGGAAGCATTGAACTTCATTTTTTTTCAGCACATCCTTGTGTTTTATGTCACCGCGTTATGACACGATCGTTTTTTTAACCGATGGTGTTTAGGTACGACTGACCGTCAGTCAACAGTTAACTGATGGAAAAATCCATCAGACATTTCTCATCGGTTTGACCGATCGTGTGTACAGTAACGTGTGTAAGTAAAAACCACCCACAGGTTTCCTTTAAAAACAAAAAGTAGGACCTATTCTTAAAATATATATGTTCAGTGCTAAACATATTAATTAAAATGAATAAACCATATACAGTACTTTTCCCAAGACGCATGCTTGGTGCATACGCTTTAAGGTAGAGCCTGAAACCACATACTAGCTTTTATGTTTGGAACTATTTATGTAACTGTTTCCTAGTGAACTTTTATGCTGTTCAATAGGAAACTTTATTTTTTCTTTTAGTGCCTAAACTGTGAGAGGTAAAGGCAGACATTAAAATCACCCCATGCCATTTGAGGCCCTATGGCCATGTTAGGATTAAAAATTGCACAATGTAGAAGAGCCTAATTTCCTCAGTCTCAATCTCATTTCTGGTGTACACAATGCTAGTGTCATTTGAAAGCAGTAACGTTATGAAACTAGTTTTAGAGAGGCATCCAAAAGATTTTGTTAGTGTCTTTTTTTAGTAGAAAAAGTTATAATACTGCCAGGCAAAAAGAGATTACGTCGCAATCCAACGTGAAAACACTTGTAGCCGGTGCATACTGCCGCATTTTGAGTCTTATCTTTTGTTCACATAAGAGTACTAAGACATGCTCCCGCTGAGGGCTGTGTTTACCCATACAGGTGTTATGTCCATCCCCGTGCACACAATCCTATTTATGTCAATTGGGACACAGCGATTGCCGAGACACAATTGCTGCTCCCAATCTGAAATCTGTGATGCACAGAACGCCTAATCAAACCTAACCAAATCAGGGAGGCTTGCACTCCATAATTGATGGTAGGTCTGAAGACTATTGTACAGTCAGATTACATAGTGTATGGTCAGCGTAAGTTGTATCAACCTCCTGGGAAAGAATTCCCATGAAATAGAACTGTGCAAATGAAGGCTATAGTTGGTTGTGTCACAACCATATGCTGTTCTACTTATGGTCAGATTTATAGTATTGATAAGAATATAAAGCATTAAAAAAACAACACAAAAAACCTTCATATTTACTGCACAGGATGTCCCTATGAATGTTGAGACTATTATAAATCTTTGCAACACTGGCATGCGTTATTTTCTTTCTTCATTGAGGGGCACAGGAATTTAAAGAATGTTGAGTGATGGAGCCATCTATAAGAGAAATAGACAATGGCAAACAAAAAAATGTTGGCTAGGATAACCCTTCTTACTCCCAGCCTCAATTTTGGGCTAGTGTCCTAGGAGGTAGAAAGCCTTTTTATTTCTGTTGGAAAGTCTAGCTTTCAATCAAAAATATATATTTTTTACTCTGCTGATATTGTTTTCTGTGTAATTTCAATCACAATTCTTAAACCACTTGAGCTGGTATTTACATATCAGCTATGTGGATCAGCATATCCACAGCACTGGGCTCTGCTTTTTAGCAATTTTCAGTATGTTTGCGCACTGGTTTTTTTTTTTGTGTAGTGCTTTCTGTGTATAAAGCTGTTTCACAGCCTTTGGCATCCAGTAAGGCCCCTCAGTCTGAAGCAGATCAGCATTTTTTCAGCCAACTTTGGAATCTGTATCCAAACCCGCAGTCTCCTGGCAACACCGCAGAATTAACAAGGGGTCATTTCGCCCCCTTATGTAGTATGTATTACTCTATGCTTTGAGAATTATCCTGCCGTCTTGTCTTTGGGTCTTTCAGAGCTCCTACAGCTGTACAGACCTTTCCATTACACCTGTTAATGTATTCATCCATGCACACTGGAACACAATGTTAGAGCGGTTTCCTTGTGTTTTACTTGTTAAAGACAATTTCCACCTTTTACAAAAAAAAAGTTAATTCGCTCACATTGCTTAAAAAGATGAACATTTATTATCCTTTTGCATTGCGACATGCAAATCCTTGATCCTGTGATCAGTGGATAATGAATGTTGTGCTCAAGCTACTGCAGACTTTTCCTCCAGCCCATGTCCATATCGAGGTACGGACCTTAGTTTAGGTGAATGTATAACATGGCAGTGTACTAAAAGGGAGGGTGACGTCGCTACAATTGTGCTCCATTGAGATCTACATGTCTTTCTGCTGCAGTTGCAGGTGGGACTTATAGTATTTTCAGATCATGTTAATGAATGCAACTGTGCTGGCTCACCTGGAAGCAAGATTTAATGAGGGGGGCATGGGGCTGGAGGTTAAGGATACTATTTGGCAGGTAGGAAAAGCAATATTTTAACTGATTAGCATTTGGAATATCCCCTTGGGACCAGGTTTTGCTTTGTCCGATTCTGCCCTCAGTCCTAGGTTGGCAGTGTTATAATTTTCCCAGTCTGTGGCTGAGTGGATTAGATCCCACGTAAGGAACCTCTCCACTCCTGGGGTTAGACCCTTCGTTAATTTAGCACTCTGGCTTAAGTACTCCAATGTTGATATCCCTTTAAAGAACTTCTGACTTGCCTATCCTTTTAGGGTCGATTTGTATCTCTGGATCGATCGCAATCTGGTCTCTGAACTGGAAAATACTTTGAGCATTGTCTAGAGCAGGGGTGGCAAACACAAGGCCCACGGGCCGAATCCGGCCCGCTAGGCCTTATGTGGCTCGCCAGCCTCCACCTCTTGTTCTCCCAGCACAGCGCAGTATAAGCCCGATTTTCTCCTGTCCATAAACTTCTATGGGACAGGAGAAGCTGTGTGTAAATGTAGGGGTATCTGGCTGCATCTGTGTTGGCTCACTGTAGTTATTACACTGTCACAGTGCACAGTTCCCCCCTACACAAATGGGAGAGGCTGAGTCTGCTCTGCCTTCCCCTCTTCCTGTGTGAAATCTGTGCAGACTGCAGTGACTGAAGGAGCCATGGGGCTGGGAAATAATGAACAGAGCAGCTGGCAGATAGAAGATACACAGGTTATCTCTGAGTGATAAGCCTCCAGGGACCATCCAAGTGTGAGCTCAGTGACTATTATCTCCCTTCCCCTCATTTTTAAACTTTTTTCTCCAGCAGCAGTAGTTATAACTGCAGCCAAAGAGTTCAGAATTGTGTCATCAGCCTGTGGTAGTGCTTGGTCCCTTGTGCTTTTAGGTGGGTTCACACTGGTTTGCTGTGTTTTGGCCCATTGCTGGTGTATCTGCAGTTTTCCTGCATTTTACCCACAGTCCTATTGATTGCTATTAGGTTGTGTGTGTTTTTCTGCATTTTCTGAAAGCGCACTAAAATTCCTACATGTTTCATCTTTGGCGCACTGCCAGAAAATGCAGCAAAAACCTGCAACCTGATATATATGAATCCTTGCCTTCTGTACGTAGCGCACCCCTGAATTCCTGCACTGTGTACGTAGCACACCCCTGAATTTCTGCACTCTGTACATAGCGTAATCCTGAACTCTGCACTCTGTATGTAGTGCGACCCATATACAACTGGCCCTTATGAGGGCAACCACACTGCTGATGCAGCCCTCAACGAAATTGAGTTTGACACCCCTGGTCTAGAGGCTCACACTCTGTCTTTCTGGATGGTCGGCAGGCAAGAACGCACAAGTCTCCTGCAGGAACACTTTCTTTGACAGATACAGAGCCTATGGGAAAAGGACCTCAGGCTTCTTCCCTCGTTTCGATTTTTTATCAGGTTGTACAAATGAGTAAGAAACTTATATAGCGCAGCACATGCAAACTAAGTCGCGTCCGGGCGTTCGTTGTCTATTTCTCTGTTGTCTTCAGAAAAGATGGGTTTTGATCTTTCTCCTAAAGGCCAAGTGGTTCTCCTCCAACCGAATACTGGTTGGTAAAGCGTTCCACAGTCTAGGGCCTTGGACCGCCAATCTTCTTTCTCCTTTGGACTTGTATCTGGTTTTGGGTATCTGGAGTAGATTCTGGTTGGTGGATCGCAGAACGCGATTGGGGTTGTGAGCTTTTAGTTTTTCGCATAGATATTGGGGGGCATTTCCTTGAATACACTTATGCGTTAGACAGAGTGCCTTAAAGGAAATGTTGTCTTTTACTGGCAACCAATGAAGGGATCTCTGAAGGTGAGATTGATTCCCATGTTTTTTTTCCCAGTCTAGCGGGCGTATTTTGAACGAATTGCAGACGAGAGATTTGGTACTTCGGGAGTCCAAGATAAAGGGCATTTGCCATAGTCCAGTCTGGAGTGGATTATAGTTCCCACCACGACTGGTATGTCTTCTTTTGGGATAAATGAAATAAGTTTGCGTAGTAGGAGCAGCAGATGATGCGATCCGCGGACTACTGACCCTATTTGTGCATCCATTGTCAAGTAGGTGTCAAAGATGACTCCGAGACTGTTGACTTTGGTACTAGGGGGGGGTGATTTTTGCCCAGAATGGGCAGGGGTGTCCATGATGTTGTGGGTTGATTCTTTCGATTGGCATGAAACAGGAGAAGTTCTGTTTTTGAACCGTTGAGTTTAAGATAACTCTTGGTCATCCAATTTTCTATCAAAGAAAGGCATTGCTCTAATCCGCAATAATGATCCTTTTTGTTGCATATGCGAAAATACAGTTGTGTCTCATCTGCATAAGAATGGTAAAGTAGCTTCTGGCTACTGATGAGAGGGCGGAGATAGATATTGAAGAGAACCGGCGACAGGAGATCCCTGAGGGACTCCGCATGACACTGTGTGTTTTTCAGAAGTGAAAGGTCCCAATTTCACTATTTGTGATTGGTTTTCCAGAAAGGAGGAGAACCAGGATAAATCGCATTCCGCTACTCCGGCTACTTCAGCTAGCCGAGTCAATAATAGTTTGTGGTCTACCGTGTCAAAAGCTGCGCTTGGGTCTAACAGTACTAGAAGACAAGATTCTCCTTCGTCTGCGGCCTAGAGGGCGTCATCCCATATTTTGAGCAGTGCTGTTTCAGCTCCGTGACCTGGACGGAAACCCGATTGGAATGGATCAAGCAATTTATGGGTATCTAAATGATGTTGCAGCTGTTGTACCGCTACTTTCTCCATTACCTTGGAGAAGACTATTAGTCCTGTTATGGGACGACAGTGGTTTGGGTCTTTGGGGTCGAGGGTGGGTTTCTTTAGAATAGGTTTGATTATGCCTTGTTTCAACAGGGTGAGCACCATGCCTTCCTTGAATGATTGGTTTTATAAGCTGCGTGATAGGCGGTGCCAGTATATCGGCACATTCTTTCAGCAGTTTGGTGGGGATGATATTAGGCGCTGTGCTATTTCACAGAGTACCGATGATATATTTAGTGGCATGGAGATGGGTTTTTAGAGTGAACTTCGTTGTTTGCGGGGAATTTATGTGGGTATTGGGCGTATGATTGAGGGAGAGGTTGAAGAGGGTACTGTTTTGATAAAAACTTTCATGGATTTTTTCAATTTTGTTAATGAAATAATCTGATAATTTGTTGCAAAATTCTTAAGTATTAGAATTAGGGGCTTCAAGACAGACTGGATTCATGGTCTGGGTGACTAAATTGAAGAGTTTGTGGGGGCGGTTTAGAGCATTAGTGATGATATTGGAAAAATGTTTTTTTTTTGGCTTTAAAGATTTCTTTGTGGTATTTTTTTTGTTATTACCTTATAGATGGTGGGGTTTTCCTCTGAAGAGCTTCTTTTCCAAGCCACTTCCGCTCTTCTGCGCTCTTGCTTTAGCAACGACAGCTGGTCGTTAAACCAGCTGGAGTTGTTTTTGCGGATGCAGGTTTTGCGTTTGGGCGCTACTAACTGATGGCATCCAGTGTTTCTGTGGCCGTTGGATTTTTTTTAATTTTGTTTCCTAGTGTAGTTTTGAAGAGCTCTGCGTCGAGTTTCCTCTGAGATCTAGTCCAGTGTGTTGTCACCGGTTTTAACATATTTTTTGATGGGGGTTTTTGGTAATTGATTGCATGGTAGTCTGTCCATGGTAACGGCTAATTTTTCAGAATGTTAATTTCTAAATCTTGTCTGAAGATGAGATTGAGGGTGTGACCTGAAGCTTGTGTGGGCCCACATACCAGTTGCTGCAGACCTAATCCTTCCAAGTGGTCAATGCAGGCATCGGCGACGGGGTCCTGTGGGGAGTTGGCCTAGAGGTTGAAATCCCCGAGCAGCAGAAGGTGTTTGTTCAGAGTGGCGATGAACTCCATGATGTAAGAAGCTGCGATTTTGGACCCCGTGGTCTATAGCAGAGTAGAATATGGACGGTCTCTTGGGGATTTGTTTGCAGAGTGAGGGTTTCCATGAATGGAGGTGAGTTTTGACGATCTGGTTTAGTGATCGAGAGGTGAGTCTTGTGGATCACCGCCAGGCCTCCTCCTCTTTGCCCCACTCTGTTCTCTGTTAGGATACGATAATTTTCTGGCACCAGTTCTCCTAGAATGGCGTTAGTCGGCTGTAAGCCAGCTTTCTGTGATAAATAGGTAGTCCAAATCGTATTGTAGGATGAAATCATGGATTTCTAGTCAGTGTTTTACTGCATCTTGTGTTGACCAAAGCGCCATGATATGTGCTTAGGTTGGGGTGAATGTGTATACGTATTAACTGTCGATCGTCAATTGATTCTTAACAGTTGCTCACTTTTTAGAAGTGACAGCTGGTAATATTGAGACAAATGGTTTTAAATCCCAGATGGTTTCTGCAGAATATCCTAGATTGGGCATAGTCGCAGGAAATGCGGGGGGAAGTAACATTGATAGGGGAGGTATTTGATGGTAAATGGGAAGGAAGATTTCCAAGTGGACTCGCACTCGCCAAGTCTTCCCTCCCCGTTTGATCCAGAAGAAGGCAAAAAAAATAAACAGCCATGCTGTACCAATCTGCGGCGGCTGGGGGAAAAAATTCCTTCCTGATCCCACAAAGTCGATCAGGCGAGCCCTGGATCAAATGCTGAATAGTCGAAATCCCTCGATTTATAGCTGTTAAAGCTAATGGAGGGGGGTTTGGGGGGCTGGGGGGCTATACGCACCCCTGAGTTCCCAGGTAGGGAACCAAGTGGGGGTGAGTGGTAGGGGTGATTCAATTGCTAGGTGTAGCAAGATGGCTGCCGAACCGGGCCTAGGCCCAAGCCAGGGGCTGAGGTTCGGGGTACTGAGGAGAGATGGGTGGAGGTCCTGCTGGAGCGGCGAGGGGTGATGGTTGGGGTCCTCCTGGGGGACGGTGGGTTTCGTGAATTTTGCAGGGGTGTTTAAACTGACGTTGGTTCGGTGTGTCCCTAGGCCGTGGACTTTCCTAGTTACGGCCGCCGTGACTTTGTGCCAAATTGTAATGGGCCAATGCTGGGGATGTCGGAAGCGGTGGCGGTGGGATATTTTGGAGGCAGATGAGGGGTGTGGGGGAGGCCAGGTCGGCTGTTACTCGGGGCGTAACTCAACTGGGCCACAGCCGCGGCTTATCCTTAGGACGGCCGCACACTGTCCCAGGGGAGGCGGAGGGAACCAGAGCCCAAAAAGCAGGCTTACCTGTGAGACCCCCGTGTGAACGCGGTGGCGGAGGAATATGGAGGCCAAAGGGGAAGGGAGAGACGCCAGTCCTGGGTGCTGCAGCAGGGGGCTGGGAGAACCCTGCCTGTCTGATCTAGCCCTGAGATAAGCAGACTCATGTGAGAGCGTCCTGCTTCACTGCCCTGAGGTGAGCCGACCCGTGTGAGAGCGTCCTGCTGCACCGCTGACAAATAAGTCTCTTGGTACTTGCTCTATCAATTCTGGTGCTCTTTTGGATCTTTGAGTTAATGAGCATTCTTAGACTTATGGCTCGATAGCCGAAACAGGCAGAATTTCTCTTCAGCAGTGTTCCTGTGGTTTCTCCAGGGGTGTTTCTCGCATACTATTTTGAACTGCCTGCTTGGTAAAAGATTATACTGTACTTCTCTTCCCTTGCCTAACCTTCTGGAGGTGCATCCTCACAGCCTACTGCCTCATTTGTTTTGATTATGAGGGGTATGTTCCTGAGCCTTTTGTAATATAAGGGCATAGCTAAGCAGTACATTCAATTTCTGTCCATTTTGACACCATTCCTTGTTGACCACAACAGATGGGCCCTTTCTTCCCTTTATGGATACTTATCATTCCTATTGTATGGAGGTTATCCCCCCTCACAGTAATTCTTCTCTTCCTAGATTCGAGTATTAGGTTATTTCTGTGGATCTCTTAAAGCGGATGGTTCACCAAAAATAAATATTAAAAGCCAGCAGCAACAAATACTGCAGCTGCTGACTTTTAATATTAGGACACTTACCTGTCCTGGAGTCCAGCGGCGTCCGCAGCAGAGGATGAGCGATCGCTCGTCACCCTGCTGCTCCCCCCTCCATCCACGGTGAGGGAACCAGGAAGTGAAGCGCTCCGGCTTCACTGCCCGGTTCCCTACGGCGCATGCGCGAGACGCGCTGCGCCCGCGATTGGCTCCCGCTGTGTGCTGGGAGCCGAGAGTTCCCAGCACACAACGGGAAAAGCGCGTCTTTTGCCCGAGACTGCGGGCCGGAAGTGGGCGCTCCACCTCAACAGGTCTTGGATTCAAGAGTTGGTTTTTCAAATGGTCCTTGGGCTGCTGGCTTTCCCAAGTCCTGTTTCGTTGGGCATGTGGGAGGTTGTGCCCAGTCAGTTGCAATGCTGTTGGATGTCCCAACAGTCTTTCTGTGTCCCTCAAAGAGAGAGAGAGAGAGAGTAAAAAGAAAATTAGATTTTTTTTTTTTTATTCACTATAAAATAATACTTTGGGGGATGGACACAGGTCGTCATATACCTCTGTGTTTATGCTCATACCCATGGTACTGCTTTGCCACAAAGTAGAGGCAGTATCGAGTCGTCCTGTAGATGTTCAACGTTCTACAAATTCCTGTTTTAAAATGGTATAGTGCAGAGCTAAATCTAGTTATTGAAAAGCATAGGGCCCCTGCTGTTCAGACAAAATCTGATGGCGGAGATTCACTAAAGTGCAAAAAAAAAAAAAAACATAGAAAATGTATCTAATAATTACACTCAATGTGACACATGGTAAAAAAGAACACGTTTACATTAAAAAAAAAAGGTGCATGTGCATAATTATATAGTCCATAAAGTGATTCCAGTGGATAAAGTGACTTTCCAAGGTGAGTAGTTGTAAACCAGTTTGTCTGTAGATATTCCACCACTAATGGAAAAAGAGGCTTACCAGACACATTGAACCCAACTAGGCATACACCCAATAAGTCAACAGAGCTTTTGGTGTAGCACACCCAGGGGAGAGAAGTATGTCAACTTGCAATGTGGACATATGAAGCGGATTTTTGTCACACTATTGTTGCCAATAGGGCTCAACGAACGATGTAGTGACCAAAACTCAAAGGCAATTCATCCAAATAGTACATTGTGTAATAGTGAGGGTCCCTGTCACCATGGAGACGCAGCAAAAATGGACACAGAGTCTGCATGTCAGCAGACTGCAGAACTACACAGCATAGTTTTTAAATGGAGTAAACTGCTCTGTCAGTTTTCTCCAGGTTTTGATAGTTTTGAATGGGGCTGTGTAGTTGGAGATCCTGCAGAGACTTGGGCGGGATGGGATATCCAACCCTGTGTCCAGATCTTACAGACAGCCAGCAGGTTGGGTTCCCAGCTGAACGCTGACAATATAATCAGGGACTGGTCAGAACAGAGAGAGAGAGAGGTGGAAGGTGTGCAGCTGGCTTTTGCTGCAAGACAGACCTGTATGTGGGGATCTGTCTGTCTGTCTGCTCTGGAGACTACATCCCTGGTGTGGGGGGACTTCGTGCCTGAGGGACTGGGAGGCTGGTAGACCTGAGGTGACTAGCGAGTCCAAGAGAGGCTAAAGGAAGTCCGGAAGTCTGGGAGACAGTGGGCTGGAGATCTGTTGAGGCCAGGAGTGGGCCAGGTTAGCAGGTACAGTAAGCCTAGGAGCCAGGAGGCTTGGTATTTTTGAGTTCTGTGAACATTACTGGAGAAGAACCCCTGCGTGGGAAATCCTGTGTGTGAACTGTTTATTTTGCCTTTTGAATAAAAATGGGCTGCCATGCCCTCAAACTGAACTTCCTACTGTGGACTTGCTAAAAAATCGCATTTTGCCACTTGAGTTAAACCCCCAATATTTACAATTGATAAAAGGAGAGAGAATAGGCCACATAGTGCGATACCATCCAGATGATGCCTTATTAGGATGAAACACGTCGGGACGGGCTCTGCTGAAGCCACTGCGATTTTTAGATTTTATCAACATGCTTTTAACACCTTCTCAAATGTGAGTGTCCTTTTTTACTTGTATACAATATGTGTCCTATTCTCTCTCCTTTTATCAATGTACTATTTGGATGAATTGCCTTTTGAGTTTTGGTCACTACTCGCTACAACCTTGGTTGAGACCTATTGGCGACAATTAGGGTTGTCCCGATACCAGTATCGGTATCGGGACCGATTCCGAGTATTTGCGGGAGTACTTGTACTCCCGCAAATACCCCTGATACCGAAATAGAATACTTCCTCGCCGCCCGCCGCTTATCCCCGTGCAACACAGCGGGCATTTACAAGTTTTCATTGGTAAACTTGTAATACCCGCGGCGCCATGTATAGACACGCGATTGGACGGATACGTGCATAGACACTCCCCCCTTGCTCGCAATTGGACGGATCCGTCCAATCGCGTGTCTATACATGGCGCCGCGGGTATTACAAGTTTACCAACGAAAACTTGTAATGCTCGCTGTGTTGCACGGGGATTAACCCGGCAGCAGCGGCGGCGGTATAATCAGAGGAGCCGGAGGTATGGGGGACATGACCTGGCTGCAATATGTGGGGGACATGACATGGCTACAATATGTGGGGGACAGGACATGGCTGCAATATGTGGGGGACATGGCTGCATTTGGGGACACGTTTAAAAAAAGTATCGGTATTCGGTATCGGCGACTACTTGAAAAAAAGTATCGGTACTTGTACTCGGTCCTAAATAAGTGGTATCGGGACAACCCTAGCGACAATAGTGTGATGGATCTCCGATTCATTTGTCCACATTGGAAGCTGTGTATGCTGACACTCTCTCCCACCAAAAGCTCTGTCGACTCATTGGGCGTATGCCTAGTTGGGTTCAATGTGTCCAATGAGCCTCTTTTTCTATTGGAGGCGGAATATCTACAGACAGACTGGTTTACAACTAGTTACTTTATCCACTGGAATCCTTTTATGGACTATATAATTATGCACATGCACCTTTGTTTCATGTAAATGTGTTATTGTTTATCATGTATCAGTCACATTGAGTGTCATTATTGTATTAATTTTCCATATGTTTTCTTTTGCACTTTAGTGAATCTCCGTCATCCAGCTTTTGTCTGAACAGCAGGCGACCTACTCATTTCAATCACTAGATTTAGCGCTGCACTATACCATTTTTACTTTATTCATTTCACAGATTGATCTTTTGTTGTGCCGGCTGCTATTGTGTGTTTTAAGACGGTGCGTTTGTTTTCTTCTTTCTATACAAATTCATGTGTCCCTCAATAAATTCCAGTAAATGGATTTTATATTAAGCACTAAAGTCCATTTTTCACACGTGGGTGGAAAATAGCTGCTTTTGGTAACCAGAATTGTGCTGTCACTTTTTTTATTTTTTTTAATCTTGATTTGATAAATCAGCATCCATTGCGCAGTCATCAGCCACCCAATCACTTTCCATAAAAGCCAATTCCACCAAAAAATTTAGTTTTCCATCTAACATGGCAGTTGGCAGGTTGAAAAGTGCTGATGACTTGTATTTCTACTAATTCTTCACAACTGTTGCAGTCATTACAAATATACCTTTTCTAAAGTGGCTTGTCCATATACAGTGCTAAGCATAAATGAGTACGACCCAACAGATTTGTCAGAAAACCTTTGCTTTCCTTTTCAAATCAACATTTTCTATGGGACACTATACTACAAAATACTCCCACAAATGCCATTAATCACAACCAAGTTTTGTCAATTTGCACACACAAAGTATTTTTCCTGACAAATTCATTCAAGACTAAGTTACAAAAATGAATACACCCCAATGAAAGTATTAGGAACAAAGCTAAATACATCAAAATCCTAATTAACAAGAATTAAGCTATGGGTGAGTCATTATTCATTAAACAGGTGTCCAGCAGACAATTTGATTATAAAAGAGCGTTACTTTACAAAGAAAACCCCTTCCCATTTCATATTGTCAGAAATGGCTCCGCATGGAAGAAAAATGTCACAAGGCCTGAGAAAGAAAATAATTTCTATGCACAAAAAAGGTAAAGGCTACAAGAAGATCAGCAAAACTTTAGTTCTCAGTCAGAATTCTGTAGCAAAAGTGATACAAAAAATTAAACAAATCTGGAACTGCAACCATCTTAGAGATGTCAGGCCGATTTTGTAATATGTTATTATTAACCCTACTTTCGTGTTATGAGCTAAACAAATGTTCTATAAAACTCAGTTTTGTCAAAACTTGTTCTCGTGTTCATTGAGATGTTGATTAAAATCGTGCTTTTCAAAAGGGGTGTACTCGTTTATGCTGACTACTGTATAACATATCCTGCCGCACTTATATTTGACCGCTTGGAGACTTCACAAATAATCGTATATCTGAGAAAATGTCTGTAGCCTTTGCAAAAAAAAAAAAACACAGTGAAAAAGTATTAGGCCCTTTCACACATGCGGACCGTATGCTTTTTCATCTATCCGTTTGCGGATGAAAAAGGGACATACATTGGTCCCTACGTGATTGCGGGTGTCAGCGGATAAACATCCACTGACACCCTTAATCGCCCGCCTCCGCAAAGATCGGTTTTTGCAGATGGAAGTAACCCCTATTTTTTCTTCCGTCTGCAGAGCGGATCGGATGAACACGGACATACGGTCCGTGTTCATCCGATCCCCCCCACAGAGGAGAGCGAAGAAAAGACAGGGCGGTCCCTGCACAGTGTGTGGGGACCGCCCTGTCATCCGCCGGCTCAGCGGGGATCAACGGAGCGATCCCTGCTGAGCTCACGTAGGCGGATCATTACTGATCTGCCCCGTGTGAAAGGGGCTCTAGTCATTATGCACACCAGACTTTTTTTCAGCTGCTCCTAGAGGCGGCTGGCATTTTTTTTCCCAGATTCTAAACACCCCTGCATGTAACTTATGTGTCCATGCACATATAGGCTTCTAGAGGAGTTTAGGGGCAGAAAAAAATGCTTAACACATCTAAAATAATTTTTCCCAGCAACTAAAGGAATTTATCGACCAAATGCTTGACGCACCTAAATGCGTTAAACGTGTTAACTAGCGTCTAGCGGTTTTCCTGCAAAAATGCTGCTGCCAGGAAGAAAGGCATCTAGGAGAGAGAAATAAACATCCAGTGTGCATAAGGCCTTGGAAATACATTTGTATATTGAGGTCACTTAAAGTAGAACTAAAACTACCCACTATTAAATTATCCAAATATATCCTATTATATCATTCTGACTTATTTGTTTGCAGTAAAAGTTGACATTATACAAATGTGTAGTCTGCCATACCTTAAAGTGCTAGTTGTGTGGCTGAGATTTGATTCCTCAAGCTCCATACTTTGAGCCACTGACGTGGAACTAGTATGTAGGTCAATAGGACTGGCTTTATGTATTGCCTGCTATCTGGGTCAGTGCATTAGAAATTGTAAATGCTATAGGTTCAACATGATGTCCCAACAACTAGTATTACCCAATTGAGTTCACCAATGGCAGTTCATGTATTTTTTGACAGATCTACTCATTTGGCTTGTTATGGTAATATACAAGTCGTTTTTTAAAAGCAAAAGATGATTATTAAATAAAGTAGAATTCTTGGGGGTGATGACCAGTCATGTTTCTTCTTTCATCATCTGGAAATCAAAATAGGTATGCTTTTAGTCCATATGGGTATCGGTTTCACTTTTGTTCCTCCATATGTGTTCTACATATTTAGTAAGTACAGAGAAAACGGCCATGCAGACCAAACATGAACATACATTTGAAATCTTGGGCCATCTGATTTTAATTCTGGCATTATCTTATGTGGCTGATGCCCATGTAGTCAAATCTCTATTGTTGTACATATCCTTTTTCTTACGAATGGCTTTGAATTAGAGCCTGCAGGAGTTTAGACAAATGTGTTCCTTAAGCCTGGTACACACAGGTAGTATTAGGATGGAGGAAAAAAAAAACTGAGCTTGTAGGGAGATCACTATACTAACTATACAATGTTTGTACATTAAACTCCACACTGAGCTGTTGTGTTCTAACAGGGGGACTGCCCACACCATGCCAGAGCACATTGGTCAGTATTCGTGGCCAATGCGTGCTGATCGGCTGCTGGTTTTCCAGCATGCCCGTTCGATAGAAGCCAGACAGTATTCGGCCCGTGTGTACCAGTCTTTAGGTTGTACACCACCTAGCTTACAGCAGCTCTTTTAGCACAGTGTATCGTAAGATTTTGTACAATACAAAATTATGACCAGAGTCTGAAATTCTGGTTGTGTTTATATAGTACTCTGTTTAATCCTAAAGTAAACCAGTAGCCATAACATATTAAGTGAAGTAACACCTTTAATGGGCATCATTCAAATCTGTATATGTAGAAGGCCTGGCACGCCTCAAAAGAAATAATAATTCACACAGTTACCAGTTGTTGGGTGTGTATGTGCACCTCATGCCTCATTTCCAGAGATACAGCAGTGACAGAAGGGGGAAGTGCTATTGGTTTACGCAGCAGACATTTGCTTCATACCATCTGGTTACGAGTTTCCTTTTTGTTGAACCTTGGCCCGGTGCACTAGTTTCTGCCTATCAGTAGTTTGATCTGCTACAATTAATATGCATATGTAACATATTCATGTTGAAGTTCATGTTTATCAGAAAGAAACAGTGTCTTGTTTAAACTTTTTAAGGTGATGGTCTTTTTCCAAGAATGCCGATTGTTAATGGCTTGTTGCCACCCAATCCTCACTTACCACACAATCCTCTTGGCCCTGGACGTGGACTCGGCCCTTTCCCTTCCTTAACACAACCACCATTTTCAGACAACAGGTACTCTCTTTACAAAAACTTAATTTCTTTGCCATTATTCTGGAAAGAAGCAGTAAAGCGTAGAATACGGTCTTTCTCCTCTTTTTTTTTTCTGTTAAAATGTATCTTCTTCATTTGTGCAGTGTTGCCAGTATTATTTTATGTATGAATGTTTATTTTAATATCGTTGTTACAGCTCCTGTTGGTCCTTTTTTTTTTTTTTAACAATTTGGAAGATGTTGGCACCATATAAATAATACTAATAACCATTTATATGTAAACAGGGATAAGAACGCGGCATACCATGGCATAGTAAACGACCCCTCAAATGTGTGGCCAGCACCGGCGCCAGTTATGGAGCCAGAGGGAGACACCATGTCCAGTGCCCAAAGGAGTACACAGAAATGGGAGAAGGAAGAAGCTCTTGGAGAGATGGCAACTGTGGCCCCTGTTTTATATACCAATGTTAATTTCCCACACTTAAAAGAGGAGTTTCCAGGTAAGACATCTTAAAAGAAAATTTAAGGCAGGTGATACAGTTAAAATTTGGTTGCAGGAAAGAAATTTGCATGTTTTCCCCACCAACACAGACAGTGCTGACAGGGGAATACCTCCTTCCCAGACATTGTCTTCTCTCTGTAGGGGAAGCCACCCCCCCTGGGAGAAGATGGTGATCATTGCTAGCGGCTATTGCACAGCCGCTAGCAAACATCGCAAATAAAATCCAGCAGGCTGGATGTGCCCATGTTGATTGATCGATCAACTTGGTACCTTCAGCCTGCCCATACAGGGTTCAAATCTTGGCCGGTGCCTGCTAAACCATCTATGGCTGGCCTTAATTTCTCAAGAAAAAGGGCCTGAAGGAAAATCTGTCCTATTTTCCTGTGATTTCTGTGAACAGCTGGAACAATCTTTCTGTAGATCACAATGCTGCTTATTATTATTATATATATAGTCTGTTATTGCCCACAATTTAGTTATGACTCATTTTTCTCTGTCTAGATTGGTCTACACGAGTGAAGCAAATTGCAAAACTCTGGAGGAAAGCCAGCTCGCAAGAAAGAGCCCCATATGTGGTAAGTAGATCTAAAACCCCATATGCCAATAATTGAGGTTGGCAGAGAAGAATAAAGTAACGATCACGGTGGAAGCATCTACTAATCATGCAGCATCTATACAAAATGGTAAAAGTGGATTTGCCGCATATGCTACATGGACCCTCTGTGCATTCTTTATGCAAAGTAAAGGTTAACCTAAAATGTAGTTATTAAGGTTTAATCAAACAAAATGTGAGTTTTCTGGCCTTTTATCCAAGCAACCCAGAGCCGTGTGTAAATAATATTTGTATAGTAATGTGTGCACAGTTTTAGGAAATTTTGGGGATCTATATTCCCATTTCAAAATGAGTAACTTCCCCACATTTGTGACTTTGCATAGACTACCATCTGTCAGATATTTTTGTGTTTTAAGGCTTCTTGGTTAAGGGAAATTTTTGTCAACTTATCGTTGCCATTTAAAGCGGTATTAAACCCAAAACCAAAAATGTTTGTATTGTAGCTTACCAATCATTAGATGTGATGGCTGCATACGTTTTCTTTCTTTAGACTTTTCCCTTGTTTTCACTTGGTGACCGACCACCTGTATTGGAGTACCGCCACTGGATGAACGAACACAGGAGGCACCTTTTGGATAGCTAATTCAGTCTAGGGTAGGGGGAGTGTTGGATGTACTAGCAGTTTTAAATGTACTAACAACTTAAGTACTCCACCTAACACTACTATATATTAAGGTTGTCCCGATACCACTTTTTTAGGACCGAGTACATGTACCGATACTTTTTTTCAAGTAGTCGCCGATACCGAATACCGATACTTTTTTTAAACGTGTCCCCATATGCAGCCATGTCCCCCACATATTGCAGCCATGTCCCCCACATATTGCTGCCATGTCCCCCCACATATTGCTGCCTTGTCCCCCCACATATTGCTGCCATGTCCCCCCCACATATTGCTGCCACGCCCCCCCCCACATATTGCTGCCATGTCCCCCCCCACATATTGCTGCCATGTCCCCCCCCACATATTGCTGCCATGTCCCCCCCACATATTGCTGCCATGTCCCCCGCACATATTGCTGCCATGTCCCCCCCACATATTGCTGCCACGCCCCCCCCCACATATTGCTGCCATGTCCCCCCCACACATTGCTGCCATGTCCCCCCCACACATTGCTGCCATGTCCCCCGCACATATTGCTGCCATGTCCCCCCCACATATTGCTGCCATGCCCCCCCCCCCCACATATTGCTGCCATGCCCCCCCCCCCCCCACATATTGCTGCCATGTCCCCCCCACATATTGCTGCCATGTCCCCCCCACATATTGCTGCCATGTCCCCCCCACATATTGCTGCCATGTCCCCCCCACATATTGCTGCCATGTCCCCCCCCACATATTGCTGCCATGTCCCCCCCACATATTGCTGCCATGTCCCCCCCACATATTGCTGCCATGTCCCCCCCACATATTGCTGCCATGTCCCCCCCACATATTGCTGCCATGTCCCCCCCCCCACATATTGCTGCCATGTCCCCCCCCCCCACATATTGCTGCCATGTCCCCCCCCCCCCCCCCACATATTGCTGCCATGTCGTCCCCCCACATATTGCTGCCATGTCGTCCCCCCACATATTGCTGCCATGTCGTCCCCCTACCTGATGATGATGATGCCGCCGTATATACATAGCCGCCGCCCCGAACATTACATGCAGCTTTCGTTTTTCAATAGCTGTTTTCCCTATCGCGCGCCCTGTGTAAAGGACACTCCCTCTTGCTCGTGATTGGACAGATCCGTCCCTCTTGCTCGTGATTGGACAGATCCGTCCAATCGCTAGCAAGGGGGAGTTTCCTTTACACAGGGCGCGCGATAGGGAAAACAGCTATTGAAAAATGAAAGCTGCATGTAATGTTCGCGGCGGCGGCTTTGTATATACGACGGCGGGGGGGAGTATTCTATTTGGGTATCGGGGGTATTTGCGGGAGTACAAGTACTCCCGCAAATACTCAGAGTCGGTCCCGATACCGATACTGGTATCGGGACAACCCTACTATATGTAATACGTTACAGCAAAAAAAAAAAGTTTTCCTTTTGAAATAAAGGTGTTGCGTAAATAAGTAAAAGCTGATCCGTGTATCTCTCTAACTAATGCATTCTGCTGGAGAGCTTGTTCTTTTGAAAAGCAATAGACTTACTGGCTGGATCACCAGGTGAAAATAGAAAGAAAGCAGGCCTAAGAAAAACAAAACAAATTCTGCCATTACATCTAAGAGGTGGTAAGCTGCAATGTAATAAAGGTTTGCTTTTGGGTTTAAAGGGGTTGTAAAGGAAAACATTTTTTTCCCTAAATAGCTTCCTTTACCTTAGTGCAGTCCTCCTTCACTTACCTCATCCTTCTATTTTGCTTTTAAATGTTCTTATTTCTTCTGAGAAATCCTCACTTCCTGTTCTTTCTAACTACACACTGTAATGAAAGGCTTTCTCCCTGGTGTGGAGAAAGCCTCTTGAGGGGGGAGGGGGCGAGCAGGAGTGTCAGGATGCTCTCTACTTTGCAGATAAAGAAAGGAGCTGTGTGTTAGTGGGCGTCCTGACACTCCTGCTTGTCCCCTCAAGAGGCTTTCTCCACACCAGGGAGAAAGCCTCGCATTACGGTGTGTAGTTAGACAGAAGAACAGGAGGTGAGGATTTCTCAGAAGAAATAAGGACATTTAAAAGCACAATTGAAGGATGAGGTAAGTGGAGGAGGACTGCACTAAAGTAAAGGAAGCTATTTAGGGGAAAAAATTCCTTTACAACCCTTTTAATATTGCTTTAAGCATTGAGTTAATTTTAAAGTTTAAGTGTTGGTATAAGATCAAAGGTTAAAGCTGAACTCTTAACAAAATGGATAAACACAGTTAAAAATCTTATATGGGTATTGTTTTACAATGGAGTATAGGCACTGTTCTACAGTGGAGTATAGGTACTGTTCCCCCTACAATGAAAGAGAAGCATCACACTTGACAAAGTCATCTCTCTGCAATCTGAAACTGTCAGCATGTTAATTTTCAGCACAGGTACCAGTATTAGGAGCCAATCAGGCTCTGCTTTATGTGGATATTCAGAAAGGAGGAAAAGGGGAGTGATGTACATATTAGGCTGCTTATTCTGGGGACAGGGAAGTAATCAAGCTTCGCTGCTTAAAGAGGAAGTAAAGTCTTCCTCTTTAATTGTACCTACAGGTAATCCTATAGTAAGGCTTACCTGTAGGTACTGTAAATATCTTCTAAACTTGCACCGTTTGGGAGATATTTACTATATGCGCTGCTGCCGTCGTCATTGGCATGTGCACACCGAAGGAACGGCCCACCCGTGCCGTAACCGGCGGTGCATGCGCAGGAGTGATGTAATTGTGGCTCTGGCCAATCACTGGGCAGGAGCCCTGTAAACCCTGAACTAACTCCTGGAAAGAGGTCAGCAGCGTGCCAGTGCCGCTGTAGGACATCCTTCTAAGGTATTTCATAATGAGGTAATGCTATGAATACTAGCTCATTATGCATTTGTCAGTTTTTTTTGGGGGGGGGGGGGGGGGTTTACAACCTCTTTAAATGCAGTAAAATAATAAAAAAAGACCAACTTAGCTGGGCTAGATTTGATAACCTTAGGCCAAGTATATTTACCCTTTTTTCAACTTGCAATTAACCCTTTAGATTTTATTTGCCTTGTAACCATATTGGTATTCATTCTTGTTTTAAGCAAAAAGCCAGGGATAACCGTGCCGCACTGCGAATCAACAAAGTGCAGATGTCAAATGACTCGTTAAAGCGCCAACAGCATGAGATCATCGACCAGAGCACCCGAATTGATTCCGATCCATTCAAAGATCCCTTAAGGCAGAGAGAGTCTGAGCATGAAGTGGAGTGGAAGTACAGACAGGTACAGGCTTTCTTTTTTTGGTCTGTGTATGAAAGTGGTGAAGAACAAGTTTGATTGGATAATTACAATGTACAGTTTTTTAGTCACTTGTATAGTGTTTTGATTCTTGTAAGAGCAGCATTCTTGGTCTCAGAATATTATTCATTGCATAGTGTACAGCATGAAATCGCACTGGTATTCATTTAAAAATGGTTGTTTAGGTTGAAACCTACTGCCCAGTAAACTACTTTGGAATCCAATGTTTTCTGCAGTTGTACATCTGTGGACCAAATAGGGTTTTAGAGGAATATATAAGTGCAGTATGAATTTGTCTACTTCCAAAGAATAGTGTGATAAAGCATGCTCATTCTAATAATCTGATACAGCGATCAAGTAAAAACATAAAGGCTGCATCAGTAATGAGCATGTACCAGTAACAATTCAAATAATGCAAATGTATTTAAAGGGTAACTCCACTTTTGTGGGGGAAATAAAAATAATAATATAGCATATACAATTGCAACACAAGTTATATCGTAATTGAATGTTTTTAAAAATTGCCTTCCCTTTTCAATCTGCAGCCACTGTAATTTTTTGTAAACTTAATGCAATATGGCTACCTAGAGTTGTTCTGTACACAGAATGTGTACAGAACGCCCCCCAGAAACATAATTTCCTTACTAATTTTCTTGAAGTCTACACTAAGATACAAGTCAGATTTCATGCATCCCCTGCAACATAAATGTAATTTTTGGCGAGATGCTCCCAGTAGAAAATCACATTTAAAGTAATGCAGACCCTGCAGTTTTACTCATTAGAGCCCTGCAGGTGCAGCTGATAATTTTGAAACCACTCCCATTAGATTCTCTTACAACATGGACACCGACAAACACACAGGGATTTCTTCAAAATAACAAAAGGTAGAAATCTGCAACACAGTTAAAAGCCTTGCAATGTACATTAAACACCCAGAGGGTAATGTTGTTGTTTTTTTCTCAACAAAAGTGGAGTTACTCTTTAAGCTTCCCTTCAAACTGAGAATGTCTTGTTTTTAAGGAATCAAGCATTACCAGTGGAATGTAAGATGCCCACATATAGTATATCTTAAAGGGGTTGTAAAGGTTTGTGTTTTATTTTCTAAATAGGTTCCTTTAAAGTGGCTGTATATCCCACTTTTTCATTGTTACCTACAGGTAAGCCAATAATAAGGATTACTTGTAGGTATAGAGAATATCTCCTAAACCTGTACGGTTTAGGAGATATTCCCCTCGCAATGCGCCGCTGATTGCAGCTGCACATGCGCAGGGGGGATCCTCGGCTAAAGGACAGGCAGCCGCCGGACCTTGCCAAATTGAAAACTCCCGCGCGGGAGTGACGACATCGCCGCTCCAGCCAATCACAGTGCTGGAGCGGGGATACCCGGAAGACAAGCCAGGCAAGATGACATTCTGCTCGGTGTGGACCAGGTAAGTTCCTCTCACCTCGTTGCGAGGTAAGTATTTCATAATGAACTAATATGCGGTGCATATTAGCTCATTATGGCTTCTGCCTTGCAGGTGTAAAAAAATAAATAAAAATGTATATGCGGGTATACAACTGCTTTAACCACTTAACCCCCGGACCATATTGCTGGTCAAAGACCAGCGCACTTCTTGCGATTCGGCACTGCATCGCTTTAACTGACAATTGGGCGGTCGTGCTACGTGGCTCCCAAACAAGATTGGCGTCCTTTTTTTCCCACAAATAGAGCTTTCTTTTGGTGGTATTTGATCACCTCTGCGGTTTAGTTTTTGCGCTATAAACAAAAAAAGTGACAATTTTGAAAAAAAATTATATTTTGTTCTTTTTGCTGTAATAAATATCACCCAAAAATATATATATATAAAAAAAAACTTTTTTTTCCTCAGTTTAGGCCGATACGTATTCTTTTACATATTTTTCGTATAAAAAAAAAAAAACGCGCACTCCTAGTGGCCACTTTTAGAGCCAACGTTATTGTACGGGCTCTCGCGCAGGGGAGCCGACCTCCTGCCGTAGAACTGCGGTAGCTGGTCGGCAAGTAGTTAAGCTAGTGCTTTGTTGGTTCACTTACCGTATATACTCTATTATAAGCCAAGTTTATCAGCCCTTTTTTTTAAGGCTGAAAATACCCCCTTGGCTTATACTCGAGTCAGTGTACCTGAAATTATTGACAGGCTGCGAGCGTCCATTGGACAAGAGGACATCCGTGATTGGCGGAACACTGAACACCGTGTCTGCTGGGAAACTGAGTCCGACGAAGAGGAGGCCGCGACTTTTAAACAATGAATGGGTGCCCGTAGCCTGTCAATAATTTCAGGTACACTGACATGGGCACAGTGAGGTTACAATGGGCACAGTGAGGCGTGCAAATGGGCATTGTTGACCCTCGTTTTTGCTTACAGTAGCTGCTGCATTCTCACTTTATGCTTATACTCGAGTCAATACGTTTTCCATTTTTTTTGTGTTAAAATTAGGTACCTCGGCTTATTCACTAGTACCTTTTCCTTCAATTTCCCTTCTAAATGTTTTTTTTCCTTTGTCTGTATTACTCGCCTGTTTCTCTTCAGTAAGCTTGCCCCCATCATCCGAGCGGTTCTCGCTGTGGGTTAGTCAGCATGCTCGCCCCCTCCCTTGGGACTATATCCCTACGGGGAGATGCTGTGTTCACAAGCTTACTGAGGAGAAACAGGAAGTGAGAAATTCAAAGAAAAAAAAGCATTTAGAAGGGAAATAGAAGAAAAGGTAAGTGAACAAACAATGCACTAGCTTAAAGGAACCTATTTAGAAAATAAATCACAAACCTTTACAACCCTTTTAAGCTTTCTCTATCTTAAGCTCCCAAGCAATATCTGTATCCTGGACATTCTTGTAAGGCCGCAGTTGAGCAGTATGGCATAATAGTGTGCCAATACATGCCAAATATTTTGTTCAGATAAAGGTCTTGGATGCAGAGTGCTCTTTTGGACCAGCCCCTAGTCTACACACACACACACACACACACACACACACACACACACACACACACGCGCGCGCGCACACGCACGCACACACACACCTCTGAAAGGACTTTAAAGTGGTTGTAAGCCTCAGACATAAAATCTGAAAAAAGGTTCATCCCTCTATAATGTGTACTTGTCTCAATTAAGACAACAAAGTGTCATTTCTGTTTGCGTTGTCCCTCTGCTAGCAGCATAAGTCACTTGGTCAAGTTTCCCTGACACCAAGAGAAAAAAGTTGACGGGAGGGTTCTTCAGCTGATTGACAGCCTTAGCCCTGTTCCTGTGAGCTGTGTGAAGGGAGGTGTGTCCCTTCCCTCCAATCAGCTCTCAGAACGCTCCTCACTGTAACTTTAGCTCTCTGCCCACTTTTTTCTGAACCCTCAGACAAGCTTTAAATATTCAGCACTTTGATCGGATGTAGAGAACAGAACGCTACAGATGGGTACAACGTATGTTGAAGTATTTGTTTCATCTCACGTGTATCACCTGAAGTCAGTCAGTTTATTGGGTATATGGAAAGGTTTACAACCACTTTAACTTACTTTTCGGTAAAGGAATGATTTTAATTTTGAAAAATCCGAGCGATTTCATTCTGACATTACTGCCATCATAATTACAGGTGTGTGCTTGACAGTCTGTGAGCAGGCAAGCACAATTAATTAAAGCAGGCAGGAAAATGGCAGAAAAATAACCACACTTTTGGAATTAATCATCAGTTTAAAAGCAACACTAGCTGAGTTAAAGTGTTACTAAACCCAGGACCCTGCATTCACTATATCTGGTCTCCCACATTCGACAGAACATGGAAATGTAATAGTTTTATTAAATATAAACTACCAAATACCTTTTCTTATTAGTAATTAGAGCAGTCTTGTGACTTTTATCAATGTCTGGTTAAAGCTTGTAAGAGGAGTTTTCATTCTCCCCTGATTTTCCTATGAGGATGCAGGATCCCTGACCCTCTGTTTGGACAGTGCTGATCAGCCCTGTGCTGATCACATGCACTGTCCCAAGAAAATAATTAAATAAATAAGTAAACTCTAGCAATACACACCAAACTGAGCATGTGTAGCTTGTCCCCTAGCCTCTGTACTATCCGGAGATGGTTTGGGGACTCTGGAAGAAGGGGAGGATCAGAGAAGACAGGATCAAACAGCCTTTATACACAATGCAGAGGATTAACCCCTTAGGTTCCACAGTGAGTATAACAAGCATGCTTTACTGCATATATACAGACTGCTTTTACTGTTGTGGGTTTAGTAACACTTTAAAAAAAATCTCTTAAGCTGACCATACATTATCCAATTTTCTTGTTCAGTTTCCTTTAGATTTACCTTCAACTATGTTGTGCAAGGGCAAGTATTTAGGTTTGACCTCCTATTATTATATGGTTTTGGTAAATCTAAAGGAAAATTGTACAAGAAAACTGTAGAATGTATGGCCAGCCTTAGTAACCCCAATGTGTAAAACCGCAGTGTAATGATTTCTCTTTTTAATATTGCAGCAAATGCGTCAGAAAAGCAAACAGCAGGCGAAGATCGAAGCAACCCAAAAACTTGAGCAAGTAAAAAATGAGCAACAGCAGCAGCAGTTTGGCTCCCAACATCATTTGAGTCAGTCAGGAAGTGATACTCCAAACAGTGGCAATCAGAGCCCTTTAACACCTCAGAACAGTGGCAATGTGTCCCCAGTTCAGCAGACCTTTAATAAAGACGTATTTACTAAACAGACATTGCCTGGAGCACCTTCATCATTCTCAGATGATGTTTTTCTTAAACCGCAAGCTCCACCTCCCACACCCACTAGAATGCACTTGCAGGATCCCCTCCAGTCTTCTCAACCACATTCACCCCAGATGTTTTCACCTGGATCATCAAATTCTAGACCATCATCTCCCTTTGATCCTTATGCTAAAATGGTAGGGACACCAAGACCTCCACCTGCTAGTCAGAATTTTCACAGAAAGAACTGTGGGTCACCCATGGATATTTGTCTTCCTAGACACATACCTGGGAGTGAGTCCTCTGATGCTAGGCCATCTCCCATAAGAGACTCTTGTTCATCCCCTTCCAGCACTGATCCCTTATTAAAGATGGGAGATGTTCAAAAGAATATAGTCCCAGCTGATCCCTTTTCTAAGCCATTAGGTCTTTCAAGATTGTCTCACAATACAGACCAGATGATGGATGGTTCGCTGGGTCCAGTAAACAGTGACTCTTTTACAAAGCACTCTTCAAGATCTGAAATATATCAAAGACCACAAATACCAACAAAAGTTGATCCCTATTCAAGACCTCCTCTCACCCCTACATCAGGTGTTTCACCTGGCAGCCCTGCACCTTTTAAAACTCCTTTGCGCCCACCTCAGTCGCCACAAGAATCTTACAATTTACTACCCACAACACCACGACGTATTTCTACAGACCCATATGAAAGACATGTTTTGACTCCAAGACCTGCTGAAACTTTTTCACATGATCCTTATAATCAAGCACCTCATAGTAATCGTACTATGAATGAACCATTTGCAAATCCCCCTAGACTAATGCGACAGCATAGTGACCCTCAGTCATCCTCCTTGTCACGCTCAAATGTCCAGGATCCATATGCTCAGCCTCCAGGAACTCCACGTCCAACAAATAACCCATATTTAAAATCACCAACCTCCTCGAGACCTACAGCAGTGGACCCTTATCTTCAGCAACCCCCTACTCCAAGACCACCTGTGCAAGCAATGGATCCATATAGTCAGCCTCCATCTACTCCCAGGCCAGTTATGGGAGATGTATTTGTTCAGCCATCTATGAATAAGAGACACCATGATTCCTTTGCAGCTTCACCTATAAGGAATAGCATGGATCCATACTCGCAGCAACCAGGAACACCAAGACCAGCACCTTCAGATTCATATGTTCAGCTGTCTAATACACCAAGGCCTATGCCTTTAGATCCTTATTCGCAGCAGCCTGCAACCCCAAGGCCAGTTTCATCTGATATCTATGCTCAGTCACCTGCAACTCCAAGGCCAGTACCTTCAGATCCATATGCCCAGCAACCTGCAACTCCAAGGCCACCGCCATCAGATCCCTACTCTCAACCACCTGGAACTCCCCGACCAGCTCCTTCAGATCTGTATGGACAACCACCAGCAACTCCAAGGCCAGCCCCCTCAGATCAATACTCTCAGCCACCTGCAACCCCAAGGCCATTGTCCTCGGATTCCTATGCTTTGCCACCTGGAACCCCAAGGCCAATGCCTTTAGATCCCTATTCTCAACCTCCTAGTACTCCACAGCCAGTACTTGTAGACCCCTATTCTCAGCCCCCTGGAACACCAAGACCTCTTCCCACAGACTCCTATTCTCAACCTAATCGAACGCCCAGGCATGTCTTTTCTGACCCTTATGCTCAGCAACCAAGAACTCCAATGCCCAGTGGACCTGAAAACTTTAATCGTTCCTCAGTGGTTCGTTCAGTGTTGATATCCAACCAAGAGTCATTTCTGCAGAATACACAAAGCAGGGGAGCCCCTTTTAGCAGAATATCTGAGGGAAACTCCCAAAATTCACGACTAACGGGCTTAAGCCCTGTAGACTTGTTTAGTCATACGTCATCTGGCCTGAACCAGGAACCTTATGATCATCCTCCAGGGACACCTCATATACAGACGGGGGAAGGATTTGGAGATCCCCATGATATTGGTGATCACCAAAGAACTTTTACAGAGGAAACATTTAGTGGGTCTTCCAATATTGCAGCAAGCCCTCAAGGTCAGCAGTTTGGTAATATGCCACAATTGCCTGGCTTATCAGATGCTCAGAATTCATTAAATCTACCTATGGCAGAATCTGAAGAAAAAGCAAGACAGGTACATGCATCTTTCTTTACTTCATTATAATTTAAACTTCGTTGTAATATGAGATTTTTTTATATATATATAATATATACATTTTTGGGTTTTGTGTGTTTGGTTGACATAACTTTATAGTAAAAGTTGTTAAGGTAATTTCACCTGAATAACTGTTCTAGAGAAACTTACTCAGGGTAGAGATAGATAAACAGAGAGCTGGTCTATTCACAGTCCAGCTCTGCATGTTCCATCTTTCCTCTGCCTATGTAAAGGGGGTGTGTGCCTTTCCCCAATCATACCACACAGTGTATGCCCAGACTCCACACCCACTGCTGAATGAGGAAACAAGTATTGTAACATGATCTGCACTTTCTAAAGAGTCTAGAAAGCTGAAGACAGCAGATAATGCATGTAAAACTTATGTATCGTTTTTTTTTCATCTGGGGCTGTTCAATTCAGTATAGTAGAGAGTTCACAACCGCTTTAGAGTCTAACTGCTTTTAATATATACTTGCCTATACAAGTTATACTTGCCTTCTCTGTGCAAGGATATTGCATGGAGCAGTGGTTTACCTCCCTTTTTTTTCGACCCTCCACTGGCGCTGTCCGCTCTTTCTTTTTCCCAAGCATCTTCTCAGCAAGCTATGTGCTGAGGGGGAACCTGTGCACTCAAGTCATTCTGTATGTGTCCATAGACAAATCCACTGCTCTCTCTTCACAGATTTGTACTGACAGAAGCAGGAGCCAATGACTCCCACTGCTCTGAGACTCCCAGGCACAGTGGTGGATCATCAGAGGACTCAAGTGTTTCTGGGGGTGGGGGGCGGGGTGTTGGAAGGTTTCTTGCCTAAATGCAGAGGATAAAAAAAAGTTTTTTTGTTTAGAACCAGTTTAAAGGAAAAAAAAGTTTTGCTTGTATATTTATCTTGGTAGTTGTAGGGCAATAGCCAACCCTTTTTGTACAGTCTTCCAAAAGTGATCTTTTTCAATCTAGATGGACCATATCAGTAACAAAGAAAAGTTTTGGGCTGCATTGTGTATATGTTAATAGTAATGAAAACATGTTTTTTTTTTTTTTTTTTAAAACAATTATTTTAAATCCTTTTACAGCGTCAAAAATTGAGGGAGATGCTACTAAGACAGCAGCAAACCAAGAATGCTGTTCGACATGAGAAGGTGTTGGATCCATTGCAGATGACTCAAGGCGCACACCCTACCCAGTGGCAGCAAGAAAGTCCACATAGGCAACATGAGGTCTTTAACAGACCTCCACCTCCTTATCCTGGAAATATAAGAGCCTCAATAAGTCATAACGGGCACCCACGATTTTCTGCTTTCCCCAAAGAGCAGCGTACTCCGTTCCTTGGTAATGCCCAGTTTAACAGACCGCCGTTCACTGGAGATATTAACATTGCTATGAGACCACCTCCTGGTCACAGGTACACTAACATTTTGTTCTTTTCTTTAAAGATGTACTAATGTATGAGATGTACTTAACAATACCCTGTAGAGAAAGCCATCCTTTTATAATGAAATTAAACAAAATTTAGTATATTGCAGCCTACCATTTCTTAATTGTGGTTAGTGATGGGCTTGGGCATGTTTGGTTCAGCGTAGATGGAGGAATCTGTTCCACTTTTTCCATCTAACCATAGAAAATCTACAGATAATCTACAGATAATCTAAAGGTGTATGGTCAGCATTAGTTGCCTGGTTTTCAATTTAAACTCTTCTTGTTTTAAAATGTTAAATTGCTAACCCCAAACAGTTACTTGGGTATGCAGGTCTAACTTTAATCTAACTGACCTGCGTATTTGTTCAAGATCAGTGCCTCAGAAAGTACAATATTAAATCCAGAAAAGAACTGGAAGGCATATAGCCAACTCTCATTTTAAACCCTAGCTAAAGCTGTTTTTTTATTTTTTGGGGGGTTTTGGATAAATCGTGTGTTGGAACCTCTGCCAATAACTTGTTTTTGATTTGCTACATGTGTGTCCTGGTAGATTACTGTTTACTTCTTGTCTATTTGACAAGGGTCAGACAATCAGAAATTGAGGGGAAATATCTGGCACAGACGTCGCAATAAAGTCACACTTTTTTATTGGTGTCTGGAATATTTTGAACCTTTGTCAGGATTGTATTGATATATGCCCCATTTTGAGAGGGGAGAAATCTCTTATGCCCCGTACACATGATCAGAATTTTCCGACGGAATGTTGGTTCAAACATGCGTAGGATTAATGTGTGTCTGAATTGCATACAGGTGATCTGAATTTCGGACAAGAACTTTTGTTGTAAAATTTGGCAACCAGCTCTCAATCTTTTGTTGTCAGAAATTCCAACAGCAAATGTCCGATGGGGCCTACACATGGTTGGAATTTCTGACCAAAAGCTCACATCGAACATTTGTTGTCGGAAACTCTGATCGTGTGTACGCGGCATAATGGTGATACAGACAGCATCTAAAATCCTAGAAAATTCTCAGCAGCATTAAATGCTGCATTCAAATTATAACAGAAATTCCAACCATTGCTATCGCAATCCAAAATTGTATCTAATATAAAAGTTTTGGCTGTAGTTGGGTTTTTACTGGTCTCTAAATTGTGCATGCACTGGGTTTTAAATTTGCTTGACTTAGTAAATGTAGTTTGCAATCTACAGTTCTTTATCATTAAATCTTATGCTCAGTAAGGTATATTTTCTGTATCTTTCAGTAGATATGTTTCCAGTATCCACCACGTATATATGTGTAGCATTTTTAATAAAATATGTTGTCCGATATATACAATTTAACATTTTGTATCATTTTTGTAAAAATGTCAGTGTCTGATTTTTGTTTTACAGATTTGTCTATCCCATGTCTGGATCTGGTCCTCTCTCTGGTCACGAACCCTTTATGGGTCCCCCTTTACAGATGCAAGTTACTGTAATGCCTCAACAGATGAGAAGAGACATGTCCATGGAGCTGTCTCGGTCCTTAAGCAGCACACACATAAATAATCCTGCTGGACTCCCGCCGCAATTTCCTCCACAGGCAATGCCTGTTCAGCAGCATAATATATCAGGCCAGGCATACATTGAGCTCCGCCATAGGCCTCCAGATAGCAGACCACGAATTCTTTTAGGGCCACCACCTAATATGATGGACCCATCAGCACAACATCAGAGACATATAAGTTATTTTTCAAAGCCAGAATTTCAAGGCTCAAGACTTATGGAGCAAGTACGAGTTCAACATCCAGGTCTGTCTAATCATGTCCAAGTTCCTCCAGGCTTAGAACACTTAATTCCTACAGAGCAGCACTCTCTTATGATGCATGGAGTTGATGAAAGTCAAACCAGTGAGCATTACCTACATACATCATTGTCTGATGATAACATGGGGAAAGAAACAGATCTTCCACCTGAAAATTCTGATGCCAGTGGTTTGGAGGAAAAACTGGATCCTGATGATCCTTCTGAAAAAGATCTTGATGTAAAAGATTTAGATGGGGTTGAAGTCAAAGATTTAGATGATGAAGATCTTGAAAACATAAACCTGGACCCAGATGATGCAAAAGAAGATGACCTTGATGGGCTGGATAATTTAGAAACAAATGATCCTCAGCTTGATGATCTCCTAAGATCAGGGAAATTTGATATCATTGCTTACACAGATCCAGAGCTTGATCTTGGGGATAAGAAAGATATGTTTAACGAGGACCTTGATCTTGGTGTACCAATTGATGATAAATTGGAACTGCAATGCAAGCAAGAAGAGGAAAAATGCGGTGAAGAAACTGCTAAAATATCTTCTCCTGGACTTGCTTTGTCAGAGACTGCTACAACTGTTGACATCGAAATGAAACCGGTATTAGAGTCACCAACAGATAAAGAATTGGATGTTAAATCTGAAGTAGCAGTAGCCTCTACTGCACCCGAGCAACCAAAAGATGATGTCTCCGCACTATCAACGAACAGTGACCAGTCAGAAAAAAGTGAAAAGGAGAATGTGCCTATATCTGAACATCCTAGTGACCCAGTACCGTTGCCTGATCCAGATGCTGTAAGTGCTTGTGGCATGACGGAATCTGGTCCAATGCTTACCAACTTGTTAACCAGTGAGAGTTCAGAGCTTTCAGAGCTAGATAAATTGGACTCTCCACCAGGGATCATAACTGTATCTCAGCCTAATTCGGTGCCAGTTATTTCTCAGAGTTTAATAACTGCTTCCAATGAAGTGATGGAGCCACCTTTAAATCAAAGTATGGGACCAAGACCTAACCATGGCTTTGCTCCGGAGTCCCCATCAAACTCTGTATTTTTGCAGAGTCCGCAAAGTGGCCATAATTTTGTTCCAGGAGACCCCTTAAATCAATGCCCTTCTGGTATGCAAACTGCTCAACAAGTAATGCTTCAACAGAGTCGAGAGAGACCACTCCTTCTGGAAGAACAGCCTCTCTTATTGCAAGACCTTCTCGATCAAGAAAGACAAGAACAGCAACAGCAGAGGCAGATGCAAGCTATGATCCGCCAGCGTTCAGAGCCTTTTTTCCCGAACATTGGTATGTAGAGATGCTGGCAGTTTGTAATTTATTTTTATGCTTTTTGTGTTAATATACCTTGTTCTAATTGTATAAACTAGCAGGCACTTCCAACCATCCCAGGCACCAACCTCATGTTCCATTTAGTGATTCTCGTTGCCACCAAAAGCAATCTGTCAGTTGATTCAATTTGTAAGGCTGTTGCACACAAGGACTTTAGGCCTTTCCCTGTCGTAGCTTTAGTTAAAGATGGGTTCACAGCTTGTAGTAGGTGGCAATAGGGTCACATGTAGGTGGGAATAGGGAAATAGCCTAAAATAAATGTTACGCTTTCAAATCTGTCCAAAATAGGAAAAAAAGTGTGGCTTGATCTCGCAGACAACAATACATCTCCAGTTTCAGCTGGGTAATTCATTCTATTCTTTAAACTGATAACGGGCTTCCACATTATTTATTTTATGTAATGAAATATTTGTGCCACACTCCTAATTTGAGATGGCATAGTCAGAAAAAAATGGGTATTTTTTTTTTTAAGCAATTTTTTTGTGTTTTCTGGAAAACAAATTAAGTGGAATATGTTCTTTTACAATGATAAATAATATATATATGATATGGTATTCAAACAATATAACTCTTAATGAATTTGATGCATTAAGATAAAAAAACTTTGTGCAGCAGCCCCCTTGTTACTTACCTGAGCCCCTTCTTGATCCAGCGATGTCCACGAGTCCCTCAAACGTCCGGGACTCTTTCCTCGTTTACCATTGGCTCCTGCTGCTGTCAATCAAAGTCAGCCAATCGGTAGAGAGGGGGGGCAGGGCCAAACCACAGCTCTGTGTCTGAATGGACACACGGAGTTGCAGCTCGGCTCGGATGCCCTCATAGTAAGCTGCTTGCTGTGGGGGCATTTGACAAGAGGGAGGGGCCAGGAGCACAATGAGGGACCCGAGAAGAGGAGGATCCAGGCTGCTCTGTGCAAATTCACTGCACAGTGAATCCCAAATAGTAAGTAATAGTAAGTATAACATTTTTTTTTTTTTTAAATAAACGATACTTTACAATCACGTTACCCTCCCTAGCGGTAATCCCAAATGTGAACCTCAGGGTTAATTTTCATTGCCAATAGCGGTAACCCAGAGCTACATTCGGGATTGCATCGCAGGATCAAAGCAAAGTTACTTACCTTGTCCCCAGGATTCTGTGATGTCTCCCTGCTGTGTGTGAAGGCTGTGTTCTTCCACTCTATCACTGTGCAGGGCTCCGTTCCCTGCGAACGTCGCAAAACAAGGGGACAGATTGGCGCAAAATTAAACAAGTGAAAAAAAAAAGCATACTACATACAGTACACTGTATTCTTACAGATTATATTACTATATCAAATAATTTTACCTCCCTTTTTGTCCCTAGTGCTTTGTCCGGTGTCCTGCATGCAGTTTTTTTTATAATTTTTATATACTTTCTGCCTGGAAACTTGAGACTGTCCATGGCAACGAAAAGTGGCCCTTTTAGTCCACAGCGGTTTTAGACCAGCTAGAAAACGGCGATAGTAAATTAGAATCACTTGCAGAATTGACTGTTAGTGATTTGTGGGGAAATGCTTTATCAAACACTGAAACTAACGACGGTGACAATTCTGCAACTGGGCAAATTTCAGTGTTTTTAATTACATTATTAAATACATTTTATTATATTTGGTATTTATAGTAATATAATATAGTACATTATAATATGATATAATTCATGATTTTGTGTTTCAAAATGTATCATACTTGGGATGTCTACTAGACTCTTGTTTAGACAGATTTAAGTGAGTTATTTTTAAGAAGGCCTACAATTTAAAACGCCAAATTTCCATGCAAAACAATGTACCGCTTTCAGCTTTAAAAATCAGAAATAATCATACCGCCAGGGAGGTTAATGGAAGATTTCTGAGACGAAAAGTTTTTGTAAAACCTCTTTTATATAACCAGTGAAATGAATAGCCTCAGATGATAAACGGAGATGAAACACATTCTCTACACTCTTTGAAAAGTGGAGCTTGTGTTAGAAATCTCTCTTCCTCTTTCAGTAGTGGGTGAGGTGTCTGCGCTTACACTGTGTGAGAGTTAATTGGAGAATAGACAGAAAAACGAAGGAACATGCAAAACTGTATTATGAATAGACAAGCTTCCTGCTTATCTCCCTCCAAGCTCCCTCCCCAACACAGCTACCTTTATCTTGTTTTAGAGAACTTGTCAGAAGTGACTCTGCTGATAACAGAGGAACTAAATAGCAGAGAGAAACGGCACTTGGAGCTTTGGAGAGAGATAAGTAAACACTACAGACATATGTGTTTAGGTTAAATTTTATAAAAGGGGTTTACAACCACTTAAATGTAGAATCTCTTAAGTTGAAGACCTGCTGAACCGGCCAACTTTTGATAAATGTTAACTGGGCTTAAGTGTGAAACCGCCTATGTTGAGACTTTTTTGTGGATGATTCTTTTCATGTTGAAGTTGATATGATGGACTTGCCTTTGTCCACTGAAGTTGATTGCAGGTTTTACAACAACTGCACATGTGGCAAGGACCTGCAGTTTCCACCAACACTTATTTAATCGTGATATCGTGAAGTTAATTTGTACTGCTTATTAGTGTTGAAATGCTTGTGCACTAATTATGTATTTATTACATTCATTGTATTAATCCGTTATATATAAAAACTTGTACTGTATACTGACATTTATTAATGTTTCAGATTTTGATGCAATCACTGATCCTATAATGAAGGCAAAAATGGTGGCTCTGAAAGGCATCAACAAAGTAATGGTGAATACCATGGGGATGTCACCAATGGTCATAAACAGGTATGATCACATGGCTATTGTATATGCTAAAATAGAAATGAGACCCTCCTGATTCATCAGTTTGCGTTTTTAACATTGGCATACAAATCATAGCTTTAAATAGCGGTGATTCCTTTAACCACTTTTAATTTATTAAAATTGTTTTCACAAACATTAAAGCACTGATTTTTGCTATAAACTTTAAACCCCAAAAAAATTATATATATTTTCTGCTATTATTGTAGAATAAAGTTTTGGCAGTTGCACATTTCTATGTTGTAAACACCTTTTCAATTCGCAGGTTTTAGTAAAAGGAGGCTGTGTTGAGAAAATGAATACCTAACTTATCAAACCCTAAAATTGTGCGCCCATGAAATATTTTGGTACCCAAAGCTATCCTTTTTTTTTTTTTTTTTTTGAGAAAGCTTTAATAGGTTTGATAAGACAATACAGACAGCAGTGGGACACCGTAAAAAGGTTCAAAGCACATTTAAAAAGCTTAGCGAAGGCTATTTCCCTTGCTTCAACCCATTCCACCCAGATTTTTATGAATTTCTTTGGGCAGTTGCATTTCAAGTTTGTTACTTTATATAATGGTAGGGCTGCATTCACTATAGTCTGCCACAGTTGTACAGTTGAGAAATTGGGCTTTTTCCATTAAAGTAAGATCATTTTCCTGGCATAGTATGCAGTATAAAACTCCAAAGGTTTCTTATGATGGGTAGCATCTATAGTGTCAAATATTCCTAGGCAGCACTTTAAAAGTCTTAGGCTGCTTTCACACGGGGCAGTGGAGCCGCGGTGGCAGTATAGCAGCGAGATTTTTAGCGCTGCTATACCATCATATTTACCGCGGTATTCGACCGCTAGCGGTGCGGTTTTAACCCCCCGCTAGCGGCCAAAAAAGGGTTAATACCGCCCGCAATGCGCCTCTGTAGAGGCGCATTGCGAGCGGTATTACCGCGGTTTCCCATTGATTTCAATGTATAGGCGCGGTAAACACACTGCTCCTATACCGCTGCAAAGATGCGGCTAGCAGGACTTTTGGAGCGGTCCTTCAGTGTGAACATTTTCGGGCTTTCACATTGAAGACTTCAGGGCAGGTTTTTTTCAGGTGGTATAGCAGTGCTATTTTTAGCGTTGTACCACGTGAAAAACACCTTAATGTGAAAGGGGCCTTAATATGTTACCAGTTGAGCGTTAACCGTGAATTCTGGCCCTAGATTTATTGTTCCCACTTCAATATTCTCAGATTCTGAGCATCTCCTGCTGGCTGTCCATGTTTGAGCAGTTTACTGCAGTCACAGGCTTCCTGGAGGAATAAGAAAGCCCAGGAACCATTGCAAAAACTGGTGGGGAGGAAGGCACCACTGGAGATGTCACTGCCACGCCTCTCTACCTCTTCTTTGAGAGAATGCAAAGTGTTCTTTATATTTTGCCTGTGCTGAGCAAGTGTTTTACTTGAATAAAAAGAGTTTCCAAAATTTTAGTAGCTTTTATGTATCTCTTTTTTTTATCTTTTATTTCCATTTCCAGTAACTTTGTAATGATAAACTGACATTTCGTTGTTGAACTTCTGAATTTAAGCATGCACCATACATACCTGTCTTTTAGATTTCCCTTTGTGGGACAGCAGGCGCCAGGCACACCGCTGATGGAAGCTCAGAACGTTGCTCCCCCTTCTGTTCCACAGGTATTGTCTTTTCCAGACAAAGCTAGCTAGGTTTGCAAGCAACATTTTGGATATTTATAAATCATTTAGAAATTCATAAAATCATTTAGCATCTTTCTGTATTAAATTTGTATCATGGTGTAGTACTTTAACAATAAATTGTCTTGTTTTCAGGATGGAAACATAGCACCACAAATGATTAGACCCAATCCTCCAAATTTCGGTCCAGGATTTGTCGGTAAGTATCTTGTTTGCTTTAAAATATAGTAACATATTTCACCCACTGACTGCACTGTGTCTTATTGGGTGTTCTATGTTAGAACAGGATGCTTTTTTGTGTATCGTCCTCATCAGTACTAGATCCCGGCTCTAGATATTGCTGTACTGTTCATAACAATTACAAGGAGCACAGGGCAAATGTATTTTGGTTAAAGTGTCTTTGCATGTCTCTGATTAAAAACTCCTATTCTGTTTTTTTTTGTTTTTTTGCTCTGCACAACTTTATCACAAGTTAATACTGTGCCATAAATGAGTGGATGTTGTTTTCATATCTTTGTATCACCTTAGATGACTCTCAAAAGAAACAGTATGAAGAGTGGCTCCAGGAAACTCAGCAACTTCTTCAAATTCAACAGAAATTTCTAGAAGAACAGATTGGAGCTCATAGAAAATCTAAAAAAGCCCTTTCAGCTAAACAGAGAACGGCAAAGAAAGCTGGGCGTGAATTTCCAGAGGAGGATGCTGAACAGCTGAAACATGTTACTGAGCAGCAGAGCATGGTGCAAAAGCAGCTGGAAACGGTAAATGATTTTCAATCTTCTTTCATATACTAGAACTGTTGTCTAGTATATGACTAGACAACTGCCTTCCATCCACATCTATGCAAATCTGTCTTTTAGCCACATTTATGCAAATCTATCTCTTAGTCACATTGATGCAAAACTGCATTCCAGACACTTCTTTGCAAAGCCGTCTATGAATAGCATTATCTCAGAATGCCACTATACTCTATGCCAGGGGTCAGCAACCTTTATGTGAATGTGAATGCATGGAGGACCATGTTCACCTGTTAATAAATGAAGATAACATTGCACAGGCCCGCACCTCTGGACCCCTTTACATTACACAGCCCTCGTACCTCTAGAGCCCTTTGCATTACACAGCCCCTGTATCTCTGGACCTCTTTACATTACACAGCCCCCCTCCACCTGCATATTATACAGCCCCCCCAGCTGTGTAAGCATGGAGGGATGGGGTGCTTTAAAAAAAAATCTCTTATTTTATTTTTTACAAAAAATTCTGATCGTGTTAACTGCTGTCAGAAAGAAATGTTAACATTCCTTGTGACAGGATCTCTTTTTATGGAGGAATCTGGGGTTTATAAGACCCCAAATCTCTCCTTTGCACTTAAAAGCCTTCAAAACGTCAAGTTTGGCTGTTTTGAATACTGTCACTTTTTCAAATTTGGTGCCTTTAAGTGTTCTGTAAACTGCAAGTGATGTCATGACGTGCTTTCGAGTTACTAGATCCGAGACTCGCTCAAAACAGATTCCGGCTTCGAGCTGGTCTCCAATCAGTCGACGGAGGTTCCGGCTGGTCGCTTGGGCCTCCCGTTGTGACAGGAGACCCCAGAGGAGCAGCAGGAGGTGGCGAGAGGAATGACGTCCCCTCCCGCTGCTTGGGATGACAGCCGGGTGGCTTCTTAGCCGCATCGGTTGTTATCCCAAGAAAGCCACCACCGGCTTTTAGTAAACCCCTGTTACATGTCGGCATGAAGGAGTTCAAATGTTTTAATTGTACACCCCTGGGTTACTATGCACAGCTGCCTCAGATTCTATGTGCACCAATTTATCAAATCTCCTTCCTCGTATTTTCTATCAATGAATTCAATGCTTTTTCTGATTGGCTGAGGGGGAGAGGCAAGCGAATGACGTCAAAATGTCTACTTTAGCCAATAAAGGAAGCGTTATTTTCATAAAATACAAGACTTTGAATGGCCGAGTGTCACAAAAAGCATTACTTGTGTAGTCTGTAATTTGTGTAGACAGCTGTATGTTTGCCTTCTAATTTATTTTCTAATTTCTAGTTTTTAATCCCGTTCTTTAACTAGATCCGAAAACAACAAAAAGAACACACAGAACTTATTGAGGAGTACAGGAACAAGCAACAACAATTTTCAGTTGCGCCTCTAATGCCTGGAGTTCTACCACAGCAAGCACTCATGACTGGAGGACCACCACCACCACCTATTAACCAACCAAACTTTCAAATTCCACAAGCACTACACCCACCTGGACCAACGATGCCAGGCCAGCCTTCACAGCCAAGAATGCCAGGATGGCAACCTCCCCATGCTCCTAGAAACCTTGCACATCCACCAAGGATGCAACGTCCAGCTGGTTCTGAAGTAGCAGGCCCTGCTGCTCATGAAAATCCCAATGCTCCACCAAGGGTTGAGTTTGATGACAACAACCCTTTCAGTGAAACTTTCCAAGAGAGGGAACGTAAAGAAAGACTGAGAGAGCAACAGGAGCGGCAAAGGATACAGCTCATGCAAGAGGTAGATCGTCAGCGAGCAATAAAGCAAAGAATGGAAATAGAACAGCAAGGCATGGTTGGTCCAGACCTAAATAACAGACCATTGTCACAGATGCCTTTCTTTGCCTCTGAATTACCAAATGACTTTATGTCAGTTCCACAGCCTCTTCAGCAATCTCCACAGCATCAAGCACAAATGGGACATGTTATGCCCCACCAAAGCATGGGAAACTCTCCTCCCACTGTACCTTTTATACAAAGCTCAGGTAAAAGGTCATTAGGGCTCTCTCCTTATGGGCAAGATTCTCAAACCGGCTTTCCCCAAGCATCTTGTCAACCCACATTTATGCCAAACGTCACCTCGGCATCACCTGTTGCTGATAGTGGACGTTCTATTGGACAGGACAGGCCAGTAAGTGCCACAGGTTTTCAAAGTCCAAGTCAATCCCTTATACAGTTGTACTCTGAAATCATTCCAGAAGAGAAAGGAAAGAAGAAAAGGCCTCGAAAGAAGAAAAAAGAGGAAGACGCTGACTCGCTAAAGTCTCCGCCCTCAACACCGCGGTCTGATACTACAGCTCCACTGACTCCAAGTATCTCAGAGGCATCAACACCAACTGTTACTGTCCCTAATAATGATAGTTATCAAGGAGAACATGTGGCTGACCTAATACGTTCCTCTACACCAAATACTGCAAACAGCAACTCTGTTGAATTAGAAGATTCTATTGTCACTAAAGATCTGAAAGGAGCATTTGAGAAACCCAGGGTGGAGGAAGAAAATGGTCAGGCAGACTCAAAAGTAGAACGTAACATTCGGGAAATAAAACTGGAGAATACAGAAGGAGATCAGTCTCCACAGCAAGCTGACCCAAAGGTGAAAAATTCATCAGTGTCGCTAAAGACTGAAGAAGCCACATTGCACAATGCACTTTTAATGGAACCCGACTCTTACCCTGCCTCTGGACCCTCAGGAAAACTGGAATCTGGCAATGAATTACTAAAACATTTGCTCAAAAACAAGAAACAGCCTGTCATGTTGCAACAGAAGTCTGAGGAATCTTTACAATCAGATGAATGTCCTGTTGACATAAAGTCTGCTGGAAAGCAAGCAGATGCACTGGTAAGTTTGGTCAATGCAGTGTAAAACAAGTAGAATTTAGGGAAGGTGAATTTATGCCCACTATTTAAAGCGGTAAGGTGAAAAAAAGGTGTTCTACTTTCCATTTCTTCTTCTTGCAGGTGCCCCCATAGAAAGCTATGTGCTATGCAGGAGACCTACTGAGCCAGGCTGTTGGGGGGGGGGGGGGGGGGGGTTGCGGGGTGTCAAGTATTGGACTTTTTTTACCTTAATGCATAGAACCCATGTTGTCTGCACAATACTCCAGGTAAAGTTGCTTACTTTTTCAAGCAGCCATTTTGAAAAAGATATGTACCTAAGATTTGAATTTCATCATCTTTCTGTTTTCAGTGCCTCTACCTGAATTTGATCACAATTTGCCTGCCATAGCAGAAGCAGACTTCTCACCCCCAGGCTTCTTTACACTTGTTATGGCTTCACACAATATGCTTGCCAATGTTGATATACTTACTACTTTTGTGCACAAAAGCCTTAGTATTGTCGTACTCGATTCTCCTCTGTCTCCTTTTGCCTTTTTGGGTACCAAGAGACCATCTAAATCTAAAAAGACATTTCCTGTTCATGCACAGATAGAAAGCAATCTATGATGATTGGGTAAATCCAGAAAAGATTTTCACCCCTGCATGAATGCATGCTGAGCTTGTAGCCAGTAGATAACATTTTTCAAATGAGCGTTCTGTTCCAGACCCTGCCATTTCAGCCTTAAATATCTCACTATATCAAAGATGACCTTTCATTCAAAGATTTTGCTGACAGTAAGTTTTAGATGCTCCTAAAGACTGTTTTCTCTGATAGGCCCAGTTCTAAAACCAGTTATTGCTGCAGTTTGTCTGCCAAACTGCAACTAATTATACAAGAGCAATGAATGAGTATTATCGTAAATCCTGGGTAAAGGAAACAGGAATGTTGAATTTCAAGAGAGCCAACTTTACTAAACGGCATTCCATACGTTAACCACTTTACATTGTTTCGTACAAGAGGAACTGTGGGCGTGCGTCAGCTGCATAGCGGGGGAGCCGTTGCACCGGTCTGGCGGTTGCGATGTCCGCCAACCACTCATGATCGCTCCTCAGAGAGAGGGAACAAAGCAGATCCCCGTTCTGACAGGAGAGTTCAGTGAGATCGTCTGCTGTTCCTGATCACTAGTAACAATCTCTCTGTACTCAATCAGTCCACTCCCCCCACAGTTAGTAACACCTCTCTAGGACACTCTTAACCCTGTGATCAGTGGCTATGTTTTATCTTTGATCACTGTAATAATGTCACTGTTCCCAAAAAGTGTCAGATACGTCCGCAGCAATGTCGCAGTCTTGCTTAAAATCACTGATCACCGCCATTACTAGTAAAAATGTATAATATAATGCCATAAATCTTTCCCCTATTTTGTTACTATAACTTTTGTGTAAACCAATTGATATACACTTATTGGGATTTTTTTTATATATTTTATCAAAAATATGTAGAAGAATACATATTAGCCTAAACTGGTGAAGACATTTTTGTTTTTTTACATATTTTTGGGGGATGTTTATTATAGCAAAAAATAAAAAATTTATAAATATATTTCAAAATTGTCGGTCTTTCTTTGGCAAAAATGAAAACCGCATAGGTGATCAAATGCCACCAAAAGAAAGCTATTTGTGGGGAAAAACACTCATCAATTTTGTTTGTGTGCAACGCAGTGCCGTATCGCAAAAAATGGCCTGGTCATTAAGGAGGTAATTCCCTTCCAGTCCTTAAGTGGTTAAAGCACTAAATGGGAAGATATTCTAGAAACAAAAATCTCCAAAAGAAATGGGGGAATTCATTAAAGGGGTGTTCCAGCCAAATGTTATGTTAAGTCAGCAGCTACAAAAAGTGTAGCTGCTGGCTTTTAATAAACATTCACTTACCTGATCCAGCGTTCCAGCGACGCGCCGGCTGGGGCTCCGCTCCTCTCCCCCCTCCCCAGCCGGCGTCTTCATTCTAACTGTGGGCACCCAGCCGTGACAGCCTTCGGCTTCATGGCCGGGCACCCACTGCACATGCGCGAGTGGCACTGCGCATGCGGCCCGCCGCTGATTGGACAGGCGATCATCTAGGACCTGTCAGTGTCCTAGGCCAGGGGTAGGCAACCTCGGCTCTCCTGCTGTGGTGAAACTACAAATCCCATCATGCCTCTGCTTCTAGGAGTCATGCCTGTGATGGTCAAGGTTTTGCACTGTCTCCTGGCACTTGTAGTTTCACCACAGCTGGAGAGCCGAGGTTGCCTAACCTTGTCCTAGGCGGTCGCCTACAGGGAGGGGCTGCTGTAGGCGATTAAGCTTAATCGCCTAACCAGCCCCTCGGCAGAAGGAGGAAGTGGGACAGGAAGTCCCACTCCTCCTGAAGCCCCCTTCCCCCCCCCCCCCCCCAAAAAAATGACATGCCAAATGTGGCATGTAAGGGGGTGAGGAGTGGATTAACCACTTCAGGTCCGCGCTATTAACAAAATACGTGAACAGCGCAGACCTGAGGCGCCGGGGTCACGTCTTTGGACGTGATTTGCTTGTAATTCCCCGCGCGCGCCACAGGGTGGCGCGCGGCAGGGAAAAACAGTCCTGACGCATCACCGAGGATCCGATGCGTGTACCCGGCGGCCGCGATGTCCATCAGGTACACGCGATCGTCGGTGAGAGAGCAGGGAAGTGGAGCTCTGAGTGTAAACACAGAGCTTCACGTCCTGTCAGTGAGGTGACAGATGCTGTTTCTCTTGTACATAGGGAGACAGCATCGGTCACCTCCCCCAGTCACCCCCCTCCCCCCATACAGTTAGAACACACCCAGGCAATACATTTAACCCCTTCCTCACCCCCTAGTGTTAACCCCTTCAATGCCAGTAATTAGTAATTAGTGCATTTTTATAGCACTGGTCGCTGTATAAATGTGAATGGCGCCAAAAATTTGTCAAAAGTGTCCGATGTGTCCGTCGCAATATCGCAGTCCCAATAAAAATCGCAGATCGCCGCCATTACTAGTAAAAAAAAAATATAAAAAAAAAAATCATAATTATGTCCCCTATTTTGTAGGTGCTATAACTTTTGCGCAAAGCAGTCACTTATTGTGATTTTTTTTTTTTTTTTTTTACAAAAATACGTAGAAGAATACATATCGACCTTAACTGAGAAAAAATTAAATAAAAAATGGGATATTTATTATAGCAACAAGTAAAAAATATATATATATTTTTAAATTGTCGCTCTTTTTTTCATTATAACGCAAAAAATTAAAACCGCACGGGCGATCAAATACCACCAAAAGAAAGCTCTATTTGTGGGGAAAAAAGGGACGCCAATTTTGTTTGGGTGCCACGTCGCACGACCGCGCAATTGTCAGTTAAAGCGACGCAGTGCCGGAAGCTGAAATTTCGCCTGGGCACGAAGGGGGTTTATGTGCCCAGTAAGCAAGTGGTTAAGCGGAAGTTCCATTTTTGGGTGGAACTCCGCTTTAATGGCATTAGCCAGTGTCTTCCAATGGGCAATAAGTATAAAAAAGCCTGTTAAACCTCGGTGGCTAAATTTGAGTGTAAAAAGGCATATTAAAGAAATAAAACTGTCCTTTAAAAAGTATAAAGCCGAGTGGTCATTGTCAACATTCCAACTTTACAAAGAATATAATAGGAAATGTAAGCGTGCAATCAGGGCAGTGAAAATAGACACTTATTGGAGAGGAGTGAAAACAAAAACATTATATTAATGGTAAATGCACAGACATATAGCCCCCCCCCCCCCCCCCCCCCCACCCATCCCTACAGGATAGTCAAGGGAAGTTGTTTACAAGTGAACAAGGAGACTCTGCAACAATGTAAATACATTATTTTTTTGCTTTTTGCCAAGGATGGGAGGGGTATAAATAACACGGACCAACCTATAGCATATATACTGCAGGTGCAGCTTTTGGCCACACGGTTCTTGCAGCTGCACTCTGAAATTGGGTCTGTTGAGCCATGTTGTTACTGAGCCTGTTGGCACAGTTCTGCTTGCCTAGTTGTTGCCCACCCTTTTCATTCATTGGTTGGGGATTTCCAATGGACTATGAATACTCAGTCTTCCATAACTTGGAGTATACAGGAGACCTTCCTTTCCAATGCTGGTTTATTACTTGCTATACTTTTGTCTTTTTCTATTTTTGTAAATGTAAGTACATTTGTTTTGGTGCTGTAAAATGCCTTTTTCTTTTTAATCTTTACTACTGGGTTTACCATTAGTTTGTCTATACCTGCATTAAGAGAATTTTTTTTTTACAAATCCGGGAAGTGAGAGCTTGGCTTAAAAAAAGCCCACAGTTGCTTATGTTGTCTGTTAAATCCAGAGAAAGTGCTCTCTGATTTGATACCATTTTTCAGTTTACTGGATATGTCTCCTTTGTACTACATGATTGGCAGTTTCTATTTATTGTTGCTAGTCGGCCTTAGAAAGTCAATCACAGGACGGTCAAGAGGAGGTCTCCCTTTTGCATCCTGCCAATTGATGTAAGAAAATGCTTGTAGCCATTATAGTGGACAGCTGTGGGAATCTTTTAAATGAAATAACTCTAAGGCGGCGTACACACGACCGAGGTTCTCGCTGGAAACCAGCGAGAACCTTGCATTCCAGCGAGGACCTCGGCCGTGTGTACACTCTCGGCGAGCTTCCCGTCGAGCAGAAATAGAGAGCACGCTCTCTATTTGCTCGACGGCCCGTCTGGATGAATGGCTGGTTGCCATTCCCGACGGGCGGGTCGCCGATTTCGACGGCCGGGAGAGAACCTCGACGGGCGGAACGATGTGTTCTGCCCGTCGAGGTTCTCTGCCGTGTGTACACGGCCTGAGGCCGCGTACACACGAGGAGACGGCTCCGCTGAAACTGGTCCGCACACCAGTTTCTGCGGACATGTCCGATCGTGTGTACGGCCTAGCGGATAGGTTTCCAGCAGACAAAAGTTTCTAAACCTGTCCATCGGACCGAAATCCCACGCATGCGTCGAATTGATTTGACGCATGCGTGGAAGCATTGTACTTCCTTGTTTGCGCACGTCGCCGCGTCACCGTTCTCTGTCTGCAGGGATTTTGGTCCGATGGTGTGTACACACATCAGACCAAAATATCCCTGGAGACATGTCCGATGAAAACGGTCCGCGGACCGTTTTCATCGGACATGTCTCCTTGTGTGTACAGGGCCTAAAGTGTACATTATGCAGGAAACATAGCATTTTCCTATACATGAGTTATCCATATTAGAAATCTGCAAATATTTCAAGACTTGATTAATACAAAAACTGTACTAAACATTGATTAAAATAAATTTGATACCTTTATTTCTTCTCTCAGCACCCCTCAGAAAATAAGGAGCTGGTCAATTTTAATAATAACCAGAATTTGCTCTCAAGAACCGATTTTGATACGGAGAAGAAGAAACCAAGGAATAAGAGGGTTCAGAGAAATACAGAAAAGGCTGCTGCCCCTCGCTCTAAGAAAAGGAAGAAGGAAGAGGAGCAGAAACCCTCTATATTTGCCTCTTCTGAGACTTTCACGCATATAAAACAGGTAAACATTCATATTAGATTTTCTTTCAAAGTCCATTCATTGGAACAGTTTTAAAGTGATTGGAAAGCTTAGATGTTATGCACTATTCTGATAGATACTCATGACAAATCTTTTAAGGTGGTCTTGCTGGCACGAATTAAAATTTTCTGTGGAGTATAGATCAATGTTAGACCAATCTGAGACCAGTTCCCCAATTGGGGAAGAGGTGGAATGCTTACCGAGTGAAGGTGGTTTACCTCTTTTTTTTTTTTTTTTTTTTTTTTTTTTTTTTACAACATTTAGGTTACAGGCTAAGGAAAGTTATGGTCCACTAATTGTATGCTTATACCGTAACTATGACATACTACATGTGAATTTTTATTTATATGTGGAATTATACTGCAAGTTACTTACTGTGTTTAAGTTGTGATAACTGTTCCATTGATTATGATATTTATATCCCCCCACTCAGTACCCCCCCACCCGGAGGAAGCCATTTCCTGCAAGGGCACTCTTGCATTTTTGATCCTGAGCTGGGCTGTTTGCGTTTATTCAGACATGGCAGCTCAGCCCCATCCCCCGCACTCTGCTCACAGGTTTTGACTGACAGCAATGGCTCCCACTGGACTCACCAAGCCTGTGAGGGAGGGGAGAAGAGCTGTTGCAGATGTGCACAGCATTAGATTGAGATCAGGTGTATAATCGACTTAAAATCTAGAATAGTTAATTCCTCCAGCGGCAAAGTATTAAATGCAATGTTCTCCCAATAAAGTGCTGTTTTTTGAGCATTTATTAAAAAAACAAAACAGTGTGCTTTCCCCTTCTTGTGCCTCCTCTATGCTCCCAGAACTTCCACCTTGGGCAATAATAAGGCTTTACATATGTAGTATCTGGGATGATGTTACATATGACTGGGCTCTATTCCAGTTCTTCCAGGAATCTCCAGCTTATCCTAGATGGTTGTCCCTTTTAAGGTTCAATCTCCCATGCTCACTCCATATGTATAGGGTAAAAGAACGTATTTGTCCATAATGTAGTAGTTAAAAGTAACAGTAATTCATTAAAATAGCAAATCTTACAGTTAAATAAAGCTCTGTTGGGTGTAAATACAGTGACTTGCCAGTCTCTTGCATCACTTTCTGTCCAGAATTCCCTACGCATTATGTCACGGCACGTGACTTCATCAGGCTTATTTTGGTTTTATCCACATTTTGGATAGTGCAGAAGTATACTCACACAGTACAGTTAGATGGAGATCAGGTCAGGTAAGTATTTAGGCGGAGCTATGATTAAAAGTATTTTTTTCATTAATGCACAGAATGTAGCAAGGTAAAAAAAAAACTTTTACAAACACTTTAAACTTGAAATATTAGCATTAAGTTTGGTCTTCTGATTGCCTGTCATTTTTATTATGGTTGTCCTATTTTAAAAACAGAAAGATTCAGCACTCAGAACACAGGAAAACCAATAGACAACGGTGTCCTCCAAACAATACCCAAATATGTAGATAAAATCGAAAAATTGCCGGAAACTCCAATCTGTAAGAAATATTAATTGGCACATATAGGAAAACAAAAGGCGACGCGCTTCGGCTGAAGAACCTTGGTTACTGCAGTGGCCAAGGCTCTTCAGCCGAAGTGCGTCTGCTCTTTTGTTTTCCTATATGTGCCAATATTTCTTACGGATTGGATTTGCCGGCTATTTTTCTATTTTAGCTGTCATATTTTACAGTTGGCTTCCTCACTATATACTTATGGTTTCCTTATTTTCCAAGCAAAAAAAAAATGCATTGTATTGCTTCCGCTAAGATATGTCATTGGTGGGTGAAATAACTTCACAGGTCTGGTGGAACAAGGTATTATAAACAATTACTGGGAGCAATCCCACCAAGCACGTCAGTTTGCAGTATGGAAGAATGAAACATAATTGAATATTAAAAAGGAGTTAATCGTTTCAAGCTGAGGGTGCTGTGTGCAAAAACTGCAAATTTTCTGGGGAACTAGACAGTTTAACAAAAATATGCACATAAAACACACACTTCTCCACCTTGGTTCATGAAGATTTAGGTTAAAAGGGGTTGTAAAGGTTCATGTTTTTTCACCTTAATGCATCCTATGCATTAAGGTGAAAAGAAATCTTACAATTTCTGGCCCCCCCAGCCTCCCTGTTTTACTTACCTGAGCCCTGGAAAGTCCCGCGTCGCGAACACGCTCTTCCTTTGCCTTGGCTTCTCGGCTCTTCATTGGATAGATTGATAGCAGCGCAGCCATAGGGGCAGGGCCAAGTCCTGTACTCAGCGGCTATGGACGTCAAATAAAGGACTCGGGAGCGTACCACGACTCTCTTTGGAGGGTGCTTCCCAGAGGGGGTTATCTGAGGCGAGGAGGAGCCAAGACAGGAGCCGTGGGACCCCAGAAAGCGCAGTTCTGGGCCACTCTGTGCAAATCGAGCTGCACAGTGTAGGAACTTATATTATGTTTTTTATTTAAAAAAAAAAAATTGAACTTTTAAATTCACTTTAATAGTGAAGTCGGTTGGAGACAGTTCTGTTGGCAGCTTTTGTGGAATGTTGTGCTACCTACCCTAATACTTCAGAAACTTTAGGTTCTTGTCTTTCAACTTTATTCTCAGGTTTCTCCAGGTCATATGCATGCTAGCTCCACTTTGTTTTCTTTAAAATCTCTTCTATTCACTATAATACATTTTAGATTTTATATGCTTATTTTCTTTTCAGCAACTCTCTCTACTTCCTCTAATTGAGCCAATTGTGGGAATGAACTTCGCACAGTTTCTTCCTTATGGCACTGGTCCAATAAGTGCTGGAAGTCGTCTTCTAGGGACCTTTGGCTGTGCCTCCCTTGATGGTGTTTCGGATTATTATTCCCAGTTGATTTTCAAGGTTTGGCCATTAATATAATATACAGGATTTACAATGATTTGAAATGATTTATGATTTAGAATGTTTTGAATTTATGAGATGTCTAGCTTGCCCTTCATAGATTAGCCACAAGATGGTGCTAATGAAGATGTACTTGAAATGTGTAGTTATGTCTGTCTGTCTTTTATCCCTATACATAGATGGAAAGATACAGCGAGGGAAAAAAAGTATTTGATCCCTGCTGATTTTATATGTTTTACCACTGACAAACAAATGATAAGCCTATAATTTTAATGGTAGGTTTATTTTAACAGTAAGAGACAGAATAACAACAAAAATATCCAGAAAAACGAATTTCAAGAAAGTTATAAATTGATTTGCATTTTAATGAGTGGGCACATGTACAGGCCCATTTGAAGTTTTCTAATGAACATCTGAATGATTCAGAGATGAACTGGGTGAAAGTGCTGTGTTCAGATGAGACCAAAATCAAGCTCTGCTAAGGGGTCAAATACTTATTTCACTCATTAAAATGCAAATCAATTTATAACTTTTTTTTGGGATATTTTTGTTGACATTCTGTCTCTCGCTGTTAAAATAAACCTACCATTAAAATTAGACTAATTATTTTTGTCACAAAATCAGCAGGGAATCGAAGACTTTTTTCCCTCGCTGTATCCTCCTAGGATTTTTTTTCTAGATAAATGAAAAGACGAGATTGAATTTTGAATGCGTTCGTCAAGTCTAGGAAGTAATCAAAAAGGTCCGTCCTATACAAAAGTGATATTGCGGATACTACTGGAATTTGAATGAAGTCGCATGCTGTTTTTTTTTTTTGTAGATCTGAGGGTTGCAGCTGCCAAATCTCAGTTTACAACAGTTCCCTGCTCTTTCTATCCATACTGAATCTTCACACACTATTGCTGGAGATTCTCCAATATCTACCAAAAACATAAATATCAATTTTGAATGTACTGACCTATTTATTTATCCTCCAATAATAGTTTTTATACGCTTTAGAAATATGCATCTAGTTCAGACAACAGAGTGATCCAACTCTACAACAGCAGCCCATACATCACCACAATGTTTCTGTGAGGGATCTCACAATGACATTTAGTTAGCATCATCTTTTTGTATTTACCTGAAAATTTGCATTAGATGAGCGCAAAAAGACCAAGGCATGTACAATATGTGCCATCTGAACGTTATACAGTTCTGTTTTTTTTCGCTGCCTAGTGTGCATCAATCCAAACTTATTTTAGAGCAAAACAAATGCTGATTTTAAGTGCGTAAAGAAATGTCAAAATCGCCCTGTATGGCAAGCAGTTAAAGGGGTTGTAAAGGTACAATTTTTTTCCTTAATAGCTTCCTTCACCTTAGTGCAGTCCTCCTTCCATTAGGCTTTCTCCCTGGTGTGAAGTGTCATGCTCGCCCCCTCCCTTGGACTACAGGAGAGTCAGGGCGCCCACTAACACACAGCTCCTTTCTCTATCTGCAATGTAGAGAGCGACCTGACTCTCTTGTAGTCCAAGGGAGGGGGCGAGCTCGACACTCCACACCAGGGAGAAAGCCTTGCATTACTGCAGAAATAAGGACATTTAAAAGCAAAATCAAAGGATGAGGTAAGTGAAGGAGGACTGCACTAAGGTAAAGGAAGCTATTTAGTGGGAAAAAAAATTGTTCCTTTACAACCCCTTTAAAGTGGACCTGTACATGCTGTACCATATCATACCTGTTATTTAACCATCTCCGTACCCTGCACCTTTCTACAAATCAATTGTGTTTTTTTCACAAATGTGTACAGTTTATTAGGCTTACTTGTGTTTATTTTTTATTTTTTATTTGTTTTCTAAATTGGTTCTCTACATGAATAATTTGTAGAGATGCCATTTTTTTCGGTAGAAATTTAATTTTAGTCTGTATATCTTTTTTTGTTTTAACAGCGGTTTCATAACACAGTCATATTATTTGTTTTAACAGCAAAATAATCTCAGTAATCCACCCACACCTCCAGCCTCTTTGCCACCAACTCCCCCTCCAGTGGCCTGCCAGAAGATGGTGAATGGGTATGCCACCACTGAAGAGCTGGCAGGAAAAGCTGCTATTCTTGGAGGACATGGTATCTTTAATATTGCCTATTACACAAAAACCTATTATCTCAATCTGTGTATTGCTGTTGTCATTGCATTCATGTTCTACTTTTTCATTTCAGTTACCAAAGCTCTGGGACCCAAACAATTCCACCTGCCTTTCAGGTCCCAGGATGATCTTTTGGCTAGAGCCATAACTCAGGGACCTAAATCAGTGGATGTCCCAGCTTCATTACCCACACCACCTCACAATAATCAGGAGGAGTTGAGGTAAGCCAGTCTCTATCTTAATAAAACCTATAACACCCTGTAAAGCTGGGTGGAGGAGATATGGAACTCTAGCGATCCACCCAGAGGAAACAAATATATAAAACTATACCTGCTTTATTATTCAAGTAAAAAGAAAAGAACAAAGTCCATTTTATATTCATAAAATATGGACATCTACATTAAATTAGATTTTGAGGGTGATATACCATCAGGGGCAGGCTTCCTTTGGTGATAACCCTAGGCAACTGGACTAATCATGCTTGCGCTCTCCTACTTCCCAACATATTTCAAAGGAATGAGCATCTTCATCAAGGGGAGGGAGCACAAGCTGACTAATATCTATTAAGGTCTTTCTTGTTTTTGCCCACTAGTAATATTAACCCTTACCATCCCAGACACTAAAAGGTGTATAAACACTCCAATTCATATACAATATATTCCAATAAAAGTCATAAAAAGCAAACCCTCTATGATTGAGGTGAATCTTGACGAATTATACTAAACACATATTTGCACGAATACATTTAACAATGTATTGCAACAGGGCTTATAAAAAGCATTTAAAATTGAATTCAACATTTATCCCATTAGAATAAGGCCTCATTCACACTTGAGTCAGTTCAGGTCCGTCTGTCAGTTTTTCAGGCGGACCTGAACGGGCGCTCCATGCATCTCTATGGAGCGTCGGATGTCAGCGGACACATGCCCGCTGACATCCGACCTGATCCGATCCGCTAAAAACAAACGTTTGGGGGATACGTCCCCATGCGGATCGGGTAAGATCTGATGAAAACGGACATGCTGTCCGTTTTCATCAGATCGCTCCATAGGAGACAGCGGCACTGCACAAGCTCCTCCCCGCTCAGTGAGCAGAGAGGAGCTTGTCATCCGTCGGCTCAGCGGAGATCTGTGGACTGATCTCCTGCTGAGCTGGCAGACGCAGACGGACTCCGTGGGGACGGACTGCGATAGAGTCTGCCAAGTGTGAATGAGGCCTAAAAGCTCATTATTTTAGATGTCCATTCACTTTCTTTTCCCAAAAAGGAATGTCACACCAATTGGTTTTTACTTGTTAAATAGCTAAAAAGGCGAAAAGTAAGATCTTACCTATGACATTTTCTCCAGGACACGATTGTCTTTTTGCCTTTCATAACATTGCACTTATGTTTGTTTCATATGGCCGGTATATACTGTAGCTAGCAAGAGCATTTAACAAAATAGATCACATTGGTGGAATCATAAGTTAAAAATTGTGAACAAAATAGTAGCGCTATGTTCAGTGAATGAACAATTCTAAATTAGTGTATGAGTAAATCACCCTGTGAAGAGTATATCACACATATACTACTTAAAGCGGAGCTCCAGCCACGGTAAAAAAATTTTTTAAAGTCAGCAGCTACTAACAGTGTAGCTGCTGACTTTAAATAAAGACACTTACCTGTCCTAGGCGCCCGCGCTGATGGGCCCCCCGATGCCGGTCCCACGATCGCTCCGGGTCCCGCGCCGCCATTCACAATATGGGAAACAGGCAGTGAAGCCGTACGGCTTCACTGCCCGTTTCCTACTGCGCCTGCGCGAGTCTCACGCTGGCTTGTGAATGGGCGCGCTGCTCTCTGAGAACACACACAGTTCCCAGGAAGCAGCGCGCCCATTCACAAGGAGAAGAAGAAGAAGAAAACACACCGCGAATCAGGAAGAGGCAGATTACGGACTTCCGCATAGCAACAGCTATTTCGGGTGAGTATTTTTTTTTTTTTTTTTTTCAGGTTTTTATTTTTTATTTTTTTCAAACAACATTGTAAAATGTTGTTATCCTGGGTGGAGCTCCGCTTTAAAAATAATATATATATTGTGTAGAAACTAAAAATAAATGTTAAAAAATATATTCATAATGTTCATCCAGTGGTCAAAAACCAATAAGTGATGACCACTCAAGCCAAGTCCATAAGTGGTTAAAATTTTCAAGTGATTAAACTTGGTGTCCACTCAATCTTGTTAGAAAATCTTGCTTGAATGCTTCCACCACACCATAAGTGCTCAGTGACTCCACACCCTAGGGCAGGGGTGTCAAACTCATTTTCATTGTGGGGCCGCATCAGCATTATGATGGCCCTCAAAAGGGCCGGTTGTATCTGTAAGATTAGATATCCAGCGCACCCCCTCCCCTTACATTAGATGTCAAGAGCCACCCCACCATCAGAAGTTGTGTCCCCAACTCTCCCTTACATCACAGTGCACCCCACTTTCCTTATGCTGCTGCTGGGAAGTGGCTGAATGCATTGCTTGAAAGCAGAAAGTAAGGGTCTGGAGGAGGACCAGAGGAGGGCTTGAGCTCTCCTGCAGCAGGAGAGGTGTGAGGGCCAAATGAAATGGCCTGGAGGGCCGGATTTGGCCCGTGGGCCTTGTGTTTGACACCTGTGCCCTAGGGAATTGCACTTACCAATAGGATATGCCTTGCACTCGCATGATCGGCAATACAGCTTAATAGAGTCTCCACAGGTATTGAACGATTCCACCAGTGTTCCAGTAACTCAAATTGTTCGCATGAGGACTGATGTGTTTGTAATAATGTAATTCAGGGATGTTTGCTGATTGATACTGAACAGTCATCACCTCGCCTCCAAGTCTTCTCATCAGTCCATGAGTTAGGTTTAGAGATTTCTGATGATCCCAATAATGTTGTCGTATGCCTCCAGTTTACCATCGAAATTCATGCCTGTGTGTCTGCCTTCAAGGCACTTCACCTTGCACTTGGCATATTGTTTTTTTACCTTATTAAATACATTTGTATATTTCTAGGAAGCTTTTTTTTTAGTTTATTATAAAAAGGGGGAAAGGGTTTCTATTTCAAGTTTTTATTGCTGTGTCTCCATTGGGTAGATGCACCCCTCTATTTGTACTCGTGACTTGTGTCACTAAGAATAATAAATTATGGGAAATACAACAATTTTTGAGTTGTCCCCAAAACAAGAGGTAAGGCGGGATTGCCCAGTGGGAGGGGATCGCTTTGGTGGATTTCCCCTAATTTCGAGATGCAGCTCTGGGACAGGAAACAAAGGGAAGATTCCCCAGTAGAATGTAGACAGCAAAGGAAAACAACTGGTAAGGAGTTTAACCCTTCCCTAATCTATCCAAAACTAAAAACAATTTTTGCTGCACATACACTTTAATTGAATCAGAAGGTGCTAAGACAATCTGTTTTAGAGTAAAACTTTATCCATAAGAACTTGATAAAAATAATGTTCTTTAGCAAAGAACATACATTCCACATTAATAATTATGCTACCAAAATTAGTGTACTGTAAATTGCCTCCAGCATTGTTACCGTTTCTTCCTGCCGGAGGCTGCCATTTTGCTGAAGGTTGGAGCCCCTGAACAGCAGTAAATCTTTAGTTGTCATAAAATCAGCCTCTACAAATTCAACTGTTTTACCTGCAAAAGGAGCCAGCATTAAGTGATATAGCAGGACATTTTCTCTCACCAAGCACTAAGTCATGTCTTGTATGTTTATGTATCTATTGTCAGCAATTTTTGGTATTCCATCTCCCTGCTTCTGATTGCAAATCATACTGCTCACTCTTTGTTCAGGCTTTGGGCTGCCTATAGGAGTATAATCACAGCCAGAGTGTACATTTCCTGTTTAAATGCTGATACTTTAGTCACACAAAGATACTCTATAAATGTGATACCTGTAATTGGCTTGGTTGACTATGTATTTATATAAACCAATACAATGTGTATTTAATGTTTAACAGGGTTCAGGATCACTGTGATGCCAGGGACAGTCCTGACAGCTTTGTGCCCTCCTCTTCTCCTGAGAGTGTGGTTGGAATGGAAATTAGCAGATACCCGGATTTGTCACTAGTGAAAGAGGAGCCTCCCGATCCAGCACCATCCCCTATCATTCCAATCCTTCCCAGCAGCACAGGAAAAGGTGCTCTTTTCTCTTTGTACAGTTGGCATATCATTCCTAAATATTAAAAGAGACAATTTATTTAGTTTAAAGCTTAATTGAATCTTTAATTTAAATTGGCTAAATACATTCCAGGTGCATCAAAACAAAAGGTGTTCGATGTCTTAGTTTCTTTTCTGAAGGAATCAGTCACAGCCTAAGTAGAAAAGCCTGTCTCCTGCCAGCATGCTTTAGAGAAGGACCATGCACCGTGTGAATGCAATGATCTCTTTGCTGAGGTCCAACACTATTGCTGCTGAGTTAGAGCCTGGGCTTCCTTATCAGCAGGGAGCATTGATTTTGCTGATTGCAGAACTATAGTTTTGACTCAGTAAGGGAGTTATAAGTTGACTCGGTAAGTATGTTGGTCTCTAATTGAATGTATTTAGCCAATTTACACTGAAGTTTATTAATAGTCATACTTTGTTTATATTAATACTGTACACGTAGTTATTCAGCCAAGAATCATAAGTCGCCTATACTGCCTTCACTTGTTTATATACAATGTACATTTTCTGTCATCCATGCACTCAACATTTTCATGGTCCAGTATTCTCTTAAATTGTCTAGAATATTGAATGGTTTTCATCTTGCTTTTTAGCTGGATTAAGTCAAATTTGATAAAGGTGGACAGTCGATTAGAATGGCAAAGTTGGACCATGCTGCTCATAATGTGTATCAAACAATTGTAGCTACAAATTATATAACCCCACTTTGTATAAACCAAATGCTTTTTCAAATCCAGTCATTACCTTCTAAAAGGGATGAGCCTGATGTTCGCCGAGTTAAGAACATTATTGGGCTTCGCAGGAAATTTGGGCGCCTGTGCAATGCCCCATAATGCACTGCACAGTACATTGCTGGCTGCTGATTGGCCAAAGCATGCATCTGACCTGCATGCTTTGGCCACGCTATGTAAGGTTTGCTTACATATTGGCCGTACATAGTGTAATGAATGAGAGCAGCAAAATGAAATTTCTAGAGGGCATTGAAAAAAATTGCACGAGTCGCCCCCCCCCCCCCCCCTCCAATATCCTATGGATATTAAGGGGTACCCCATGCCAAAATAAAAAAAAAATTGATTTGTGGTCCCCCCCATAATCCATACCAGACCCTTTTCTGACCACGCAACCTGGCAGGAAGGGGGGGGGGGGTGAGAGCACCCCTTCTGAACCATTTCGGGCCCTCAACATGGGGAGGAATCTTTGGGGTCCCCCCAAAACACCTTGTCATACTGATGGGGACAAGAGCATATTTCCCACAACCCTTGCCCTGTGGTTGTGTGGGGGTCTGCAGGCGGGCGGTTTATGGGAATCTGGAAGCCCCCTTTACCAGGGGCGCCCCCCCACCATGTGGATGGATACCGGGTACTTTGTACCCCCCCTCTCATTCACCAAAAGTGTAAAAAAAAGTAAAAATGACAGTTTTCGACAAGTCCTTCATTTAAAAAAAAAAAAATCATAAAAATGTTATTTCTTTTCATACTACACAAAATTTAAGGAAGATTCATTTGTCCCTAATCTCCAACCTCTGTGCTTCCATTTTTCATAGGATCTGAGGCCAGGGACAATTGTATGAAGAGAGAACCTGGTACTTTTTTTTTTGGCTCACACTTTAGCCATGCACCAAATGGGCCTAAACCTGACCTGATATCCGTGGCAATCACCCTGCACCCTGCTGCTGCTGAGGTAACCAACTTTTATATTGTTTTTTTTTGGTCTGCATTTTTTGTTGTTATCTGTAATCACTAGTTGTAATTCTTAATGAAGAGCCAAGTATGAATATATCCCTCTATGGGAGCTAGATTCTCACCCACCTATGGGAAATGTATACATGGGTTGGTGGGAGGAGCTTTATATTTACAATGCAGACAATCCCTAAAGAGATGAAATTGTTTCAAACTTTTGATACATCGATGATAAGATTTTTGTCCCTAAAACGGGAGTTTCCAACAAGCGAGTTCTTAACGCGAATGACCTAAGATTTTGTATTCATTATAGACCTCACTCTATCTTAATCCATCCAGGACAAGACTGTCATGGTACGGTCATTCAGAAAAACCACCTCCAAGAACTCTCTTCTGCCCCCCATACCATCAAAGCAATACCTTGAGGTCAATTTATTCTGATAAGACCAAATTCCTCACACAGACCCTCAAAGTTCAAATGATTGAAAAGGTAAATTGTCCAATCCGTGGTGGAGACGACTTTTTCCTTTTCTGTAAGAGGGGGGTCTATTGGATTTTCAGGATGAATACTAGAATTCCCAAAGGCCTAAACTATAAGTGGGACATCACTCACTATTATGAATAATATATTTATCGTCGGTGCCATAACCATTAATACATTGACTCATTAATGTGTTGACACATTGACTTGCTTCTGCTACGCAAATTACAGTGACAGTACTTTCACATTACTTTACCCGAAAAGCGCAGCTGCCGAAGCGCTGTCCATTGATTTCAATGAGCAGGGTGTTTTAGGAGCGGTATATTCATGGTGTAATGCAAGCACCACTCTGAAGGAACGACCACCCGGGCTGTTCCTTCAGATTCCTGTGCTGTAAAGGCCAGCTCCTGAGCGCATGCACTGGAGTGACGTCATAACAGCTCCATCCAGTCTCACAGCCAGAGTCCACAAACCCAGAAAGGAAGATCCGGGAAAAAATGGGAGCGCCTGCAGTGACAGTGCGGTGCTGGAATGTTTCATTTTCAGGTAAGTTTAACATAATGTGCTAGTATGCGATGCATACTAGCACATTGTGACATTACCTAGCAGGTTAGAAAAAAACACCCACAGATTTGAAAGGCAATTAGAACTATGGAGGACGAATCGTAGTTTGAGAGAGAAGTGATACGATATGTTTTGGGAAACATTTCCCCTTTATCTTTGTTTAAATGATTTGATTTTGTACTATGTGGGTATTTCTTTTCCTTCTTTTTCTTTTTTTTATACTTGTATGTTGTAATGACTTTACGGCCAGAGGGAAGACCCTTTATATGTATATCACTACGCTTGTTTTGAAAATAATAAAAAAAAAAAGAAAATTTAAAGAAAAAAACACCCAGTGGTTTACTACCGCTTTAAGAATAAGAATATTGGTCAAGAAGGCTGAATGAGAGAAAGCGGTATACTTGTACAACAATTTAATGAACAAAAAATAAACTGTGTTTGTAATTTTTCACGTAATATAAGACCTCAACAAATTAAATAGAGCTCCAGGGGTATCCATATCCTCATAAGTGAGATGGTTATTGGTACATTTCATGTCACATTTACAGTTGTTGAAGATTAACATCAGTTCATGTTATGTAACATGTGAACACTCTTTCTGTATAGAACATCAGCGGGGTAGTTTCAGCCTTTGCGGATCTTCTACAAGTCCACATTCCCACCAGCTATGAAGTGAGCAGTGCTCCAGACTCTTCTGTCATCCTAATGAATGGACACAGTATGCACTCTAACATGGAGTACCGACATCAGCTATTACGCCATCGTTCCAGGCCTGGCATTATACCACCGGCCAGGCTTATTGGACCTTATGCCATGAAGACTCACCACTTACCATTCATGCCAAATAATGGTAAGTCCTGAACTTAGGATGTATTGTGTAGCATAAAAACGTATACCTTGTATTCTTTATAGTAGTAATAAATAACAATAATTGACTATTTATGTAGGATAAGGTGCCAGGATCCCATTAATTACTGTTCTCAAGCTAATTCTTTGGCTTCAGTACAGACCCAGAACAATTATTAAAATAAGGAATTCAGATCAGCAGCAGCAGTAGTAGTAGTCATATTTTACTTATGATGGTAGATGGTATTTTTTAAGATATTGTAGAGTGAAAATGAGGAGGGATTTCCGTAAGCATAGCATGGATGAATTGGTGTTTTTATTCCCAGGTATGCCAGGATATAGGCACCATCCCCCCAGTTTGGGAGATTCTGCAGTTCTTAGACCATCATGGTGCTGTCATTGCAAGGTTGTGGTCCTAGGAAGCGGTGTCCGAAAATCTATGAAGGATCTCCGTTTTCTTAAACGGGTATGCATCACACCATTGTGTTATATTTACAGTTTATTGATGATTTCCTGTATTGGCAGTCCCCAGGTTACAAACAAGGTAGGTTCTGTGGGTTTGTCCTTAAAGTGGTTGTATGCCCAGACGAAAAAAAAAACATAAGGCAAGGGCATATTGAACTAGTATGCACCGCATACTAGCCCATTATGAAATACTTACCTTAGAACGAAGCCCCCCGCACAGTCTCCTGGTCACCGCTGAGGGAGCTGACATTTTGCCTTGGCGATTCTCATGGGTTCGCAGCTCCAGTGCTGTGATTGACCGGACCCGCGATGATGTCGTCTTTCCGGTAAGGAGCTCTGATTTTTTTCGGCAGCAATCCGCCAGACCTTCAAAGCACATCTGCCGCTGAAGTCAGCGGCTGCATACAAGGTGAATATCTCCTAAACCATACAGGTTTAGGAGATATTTATTTGACCTACAGGTAATCCTTCTTATAGGCTTACCTGTAGGTAAAAATGTGCTGAAGGGTTATACAACCGCTTCAAGTTGAATTTGTATGCAAGTTGGAATGGGTACATTTTTTTTGGATAGCATAGGGAACGGTTAACACCCCTGTAACATTTGTTTTGCTTTCTGTGCCCCTGTTCAGAAGATTTCACTTCACTTTCTGTCCTATTGACAATTGGATTTAAAAAATGTTTGGGTTGTAGAAACAAAGGTTGACAAAGTTTCAGTGGAGACCTTTTTCCCATGGTAACTCTTACGGGAGTTAATTGCCCTTTCCTGTTGTCTCCCATGGTTTGTAAGTACGAGTCATATGCAAGTCAGATGTTTGTAATGCGGGGACTGCCTGTATACAACTGTGCCGATTATGTCATACTATACTTTAGCCCGGAAAAAGCAGATCACTGGACACACTTTTTTTTTTTTTTTTAGGGTCATTCTAAATAATTTTATGTTTTTGTTTGTTTTTTTTTGTTTTTTTTATGTGCTAAAGAAATTGTAATGATTTTGCTTTACTTCTAGCTAACCGATATTTATGTGTCGCAGGAGTTTCTTCCCAGCCCTGGACAGATCGATGGTGAGCTTGTCTTCTGCAGCAACAACTGCTTTTTGCTGTATTCTGCAGCACAGGCCAAGTGCATTGAAAACAAGGTAATTCCTATGATGACAGGCAACAAACTGCAATAAGAGAATGTTTCATTGGGCACCACAGAATGTTTTCTATCAATAATGTGTACTAATCTTGATAAGCAACAAAATGCAAAGGAGAACAGAATCATACACTGGTTCTAATTTTAGTGTGCCCCGAGTCCTGTTTAAATACATCTCAACACACTCCTAAACTGGAGCAGATTTATACATCTCCCTAGTGTTAAGTTGCATTCCTTTGAGCTATTATTAAATCTCTTGGCCCATATATATATTTATATATACATATTCTATTCTTATAAAGTTTTTTACTATGCTCACATTCTGTTGCCTAATCAATTTGCTCACTTTTGACAGAAGTATCTTCAGATATTAACAGGGCTTGTTAGTTTTCCTTTTATTCAAACCTAGGTTAATGTGAATTACTTTTTGCTAAAATCGTGAAAACTTTTTTTGTCACATTTTATTACTTTACTACTTTATGCCTTGCAGTCGCACATATCGGATGTGTCTGGTCCAATATATTACCAGTGCACATACATGATTGAATTTGCATATAGAATTAACAAACAGCATCTTTACATACTGTATTGCTGCAGCAATTGCTCTGTGCTTCTGTAACAAAATTAAGCCTAGTAGTAATAGAAGGAAATGGGTATGCACTGATTCCTAGGCATTACCAAGCTGTGACTACAATATTGCTACTCATTAATTTACTGAGGGTGTTTGATGCCTTATTTGTAATCTTTTTTTGTAGAATCAGGACCGTTCCTTAACTCTTCCGTTGTTAAAGGAACCTCAACCAAAGTCTTGCCATCAGTACAGTAATAACACTTCCACCCTGGATGTTCATTGCCTTCCTCTGCTGCAGGAGAAGGCCTCACCACCTTCATCTCCTCCTATATCTTTTCCTCCAGCTACTTTTGAAACGGCTAAAGTCGAGGCAAAACCAGATGAACTGAAAGTCACTGTAAAATTAAAGCCGCGGCCCAGAGCTGTGCACAGTGGTTTCGATGATTCCCGTCCTGTCAGCAAAAAATGGAGAGGAATGAAGTGGAAGAAATGGAATATTCAGATAGTTATTCCCAAGATGCCTTTCAAGTCTCAGTTTGAAGATGATATAGATGAATTTTTGAAAAAGCTGGGGACATCACTAAAGCCAGTTCCAATGCCCAAAGATTTTAGAAAATGTTGTTTCTGCCATGAAGAAGGTGATGGAATGACAGATGGACCCGCAAGGCTTCTCAACCTTGACCTTGACCTTTGGGTCCACTTAAACTGTGCTCTTTGGTCTACTGAGGTCTATGAGACACAGGCTGGTGCCTTAATAAATGTGGAACTGGCATTAAGACGAGGTCTGCAGATGAAGTGTGTATTTTGTCATAAAACGGGAGCCACCAGCGGTTGCCACAGGTTAAGGTGCACCAATATTTACCACTTCACCTGTGCAATAAAAGCACAATGCATGTTTTTTAAAGACAAAACTATGCTTTGCCCCATGCACAAGCCAAAGGGTGCTCATGAGCAAGAACTGACTTATTTTGCAGTCTTTCGTAGAGTTTACGTTCAGCGTGATGAGGTGCGACAAATTGCAAGCATCGTACAGCGCGGTGAACGTGACCACACTTTCCGTGTTGGCAGTCTGATCTTTCATGCAATTGGTCAGCTACTGCCACAGCAGATGCTGGACTTCCACTCTGCAACAGCGCTGTTCCCAGTGGGATACGAAGCCAGCAGATTGTACTGGAGCATGCGCTATGCAAACCGCCGCTGCCGCTATCACTGCTACGTTGAAGAGAGCGATGGATTGCCATTGTTTGTCATCAGAGTAAATGAACAGGGCCATGAAGACCTGATTCTGACTGATTCTACACCAAAAGGTGAGGAAAATGTTAACAGGTCAAGGTGAAATAAAAAATAAAAAGCACTGCTAAAATATGTAATTGGCATTTTCTGAGAGATGATTGTATTAAATTGTACCTGCAAATGGCACTGGACCCACTAAATAGCACCTTACACTTTTAAAACCTCCATCTTCCTAAAACCTGGTCCTGCCCCTCTTTGTCCCATGTGGCTATTGGCCCATCATTATGTTGCCTAGCACCATTAACCAATATTATAGTGCGTAACTCTTTTTTACTGTTTTGTAACTGTACTGCCTCCCTTTATATTGTAAAGTGCTGTGCAAACTGTTGGTGCTGTAAAAATCCTGTAAAATAATAAGGGGACAGGGTCATCTAGTAGTGCTAGCAACCAGTAAGCTATCTGTACTTACTGGTTGCTCTCAGGGTTTTAAACGTGCAGTCATACCATAGAGAGGGACAGATTGAGCCTGCAGGAATCCTCATCATCCTAATTCTGGCTTCACTGCCTACTGAGGTACTGACTTAATACTGATAAAGCAGAGCTAAATCTTGCATAATGGTGGTGTAGCGTATGTGTGCATCACAGTGTATTTTCATACTACAGCAGACTCACTTGCCAAAGGGATTGCTCTAGTGAGTGGGTGCAAACATGTCCAGAGCAGTGATGGAGCAACAAGAGAGATCATGGCTGACAAAGCACTAGCTTTGTCAGCCATGATCTCTCTTGTTGCTCCATCACTGCTCTGGACATGTTTGCCCAGTGTCCTTTTCGGTTTTGCTTCTTTAGCCATCCCGATTGGGTCTTCCTAAGTTGATATTGTTCTCTGTGCTGTGCATGCATGGCTCAGTGTTCTTTAAAAATATCATGCTCGTGTTTCCACTGTTAAGTATTTATACTTTGTATCACTTTGTCACATAGCTCTCACTGCGGCTGTAACCACACTGATATCCAAGATTTGTGCACCCACTCACTGCAGACTCGGACTACAATTAAAATAACATTGCTGGCAGACAGAAATTGGCTTTTGTTGCAGAAGGGACATCATACAGATTCTCCTCTGCAATAAAAGTCTACCTTCCAGCATTTTGCAAGTCATTTTTTTATTTCACTCTGAGGAAAGGAGGTCTTCAGTGGCAGCATGCTTGTTCTGGGTCAGTGACTCAGTAAATAGTGGAGTCAGGAAGGATAAGGGTTAAAAGCAATAGAAACTTTCACTTTTAATAACAAGTTGGCAATAGCAGCTTCCTTGGTTTTTGAAAATCTAATGCTGCATTAAATAGTTGTCTCCCAATCCAAGTGATTTAGTTATTGTATTTGTGCGCCTTCATATCAGAACACCAATTATTTTTATGGAGTCTATTATCTTGCCAAAGATTTTCCTAGCCAATTGCTGCGGTTTCCTTGAGATTAGAGCAGGTTGTAAGTTTGTACATTTCCAATTTGTACACGCACATTTAAAGTAGAATTCCATAATTTGGCCTTGTCAACCTGCCAATCGTAGGAAGTCTTGTATTGATAAAATACAAGGCTTCTCCTCAATGGTGGAGAGAGGCATATTCAGCCCAAGACTAATTCTGTGCAGCAGACGGGAAGTTGTCCATACTGCTGCCTGAGCACAACACCGCTTACTGTACATAGCTAATGCTGAAACAAAACCTAAAACATTGTAGAAACCTTGCTGGAGACACTGACATCATCGGCGCATGCACTCTGAAGGAATGGCTGTATGTGTCTTTTCTTCAGAGCCCTGTGTCGTAACCGGCGGCTGCCGTGTGCATGTGCGAGAGTGATGTCATCGTGGCTCCAGCACCGGAGCCCGCAAACCTGGAAGAATCACCTGGGAAGATGTCAGTGGTGTGCCGGCACCGCTGCAGGGCTTTGTTTTAAGGGAAGTATTTCATAATGAGCTGGTATGTGATGCATACTGGCTTATTATGCCTTTTGTCTTGTAGGTGTTTGTTTTTTTGGTAATTAGGTTTACAACCTCCTTTAAATGACATACAGTGGGTAAAAAAAAATGGTCCTGTTTTATTGCTTTGCAGCCTGAAATGAAGACCGAAACAGTTTTATCCAGCGGTTTTAACATCCAAGTTAAAAGATATAGCACCAACATGTCAAAAATAACACATTCAAAAACAGAATCACTAAGTTGGAAAAAAGATCACCCCCTTTTGTCCAGTATTTTGTTGGACCACCTTTTGCTTTAATTGCAGCCTTTAGTCTGTTGGAATATGTCTCTTCTAACTTTGCACATCTAGACAAGCAATATTTGCCCGCTCAAGTTCAGTTAAAAGAGAAGCATTTTTTTTAAAATTATTATTCATACTTACCTAGGTGGATGCAGCATCAGTCCCCCATCAGCTCTGCACTGAGAACCGTGCAATAGAACACCACCGAGGGATCAGTTCTCACAGCTCCCTAAACAGAGAGCTGCTGACTGTCGATCATCAGGTCTCCCCTCTGCCCGCCATCCAACCCTCCCATTCTCACTGGAGCACTGGGCTGTGGAGGAGGCAGGAGCGGGCGTCTCAAGCGCTCAGCGGCTTACCTAGAGCCTGAGACGGGTATCTGTCTGGGGACCTGGCGGATCCAGACTTTGTCGTGATGACGCGGTGCCTGGACTGATTCCTGTGATGTCAGCAGAGATCGGACTTCAGCCCGCTCTCTGCTGAAAATGGGTTCGCAGGAGTGAAAAACGAATTGCACTCATGTGACCCGTAGGAGAAGCCTAGCCAAGTGAGCTCAGGCTGGACTTTACATTTAAATTTGATGGTGACTGTTTGTGGACTGCATCTTCAAGTCATTCCACAGATTTTCTATGGGGTTTAAGTCTGGGCTCTTACTAGGCCATGCAAGGACATTCACCTTTTTCTCCTTCAACCACTTTGTGATAATTTTTGCTGTGTGCTTTGGGCCATGTTGGAAGGTAAACCTTCCCATTGACAACTTTCTGCCCGAGGGCAGCCGATTTTCCTTAAGAATTTGAAGGTATTTTGCCCCATCCATTTTTCCTTCTATCCTGACGAGTGCTCCAGTCCCTGATACAGAGAAACACCCAAAAACAGGATATTACCACCTCTATGCTTTATTCTACGAATGGTGTTATTTGGATAGGGAGCTGTATTGGATTTCCTCAAGACATATAGTTTGGTGTTGAGGCAAAGTTATTCAATTTTAGTCTCATCTGACCATAACACCTTTTTCCATGTGGCCTCAGAATCCTCAAGGTGCGATTTGGCGCAAAGATCATGCATGTGACCTTTCTTGAGGAGTGGCTTTTTTCTTGCCACCCTCCTATACAAGTCACATTTGTGGAGAATTTGTGATATTGTTGTCGCATGCACACAATGACCACTATTTCTCATAAAATCCTACGACTGCTTCAGAGTTGCTGTAGGCCTCTTGGTAGCCTCTCCTGGCTATTTCATTCTGTTTTTGAGCGATGTCCTGATCCAGGGAGAGTCTGTGTTGTACCAAATACCTTCCACGTCCTAATAATAGACTTCACTGTGCTTCTAGACATTGATAAAGCCTTTAAACTTTTTTGTATCCATCTCCTGACTTGTGCCTGTCCACATGTTTATCCTGGAGATGTTTTCCCTTGCCACCTGTAGTTGTTTGCTTCAGTTGTACTACCAGGGACAGAAATGCGCCAGCAAAGCTCTTCTCATGCTGAACTAATCTGAATGATCACAGTTGGATGTCCGATGGCTTTGTGCATCATTGAGAAGGTGATTGGCTTAACCTGATTGAAATTAAGTCATTTTTTAGAAGGGGGCGATCCATTTTCCAAGTCAGTGATTTTTTTTTTGGGCCAACATGGTATTATATCTTTCACTTAGATGTTATAAGTAAATACAACTGGATAAAACAAAAACAGTGTCTGTCTTCATTTCAGTCTGCAAAGCAACAAAATGTGATTGTATAGGGGGTTTTTCTTTTCTATACCCATTGTATATATGACAACTACCAATCCACTTCCACCAGCCCTTAATATAAAGTGCTTGTGCTGTGTAAGACATCTGACCGTCCAATATGAAACCAGTCCAAATATAGTGCTTCCATTTATTGTGCTCTTCCACCATGCCAAACGTTTTTTACAGGCCCTTATTTTAGCCCATAATTTTTGTTTTTATTTAGGTGATATTAGGAGTTTTAGTGCATGTTTTTCTTTCCCCTTTTATCCTCTCACATTCCCTTATTGCACTTCTATTGTTCCACACATAATAGTGTGGAGCCCAAAGTCTTAGTGAAGTTTGGGCAAAAAACACTCAACTAGACAGGAGTGTTTATGCTTAATCTTCACATTGCTGTTGTAGATATACATGTTATTGAGGTGAGCACTGATTTAATAGTGACACAGTTTGAAATGGGCATAGATGTTCCCTTGACAATATATAGTCTTCCAGATCACCGAAGCAAGAAGTAACCCACAGCAACCAAACCGTTAAAATCACATTGGAAGATTATTTATGTTTGTGAAGGGCTAGGGGCCCTCTTTACTTCTGCTTTGCTGCTTTTACTAGTCTTATACTTACAAAGGGAATGCTGACTCCTTATTAACACCTATTGTTTTTAATTTGTATATCCAACAAACTCAAATAGGTGTGATGGTCAGGTGTCCAGCTATACAAGCATGTATACGTTTTATGTAAAGGTTACTTGATCATAATCTATTACATTGTTTTTCAGGAGTTTGGGACAAAATTCTGGAACCTGTTGCAAACTGCAGGAAGAATTCAGAAATTCTCAGGCTGTTTCCAATTTACCTGAAAGGCGAAGACCTTTTTGGTTTAACTGTATCTGCAGTTGTAAGGATCGCAGAATCGGTATGTTTTACCAAAGAAGTTCTAATCATATCTCTAATTGCAGTAAATTTGTATTAATCGACTGATTTTGCTTCAAAAAACATGCTTGTGTATCTGATGTGCATTTATCTGAACGCCTAGCACTCCAGTGAGCATGGGGGAGCAGAGGGCCGGTGACTTGACAGTCACAAGTTTTCTGCTCACAGGGCACTGAGAACCAAGTGGTGGTTGAGCGCTCCAGCATCGGATTGATGCTGCATCCACCTAGGTAGGCAAGTATGATTTCTCCTACGATTAAAAACCATAACGTCTCTGTTAAAGATGTATTTTAATTGCATACATATACAATTGAGATGTGGCAACATTTCAGCTTCTTAATTAAATATGTTACTGCTTTTATTCAATGTTCATATATATATATATATATATATATATATATATATATTTATATATATATATATATAGACAATAAGTATATATTTTTTTTAAACCACATTACTAAATGACTTTGAAGTATTTAGGTTATTCAGTCAAATACTCCCCCTGCTCTACTTGCCTCTTAGGATTACTCCATTGAAATCAGTGGCACCTACATATGAATAAGAGTGGCAGCAGCTTTGGTGGTTAACCACTTAAGACCCGGACCAAAATGCTGCTAAAGGACCTTGCCCCTTTTTGCGATTCGGCACTGCGTCGTTTTAACTGACAATTGCGCGGTCGTGCGACGTGGCTCCCAAACAAAATTGGCGTCCTTTTTTCCCCACAAATAGAGCTTTCTTTTGGTGGTATTTGATCACCTCTGCGGTTTTTATTTTTTGCGCTATAAACAAAAATAGAGTGACAATTTTGAAAAAAATGCAATATTTTTTTACTTTTTGCTATAATAAATATCCCCCCAAAATATATATAATTTTTTTTTTTTCCTCAGTTTAGGCCGATACGTATTCTTCTACCTATTTTTGGTTAAAAAAAATCGCAATAAGCGTTTATCGGTTGGTTTTCGCAAAATGTATAGCGTTTACAAAATAAGGAATGAATGAATGAATGAAAACTTATATAGCGCAGCACATGCGAACTTAATCGCCTCTGGATAGTTTTATTGCACTTTTATTAATTTGTTTTACTACTAATAGCGGCGATCAGCGATTTTTTTCGTGACTGCGACATTATGGCAGACACTTTTGACAAATTTTTGGGACAATTGTCATTTTTACAGCAAAAAATGCATTTAAATTGCATTGTTTACTGTGAAAATGACAGTTGCAGTTTGGGAGTTAACCACAAGGGGGCGCTGTAGCATGTGTGTTCACAGGGTCTGTTTACAACTGTAGGGGGGTGTGGCTGTAGGTGTGACGTCATCGATCACGTCCCCCTATAACAGGGATGACGTGATCGATGCTGCGGGCACGGGGAAGCCGTGTTTACACACGGCTCTCCCCGTTCTTCAGTTTCGGGGACCGATCGCCGCACTCCAGCGGCGATCGGGTCCGCGAGTCCCGCGGTCCCGGAGCTTCAGACCGGGTCACGGGAGCGTGCCGCGGGCGTGCACTCGTGACCCACGGCTGGATACTAGAAACCAACGTATATATACGTTGATGTGCCCAGCCGTGCCATTCTGCTGACGTAAATGTTCAGTAGGCGGTCCTTAAGTGGTTAATGTAGCTTATAAAGATATAAATATATAATGATGGGTTACACGCATTATTTGACCACAGTTGATCATATTGGGGAAAGAACATCTTAAAGTGGTATTAAGCCCAAAAATGTAATAAAGAAATATATATATTTTTTTTAAATAAATTGCAGATTAACCATTATTACATTGTTATTACGTTATGTGGTGGCTGCATCAGTTTTCTTTTCTTCTCTGTTTTCACCTGGTGATCTGGCCAGTAACATACCCTACTAGATTAGCATGCCCTCACTCTGGACTCTGAAGGAGCAGAAGAGGCAGCTTTGGGCAGCAGTATTATCCATCTGGGGAGGGGGAATGTTAGATGTACTAGCACTAAGAAATTGAAGACAAACTCCAGCTCAGACTTCATAAGCAGGTAGAGCAAACTGGTTTTACAGAAATAAAGCTGACCATTGAAAGCACCCCTGCTAGAGGTAAATGGTGTGTCTCAACTCTGTAAACTGATACATTCTACTGGAGAGCTGCTTCTTTGGAAAAACAGGCTTAGCTTGCCAGATCACTAGATGAAAATAGAAGAAAGCAAGCCTAAAAAGAAAATGAATGCAGCCATCACATCTAAGAATTTGTGAGCTGCAATATAATGTTTGCTTTTGGGTCTAATATCACTTTCAATTTTAGAATGGTTCTGTACAGATCTCTTATCTCATCTATGTTCTTTGTGGTTTGTTTTAATTCTGCAGCTCCCAGGAGTTGAGGCTTGTGAAAAATACACTTTCCGTTATGGGCGAAACCCGTTAATGGAGCTCCCTCTGGCCATCAATCCCACTGGGTGTTCCCGCTCCGAGCCCAAGATGAATAATCATGTCAAGAGGTTCGTGTTAAGGTATTTTCTTTTCATTTCACATTGTATAGCCCAGGATTTAAGGCATCTCTAACGCTCTGTGCTCTTGTGTGTTTATTCCAGACCTTGTTGTCTTTAACTGTATTCTGCCGTTGTCTGCTCTGGCTTGCTTTTTATGTACTCTATACCCAAAGCAAAAGTAATCTTCATTGTTCTCTGTTTGTGTGGTGTTATGTGACTTTCTGCAGGCCTCACACCTTGAACAGCACCAGCACTTCAAAGTCCTTTCAGAGCACAGTTACAGGCGAACTGAATGCCCCTTACAGCAAGCAGTTCGTCCATTCTAAATCCTCTCAGTACCGGAAGATGAAGACTGAATGGAAGTCCAATGTCTACCTGGCTAGGTCTCGGATTCAGGTTGGTTTTTATCTTTGCACCGATATAGAAAATACAGTGGGTACGGAAAGTATTCAGACCCCCTTAAAATGTTCACTCTGTTATATTGCAGCCATTTACTAAAATCTTTTGAGTCAATTTTTTTTTCCTCATTAATGTACACAAGTCCCCTCCCTATATAACCCCCTCCCCTAGAGGGAGTCCCTCAGTTTTGTAGCAAGCAGTATGCCTCCCAAAATGGTCACCCAAAAGAGGGGTGGGAGCTCTGTGTCCCGTGATGTACTCCAAGAAAAGGATTTTACAGGTAAGCTGTATTTAAAAATCCCTTTTTCTTTCTCGTACATCACGGGACACAGAGCGGCATATTCATTACTATGTGGGATGTCCGAAAGCAATGCTTTAATGAGGGGAGGGAGACATCTTCCAAAGAAGGATTCAATTTTAGAGCTAAACTCAAATCATAATAATATTTCCAAATTAGTCAAGAAAGAAGAACCTTTTTCTTTTTTTTTTTTTTTTTTTTTTTTTTTATATAACCAAGGGTGTTTCTGATCCCGAGGATTTCAAACTGCAGCCTGTAGTACTGCCTGACCAAAGGCAGCATCCGCATTTCTTCTCACGTCTAGTTGATAAAACCTTGTAAACGTGTGGACTGATGACCACGTTGCCGCCTTGCATATCTGAGCCATAGAGATCTGATGGTGTGCTGCCCAAGAGGCGCCCATGGCCCTGGTAGAATGGGCCTTTACCGACAACGGAGGGGGCAACCTCTTCAATCCGTAGGCTTGAATGATTAATTGTCTAATCCATCTCGAGATGGTGGATTTTGCAGCTGCCTGCCCCTTCTTGGGGCCATCTGGTAGAACGAATAACACATCTGTTTTCCGGATCTTTTCCGTAGCTTTAAGATAGGCCTTCATGGCCCGGACAATATCCAAGGTATGCAGCAACCCCTCCTTTCTAGATGTAGGTTTTGGAAAGAAGGATGGAAGTACCAAATCCTGGTTTAAGTGAAATTTGGATATAACCTTTGGTAGAAAGGAAGGATGGGGCCGGAGAACTGCCCTGTCCTTATGCAGAACAAGATATGGTTCCTTACACGATAAGGCTGCTAATTCTGACACTCTCCTGGCCGAAACTATGGCGACCAAGAAAACCAGTTTTCTTGTCAGTAAGAGTAAAGGAATCTCAGCCAAAGGCTCAAAAGGCTGTTTCTGTAGAGTGGACAGGACAAGATTTAGGTCCCAAGGACAAACTGGTGACTTGACAGGAGGATTAATACGCAAGACCCCCTGTAAGAAGGTCTTTACCAGCGAGTGGGTGGCCAGCGGCCTCTGAAACCACACTGACAGAGCTGAGATCTGTCCTTTGATTGTGCTTAGTGCCAGGCCTTTATCCACTCCTAGCTGGAGAAAACTTAACACCCTATCAATAGTATTTTTGCGGCAATTCCATCTTTTGGATTCACACCAGCCTATATAGTTCCTCCACACCCTGTAATAAATTACCCTGGAGACCGGCTTTCTAGCCTTAATCAGGGTAGGGATTACCTGCCTAGACAGACCCCTACCCCTGAGAATCAGGGATTCAGCCTCCAGGCCGTCAAATTTAGACGCTGTAATGTAGGGTGGAGGATCGGGCCTTGTGAGAGTAGGTCTGGTTGTAGAGGAAGAGTCCAAGGGTCTCCCACTGCCATATTCAGGACTAGTGAGTACCAAGCCCTCCGGGGCCAAGCTGGAGCTATTAGAATGACTGGCTTGTGCTCCACTCTGATCTTGCGCAACAGGCGGGGGAGTAACTGTAGTGGAGGGAACGCATATAGAAGTTTGAATTGATGCCAAGGGCAAACCAACGCATCGGTTCCGCAGGCCATAGGATCCCTCGCTCGCGACACGAACCTGTCTAGTTTCTTGTTGAACCTGGATGCCATTATATCTACGTCTGGCGTTCCCCACCTCTGGCAGATTGTCTGAAAGACCTGGGGATGCAGAGACCACTCCCCTGGCAACAGACTCTGGCGACTTAAGAAGTCTGCCTGCAGGTTGTCCACTCCGGGAATGAATATCGCTGAAATGCAGGGTACATGAACCTCTGCCCATTGAAAAATCAAGTTCACTTCCCTTTGAGCGGCCTGGCTCCTGGTTCCCCCTTGGTGGTTTATGTATGCCACCGCCGTGGCATTGTCTGACTGGATTCTCACCGGGAACCCCTTTAATCTGGAGGTCCACGCCAACAGGGCTAGGCGAGCAGCTCTGATTTCCAAGATATTGATGGGGAGCTGCCTCTCTGCTTTCACCCAAGTTCCCTGGCGGGAGAACCCCTCGAAGACCGCCCCCCAGCCTGCCAGGCTGGCGTCTGTGGTAACTACCTTCCAGACAACAGGGCTGAAGGATCTTCCCTTTAGAAGGTTCTGAGGGTTCAACCACCAGGCCAGGCTTTGTCGGACCCTTGATGATAGCGTCAAAGGGGACTCTAAGGCATGTGCCCTCTTGCCCCAGGCTGCTAGAATGGCTGCCTGTAGGACGCGAGTGTGGATCTGAGCGTATGGTACTGCCTCGAATGTGGCCACTAGCTTGCCTAGTAATCGCATACACAGGCGAATAGTTGGTCTTTTCTTGTTTACAACCAACTGAACCAACCCCTTGATCGCCTTGATCTTTACAAGGGGCAAGAACACCTTTTGATGTTCTGTGTCTAACCTCATGCCGAGGTATTCCAACTGCTTTGTAGGCTGGAATGCTGACTTTCCCTGGTTTAGGACCCAGCCGAATTCTTCGAGGTACCGAACCGTGAGGTTTACTGCCTTTTGCAGACCCGTCCGTGAGTGATCTATGATTAAAAGGTCGTCCAAGTATGCTAGGACTGTGACTCCTTGGATCCTTAAATTGGCCAGAACTGGGGCTAGAATCTTCGTGAATACCCGGGGGGCCGTGGCCAGCCCGAAAGGGAGCGCCCTGAATTGGAAGTGTCGCTGCCCCACCGCGAAGCGTAAAAACCTTTGATGCGCCTGAAAGATTGGTACATGAAGGTAAGCATCTTTTATGTCTATGGAGGCCAGAAAATCGTCTTTCTGAAGCGCGGCGGCTGCTGACCGGATGGATTCCATCCGGAAGGAACGCACCCTTAGATAACCGTTTAACCTCTTTAGGTCCAAGATTGGCCTGACATCGCCGTTGGGCTTTGGTATGACAAAGAGATTGGAATAGAAACCTAGGCCTTGCTCTTGGGCTGGCACTTCTATAATTACGTCCTGGCAAAGCAGGTGATCCAAAGCTGCCAGCATTGAGGCCTTCCTTGCTGGATCCCTTGGTAGCCTTGATTCTTGAAAATGAGGCGGAGGATATCTTAGAAACTCCAGTCTGTAACCTGTGGTTACAGATGCCCGGACCCAATTGTCGGGGATCTTGGCTTCCCAAACTTCTGAGAAGAGACGAAGCCTTCCCCCCACCCTTGAGAGTGGGGGCGCCCCTTCATAATGCAGACTTAGGGGCTGTCTTTGACGGCTTGCGATACCACGGCTTCTTACCCCCAGGGGTCTGTCCTTGCGATCTACTGATAACGTTGGATCGTGCAGGCGGCCGTCGATACTGCCTGGAATTAGAGGGCCCCGAGACAGGAAAAAACTGCCTCCTAAATGTAGGAGCCCGGAATGTCTTTTTGACCGGTAAAAGGGTACTCTTGCCATTTGAAATAGTCTGAATATATTTATCCAGATCTTCTCCGAAGAGTCGTCCTCCATGGAAGGGAAATCCTGCCAGAAGCTTTTTGCATGGGGGCTCCGCCGCCCAGTTCTTCAACCATAAGAGCCTTCTCATGTGCACCAAACATAGTGATAAACGAGAAGCCTGCTGGATGGAATCTTTTATAGCATCTACCGCGAAACACAGAGCTCTGGGAATGTCAGCAAACTCCTCTGCTTGTTGGGTAGGCATGTCCTTTAACATCTCTTTTGTCTGGTCTTTTAATGCCTGACAAACTCCAATTGCAGCTACCGCTGGCTGCACCACTGCTCCTGCCGTAGCAAAGGATGCTTTTAAAAGTGTCTCTAATCTTTTATCAACCGGATCTTTAAACATATGTATGTTTTCCACCGGGCAAGTTAGTGATTTATTCACACACGAGATGGCTGCATCCACTATTGGGAGCCTCCACTTCTTGGAGAATTTTTCCTCCATGGGATAAATGACCGCAAATCTTTTCGGTGGCAGAAAAATCCTGTCCGGCCGTACCCAATCCCGAAAGATCAATTCCTCCAAGAGAGGATGGACCGGAAAAACTGCGTTGCTTAACGGGGCTTTCAAAGAGCCCAGAGAGGATACCGGAGGAACCTGAGGTTCTGGCAATGGTAAACTAAATGCCGAGCGGACCATGTCCGTCAAAGACTGTACCCACAGTCTCTCTGTCTGGGAGTCTGAAAATGGTTCCTCAGAGGTAGACCCCTCCATCCCTGAACCCTCTTGGTTCAGGTCCAGTTGATCCTCCTGTGATTCTAATTCCTCCGGAGAGAGAATCTCAGCATCTGAGGATACACCCCCTGGTGATGGGGATCTAACCCGTTTTACCAGGAATAGCTCTAGCGATCAATGCCGCTATTCTCTCTTCTAGCCCCCCAAGGGATACGGCTAGCATCTCCTCTGTGATAAACACAGGGCTGGGCTGATCTGGGCCAGCCTCCGCACCAGATCCCCCTAATGGCTTAAGCTGCGGGGAAAGAATCGGCATATCAGAATCAGAAAGGGAACCCTTTTGTTTTTTGGTCTTTTTTGTACCCTTTGACCCCGAACCCTTGGAAGCCATAATACAAAATCGAGGGACTCCGCCCACACAACAGACTGTAGTGGGCAGGAGTACAAATTTCAGAGTTTAGGGGAGAATAGATCACTTAGTGTCCCCAAAAACTGATGGGCCCGTATGTTGGTTTTTTCTTTTTTTTTTTTTTTTTAAATAATTATATATTATATATTATATATTTTCCTTGACAACATACAGTGACCCTACTTTAAGTTTGCCAGCCTCCAACCTGCTGCAAAAAAGGGGGATTCTTGGCTTAACAATAAAGGCATTGGAACAAAGTCCACATGTACTACCCCTCTTCCGCCACCGGGAGTCACTGTTCTGCCGCTCTGCGTCCTCTCCTTGAAAGATCAGCCTCAGACTGAGCACTGACAAAGCCTGCTGTCTATAACAGCACAAAGGCGCGCCCCTGTATGACGCCGCAGGCCCGCCCCCCCCCCGCCCTCCTGTCTGGACGGCGCGAAAAACGTCAATAAGACGTGCGCGCGCACGTATGCCGGAAACAGGAGGAACATGGAGGAGCCGCGCTGCTGGAGATCCAGGCACGCAGAAACAGGCGGCAGATTCAAACCCCCGGCCAGGTAGGACTCTCTCAAGGCCCCTAGGGATCCTTACTAGCCCTAGGAAGAAACAGCAGGTTAGCTAGCAACACATATTTAAACAGGGGGGCCTAGTGATGGGGGGAGAAAGGGTGTCATCCTGTCTTTTAGACATAGTGATCACGGTTGCCCATGCAGAGCATACTTAGGCTATCCCCCCTTTTAGGTTACCCCGGGGAGCCTGCTGTCGAACCAAGTCCCGCAGGCTCCCCCTTACCTGCTCCATGCTGCAGGATGTTTGACCAGCAAACTGATCCAATCTTCTCCCATCTCCGTGGGTAGCGTAGTAGACCTTCAGGCCCTGGGGTCCTATGAAGGTACCCACTGTCCTGGACCTATATAGCACCCTGGCAAACAGGAACTTTATGGTTTTGCAAACTCCAAGTCCTGGGCCCAGGGTCCAGCCCTCCAAAGAGGAGCATTATAGGCAAAACCCCACGGTCTGGGGCCCGGGTACTGTCCACTTTGGCACTGAGGCTCCTTGGACAGATCCGGTTAGCCCGCCCTTAATCCCAAGGATGTGGAGCAAAGCTATTCCGTGACCAACACCTAAGACACTGGCGAAAAAACTGAGGGACTCCCTCTAGGGGAGGGGGTTATATAGGGAGGGGACTTCCTGTTTGAAGATTGCCAGTGTCCACACCTGAAGGTACTCCATATAACCCACATAGTAATGAATATGCCGCTCTGTGTCCCGTGATGTACGAGAAAGAAATCACATGGTCCTAAGTAATTCAGACTGGTATCGCGACTCCAGCGCTGTGAGTGGCTGGAGCCGCAATGTCACTCCCACACGTGTGCGGGAGACTTATTTCCGGGAAGGTCCGGAGGCTGCCGAGCCTTAAGTCGAAAATCCCATGTGCTCATGCGCCGCTGTATTCAGCGGCTCATTACGAGGGGAATATCTCCTAAATCGTAAGGGTTTAGGAGATATTTTTTTTACCTACAGGTAAGCCTTATTATAGGCTTACCTGTAGGTAAAAGTAAAAAAAATAACTTTACAACCACTTTAATGCATCCTATGCATTAAGGTGAAAAAACATCTGATGGTTACCCCCCAGAGCCCCCCCCCCCCCCGTTTTACTTACCTGAGCCCTGGAAAGTCTGCATCGTGAACACGCTGGATCTTTGCCCGGGCTTCTCAGCCCTTTATTGGATAGATTGATAGCAGCGCAGTCATTGGCTCCCACTGCTGTCAATCAAATCCAATGATGCCAAATGCAGGACCCGGGAGTGCGCCCGCAAGGTAACACCCTTGATAGAGCGCTTCCCAGAGGGAGTTATCTGAGGCGGAGAGAACCGTTGGACCCCAGAAAACGCAGTTCGGGGCCACTCTGTGCGAGCTGCACAGTGGAGGGAAGTATGACATGTTTTTGTTTTATTTAAATAATAAAATCTAAACCTTTAGTATCACTTTAAGCTGATGGCTTCAGTCTGCTGCAAGCAGGAGGAAGTCTTCGCTTCTGACTTTGTTACAAAACTGGGCTGTATAGTTTGATCACAGGAGAAGTTGCTGAAGGAGCTTCAGACATTTGTAACCTGCACAAGCATTGGGATTTACATAATAGTGTTATCTCTGCATCGCATACTAGCACATTATGAAAGATTTGCTTTAAAACGAAGCCCTCTAGCAGGGTGCTTTTACCGCTGCAAAGGCTTCCATCTTCACCTGATCTTCTGGGTTTGCGGGCTTCAGCTGTTTGACTGGCCAAGCCATGGTGGCGTTGTTCCCTTACATGCGCATGGGAGTTTTCGTCCACGGCTCTGCTCTCTCAATGAACAGCACGCCATCCATTTGAGAGCATAGTGCGCATGTACCAGTGACGCCACCAGCTGCTATTATAGTAAAAATCAAAATGGTTCACATTCAAGAGACATTTACTGTACCTACTGGTAAGCTTCATTTTAGTCTTACCTATGGGTACAAGTAAACAAATTTACCACCACTTTAAGGAGATCTTGTCCCCTCCAGGGTAAAACCACACAATAAAAAAGACATGTAAAAAGAAATAAGATCGTACTTACCTTTCCAGCAACTTGTGTCTTGAAAGAGTGCTGCAACACTGCTGCTTAACTGCTGCAAGTATTTGACCAGTCAGATGGGTCACATGCATGTATCCCCCACTGCACACAGTGGTTCCTCCCACTGGTGTGTGTGTCCTGTATCGAGGTACTAACCAGCGTGATGAACTACGGCATGCAGCGGGAGTAGCAGGTATTCCACACACCAGAAAGAGTACCTGCAGCATCACTGTGTCAAGACAAAGGCAACTGGAAAGGTAAATATATAGTGCATATTCTTTTTACACGGATCAGTTTTGCCATTTTGACCTAGTAGTGACAGGATCACTTTACTAAAATATATATATCATTTTTATTTTTATCAACTTGCCAGATACCTTACTGGTTCGATCAGCTAATTTGTTTACTTTAAGTTATCTAAGATTTAATTTTCAATGTTCTTTTTTTTTTTTCAGGGTCTGGGGTTATATGCTGCTAGAGATATTGAAAAGCACACTATGGTGATTGAATACATTGGAACCATAATACGCAATGAAGTAGCCAATAGAAAAGAGAAGCTGTATGACTCTCAGGTATACTATCTATGTAAAGTAGTTTTACGTAAATGTTGAGCCAGTGCTTTGAACTCACTCTTGGTATATTGCAAGTAAAACCTGATTGGTGCATGTTTTTCCCACAAGCAACCTTGTTCAAACACTTTTTGTTGTTTCCCAGTGGACACTTAACCACTATAGAACATCCTCTCTGTCTGGAGGACCAGGGCTTAGAAAAGTGAGAACCCTAGGGATGTAACTGCATAGGCACAGACTTCAGCTGCCATATTTATGTGCTGCTCTGTGAGGAAATCCCATCCATAAATAGAGGTCGATCGATATGGGTTTTTCTATGGCCGATGCCGATATTTAGAAATCGCAGTGGCTGATAGCCGATTTATGATGCCGATTTTTTTATTTATTTGTTTGGGCCGATATGTTAGGCCGATTTCCCCCCCTTTCATCTCATAAAAGCTAACAGTTAGACCCCTTTCACACTGGGGCGTTTTTCAGGCGCTTTTGGGCTAAAAATAGCACCTTTAAAGTGCCTGCAAAACTGCTCCCCTGCAGTCTCAGTCTGAAAGCCCGAGTGCTTTCACATTGAGGCAGTGCACTGGCAGGACATTAAAGAAAAGTCCTGCAAGCAGCATCTTTGGAGCGGTGTATACCGCTCCTCCACCACTCCTGCCCATTGAGATGAACGCCTGCAAAGCGCTTCTGCAGTGACGCTACATGGGAGCATTTAACCCCCTAATTAGCCGCTAGCTGGGATATAAGCACCCCGCTAGCAGCCAAATAGCGCCACTAGAATGATGGTCCAGTGTTTAAGCAGCGGAGTTCTACGGGAAAATAATTAACAGTCAGCAGCTACAAATACTGCAGCTGTTGACTTTTAAAATATGGACACTTACCTGTCGTGGGTGCCCACAATGCTGGCACCCGAAGCCGATCTCTCCCTCGGGTGCTTCCACCACCATCTTTGGTAAGGGAATCAATCAGTGCACTTGTATGTGTAATTTAGATATAAAAAAAAATTATATTATTTATAATATATATAAAAATCTAATACACAAAAACAGGTAATGAAAACTTTTGGACAAAAAAAAAAAATGGGCTAACTTTACTGTTTAGTTTTTTATTTGTTAAAGCATATTTCCCAAGGCGTCTTCCAGGACAGCCCTTGAGAGATGGAGCTCCTCCCCGGACAGGAAACACATCACCACCAGCTCTTTAAAAGGCGGTCCCTCAGGCATCTGGTCAGTTTTTATGTGTTTCCTCAGTCGGAGGAGACATGTCACTGAAGGAACCGTCTTTTAAAGGGGGAGATGGACCCAGGAGAGTGTCCATCACGCAAGGGCTGTGCAGCTGGTGTTCCCCTCTTACCTCTAAAACCTCTCCGTGGCCACGGGTTCCCTCCGCATGAGGTCTGGAGTTCCCCGTTCCCCCTTCTCTCCGGAGTCCGGCGAGGGAGTGGGCAGCGTTGACGGGCATGGCGTCGGTGGCCGGAGATCTTTCTCTTCGCGGCAGACGCTGGGACCCGGAGGACGCCGGGCGTCACCTCCGGCGAGATGCGCGTCATCGCTGTGCGCCGGAAACACTGGTTCCGGTTTTCGGCGCAGAGACTGGGGGAAGGCCGAGGCGGCGTTTTCAAAGGCGAAAGCATGGGCTGTGGATCGCCTACGAATGGAGCACCATGGAAGCATCCCAGGCTTCAGAGGAGTCTAACGCCGCTTCATCACAGGTAGGCTGGCCTGGCCAGAGCCTTTTTTTTCCTGTGTCTATTTTTCACCTGCTAGAAGGGGGAGTTAGGAGTTCAGGGAACTTCCTAGAGCTCCGTGGGCACCTTAGGATGGGGGAGACTTGCTGCATAGGCACTAAAAGCTTTCTATATATCTTTTTTGTTCTATAGAGGGCCCAGAAAAACTTAGCACAAGGTCCACTTACAGTGACAATATAAAGTGCCCTACGTGTAATGCTAAGCTGTCATCTACTTACACTGAATCCCTATGTGCCCCTTGCACTACAGCGGTAGTAAACAGGAGGGATTCCCCTCTTACCAAAATTTATTTTAGAGATGCAGTCTACCTTTCAGTCCTTCAGGAAACTTATAGCAGATATGCAATTTCCTTTAACGGTTAGACAACCATAGGTGCCCACCTCTCCTACTCCAGTAGCATCAGGATTAGGTGAACCTGTGGAGAAGGAGATTTCCCTTAGAAATTCTGACCCGGATTCCTCCCAGTCAGATTCTGGGCAGGCGAAAGGTCAGGATGACTCCTGCGCACCCACCCTATTCAATCTCTCCCAAGAGGAAGTAGACGAATGGGTAGGGGATATTCAAAACTCACTCTCATGTCATGATAAAATGTATCAGGATTTAAGAAATGGAAACCTAAAATTATTCCCAGTACATAAACTGATGTCAGATTCGGTACGCAGGGAATGGGCAGAACCTGACTGAAGAATTGAAAAGGACCACAGTACAAGTTTGCAACTAGCTCCAAAGCTGGATACCCCGCTAGCGAAGGTGTCAAAACACTCAGACTTAGTCTTGGATGGCATGGGACACTTGGCGGATCTGGTGGATATAAAAGGGGGATGTTATCCTCAAAGGATCCTGGGACACAGCTATGGCCAACCTTAAACTAGCCCTAGCAATGACGTGTGTAGCCTGTAATTTTGAATTCTGGCTTAAACAATTAAAGGGACACCTGACGGCAGGTACCAATAGAGTAGAGTTGCTGAAATCCTTTCCCATGCTTTTTAAAGCAGTAGGATTTGTCGCAGGTGCCTAGATGGAATCTGTAAAACTTTCAGCCAGGGCAGCTTCGCTATTGGTTGCAGCCAGGAGGACTCTTTGGCTCAAACATGGCCGGGCGATACCGCCTCTAAATTACGCTTATGTAGCATTTATTTTTTCAGGTCAATTCTTGTTTGGCACCCCGCTAGATGAAGCGTTAGAACGCACAGGTGATAAAAAAGACTTTTCCTAAAAGAAAAAGTCATTTCCCAGGACGTTTTTTTCATCCTTTTAAGGGACAAAAGAAAGCGGAATAAGGGAAGCCAAACAACCCCTGGGCGGCACAAGGAGGCAAACAAAAGGCAATAGTGCTCTTTAACCCTCCTGACAAAAATCCCAAGCCGCAGTGATGCCAGCATCCAGGTGGGAGGAAGGCTGAGGGGAAGGCCAAGGTTTTTTCTCGCACACTTTTCTGGTGCAGAAGCCATCAGGCAAATATTGCCTGATCTTCAATCTACTCTAAAAAGATTGTTTCATGGCTAGAATAGATCTGATGGATGCCTACCTTCACATCCCTATCAGGAGCCCCAAAAATTCCTCCACATAGCCATTAAGGGGGGGGAAAGGGTCTACCACTTTGAGTCAAGCGCTCCCCTTAGGCCTCTCTTCATATCCGAGGTTCTTTACCAAGACCCTAGCAGAAACGCTGGCTCTATTAAGACTCCAAGCCATAACAGTTATCCCTACTTGGATAACTTCCTGTTCCTGGCATCAACAGGCCATCTGGTGGTGGAGAAACCAAAGCGTCCAAAGTCTGCTATGGAACCCCCCGACTGCGTGCATCCTAACTACGGACGCCAGCAACCGGGGGTGAGGAGCCCATCTGAATGGACAGTGGGTACAGGGCACTGGGAGTCGCCTAGAGAGGAAATGCTCGTCCAATTACAGAGAGTTAAAGGTCATAGCCAAAGAAATCTCAGCATTCCAAAGTCAGCTCAGACACCAATATCTACAGGTCAGATAACACAACCTCTGTAGCATACCTAAACAAACAGGAATTAGGAATGCCACCCTGATGTGCATAGCACAAGAAGTTTGTTTAGGCAGAGAAAAAATCTGGAGTCGCTATCAGCAATCCATCGCAAGGGATCAACCAGTGGCAGTCAATACCCTCCAGAACGCATGGACGTTCACTCTGGCTTATGCCTTCCCGCCTCTACATCTCTTACCGAGAGTCCTCTCCAAGTTTAGGACAGAAAAGACTTCTCTTATCCTGGTAGCAACTTTTTGACCAAAAAAAAAAAGCGTGGTTTTCACTTCTGCTATCTCTAGTGGATCGACCAACTTGGATGTTACTGTACAGTCAGGACCTGCTATCCCAAGGTCCAGTACGGCACTCCAATCCAGCCATGCTAAAACTAGCGGCCTGGTATCTGGAATAGACGTCCTGAAATCCAAGGGTCTATCGGCCAGAGTGATTGAAACTCTGTTACAAAGTCGCAAACCAAATACCAGCGCAATTTACCTGAAACTCTGGAAGAAATTTAATTTCTGGCTAATAGAAAATGGCAAAAGAGAATACGATTCTCCACCAATATTGGAGTTTTCTACAAGAGGCATTGACAAGAGTTATCTTTAAGCACGCTTAAAGTGCAAATTGCTGCCCTACCTGTCTATATACAGCACTCCTTACAGTAGGGCCTGCTTATTAATTGCAATGCAAAGCAGTTGTTTACCAACGCCCGGCTCCATGCTGTAAATTTACGGCATGGGACCTGTCTATTATGTTGGATGCAGTCATTAGGGATCCTTTTTGAGCCAATTTCAGAGGCATCCTTAAAACTGATTATTTTTAAATATAGTCTTTCTAGCCGCCATGACTTCTGCTCGCAGAGTCAGCGAACTCCTAGCTCTGTCATTCAGAGAACCATATGCAAATACTAGAGGATAGAATTATATTAAAAGACTGACCAGTCATTTATCCCTAAAGTTACTGTTTTCTTTCAAGAATCAGAACTTCATACTTCCTTGTTTTTGCAATAAACCTGCAAATAGCAAAGAGAAACTACACTGGCTAGACGTCAGAAGAGGTCTCCTTCCTATCTGGAAGCGACTAAAAATTTAGAAAATCAGAAGGGAAAGCAGGCTTCAAAAGAAACAAGAGCCAGGTGGATAAGGTGGCCATCTTGGAAGGGTACAAAAACGTTGCGCTTGGACCCTCCACAAGGCTTGAAAACACAAAGAGCCGGTGTTACCTCGGAGCAGGTATGTAAGGACACCACGTGGTCAAGCATGTCCACGTTCATTCGACACGATCGATTGGACGTCTTAAAGTGATCAAGATCAAACCTTTGGGAGGAAAGTCCTCCAAGCAATAGTCCCACCCTAAACTGGGGAGTGCTTGCTCATCCTCTCAAGGGCTGTCCTGGAAGACGCCTTGGGAAAATCAGAGTTAGTCTTACCGGAAACTCTGTTTCCAGGAGTCTTCCAGGACAGCACGTTCCCACCCTATTTTTTTGAGGTAGGTATATATACATGGATAATATAAGTTGTTTGTATGTATGTTAATAACTGTATTTCAGCTCCGTCCTTCGGTTCTTGGATTAAAACTGACCAGATGCCTGAGGGACCGCCTTTTAAAGAGCTGGTGGTGATGTGTTTCCTGTCCGGGGAGGAGCTCCATCTCTCAAGGGCTGTCCTGGAAGACTCCTGGAAACAGAGTTTCCGGTAAGACTAACTCTGATTTTTTTCCCCAAAAAAATGCGTTTGAAAGACCGCTGCGCAAATACCGTGTAACATTAAATATTGCAGAAATCGCTATTTTATTTTCTAGGGTCTCTGCTAAAAAAAAATATATATAGTTTGGGGGTTCCAAGTGATTTTCCAGCAGAAAATACAGGATATTTACTTGTAAGCAACAAGTGTCAAAAAAGGTTTAATGGTTAAACTGAGAACTCTCCTACACAGAGTTCAGTTCATTGATAAGTAGCAACATTGTATATCTGTTCATAAAACCTGGCAGGCTGCCCAGAGACAAATCTAGCTCAGCGAAGCTGGCCCCCCTACAATCAGCACAAATAAAAACTCAAGTGTGTTTCTTTAGTGCTACGTTTGTGCTGTTTTGTGCCGCAAAAAATTACGTTTGTGGTGCTTTTATTTTGAAGATATTAGCAATTGTTTTTTCCAGACTATGACATCATCTAGCCCCCCTACAACGCCCAAATGACACAAAACTGGTCTTGTTGGTTAGTGCTACATTTGTGCTGCTAATATTTCCGTTCTGTTTTTTATCGTTTTTGCGTTATTAATGATTTATTAAAGGTCACCAAAGGTCACACAGCCCCCCTACAACGCCCAAATGGCACAAAACTGGTCTCATTGGTTAGTGCTACGTTTGTGCTGCTAATATTTTTATTTGTGCTGTTATGCTTTTAAAGTTATAACAGTTTATTTATTTTTTTCAAACCCCACTCACTTTGCCCACCTTACAATCAGCACAAATAAAAACTCAAGTGTGTTTCTTTAGTGCTATGTTTGTGTTGTTTTGTACTGCTTATATTTCCGTTCTATCTTTTATCATTTTTGCATTATTTGAGTTATTAAAGGTCACCAAAGGCCACAGAGCCCCCCTACAACGCCCAAATTACACAAAACTCGTCTCGTTGGTTAGTGCTACGTTTGCGCTGTTTTGTGCTGCTAACATTTTTATTTGTGCTGTTATGGTTTTAAAGTTATAACAGTTTATTTATTTTTTTCAAACCCCACTCACTTTGCCCACCTTACAATCAGCACAAATAAAAATATTAGCAGCACAAACATAGCACTAAAGAAACATTTGAGTTTTTATTTGTGCAGATTGTAAGGGGGGGGGGGGTGACTGGGGTTTGAAAAAAAACAAACATTTTTATAACTTAAAAACCATAACGGCACAAATACATTTTTTAGCAGCACAAACCAGCACAAATGTAGCACTAACCAACGAGACCAGTTTTGTGTCATTTGGGCATTGTAGGGGGGCTGTGTGACCTTTGGTGACCTTTAATAAATCATAAATAACGCAAAAACGATAAGAGATAGAACGGAAATATTAGCAGCACAAACGTAGCACAAACCAATGAGACCAGTTTCATGTCATTTGGGCGTTGTAGGGGGGCTGTGTGATCTTTGGTGACCTTTGATAAATCATTAACACAAAAACGATAAAAGAAAGAATGGAAATTTAAACAGCACAAACATAGAACTTAAGAAACACACATGAGTTTTTATTTGTGCTGATTGTAAGGTGGGCAAAGTGAGTGGGGTTTGATAAAAATAAATAAACTGTTATAACTTTAAAAGCATAACAGCACAAAAAAAATATTAGCAGCACAAACGTAGCACTAACCAATGAGACCAGTTTCGTGTCATTTGGGAGTTGTAGGGGGGCTGATTGACCTTTGGTGACCTTTAATAAATCATTAATAACGCAAAAACGCTAAAAAATAGAACAGAAATATTAGCAGCACAAAACAGCACAAACGTAGCACTAACCAACGAGACCAGTTCCGTGTCATTTGGGCATTGTAGGGGGGCTGTGTGACCTTTGGTGACCTTTAATAAATCATTAATAATGCAAAAACGATAAAAAATAGAACAGAAAAATTTGCAGCACAAACGTAGCACTAACCAATGAGACCAGTTTTGTGTCATTTGGGCATTGTAGGGGGGCTGTGTGACCTTTGGTGACCTTTAATAAATCATTAACACAAAAACGATAAAAGAAAGAATGGAAATTTAAACAGCACAAACATAGAACTTAAGAAACACACATGAGTTTTTATTTGTGCTGATTGTAAGGTGGGCAAAGTGAATGGGGTTTGATAAAAATAAATAAACTGTTATAACTTTAAAAGCATAACAGCACAAAAAAAATATTAGCAGCACAAACGTAGCACTAACCAATGAGACCAGTTTCGTGTCATTTGGGAGTTGTAGGGGGGCTGATTGACCTTTGGTGACCTTTAATAAATCATTAATAACGCAAAAACGCTAAAAAATAGAACAGAAATATTAGCAGCACAAAACGGCACAAACGTAGCACTAACCAATGAGACCAGTTCCGTGTCATTTGGGCGTTGTAGGGGGGCTGTGTGACCTTTGGTGACCTTTAATAAATCAATAATGCAAAAACGATAAAAAATAGAACAGAAAAATTTGCAGCACAAACGTAGCACTAACCAATGAGACCAGTTTTGTGTCATTTGGGCGTTGTAGGGGGGCTAGGTTATGTCATAGTCTGGAAAAAAAACAATTGCTAATATCTTCAAAATAAAAGCAGCACAAACGTAATTTTTTGCGGCACAAAACAGAACAAACGTAGCACTAAGGAAACACACTTGAGTTTTTATTTGTGCTGATTGTAGGGGGGCCAGCTTCGCTGAGCTGACAAATCTCTCCTCCACGGGAAACTTCAGGCAACTTGCATTGACTTCTATTACAGAAGCTTTTTGCAAGTCGCGCTGCTGAAGTTAAATCGGCTTTTTTACAGCACAAATCGGCCGATGCCGATGAATTAACCACTTGTCATCTGCCCACAGTCAAATGACGGCGGGCAGACGACTCCATTGTTCTGACATCACGTCATATGACGTGATGTCCCTTTAAAGCCGCGGGCGCGCGCGCGTCGCCGGCGGCGCGCGCACCCGCCGCTCTGCGGGGATCCCATGCGAGTGCCCGGCGGCAACGATCGCCGCCGGGCACACGCGATTGCTCAGTAACTGAGCTGGGACGTGCAGCTCTGTATGTAAACACAGAGCTGCACGTCCCTGTCAGGGAGAGAGGGGAGCGGTTGTGTCCCTTGTACATAGGGACACAATCGGTCACCTCCCCCAGTCACCCCCCCTCCCCCCACAGTTAGAACACTCATAGGACACACATTTAACCCCTTCCCCGCCCCCTAGTGGTTAACCCCTTCACTGCTAGTCACATTTATACAGTAATCAATGCATATTTATAGCATTGTTCACTGTATAAATGTAAATGGTCCCAAAAATGTCCGAAAAGTGTCCGAAATGTCCGCCATAATGTCGCAGTCCCAATAAAAAAATCGCAGATCGCCGCCATTAATAGTAAAAAAAAAATAAAAAAAAAAAAATGCCATAAACTATCCCCTATTTTGTAAACGCTATAAATTTTGCGCAAACCAATCGATAAACGCTTATTGCATTTTTTTTTTTTACCAAAAATTTGTAGAAGAATACGTATCGGCCTAAACTCTATCCATAAAGCATAAAAGGAGAATGCAGAAAGTGTGGGCGGGGCTGATAGACCAGCTGAGCATTGACTGCAGTTACATTGGCGTGGCTTTCTGTAGTCCCACCCATGGCTGGGTGAGAACACTACTGCTATTTTTAAGGTGCCGTGGTTTAGCATTGTCATCTTGTTGCAGGAAGCCAAATGGACCAGTTCACGGACTGGCAGGATCTCCAGTTAAGAACTGAGGAAAAATACTTCACACATTAAAATAAATTGAGAAATCCAATCACAAATGCCTGCTGCAATATATAGTACATGTTTAAAGCGGTTGTATACCGCTGGTGGTTGGTTGTGTTTTTTTTTTCATACTAGCACATTATGTGAAACCTACTTTAAAAAGCTGTTCCAGCTCCGCAATGTCAGCACTGCAGGGAGTCCCATCTTCACTCGTCTTGCTTCTGGGTTTGCGGGGCTCTGTAACTGGCCAGAGCCGCAATGACATAATTTCTGCCGTTCACGGTACAGGGTTCTGAAGGAACGCCACGGATGTCTGTTCCTTCAGAGTGTATGCACCAGTGACTTCATTGGCGGCTTGTAATGTGAATATCTCCTAAACCATGCAAGTTTAGGAGATATTTACTCTACCTATAGGTAAGCCTTATCATATCTTACCAATAGGTAAAAGTCAGTAAAAGAGGTTTACTTCCTCTTTAAATTTGGATTTACCTTTTAGAACGAACTAAAAGCACCCTTCTGTGTAGTTTTGTGATCTGTATATTAGTATTATTTCAGTATTCATTCTAAAGCCATGTTTGCCTGAAACTTTTGTTGCAGAATCGTGGTGTATATATGTTCCGTATGGACAATGAACATGTAATTGATGCCACATTAACTGGAGGACCTGCAAGGTTTGTAATGCATCAAGTTCAGTTTTCAAGCTCTTTGGTACTCTGCAGTAAAGCTAGCATTGTTTTGAGTAGTAATGCAGAAACGCTGTGCTTGGCTGCGCTGTGAGTTTTTGACGGGTTTAAACACTCAAAATGTATTTGGCATCACTAAACAAGTTCTATCTCAGCCATTTATGGATGATGTGTTATATATAATTTAATCATTAAAGTAGATCTAAAGCACTGTGTAAGATAAACAAATTGTCATTGTTTTTCTTTTCTTCATAAATTACTGTTTTCGACCTTTTTTCCCCTCTCCTCATTTGCATCTCAGTGCTTCCGATCTGGTCTAACCACTTACTTTAAGCAACTTACTCCAAAATTAGCTGCGTATCAGTTTCCTAATGGTGGCAAAAGTGAACGATGCCTGCATTATGTGTGTCAGCATGGCTGCTTGTATTCTCCACAAGAAGTGCATGTGACAAACTAGGAGCAAGGACCTTCATGTCTGGATCATTAAGTATTCTTTTAATAAAAGCTGAGAGTTAAAAAAGTAGTTAAATGACTTTAAAAAACACATTAACATCCATGGGCGTCCGCTGAACTTTTTTCAGGGGGGCGCATAATTTTAAGGTCATCCATGCTCGGTCCCTTTTTTAAAATGTCATGAAGGGGAGGGGCTTAGTCATTATCACATAAAGGGTAGGCATGTAAAGGTTTAAGAGACCTGATGCAACTATCATGCAACTAGGAACTTTAAATAACAATATCATAAAAAATTGAGTCCCCCCCCCCCTCAAGGAAATAACCCCCAGGATCAGTGCCAGTTTCTGCAATAACAATCTCCAGCTTTGCTGTCAGTTTCCACAATAAAAATCGCCAGCATTGGTGTCAGTAGCAACAATAATAACCCCCCATAGCGGTGCAGATTTCTAGAATAAAAACTTCAGCATCTGTACCAATGTACATAATAATGACCCTCAGCACTGGTGTCCGTTTCCTCACTCAAAACTCCCAGCATTTGGTGTAATTTTTTGCAATAATTGCCCCCAGCATAGATGGGAGGATATCAGGTTAGATACTTCCTAATGGCTCAGTCCCTATGAACAGTAATGGATAATGGCCAACAGCGGCTCTAATTGAATTTGTCGTGCCACCGCCTTGCTTCCTGCCTGCTGTTTTCCTCCCCGAGAATCATGGCACTGATTTCTAGGGGGGGGGGGGGCAAACTCCCTCCCTTGCCCTATGGAGCGGACGCCCATGTTAACGTCTTTAACCTTTTATGAGATTTTAATGTTTTTAATGATTTAGATCTTCTTAAGGTATAATCTCTAATCCTGTGCAGGCCCAGATCACTATACGTATGTTTTTGAGTATGCCAACAGTGGTGGTCATGGTACATTAAAGGATAAGTTCACCTTTTAACAAAAAATTATAAATGCATATTTTTTTAAAAGAAAAATAGGTGCATTTGCTATTTTTTGTTTTAGGAGCCTGGAAATCATTGCACCAGCGATTAGCAGATTGGTGGTTCCATACAGGTCTCCGACTACCAGTGTAAGCTGTCTGCCTGTACATCGTACAGATAGGCCGTTTATTCACTGACCGGAAGAATCAATGAACTACCACAGCGCTCAACTGCACCAAGGTAGTTTTTCGAGAACTACAAGCCAACAGCCACCAAGGCTGACAGTAGTTCACAGAACACCCGCCTCGCTGCCTTTTCTTTAGATGGTGGCAGCAAGTGGCGGGAGAAGATCACCCACTTGATGCCAATACGGAGGATCGAGAGGGTGCGGGGGGCCAGTGCATGTGTAACATGTTACACCCTGAATATGAGTGTAACATGTTACAAAATGTCAACCTATCCTTTAATCTGTTTGCCTCATTTAACCCAGAATAAGGGTACAGATACACTTTAAATGTTGCATATACTTGTAAGTGACCGTATCAAACATGCTGCCATTGAGGACCAATTCACACTCACTTGCGCTTAAATGTTTATACATTTACATCCAATTTAATTGTGTTTTAACAAGCGCTGTCATACACTGTTGATGTCCATTGACATGCATGCACAGCGTTGGTGTGAATAGGACACGTTGGAAATGTATTGTTTTTCAGAACTCCTTCCGTTGATCTGCGGTTTACAGCTGCACTAAAATGCAGATCAACGCACAGGAGTGAATTGGCCCTGGAACTACATTAGGACCGTAGGTCTTTGAGCCGTAGTCCATCTTTCCTTTAAATTGTTGATAATGGTAATGTACAAAGCCAGTGGTTGGATATGAACATTTTGTACAGCGATATCTAATAACAATTTTCTCTACATGCCTTTTCAGGATGTTCATGTAACCACTGGCTTTATTTTATACTGTACTTTTTGTGCAACAGCTAGTAATGCTGATCTTATGTTTTTAGGTATATTAACCATTCATGTGCGCCTAACTGTGTGGCTGAAATGGTAACATTTGAGAAGGGGCATAAGATAATTATCAGCTCCAATCGCAGGATACAAAAGGGTGAAGAGGTATTGTATTTTATTTTATCATTTTCCAGATAAGTAAAAGCACTCAAAAAACTGACCTGTCCTTTTTTACTGGAAGCCTGTTATTTCGCCCCATCCTATAAAAGTGCTCAAATTGTTACCTGTGAGCAAGGTTGGCTTTCTTATTCTCCGGCACTTTCCTGGTTACAGCCTTGCCTTTAGGCAGAATCTTTGTAAGCCAGAGACTGTGATTGGCTTATTTACACCAATCATGAGCAGCAGCAGTAGCTAGGAAATAACTGCAGAGCACCAATCCTGCCTTATAGGTATTTAAGTGTTTTTATTGACACATTGCTTAGCATGCAGCAAGATAAATTCAGGGCTTGTGACCGCTTTAAAGCTTATCTGTTATGGTCTTTGGTCAAACCACTATTTTGATGTAAACTTTTGGCAATGTTTTTCATGTCACAAATAAAAAAAATTGCAATTTTTTTCTTCCTAATAATTACCCGCTGGTACACTGGGAAAAAGAAAAGTAATAAGCCCAGCGCCCTTATAACCCACTCCTCTACCCAGCATCTCATTTTTATTTTTTCCACGATTCCTAGGAGGGTTGGATGCCTTAACTTTAGCTTGGATGAAGAGAGATCTAATTTTCTTTTTGCTAGCCCTCTAATATTGGTGACGTCAGTCAAGATCTCTTTGCTACACTGCTTTTTTTTTCCTGCAGCGATTTCCTTCCAGACTCCATGTTCAGCCCTGCTGGAGCTGGTCACCGCACTGGAGGCTGTACACCCATAGCCTGGCATATGTCTTTTGGGCTCTGTGCTCTACATTTTGCATTTTCCAGGCCTGAGTGTACTAGTTGGTCATGCAGCACCTTCTGGGTCCAGTGCCATGACAAAACTTTACAGGCTCGTATTAGAGTAAGATTAATTGGGTTGAAGCTCATAGAATTACCTCACTGTTGCGCGATTTTAAATGTCCTGGTTTTACTGTGCTACAGGTTAAGACTGAGGGAAGGAGTGCTAACAACATTCATTGAGAGTTATTCTTCTGGGTGCTTCATGCTCTTTTTCTTTTTTTCTTTTTTTGCCCTTCAGCCTGAAGGAAGCATCACCTGATTACTGCTCCTGCTTTTAAAACTCCATGTAGATCTCCAGTATTTTCTTGATTTCCTAGCACTCTTAGAGCTGTTGTATTATATTTTTTTTAAACAAAAAAATAAGGACCTGTGTTGCAGGGCTTTTGTTCACTTCAAATGGGTTTTGCATCTTCATTCTAGTCAATATCGATTGACTAAAGTCAAATAAAAAAAATCGTTCTACTCTCCTGCTATGTGCAGTGATATTGCACAGAACGATCGCAATCCTCCTCTTCTCTAACCCCCCCCCCCCCCCGCTTCTGAACTTGGCTCCTCTTCCTTCGTGTGTTCCCATTGAAACCCTTGCTCTATAGACGCACACAGAGGATCTTAGCCCAGCCCCCACTTTCTCTTCACTGTATTTGCTGTCCAAGTCTTTTGTGAAGCGGAAAAGATGCAGCCATTCGCAGTGCTGGATCTCTTCTCTCTTCCTCTTCACACAGGGCAGGGGAAGGGTAGAGGGAGAGAAATGTTTTAAGGTAAAAAAAGGTTTCATCTTTAGTATTAAGCAGGTTAGTAGGTGGTTAATTGCAGGTCAGACACCTGTCATTTGAATTCTGAACGATCTCAGAAGCTTCAGAAAATGTCAAACCCATGTCATTGACACAGGCTCACAGTAAATACCTTTATTTATTGGCTTTCTTGTGATGAGATCTGTTGGACAGCTTTGCCTTTGGTGAAGTTTTTCTTAAAATAAAATCCCACCCTCCTGACTGTAGCCCAGCTGGAATAATGCTTACCTTCCTCCCAGATTGGTGCTCTTGCCTACAAAACCGTGTCCGTTGGCTCCCTCTAAACAGTAAATGTGTTTCTCAGCCCCATTTATTCTTGTGGGCAAGCCTTACTCAAAGGGATTGTTGGAGGTCACCATACGTATGGCTTACCCATTGGTGCTGCAGTGGGCAGTATAGAAATAAGCTGTCCAGGACCCTGCTTAAGGAAAGATCGCTGGATCGGGTAAAAGGTAAGAATTGTCCTAGGTTAACTCCACTAAAGAGGAAGCTGTACGCAATAGTTTAGAAGCGCAATTCAGGGACCAGGATGAAGCCATCTCTGAATACCCACTTAGGGATTATTATGTCCTTTCTCCTCTCACTTGCTACTGCACTGGCTATTAACCACTAGCTGCCCTGCCCAAGACTATTCTGAAAGCAAAGGTCTGAAAAAAAAAAAAAAGATTGTTGCAATTTTTTACCCAATATTTGCACAGCTATTTTTTAAATTGCTATTTTTATTATGCACAAAAATATTTTTTACCCAATTGTTTGGTAAAATGTAAAAGATGTTGCGAGTAAATATCCAACATTTCACGCTTTAAAATTGCATACTTTCATGGAATGGCGACAAACTATGTTCATTTCCATAGGCATGGCTTTAAAAGCCTTTTACAGGATACCAGTTTATACTTACATTGGTGGTGCAATCACCATTTACATATGCATGAGCATGGGGGACACTTTCAATTGTTGTATTTAATAAATATATACTGTATTTATTGGTGTATAACAGGTACAGTTTACCCTTTATTTTCAGGGTAAAAAAGTGACTGTGTGTTATATGCAGGGGGCTGTGGAAAGTTTTTTCCTGAAGCTTCAGGGTGTGTGTTATACGCCGATAAATACGGTATATATATAAAATACTATTATTTCTTTTTTTGCCCTGTTCCTTTTCTTTTGAGATGTGTTGCTGCCATTCATTTCATTTATCAGTTTAAACATTTGGAATGTTTCCTGTTGTGAATAAAATATGGGTTTGAGATTTGAAAATCATTGCATTCTGTTTTTATGTAGATTTCACACAATGTCTCAATTTTTTGGGAATTGGGGTTGTATATAGGAATAGACACTTCCCTCTAAAATGTAGTACTTATGGTGTAATTCTACCCTGATAAGCTTGGGTTTACCTCCCTAGCCCAACACTTATAACTACTTCACTCAGTATATGTAAACTTCTTGGCAATGGATTTAGAATGTTTGTATGTACGTGCCTTTAAAAAGTATTTATACACCTTGGAATTTTCCACATTTTGTTATGTTACAACCAAAAACACAAATGCATTTTATGTGATAGATCAACACAAAGTGGCACATAATTGTGAAGTTGAAGGAAAATGATAATTGTTTTTCAATTTTGTTTTTTTAAATATATAGCTGAAATATGTGGCGTGCATTTGTATTCAGCCCCTTTACCCGATACCCCTAACTAAAATCTAGTGCAACCAATTGCTTTCATAAGTCACCTAATTTGTAAATAGAGTCCACTCTGTGTAATTTAATCTCTGTATAAATAAAGCTGTTCTGTAAAGCCCTCAGAGGTTTGTTAGAGAACCTTAGAGAACAAACGGCATCATGAAGGCCAAGGGACACACCAGATAAGTCCAGGGATAAAGTTGTGGAGAAGTTTAAAGCAGGGTTAGTTTATAAAAATAAATATCCCAATATTTGAACATGTCACTGAGCACTGTTAAATCCATCCAAAAATGGAAAGAGTATGGCACAACTGCAAATCTGACATGGTCATCCACCTAAAGTAAAACGGGCAAGGAGAGCATTAATCGGAGAAGCAACCAAGAGGCCCATGGTACCTCTGGAGGAGTTGCAGAGATCCACAGCTCAGGTGGGAGAATGTGTCCACAGGACAACTATTAGTTGTGCACTCCACAAATCTGGTCTTTATGGAAGAGTGGCAAGAAGAAAGCCATTGTTGAATGAAAGCCATAAGAAGTCATGTTTGCAAGAAGCCATGTGGGTGACACTGCAAACATGTGGAAGAAGGTGCTTTGGTCAGATGAAACCACAATCAAACTTTTTGGCTATTAAAGCAAAACGCTGTGTGTGGAGAGCTAACACTGCACGTCACCCTGAACATACCATCCCTACTGTGAAACGTGGTGGTGGCAACATCATGTTGTGGGGAATGCTTTTCTTCAGCAGGGACAGGAACGCTGGTCAGTTGATAGGAAGACGGTTAGAGGACAAATACAGGGCAATCCTAGAAGAAAACCTGTTAGAGTCTGCAAAAGACTTGAGACTGAGGTTCACCTTCCAGCAGGACGACCCTTTACATGCAGCCAGAGCTACAATGGGATGGTTTACTTCAGATCAAAACATATTCATGTGTTAGTCAAAGTCCAGACCTAAATTTAATAGAGAATCTGTGGCAAGACTTTTCTGTTCACAGACACTCTCTCCATCCAATCTGACAGAGCTTGAGCTATTTTGTAAAGAAGAATGGACAAAAATGTCACTCTCTATATGTGCAAAGCTGGTAGAAACATCCCCAAAAAGACTTGCAGCTGTAATTGCAGTGAAAGGGGATTCTACCAAGTATTGCTTTAGGAAGGGCAGAATACAAATGCATGCCACACTTTTCAGATATTTATTTGTAAAAATAAAATTGAAAAACAATTATTTTCTTTTCCCTTTACAATTATGTGCCACTTTGTGTTGGTCTATCACATAAAATCCCAATAAAATACATTTGTTTTTGGTTGTAACATTAAAAAATGTGGAAAACTTCAGGGAGTATAAATACTATTTCCATGCACTGTATGTAACAAATGCACATGACACGGTCCCTGTTCCAGATCTTTATGAAAGATATTTGTACTCCAGTGTTTTTTTTATGAGTTTATTTTATGTCTGAACATTTATGCACTTTTCCATTAGAATTGATTGCTTTGTGTCTTATCTTTTCAGCTCTGTTATGATTATAAGTTTGATTTTGAAGATGATCAGCACAAGATCCCCTGCCACTGTGGTGCCGTTAACTGCCGGAAATGGATGAACTGAAAGCATTCCTTGCTACTCCATGGTTTTACTTGTCCCTGAGATGTGATTAAATGCTGGCAAAATGATACATTTGTGTCTTCAAAACCTGCTTAGCAAGTGAAACTAGATGCTGCCTAAGGAGGAGGCCACTGTCACGCCTCTCTGGTGTTCTGACCAGGCAGCTGGTTTCTGAGCGAGTCCAGTGCTTTTGCTTCGTGTTCACTGAAGAAAAAGTTTTACTGGGTCAAGAAACACGTCGGCAAGCGGGCAAATACCTGAATGTAAGACTGAGATCACCAGCGAAAGAAGATGCCCAGCGTGCTGGCCACAGCCTTATATGAAAAAGGGGCAGGCCCTCTAATAAAGAAAACTAAATAAATAAACGTAGACACCACTGAACAAGGAATGTACTGAAATGACTTCCTTAGGGATAGAGCTAAGGGAAATAACTTGCACTAAAATACATTTAAAATACTTGATTCCATGAGTCAGTTTATTGTAGTTTTTTTTTTATTTCTGTAAAATAAGAGAAACTTTTTGTATTTATTATTGGATAACTGAATGAAGCTATTTTTTAAAAGAAAAAAAAAATAGAAGAAAGCCAAGCTGCTGCTGTTACTTGCAGAATTAACAAAAATGATGTTACTTTGTACAGCTGTGTAAATAATTTGAAAATATAATACATTATAAAATAGTGATTGACCAAATGCTACCAGACTCTGCAGCAGTTTGGGTGCTAATTTTGAAAAAAAAATTAAGATAGGGATGTTACAATGTGATTTTTTTGTATCATATAAGAATTTATATTTTTTGGTTCTTACCAAAAAACAAAAAAATAAAAATGAATAAAAAAGTTCAAGTTTAGAGAAAATTGTGGTATTTTTGTTTGAAATTTGATGGCATGTATTTTTTTTTTCTTTTTGGTTTAACATTGATCAAGTTTGGTCCTGCTTGTTTTTGTTTTCACATTTCAAGTCAAATTGTAACATCCCTGTTCTTTTCGAGTCAGGTTCTTTGTGCTTATATTTTTTGATAACTGTGAATAACTGCTAAAACTACCCAAATGGAGGGCTCTGCTTTTTTCTTTTCTTTTTTTTTTCTTTCTTTTTTCTCCTATTGGCTTACATATAAAAAAAGGAAAAAAAATGTCAGGTTTAGGTCATCGGTTAATGAATCATTTTGCTATTAAATACAAAAGATTAATTGTAGAATACAGTACTTGCAACTGCAGAACTTTGGAGGTAGGGTTTGGAAAAATTAATTTAAAAAATTTGTAAGAATTTTTGTTTACATTTCTTAAAAAAAGATACAAATTGTGCTTGCTTGTAGAAAGTTTGCTTTTGAATTTTTCTTTTTTTTTTTCTTTTTCTTTTTTACTTCAAATTCCGGTACTGACACTTCACAGGCTGAATATATATAAAAAAAAAAAAAAAAAAAAAAAGCTTTTTATTTGTGTGCACAATGGAAGTCGACTGTATGCTCTTGATCTATTCAGTCACACAGTCTTGAACTTGTAATGTATATGGCATGATGTATTTTTTATCGTACAAAAGAAATGAATTGTATATATTTTTTTTTCTCTTGGTAAATAGCTGTATGAAATTGTTTCTTGAATATTTTTCTTCTTGTAAAATATCTCAACATCCTACCAGTATTTGTCCTACAGTTCATTTTTTTTCTGTCCTGTAAAATAGTATCTAATGTTGGCAAAAAATGATTTTTGGAGTATACAGAGTGTTATGGGTTTTGGAATTTGTGGAAGCAGATTTAGAAGATCAGCATTTACAAATAAAATATTTTACAACTATAACCTTTTGTGTGATCTCTTTTTCAAGCTACTTGTGAACTGCAAAATGTAGATTAATTACTGGTAATCACAAATGCACTAAATGTTTGTAGACACTTTGGCTGGTTACACACGGACGGACTCTGTAATGTGCATCTGTCTGCTCAGCAGGGGATCTCTCTGCTGAACAGGTGGATGATAGGTCCGTGTCTGCTCCGCTATGCAGTGCGGATACGGACACAGCCCTGCTGTTCTCTGAGGTGGTCGAATGCAAACGGACCGCCCGTCCATTTTCATCCGATCCACCGGACGGATGGGGAATAGACACCTGTATTTGTCAGGTCAGATCGGACCGGCTCGTGGGAAACCAGCCTTATCCATCAATACCTTAATAATGAGCTTGTTGGACATCTCATTCCAGAAATAGGGCAAAGAATGAATAACACAGCCATACAATCTCCACTGACAAGTCATTTTAAATGATTGTGCCCTTTCAACTTTATGGCAACAGTTTGAGGAAAAACTGTTTCTGTTCCAGCAGAACTGTGCCCCTCTGCACCACTGTGGTGTGCATTTGTATTCAGCCCCCCTGAGTCAATACTTTGTAGAACCACCTTTTGCTGCAATTACAGCTGCAAGTCTTTTTGGGGATATCTCTACCGGCTTTACACATCTAGAGAGTGACATTTTTGCCCATTCTTATTTGCAAAATAGCTCAAGCTTGTCAGACTGGATAGAGAGAATGTCTGTAAACAGCTATTTTCAAGTCTTGCCACAGATTGGGTCTGGACTTTGATTGGGCCATTTTTAACACATGAATATGCTTTGATCTAATTGTAGCTTTGATCCATTGTAGCTCTGGCTGTATGTTTAGGGTTGTCCAGTTGGAAGGTAACCTCTGCCCCTCAAGTCTTTTGCAGACTTGAGAACAGGTTTTCTTCTAATATTTAAGAAATACAAAAAACTGCGCTATAAACCAACATGTGAAAAAGAAACTGTGAAAAGTGTCTTGATATATATATATACACCACATTAAGTGCATAAGTGTAAATAAACCATATAATATGCAACATAAAGAATCTAATTGCTGACAATGAAAGTGTCAGACAAAAGTTGAGTCTGAATCAACTTTTGTCTGACACTTATTAAGATTTTTTTCTGACATTTTCCTGGCAAATCGCTTCTGGCAGAAGTGGTGCAGCCTTTTTTTTTTTCTTACAGGGCCTCAGCGTGGCCCAAGGGGCAGGGAGGCAATTGCCCCCGGGCCATTCTGATGCCCTGTAAATAAAATTAAAAAAAATGCCACAATCAGCCAGAAAAAAGTCAGCCCAGTCCGCCCCTGCTCCACACTTGCCCTCAGTTATTTTCCAGGCGAGTGCAGATTTTGAGGGCTGCCCTACATTATATAGTTCTCACTGGGTGAATCATAAGGGTATATGACGTAATGATGGTTCCTCTTTAACTGCTTGCCGACCGCCCACCATCATATTACTGCGGGAAGTCGGCTCTGCTGGGCGAGAGCTCGTAGCTATACGTCCGCTCTAAAGCGGCCACTAGGGGGCGCGTGCGCCACCCCCCCGAGTCTGGTGGGCACGATTGCCGCCGGGCACATGCGATCGCTCGTTACAGAGCGAGGAACGGGAGCTATGTGTGTAAACATAAAGATCCCGGTCCTGTCAGCGGGGGGAAACTGTGATCTTCTGTTCATACAATGTATGAACAGAAGATCAGTGATTTCCCCTAGTGAGGCCACCCCCCCCATACAGTTAGAAAACACCCAGGAACACACTTAACCCCTTCCCTGCCCCCTAGTGTTAACCCCTTCACTGCCAATGGCATTTTTATAGTAATCCAATGCATTTTTATAGCATTGATCGCTAAAAAAAATGCCAATGGTCCCAAAAATGTGCCAAAAGTGTCCGAAGTGCCCGCCCTAATGAGGCAGTACTGAAAAAAAATGCTGATCGCCGCCATTACTAGTAAAAAAAAAAAAATATTAATAAAAATGCCATAAAACTACCCCCTATTTTGTAAACGCTATAACTTTTGCGCAAACCAATCAAACGCTTATTATGATTTTTTTTAATGAAAAATAGGTAGAAGAATACGTATGGGCCTAAACTGAGGAAAAAAAAATTTTTTTATATATTTTTGGGGATATTTATTACAGCAAAAAGTAAAAAATATTGCGTTTTTTTCAAAATTGTCGCTCTATTTTGGTTTATAGCGCAAAAAATAAAAACCATGATGATCAAATACCACCAAAAGAAATCTCTAGTTGTGGGGGAAAAAGGACGCCAATTTTGTTTGGGAGCCACGTCGCACGACCGCGCAATTGTCAGTTAAAGCGACGCAGTGCCGAATCACAAAAAGTGCTCTGGTCATTGGACAGCAATATGGTCCGATGGTTAAGTGCAATGTGAGGCTTCACAAATATAATTATACATTTCATCAGTAACAAATAAAATTTACACAAGTGCATACACTGCTTGCTTACTGTGCAATGGGCTGGTTCTGAGTCCAGTCCCATACAGCACCATGGGGATTGTATTTTACTTTGATTGCTCACTGTTTGCCATATCGTTACAGTACTACTGCCTGATCTGAGATGTAGCCCAAAACTAGTTCTAACCAGGAGAGGGTTCTATGAATAAGAGAATAAACCCAGCAGAATGTTGGCCAATGCCCTGACAGTGACTTCGATCTTCGACCCCCACGATAGTTTATAGCAGAAGCCAATCTGCTAGTCCTGAGGACTCGATGTCCTCCAGTAATCCAGCGATCATTGGCAAAACACTCAGAATTTACATATACTTTCCCTCTATAGGGAAATTAGGTAATACTATAAACAATTATGTAAATTCCATAAATATATCCCATAGTTTGTAGACTCTATAACATTATGGTAAACCAATAAATATACGCTTATTGGGATAACATTTTTTAGCAGAATACAATACAGAATTTAATTTTCCACCTTTTTTTGTTTATAGCCCCAAAATAAAATAAACACAGCGGTGATTAAATACCACCAAAAGAAAACGAATTGATGGGAAAAATTATATACATTTTATTTAGGTACAGCGTTGTATGACAACACAATTATCAAAAGTAACAGTGCCATATCGAAAAAAATAGCCTGCTCATGAAAGGGGGTAAATCTTCTGGAGGTCAAGTGGTTAAGACCCTGCACCTTCTTTACTGCTGTGTTTACAAACATTTGCCCCATTCATAACCAAAGAAGCGCCTCTTCCATTGTGACTGGGCAGAATGTTTGTAAGCACTTCTTATACTTGTGATGGCTGGGATTGGTTCACAGCAATCACAAGGTACAGAACCACTGGCATTGTACATCATGATTGTGAACTGAGCTTTCCATCCCCCCTACAGTAAGCAACACTCACTAGGGCACACTTAACCCCTACAGCGCCACCTAGTGGTTAACCCCTTCACTGCCAGTGACATTTTCACAGTAATCGGTGGATTTTTATAGCACTGCCACTGTAAAAATGAGAATAGTCCCAAAAATTTGTCAAATGTGTCTGCCGTAATGTAAAAAAGTTAATAAAAATGCCATAAAACCATCCCCTAAGTTGTACACGCTATAACTTTTGCGCAAACCAATCAATAAACGCTTTTTTTTTTACCAAAAATATGTAGAAGAATGTGTATCGGCCTAAACTGAGGAAAAAATCATGTTTTTTTTTTATATATTTTTGGGGGATATTTATAATAGCAAAAAGTAAAACAGAATTTTTTTCAAAATTGTCACTTTTTGCTTATCGCGCAAAAAATACAAAATGCAGAGCTGATCAAATCCCACCAAAAGAAAGCTTGGTTTGTGGGGAAAAAAGGACATCAAATTTTGTTTGGGAGCCACGTCGCACGACCGCGCAATTGTCAGTTAAAGCGAAGCAGTGCCGAATCACAAAAAGTGGCCGGTCATTTAGCATTAAAATGGTCCGGGGCTTAAGTGGTTAATGTCATGGGTTTTAGGCAGGATTTGATGAACCTTCCTTGAAGCAGATTTACCCCCATTTACTATAGAAGGTGCTTATTTGATGTTGTGCATAAGAACATTTTAGCAGATCCCCCTCTGTGTCTGACTCCAGTACGTTTCTATGACAGACCTGGAACAAGCATGCTGTGAATGAGCATCGGGACCATTTATCTTTATACTTTTTCCAGGTCGGTATCAGAATGCAATTCAAGAGATTTCAGCAATGGCAGCCATACACTGAGCCATGTTCATCCGATTCCTGATGAACCCTTAAAGCGGAGGTTCACCCTAAAATCCATTTTTTGACAATGGGTCCAGCATACTGCTAACATCTGCAGTATGCTGTTTTTTTTTTTTTCGGTACTTCTCTTTATACGAGGCCTTGTTATCCAGCGGCGAGCGGGCAATTGTGCGGGCAGTAGGCGTTTCTAAGCGAAGACGAGTTGATTGACGGCTGCTAAAGCGCGTCACACCTTCCGGAAATACCCGAAGTGACACTCAGGCGTTAACGGCGCCTGCCGTGTAGAGCTGACTGCACAGGCGCCGTAAACACCCGAGTGTCACTTCGGGTATTTCCGGAAGGCGTGACGCGCTTTAGCAGCGCGTCAATCAAATGCTCTTCGCTTAGGAACGCCTATACCCGGAAGTAAACCCCCCGCTCGGAGCCGGACAAAAAGAGCTTGTATAAAGATAAGTACCGAAAAAAAAACACAGCATACTGCAGATGTTAGCAGTATGCTGGATAGATATAGCTAATGTTATTTTTGGAACGAACCCCCGCTTTAACACTGCCAACACCGCTCTTTTCCCCATAAGTTGAACGCTTGATTAACTTTTGTTCAGGGCCGTACTGGGTATAATGTCATACCGGCCCCTTAGCATTTTTATACCAGCCCAACCAAATAACGTCATTATTTTCTTGTTCATAAAAGAGAAAACTATGCATTTTAAATCACATTTGAAGAGTGTATTATATATAGATACGAGACATGGAATTTATAAACTGCACCAATTTTTTACTGGCAAAAATCATGTAATTTACTGGCACAGACACATTTTTTACTGACAATGCAATAAAAGTGCCTAAAATTGCAGTTTTCAGTGCAGATATCAATATGTAAGCTATAAACATGTAGCTAAAGCTATTAGCAATGTGTTTAAGTTAAAAGTCTAAAAACATATTTCTCCATTTACATGAAGGTCAGATTAACCACTTCCATACCAGGCACTTAGACACCCTCCCACCCAGACCAATTTTTAGTTTTCAGCACTGTTGCACTTTGCGAGGTCATCCTACACTGTACCCAAACTAAATTTGTATCATTTTGTTCCCACAAATAGCTTTCTTTTGGTGGTATTTGTTCACCTCTGGAATTTTAATTTTCTGCAAAAAAAAAACGAAAATGTTAAAAAAAATTTTTTTGGTTTCTGTTATAAAACATTGTAAATAAGTATGTTTCCTCCATTACTGATGGTACTGCACTGATATATAACCCCAACCAGCACAGAGATCCCCCATATATCATGAGTCTGCAGGGTTCCCCTTTACAGTGCAATGGAACTCTGACAAAGGGGAGAATTGCAGATCATGATCTAAGCGGGAACACCGATATAAAAGGGGGGCACTGGTGACCAGAGACCTCACTTATATCAGAGTCTACGGCATTCCCCTTTACATCAGGGTATGCAGCGTTGCACTGTAAGGTGGAATCCTGCAGACTATGATGTAAAGGGTAACTCTGCGAATGTGGAGAGGACTCTGGTGACTAGAGACCACCTTCCACAGAAAGAAAACACTAAGGTAAGGGGTTAATGATATAAGGGGGAAACCTTTATATCAGTGCCCCCTTACAATTTTGTACTGACTCCCCCTCAGACTGGCCTGGCGGCGTGGTCACCGACCTCTCAGGTGCACCGCGGAGTGTTCTGTCAGTGGGCTTTAGCTTGGTGGCTTTTGTTTTTCCCATAGTTTCCTCTTCACAGTCCACACATCTGACTTCTCCCATGATCCCCATCCTGGCGGCACTCCCACTCTTGACTCCTCTCCAGACGTGATATAAGAAAAGAGATGATCAGAGGCTGCGGATGGGACTTATATAGCGCGGCACATGCGAACTGAATCACTTCTGGGCACTCGTTTTTCTCTCTCTTGACATCAGAAGAGCAGAGTTTTAATCTGTCTTCTGAAGGTCAGGTGGTTTTCCTCCAACCGAATGCTGGTTGGTAAAGCGTTCCATAGTCTGGGACCTTGGAAAGCAAACCTTCTTTCTCCTTTGGATTTGTATCTTGCTTTGGGTACCTTGACCAAATTTTGGTCGGTGGATCGCAGAACGCGATTGGGATTGTGGGCTTCTATTTTTTCGCAAAGATATTGCGGGGCCTTCCCATGGATGCACTTATGGATCAGACAGTGCTTTAAAAGCAATTCTGTCTTTTACTGGCAACCAATGAAGGGATCTTAGTGAAGGTGAGATAGATTCCCAGGGTTCTTTCCCAGTCACAAGTCTGGCGGCCGTATTTTGAACGGTTTGCAGACGAGTGATTTGGTACTTGGGGAGTCCGAGGTAAAGGGCATTTGCATAGTCCAGTCTGGAGTTCACAATTGTTCCCACCACGACTGCTACGTCTTCTTTGGGAATAAATGGAATAAGTCTGCGTAGTAGGCGCAGCAGATGGTAAGATCTGCTGACTACTGACCCTATTTGTGCGTCCATTGTCATGTGGGTGTCGAAGATGACTCCGAGACTTTTGACTTTGGAGCTAGGGGTGATGATCTGGCCAAAAATGGGCGGAGGAGTCCAGGTTGTTGCCAGTTGACTCTTGCAACTGGCATGAAACAGAAGAAGTTCTGTTTTGGAATTGTTGAGTTTGAGATAATTCTTAGTCATCCAGTTTTCTATCAAAGAGAGACAATTCTCTAAACTGCGATGATGATCCTTTTTATTGCAGATGCGAAAATATAGGGACGACAGGAGAGATCAGAGGCTGCGGATGGGACGACAGGAGAGATCAGAGGCTGTGGGGGGGAGGACAGGATAAGTCAAAGGCTGCACGGGGGGGGGGGGTCAGAGGTTGCGGATGGTACAGGGGAGGTCAGAGGCGGTGGGGAGGGGGGGGCAAAGGAGGTGGGGAGGGGGGCAAAGGAGGTCAGAGGCGGTTGGGGGGGGGGGGAGAGGCACAGCACACATGAGATGTGCCATTGCGTCACTGCGCATGCACCCGCCTTTCCGAAAATTGCCAAGTGTGTACGGGCTTTCCCGAGCACGGCTAACTTCGAAACAGCGCTGGCGACTTTTTTTTTCAGGCACCGATGTCCTAACAGCGCCTGTGGCCCCAGGGGCAGTCAGTCAGGCAGCCGGCCTACTGGGAAATTTCCTGGTAGGCCAGTCCGGCCCTGCTTTTGTTGGGCCTACAAACAGTCTCTTACGCTACATCTCATTAACACAGTTAAACTCTGTATACCCGTACATTGGAGGAAGAGTTCACCCCCCCTGCATCTCTTAATGGCTACAAAGGGTTGGGAGAATTGCTGAAGTGGAAGACCTAATACAACAAGCAAGAGACTCCCCAACGAAATTCCATAAGATATGGGCCTGCTGGATCCACTTTAAAGAATTTGCGGAATACCGCACCATATCCGCCACCATACCATAGCTTAACCTGGGGGCAGACATCCAGCACAGGACAACTGTCCACAGATACACACATTTCAACCCCACCCCACCCCTCTCTTCCTCTCCCATAATAAAAAAAACTTGAATGTTTCGAGTGATTCTCAAAGACCAGTTTGAATAACACACTCACCTTTAAGCCTAGCTTAGAAAAGGAGCATATCTTCAGTACCCCATCCCCGAGATGATGCCTTTAGATATTGGTGGGGCAAGAGTCTTCGTGGAGTTACTAGTTTTGGGTAAGAGGCTTGACTGGGTGCCCACCCTCTCACAGATTGATCCCTCTACTTTCTCAATGTTTTCCCAACCTGTTTCCAAGGTACTGGGGATTTGCAGGAATATGTAAAGCTTTAACCTACTACTGTTACGATTTTCTACATTTTTATTGATACCTAGTTTGCAATGTTATCAGTCACATGCATTTTACTGTATAACTGTATGTTTACTTTCATGTATTCTGTAAAACCTTAATAAAAACCTTAACAAAAAAAAAAAAAACTTGTTGAAATCTGCTGAGAATTTTCGGCCAAACAGCGGCTGCATCCAATCAGATGTCTTATGTGCATACGGTAGGACATCTTATCAGAGTAATAATAAAATTGTAGGACTGTATAGCAGACATTGTTATCTTTTAAGCATTGAAAGAAAATGTTGCATGTACAGTGGCTTACTGGGGGAAGGGAGGGAGGCATGCCTTTTAGCAAGTAGATAATGGTATAGAAAGCTTGAGTAAAGTTATGAACCTGCAAAGAGCAAGGTGTTCACAGATTCTCTTGGCTATTAGACTTATTTTTGCATTCCCTGCATTAAGGTAAAAAAAAAAAAAGAAAAAAAATATTCCAGTGCCTGCATCAACCCCCCCCCTCCTATACTTTACCTGAGTGCTCACACTACCTGCCAATGTGTCTATTTGTAGGGGCTCTCTCATGCTTTGCAGAGGCAGTGAGGGCCATTGGCAGTCAGTCAAATCCTGCGATGGGGAGGAGGGGTCCGAGCTGAGCTGTCTGCGTCTATGGACAAAGACGGCAAGGTTTTGAGTTAACAGCCATAGAAGCAGCCGCCTATGGTGGCACACTGAGAAAGGGAGGAGCCAGAAGTGGAGTATTGGGTCCGCTCCACTACACAGAGCAGGTAAAATAACATATTTGTTAAAGTCCTAAGTTTTTTTGTTTGTTTTTTTAACATCTGTAGGATCATAAAAAATAAATAAATAAAGAAGTACACACAACTCGCTGGACCCAAAACAGCATTTTCTTTTACTTTATCGTGAATATTTTGAACCAGGAGCTGTGAACAGTCTATATGGGTTTAACAAAGCCAATCACTGGTCCAATGCTTTTCAGGCTTCTTTTCCAAAAAAAAAAAAAAAAAAAAACTCACATTTTCTACCTGAAAAAAAAAAAAAATGTGCATTTATGATTTATTTTATATTAAAGTGAACTTATCCTTTAACTCCAAAGTAGTATGATCCCGTTTAATTTCAGTGCACTACAAATTGTTTGCAAAAATTGAGTTCTACGTTAAAAGTTTTTACAATTGAAACAACAATCTGATGAAATGAAAAACAAACAAAAAAAGTTATATTTACACAATTTTATTAGAAATGCCACAAGCCATGTAAAATATATCTAATGTCACTAATAACGTAACAAGGTGTTCAGAAATCCTAATGCCGCTCCTGTGATTGGATTCTTTTAGCTTTTAAAAGTATTTAAATACTTTGACAATATACTGTAAATACTGTAAAAAGGTAAATAAAAAGTCATTTAAAATGGTTAAAATTGTTTTTCATGTACCAAATAAATTTCATGAACATTTAAAACAAATAAAAATTCTTTACACCCTCTAATGCTTAGTGACTTGCACATTAGTAATGGGAAGCGTCTTCTGCTATGCGGACAAGTATGTGCTGGCTGCCTACATGCGTCAGTCCAGCAATATATTCTGTAAAATAGTTCCATATTAAAAATAGCAGCATACGGCACGTCACGCCATATAGAGTCCATGTAGTCTTTGCAGGTCGGAAATGTGAGTGTGACACGTTAGCTCTCCATGTGCCACTGCTGAGATGGGGACCCGTCGCAGATCGCCATGGCGACATATCCCTTGTGACTGAGGGAGTCAACAAGCTTCATACACTGGCCCACGGACACTTGGTACAGCCGATTGTTTTTCTGCGTGTAAGAAAGAACGTGGTCAGTATTGGACACCTTCTGGATTAAGTCATGAAAAAAAAACAAAAACATTGCAGCTCATAAAACAAGTTGTACTCAAGTAATGTCCCAGCTACACGACCAGCAGAGACTTAATGAAATGTTCCCTGGAAGCGGCAGAGGATGGAATTACTGAAATTAAGTAAAACAAGAGTGGAACTCGGCACTAGAGCACTACTCTCTGGAACATGTGTGCCAATCTCAATGTATTTTTCATTAAGAAGCTCCTGGCTTCCTTTAAAAGAAATTGGCAGCAATGAAAGTTAAACGAGCACACTTTATAAAAACTGTCCAAGTCTTACGATTTGTATTAATAACCCTGAGAGGACAAGTATAGTGAGGGGTAGATTCAGGTAGGACTTAAGCCGGTCTATCTCGAGATGTGCCGCCTAAGTCTAAATTTGTGCCGGAATATCTATGCGCTGTACCCACAGAAATAGATACGCTCCAAAATAGGCTATTGCCGATCAGCCTAACTTGCCTACGCCTGCACATCCTAGGCGCACATTTATTACGTCCGTACCATTGATTTCCTATGCAAATGAGTGAGAAACGCTGATTCCTGAACATAGGCCCGTTTGGCACAGGCTAGGCGTGGTGCGCCTAAGCTGTTTGGCCGGCCTAAAGTTATCCCTCATAAAGCAGGGATATCTTTGCACCAGACTTGCTCAAGTCAGCTGGAAAGCAGCTTCAGTAGCACCGTTACAGACGAGCTGAGAACCACACTTGCAGGACAACACATGGCAACCGTGGTCCTAGCACTAATGGGTCCCCTGCCACCAGGGCCGCCATCAGAGGGGTACAGGCAGTACAACACTGGGGGTCCCCAGGGGCCCGGATGGGAACCCCCTAAAAAAAAGGAAACTTTTTTTAGGGGTCCAGAGGCCACCAGGGCCCCAGAAGGCAACCCCCCCCTTTTTTTTTTATAAAAATAAATCAAATAAAGGGGGATTCCCATCTGGGCCCCTGGGGACCCCCGGGCCCCTTACAGGTGTACTGCCTGTACCCCCCTGATGGCGGCCCTGGTCTTAAGTCTCCATTGCTGTTATGAGGGCTGACATCTCCTGGGTGTTAAACCCATCTCACAGCAAAAGTACCTTCCCTGGGGAATAAAACTGGATGTACTTTTGCATCGGCTGGGCGCAAGTTGGGCCGGTGTATCTCTGCAAGTTTGGCCGGCATAGTTGTGAGCATGCTCACAAGGGAACGAACGTACTGAGCATGCTCCGTTCATGATACACCGGGCGTAAATCACTGCTCCACGTTCAGATCATCATTTGCATAAGGTCACACCCACTTCCACTTATGCCGACTAAATTAAGTTAGGCTGGCCCAAAGTTAAGCGCAAGTGCTTTGTGAATAAGTCTACTTGCCTGCCTGAGTTACTTTGGCGTAGCGCAAATGAGATGCGCTATGCCGGAATAAATATGCGCCAATCTACCCGAGTGTATATTTATGATGTATTATTGCAGTGTTTACCCTGAAGCAGTGCTTTTCAACCAACAAAGTATAAGGGCCTCAATTGCAGCCCCTGATGTCACCAAAGGGCCATACATAATGTCCAATATACAAAGGAGACACACCAAGTCTAGGTTCATTTCTATGCGGCTGCGCTTGATGCGTTTTTCCGTGAATTTTTAAACCAGCGTGTTTATGCATTTTTGCATGCAGTTTTCATGCATTTTGCTTTTTTCCCCCCACTCTTTAAAAAGGCACTGTAAAACAGGCTGTATATAGCTGTTTGCCAAGCAGGGGGCCATGAAGCCGGCCACCGCATCCTTAGCAACTGATGAGTCATCAGCTGTCAGCGGGATTCCCCGCTGAATGTGAAAAATAAAATAAACAAAAATAGAAAAAACGGCATAGAGTTCAACTCCAGGTGCATACCAGGCCCTTTAGGTCTAGTTTCGATTCGGAAGGGACCCCCACACCAAAATGTAAAAGAAAACAATGGCGTGGGGTCCCCCCAAAATCCACACCAGACCCTTAACCAAGCATGCCGCCCGGCAGGTCAGGAACAGGAGACAAGCTCAACATGGGGGCAAGGTGCTTTGGGGCGGAGCGCTCGCTCATCCCCTCCCTTTCCTGACCTGCTGGATGGCATGCTCAGATAAGGGTCTAGTATAGATATTCTCCATTTCCCGTCCGAATCCATACTAGACCTAAGGGGGGGGGGGACCCCATGCCCTTTTTTTTCCCCCGCGACTTTTTTGCCGGCAAATATATTTTTTACATTCAGCTTTCAGCTAGGAACCCTAGCTGATGACTCATCGGCTCCTAAGGACACGGCGGCCGGCTTCCCATCCCCCTGCTTAGCAACCAGCTATATACAGTGGTTAATAGCCGCAAAACACCAGTTGCGTTTCTGGTGCAGCTCCATTGAAGTCTATTAGCCGCAAATCACAGGAAAAAAAAAAAATCCTTTCCAAAAACACACCGGCCGCAAAACACATAGATGTGAATTAGTACTATAGGAAACCATGGTAATGGACTGTAGTGCGTTTCTGCAAATCACACTAAAAAAACATATAGGTGTGAAGGTAGAGTAAAGGAAATGATGATCAGAAACTAGTAATGGATGCAGGTCTGGCATGATGGCTAGAATGAGGAACTTCAGATTTTCTTTTTTTTCTTTAATTAAAAGCCAGCAGTTACAGGGACACAGGAATTTAATTATTCCAAGATGACTGGGGCATCCAAGGCGAGAGAGTCTGCAGCTGGAATCAGAGAAGGCGAACATCCAACCTGTATTTCATCAATGAATACAGAGCTTCCTCCAATTGGATATGAAAGAGGTAGGCAGATAACATCACAATCGCCACCTCAGCCAATCAGAGGAAGCCTTGTACTCATTGATGGAATGAAATGTAAGGCTTCCTGTGATTGGCTGAGCAGGGCACAGTCCTACTCAGTTTTGTTCCGAGAGCAGAATGAGAAGTGTCATCCCACTGCTGGAACAAAGCGCTCAGTTTATATGCTGCTCCCAGAAGGCGCACCAACTTGGTCAATCAAAACCAGTCACAAGAAACCTGGGAGTTCAGCTTTAAGGTGGGATATCACTAGAACCACAGTAGGAATGGCCCACCTACTAAGAATAACCAAAGATATTGATCTGAAATGCCATTGGAAGAAGTCAAATTTGTGTTAATGTCAGAGACTGGTGGGCAGCTGTGCAAAATGTTCATACTTCTCCCACAGTATACCATTACATAGATCTAGTTTTGTTGAATACTTAATTGAAAAGACAAAAACATCACTATTATCTGTAGACACTGCTTGATTGAGATGTAAAAACGTTCCTGTCCAGATATGTTGAAAAAGTCAACACTTTCCATAAGGTTGGTAGTTATGATTGTCAGGTGTCCACAAACTTACTTACTATGTTAGTAATTGTGACTGCTAGATTGACTAAGAATTTAGGAACAGACATGCAGATAGTGGGCCAGATTCAGAAAGCATTTACGCCAGCGTATCTATACGCTGCGTAAATACTAAGAATAGCCAGCGTATCTTTTTTTGCTATTCAGAAAAGAAGATACGCCGGCTTTCTTCTAAGATACGAGCGGCGTAATTCGCTTACACCGTCGTATCTCAAGTTGCATATTTACGCTGGCCACTAGGTGGCACTTCGCGTAAATTATGTAAATGAGCCATTTACGCAGATTCACAATCGTACTTGCGACGGCTCGCCGTATTTTACGTCGTTTGCGCAAGCGTGAGGCAGGCGTAAGGTTACCCCTGCTATAGCAGGCGCAGCCAACATTAAGTATGGACGTCGGGACCGCGTCGAATTGTACGTCGGTTACGTCGTTTGCGTAAATCGTTCGGGAATGGGGCTCGACGTTAGTTACGTTCACGTTTACATTGAGAAAAAGCACCGTGATTTTGCGCATGCGCACTGGGAACGTCCACGGACGGCGCATGCGCCGTCCAAAAAAAACGTCAATTACGTGGGGTAATGATTCATTTACATGAATCACGCCCCCACGTCAGCAATTTGAATTGCGCGGCCTTACGCCGTGCACTTTACGCTACGCCGCCGCATATTATCTAGCAAGTGCTTTCTGAATAAGGCACTTGTCCATAATATTTGCAGCGGCGTAGTGTAAAGAGGAAACGCTACGCCGCCGGAAAGATACGTTTTTGTATCTGAATCCGGCCCAGTATGTCTAATATTATGTGTACAATGTACTTACACCAAACACCCATTGCTGTGATCCCCCAGATCCATGACACTTCATCAGACGAGGAGGATCTGAGGAACGAGTTTCCGACACATCCAGGCACAAAAGATTGCTCAGGATAAGCTCATGTTCCTCATTGTAAGTCCAGATCTGAATGGGTCAAACAAAACAATGACTTATTTTTTTGTACAAATTTAACTCAACAGAAAAATCAATAAGATGTCAGTTAAAATAAAATAAAAAAAGGCATCTAAATTGGCAGTTCTACACAACTCTGATCCATTTCTTTTTATAGGAGGAGTAATACTGTTAACCACCTGCTGCCCCACCACAGTACATTTACATATAATCACACACACAATTTATAGATACATACACACATATTTTATAATATATATATATATATATATATATATATATATAATAAAACAAATACATATACACATATTTACAGGTGAGGTAGATGGCACAAAACGACACTCTTCCTAGTGCTTGCAATCAGGCCTTCCCAAGGGCCATATATACAAATAAGTCCAAGGATCGCTGGTACTTTCCTTTTTGAAAAATGATTAGGTTATTTGTCTTTCCACACAATGGTTTAAGGCTTTAAAGCCTATGCCTTCTTCAGGTAGAAACAGGATATTATAATATATATGTATGATTTCTTGGCCATTTTGTTGACCACAACCAATACATTTGGAGAAGAGTCAACAAGGTCTATGATGAAAGGTACACCATTCCTACTGTGAAACACGGAGGTGGCTTGCTGATGTTTTGGGGATGTGTGAGCCACAAAGGCACAGAACATTTGGTCAAAATTGATAGCAAGATGAATGCAGTATGTTATCAAAAATACTGGGGGAACATTTGCCCTTATCAGCCAGGAAGCTGCGCATGGGACCTACTTGGACATTCCAACATGACAATGATCCAAAACACAAGGCCAAGTTGATCTCTCATTGGCTACAGCAGAAAAAAGTGAAGGTTCTGGAGTGGCCATCTTAGTCTCCTGACCTCAATATCATTGAGCCAATCTGGGGAGATCTCAAAACGTGCAGTTCATGCCAGACAGCCCAATAATTTACAGGAACAGGGGGCTTTTTGCCAAGAGGAATGGGCAGCTTTACCATCTGAGAAGATAAAGAGCCTCATCCAAATACCACAAAAGACTTCAAGCTGCCATTGATGTTAAAAGAGGGAAATACACTGTATTAAAGCGGAGCACCACCCCCAAAATCATACTTTGCTTCAGTAGCTTCCTTTTAATAGTGTTAAAAAAAATCCTGTGTGGAAAAAATGTTTTACTTGCCTGGAACACCCTGTTGCTAGGCAAAATTTCCTAATCTGCCTTCTTCCTGGACCGCGGTGGTTCTCCTATCCTACCTAAGCAGCACAGACTCCTGGGAAATGTGTGCGTATCTGTGCCGAAAAATTGCAGGATTTCCATGCAGGAAATTACGCGATTTAGGCCGTTTACCGTGCCATTTTCAAAAAGGGCACAAAGCCCTTAATATATCTATATATTATATAAATATATATTTTAAAATATTACAATTTTCATTTGTATGGATGTAATGACCCACCTTATCCAATCGCTGTATATAGACTGCTTGGAAAGGGGAGTCATTCAGAGTTTTATTGGAGCGTAGATTGTGTTATCACCATTGCAACGGGGTGGGACGTTTCTCCGTCGCCGTCTGTTGCCATGACAAAAGAATAAACAAACTGCGCTACGAGCGCCGTTCTACTGCATGTAGGTTACCCAGCACGCACCGCAGGCCGAAATCCAGGAAGGGAAACAAACTGGGCTTCAAATGCCCACACAAATAATGGATTCAGACAGATAAGGGGCACTTCGACAGAGGGCATCCTCTGTCGAAGTCGGAAGTGATGAAAAGAAGGACTTCTACAGCGCTGTGCAGGGTTCACCAAGTGCGGCTTCAGGATATTGTTGAATAGCGGTGATTACACACTTCCTTATATGTTCATTACCAAGTGATATAAATGTACGCAGTTCAGAAGCGGGGTGTTATGTATACAGGGTTACTTTATTAGAGCAGTATTGCAATATTTGGAAGATTGGGAGCTGGTGTAGGGTGCACTACCCACTTAACTCTAGAAGCACTTACCACTTTAGGACTTTTTTTGCCACGTCATTATTCATTTATTTATGCAAGGTTGGACACTTATCCAATAATAGTGCTGTTTTATCAATAGATCATTTTTGATTCTAGATATTGATATATATTTTAGTTTATGTATTGGATGATTGTTCATTTTATACTTTAAACAGCTGCTCTGCATATATCTTTTATCCTTTGTTGTGATATCAGGTTTTAACCATTGTTTATATTTATTACCCAATTGCTGGGTCTCAGAAGCAGTTCATTTATTTTCTTTTGTGCTAAAAGTGCACTGTGGGCTCCTTATCTTGTGCACCTTTCTTTGATAGTTACATAGTTAGTCAGGTTGAAAAAAGACACAAGTCCATCCAGTTCAACCATAAAAAAAATAAACAAGGGGGCGTGACCGGAAGCCGTCCTGGATGGAAGCCTAGACCTCCTGCTCTCTCACAGCCCAGCGTAAAGAGGCACTTTTGGGGACCTTAATCCACAGCTACATGGGCAGATCCAGGGGTGCCCGCTCCATGAAAGCCCGGGGATCCTCTCAGCCACCTCCGGGAACAGCGGTGAACCTCCGGTCCTTCTTTACTCCGCAAACCATGCCGCCTGTCGGATCCGACAAGATGGCGCCGGACTCCCTTGCGGCATGCTCGCAGCCACCTCCGCGGCTGTCCAGGTCAACCAGCTCCATACCCCGGACTCCTGAGGGACACCCGACGGCTCCGATCCACTCCGCGGACCTTTCATCCCCCTCTGGTGCGGTGAGTCCACTCAGCCCCGGCCATCTCGCCCTGTCAGGGACTCCACCACGTGGAACACAGGCCGCCATGACAGGCCTCCCCCCTCCGCACTACAAGCAGTGCTCTGGCGCTTTCCCCCATGTTTGACCCCTGCCTCCCAGAGACTGACCCTGGATCCCCCACGCCCTCGATCTTCTCAGAGGACTTTCCTGCCCTGCCAGCACCACTGTACCCAGCCGACCAAGCAGTACAGGGACCTGTGGGGATCCATGAGGCCTTCCTCCCCCCAACGCCTGCTCCACCCCCACCTAAGGCCCAGAGATTCTCACAGCAGCAGCCCCCCTGCCCCCCTGGAGCCCAGCATGCTAAACATACCTATGCCCAGAAGGCTGGCTCCCCTGCACCCCGGGCTTCTGAAGCAGACATCCATGCACCATCATCGCCCACCCAGGAACCATCATGGGGTGACTCGAGGCACTCTCCTACAGAACTAGCCTACCTGGCTCATGGATACGCCACTCCAAACCCCCAGCCGCTGCCGCCAGGTCCCCCCCCCTTTGTTTGGGCACCCACCGGTACCAGCAAGTGTCCATCCTGCGTCTCAGCAGTGGCATTCATACCTGCAAGCAATTCCTACTAAGGAAGATTTTAGACAGCTGATTGAGGAGGTTAAGTCGGCGTGTCGCTCGGAAATTCAGGTGCTCCAGTCAGGCATGAAGCACCTAGCAGACCGCGTAGAAATGGCGGAAGAAGAAATTCAGGAAACCAAGCTGGCGGTCCACAGGGCTCAACTTCAAGGTGCGGACCACCGCACCATGCTACGGGACTTGCAGCGCCACGTGGAGGACCTGGACAACAGGGGGCGCAGAAATAATATCAGGTTGAGAGGGGTCCCAGAGTCCGAGGACCAGGAGGACCTACAGAGTACGCTGCAGATAGTGTTTAACAACCTCCTAGGAGAACCCCCCACCTCACACATTGAGATGGATAGAGCTCACCGGGCACTGCGCCCTAAAAATGCCACCTCCAAACCCAGGGATATCTGTAGGATTAGCTCCTACCCCCTGAAGGAGGAAATCATGCGCCAGGCCCGCTTGGCGCGGAAGGTGATGCTTCAAGATGTGCCAGTGCAGCTATATCCAGATCTTTCGTGGATAACTCTACAAAAGCGCAGACTCCTGCAACCCCTGCTGCGGGCCTTGCAAGATGAACATATCATATACAGGTGGGGATTCCCCTTCAGCCTCACAGCCAAGCATCAGGGCAAGTCGGCCATCTTGAGATACCCGGAGGACCTCGAAGCCTTTTGCGATGTCCTGGGGATTCCTGTCCCCCAACTCCCGGAGTGGGACCTCGTTGCCACCCCGCCGGCCCCACCAGTAACTTGGCAGAAAGTACCTCCGTCCAATCGTCCCAGGGGTAAAGACGCACCCCGCAAGACAACTCACCGCAGAGGCACCTGAACTTCGAGACCCCCCCTCTATTGAGGTGTTTTTGCTGCGGTTCTTTTTCTTTTTGTTTGGCAAATATGCCCTGGACACCCCTTCTTTTTTTTTTTTTTATCATTCAGTCCCCCCCTCATAGTGCCCAAAGCCACATCCCCAGTATGTTTAATGGGCGCGTCTCTGTTGAGACTTGAGAGAAAAGGACCTTTTTTGTTCATCCACCCCCCCCCCCCCCCTTGGTCTAGTGACTGTAGCTCCCCTCCAGTCTTCCAGTTAGAGGTTTTTTTTTGTGTTTGTTTTTTTTCGATGACCACCTTAGGGCTCCCGGGCATCCATCTGGCGCACCCTCATGTGGTGTGGCCGGATGGATTCCGAGGAAACCGTTTTGACCTAGGCCTATTGGCCTTTCAAGGTCTGGTGTTAATGTTAGATCTAGTTAACTATTGTTTTTTTGTTGTTGTATGTGTTAACTCTTCTCCTGTTTTTTTTTCTTCTTCGGTTCTTCTTGCTCCCTTTTTCACCTCAATCATCGGATGGCTCACCCCGACCTGCATGGAATCTGCTTGGATCACCTCCCGGAGCGCCCCGGTCTCTGGCTTCTGACCTCCGTCGGCTCCACATCGCTTCAGGTAAGAGACCCCCCCCCCCCCCTCCCCACACCAACCCCATGGCTAAGGTCCTATCTTTAAATGTACATGGTCTAAATTCTGACAGAAAGAGGCATCTGGCACTAAGGGAGTTTAGGCAGTCGGGAGCAGACGTAGTTTTTGTCCAGGAAACCCACTTTGACAGTAAGGGAACCTTCGCGTTCGCCTCTAAGCAATTCCCACAGATGTATTTAGCGTCGGGTCCTCGTAAACGTGCTGGTGTCGCAATACTTATTAAACATGGGTCCCCGTTTACCTGCTCCAGCCATTACAGCGACCCCCAGGGTCACTTTGTTATCCTCCGGGGCCTGTGGCAGATGCGTGAGATCACTTTCTGCGCGTTATACGCCCCGAATGTCCAGCAGCACAGATTTTTGACTAGGCTTTTTACACGCCTCTTTCGATCGGACCACGGGCTGCTAGTGGTAGGGGGCGACTTCAACCTGACTCACTCTGCGACTGCTGATCGCCATGTGGTGGGTCCCCGGGCGTTGTCAGCTCGAGCTCTAAGGGACTCGAAGCTCTTCCGCCAGATCTCCAGACGATATGCCCTCTTTGATGCCTGGCGGGCTCTCCACCCGGGTGATCAGCAGTACACTTTTTACTCGGCCCCTCACAAAGCCCACTCTCGCATCGACTACTTTTTCACCAACAATGCTACCCTCAGGGTGGTACGTGAGGCGCAGATACTCCCGATATCGTGGTCGGACCATGCTCCGATCATGCTCACGCTGGACCTAGGCTCCCCCGCTCACAGGCCCTATAACTGGAGACTAAACACCTTCCTCCTCCAACATCTACCGTCCAAGACAGAACTTACCTCTGCCCTACAACTCTACTTTGTAGAAAATAACACCACTGACGTCTCCGCTTCTACGCTCTGGGAGGCCCACAAGGCGGTCCTTCGAGGTAGATGCATGGCGATATCCGCAAGGCCCTAAAGAAAGACGCGGCCGCCACTAAGCAGCGGACCGAAAGGGAACTTGGAGCCCTAGAGCACCGCCTACAAGTGTCCCCCTCTATTGTCCTCCTGAAGAGAATCACAAGCCTTCGAGCGACCCTGAGAGACTTGACCCTTGGCCGGGTGGAAAAGGCTCTCATTAGATTGCGGCAAATTTACTATGACAAGGGTAATAAGGCACACTCCCTCTTAGCGAAAAAACTGCGTGACACCCACCTTGCCACAACGCCCCATCAGGTTAAAGACGCCTCGGGTTGCCTCCAATCTCACCCCAGGGACGTGGCCAGCACATTTGCTGACTTTTACATGGACCTGTACAACAACCCCGACATTCCCAGCAACCCTCTCTCCCCAGACGTTTCCCGTCGTATGGCACGATACCTGGAACAGAGCGGTGTCTCTAGGCTCCAACCCTCTGACCTGACTTCCCTGAATATGCGTATTACTGAGGAGGAGATTGAGCAGACCATTAAATCTCTGCCCTCCCGCAAGTCCCCAGGTCCGGATGGCCTGCCTTATGAATATTATAAAGCTTTCCTGCCCCTCCTGCTTCCCCATATGTGTAAACTCTTTAATGCCTTCCTCCGAGACAGCCCCGTCCCGTCAGACATGCAGCGCTCTTTTATCACCTTGATCCCTAAGCCGGATAGGGACCCTGTCCTTTGCGCCAACTATAGGCCGATCGCCCTGTTGAACTCAGATCTAAAAATTTTTACGAAATTGCTTTCGATTCGTTTGAACATGGTCCTTCCTTCCCTCATTCATAAGGATCAGGTGGGCTTCGTGCCCCTTAGGCAGGCAGGCGATAACACCCGAAAAGTAATAGACCTGGTGGATGTGGCGAACAGAGATAACACGGCGTCCTTGCTACTTAGCTTGGACGCCGAGAAGGCCTTTGACCGGCTTGGATGGCCCTTCATGTTCGCCACGTTGCACCATGTGGGAATCCGGGGCCCATTTATGACAGCCATCCGCCACCTATACTCAAACCCCACTACCCAGGTCAAAACACCCTTCGCCCTCTCTTCCTCCTTCCCCATCAATAATGGTACTCGGCAGGGGTGTCCACTTTCACCCTTGCTATTCGCTCTATGTGTTGAACCCTTGGCGGCCACTATCCGGAACAACCCGTCTATCCGGGGGATCCCTGTTAGGGGCAGGGAATTTAAAATTTCCCTGTTCGCGGATGACATCATCCTTTCCCTGACCCAACCCAGAATCTCCCTCCCGAACCTTCACGCTGAACTGGCCGGTATGGGGCCCTGTCAGGCTATAAAATTAACACGTCTAAGTCGGAGGCCCTACCAATTAATATTGCTGGGACGGAGGTAGCTCACCTACAGGCCAACTTCTCATACCACTGGAAAACCACCTCCCTGAAATATCTGGGAATACACATTACCCCAAGCTTTACCACTCTGTACCAGGAGAATTTCCCCCCCCTGTTCCGCTCGGTAAGATCCCTATTGACACAATGGAAGAAACATCACATCTCCCTGCTCGGCCGGATCGCCTCAGTCAAAATGACGATACTCCCGAAGCTCCTCTATCTTTTCCAAACGTTACCCATCCCTGTCCCCTACAAACATCTAAGAAAGCTCCAGTCTGACCTAATTAAATTCACCTGGAACTACAAGAGACATAGGATACCTCAGACAGTATTGATGGCGGCGCGCTCAGATGGGGGCTTAGCATTTCCTAACCTTGTCAAATACTACCAAGCCGCTCAACTCAGGGCGGTAGCCTCTTGGTTTACGCAACGGTCCTACAATAAATGGACAGAGATCGAAAAACTATGGTTAGCCCCGACTCACCCAAATAATTTGCTTTGGAGCGCGGACGCGGAGGTTCCCCCTGAGCGTCTGTTGGGATCTATGTCACAACTCAGGCGTCTTTGGCGTCGGCTGTCGAGACCGCTCGGGTTGTCCTCGGAGCGCTCGCTCATGACTTCATTTATGTGTAACCCCAAGGTGCCAGATAGCCTCACACACCATATGTCCCACCCGTGGACATCTCGGAATCTGTTCCACTTCGGGACCCTAGTAGATCCTATATCCCGCAAGCTATTACCCTTCGCTAACCTCCAATCCAAGTTTGGCCTCCCTCGACAGGTATTCTATAGCTATTTGCAAATTCGCCATTACGCCCAATCCATCGCACCTGACCTGCAATTTTCCCCCCCAGTGCCCTTTGAGACTGTGATCCTAGCTGGATCGGCCCAGAAAGGCCTCATTTCCGACATATACAGGATACTAAACGCTTATCGACCGGAATCCCAAGGTAAACACTCCTATATGACCCGTTGGGAAAAAGCCCTTAATGAGGTAATTCCGATAGAGCAATGGCGGATAATATGGTCCCAGGCGGCAAAGAGTTCACTTTGTACACTGTACAAGGAGAACACATATAAAGTACTTCTCTTTTGGTATATGACCCCCGACGTACTGCACGCCATATACCCCTCTAGCTCGGACCGCTGTTGGCGCTGTCTAGCAGATAGGGGCTCCCTCTTTCATATTTACTGGAGTTGCCCGGTGATCTCCCCCTACTGGGCTGAAGTCCAACAACTTCTGGGTCGTCTCCTAGGCACGCAGGTCCCCCTGTGCCCCAAATTCTTTCTGTTAGGCCTGCCATCCCTCAGAATGTCCAAGCCATATAAAAAGCTGACGCGTCATGTTCTCACAGCTGCACGCTGCCTCATAGCCCTCAGCTGGAAAAACCGCTCTCCCCCCACCCCTGAGGCTTTATACGCTAGAGTTAAAGATGTGGAGTTGATGGAGAGAATGACCGCCAGGATACAGGACAGGCTGGAAGCCCATGACGTCGTCTGGGAGCCGTGGCGCCTCCGGGAGGACCCATCATAACCAGGTGAACGAGCTGATCCGATGACACCTCTCCCCCCCCCCCTTTTTTTTTTTCCTTTTCCTCCCTCACCCCCCCCCCCCCCCTCCTCCCTCTCTCTCTCTCTCTCTGTTTCCTATCTTTCCTATCTCTTTCTTTTCTCCCTCTTTCTTTCTCACTTTCTTCTGTGAGCACTCCTGTGACTCACCCCAGGCTTATCGTTTTGCAAAGTCCTACTGCATGCTTCAATGAGTTAGTAAATTTGACTTTGGTTATGTGCTTACTATTGCTTAACAGTGTACTGACAAGCCATATTCTTTTGCTTTTATTTTTCTTTTATTGCTGGAAGGTTTGTAACTTATGCAGGCTGTGTCCTATTTTATACATCTTCCTCGAATGCTATATCCCACACTCTGGTATGTTGTAAGCAATTATTTTCAATAAAAAGTTATTTGAGAAAAAAAATAAAAAATAAATAAACAAAATAAAACACAGTACATCCCATACACCCAACTCCATACCCACAGTTGATCCAGAGGATATATTTATTTATATTACTTTTTTTTATTATATAAGAGTGTGTGTGATTGTGTCTTTTCTAGGCCCCAGGTAGCCTACCCCTGCTCTAAACACAGCAGGTTACTGGTAACCGTGTATCATGTGATCGCTATGATTGGTCATAGTGATCACATAACAATGTAAATGTAAACAAACTCATGAATTCATGAACAGCTTGCTTACTGTTGTGAGCTGTGCTTGGCCCACAGCAATCACATGGTACCTGGCACCCTGTACCATGTGTGATCAGCTGTAGCCAATTACAGATCACAACTATAAACAAGCTGTTCATGAATAGGAAACACGACAGCTAAAACTATTGCTTATATAGTTATAATTACTGTATAAGCAATAACAGTGTAAAAAAAAAAAAAAAAAAAAAACTTTGATTCTTTAATAAATTTCGATCACCAAAAGCTCAGTTTGTCTAAAAAACAAAACAAAAAAATTAATATAAAATTTAATTTGGGTACAATAATGCATGACTGCGCAATTGCCAGTTAAATCAGCACAGTGTGGATGAGCAAAGCATGCTCTGGTCATGAAGGGAGTAAAACCCTCCAGAGGGCAAGTGGTTAAAAAGTAAAAGTATTTCTGCATGAACTTGACAGTAGGGAGATGCAGAGATCAGCATGCAAACCTCACAAAACAGAGCAGAATAAGATAACACCTACCTGATCAGAGTCATTGTAGTCGCACTGTTTTGCTACTACTAGCCCCCCTTTTTGACTTGGGTGACCCTGGGCCACAAGACATCGATGTGTTTGCATGTTAATGAGCTGAAAGAGACAACAGAGGTTTTTCTTTACCTTCCCAATAATCTGTGCAGCTTTTAGTGTTTCCACTGAAAGGATATAAAAAGGTAAGCACTGGCTGATCTATAGTCATCATAAAATACTTTTTATGTAAATAGCAATTTTATGTTCTGGACACATTGGGGTAGATTCACATACACTTAATATTGCGGTGCGTAATCGAAATACTCTACGCTGCCGTATTTTACCAGGCTCTACACCAAATCCTGGTAGATTTTTGGCCGTACGCTACGGCGGCGTAGTCTATTTCTCGCCGCGTAATCGAAATACGCGTTTGGGGGGCGTGAAGCATTTAAATTAAGCGCGTCCCCGCGGCGATCGAACTGCGCATGCTCCGTTCAGAAATTTTTCCGCCGTGCATTGCGCGAAATCACGTCGTTACGTCATTCGTTGTTTGAGTAGCGGCGTTTACGAACATTCCTATTCCCGGACGACTTACGTTAAAAATAATAAGACGTCGGAAAACGTAGAAATTCGACGCGGGAACGACGGCCATACTTAACATGGGCTGTCTAATATTAGACCAGCAAAAAGCTGGTATAGTGTCACGCAAATAAAAGATGACTAAAGGTGCCGTAAGAGAATGCGATTGAAGATCGTAATTTCGGGGATCGCCGGCAAAAGCTCATTTGCATACCCCGACGCCGAAAACGACGGGAAGTCCACCCAGTGGCCGCAATTTTATTGCAGCGTAGATCCGAAGGCGTACAAACACGTAATCCAGTCGAATTGAAGCTCGCAGCCGTCTATTCATGCTTTGAGGTTTTCGACTAGCTAGAAAACGCGCGTAATTTGAAATTACTCCAGTCTAACACCAGTTAGACAGGCGTAATGGCTCTCTGAATCTGGGCCATCATTTCAGAGGAAAGGTACCAAACTACAAAGATCTGAGTCTAGCAAAAACACAAATCTACCTCAACATTCTGCTTGCTGCCATCGGCAGAAAATACCACACAAATCCTTTAGCATAGACAATACAGCTCACAAAGGATACACAACAAGTGCACATAATCTGATGTTATAAGAACAATGGCATGCTTTTTTAGTTCTTTAAATGTACTTAACCACTTAACCGAGGACGTCATAGGACGTCCTCGACTTTGTGCGGTGATATCTGAATGCAACTACAGGCATCATTCAGATATCACCGTCTTCAGCCACCGATTCTCTACATGATAAAAATGATCAAAGCGGCAGTTCTGCCGCTTGATCATTCTTATAGGCAGCGGGAGGGGACGACCCCCACTCCCGCCGCCATCCGGTGCTTCTCCGGGCTCACCCGTGCCATCGGGGGCCCAGAGAACGAATCAGCCGGCGCTGGCTGGGAAGCATAGAGATGACTGGTGACCAGATGGTCACTAGTCATTTCTATGACCGTCAGAGGCCCTGGCGTGACGTTATGACGTCACGTCCGGGTATCTGGAAGTAAACAAAGCCGAAATTGCGGCTGTCGGCATGAGATTGTGATTTTTTTTTCACAATCTCATGCTTGTAATCAATGCCGTGGCTGGGCTATAGCCATCCGCTCCTTAGAGCTTGCCTCTGGTAAGCCTCCACTGCTTAATTGGTGAAGGGATCACTTCAAGGCTCACACTCTCACGGTGGTGCGATTGATGATCAAATTGTATACCTGTCACTTATGAAGGGATCACTCTAGGCTCACGATTCACTACGGTGCTGTCTGAGACTTTTAGGATTTGTGTTTAAACCTCAATATTTTATTGCATGACCTTTTTGCCTATTTAAACAGTGTCATAGGTCATTTTAAAGTAATGGTTCTATTGTTGGTATAGTTTAGACCTGGGAATTTTTATTGCATGCAAATTTTTTTTGCATGGTATTTGTCACAGTGTCTCAGGAACCTAAGTGGCGCAGCTTTGCTCTATTTAATTTATTCTCTCTGTGCCCTCACACGACAGCTCAGCCTCAAAAATTTAACGTGTTTATATGTACCTTGTTTTTCTAAATTAGCGCAGTTTTTTGTTTGTTATTCATGCTTGTAAGCCTGGAGGAGAGAAGTGGGGTCTTATTGACCCCACATCTCTCCATAAAGAGGACCTGTCACAGTGATTCCTATTACAATCCTTGTAATAGGAATAAAAGTGATCAAATTTTTTTAAAAAAAATAAATAAAATTAAAGTAAAAAAAATAATATTTTTAAAACGCCCCCTGTCCCCGATAGCTCGCGCTCAGAAGCGAACACGCATGCAAGTCCCGTCCACATATATAAACGCCGTTTAAACCCCACACGTGAGGTGTCGTCGCATGCGTTAAGAGCCTGTGCCAAAAATTCTAGCACTAGACCTCCTCTGTAACTCGAAAATAGTAACCTGTAAAAAATAAATAAAGCGTCGCCTATGGAGATTTTTAAGCATCGAAGTTTGGCGCCATTCCATGAGTGTGCGCAATTTTAACCACTTGTCATCTGCCCACCGTCAAATGACGGCGGGCAGACGACTCCATTGTTCTGACATCACGTCATATGACGTGATGTCCCTTTAAAGCCGCGCGCGCGTCGGCGGCGCGCGCGCGCACCCGCCGCTCTGCGGGGATCCCGTGCGAGTGCCCGGCGGCAACGATCGCCGCCGGGCACACGCGATTGCTCAGTAACCGAGCTGGGACGTGCAGCTCTGTGTGTAAACACAGAGCTGCACGTCCCTGTCAGGGAGAGAGGAGAGCGGTTGTGTCCCTTGTACATAGGGACACAATCGGTCACCTCCCCCAGTCACCCCCCCTCCCCCCACAGTTAGAACACTCATAGGACACACATTTAACCCCTTCCCCGCCCCCTAGTGGTTAACCCCTTCACTGCCAGTCACATTTATACAGTAATCAATGCATATTTATAGCATTTTTCACTGTATAAATGTAAATGGTCCCAAAAATGTCAGAAAAGTGTCCGAAATGTCCGCCATAACGTCGCAGTCCCAATAAAAAAAAAATTGCAGATCGCCGCCATTAATAGTAAAAAAAAAAAAAATGCCATAAACTATCCCCTATTTTGTAAACGCTATAAATTTTGCGCAAACCAATCGATAAACGCTTATTGCATTTTTTTTCATCAAAAATATGTAGAAGAATACGTATCGGCCTAAACTGAGGGAAAAAATATTTTTTTTATATATTTTTTGGGTTATTTATTATAGCAAAAAGGAAAAAATATTGCATTTTTTTAAAAATTGACGCTCTATTTTTGTTTATAGCGCAAAAAATAAAAACCGCAGAGGTGATCAAATACCACCAAAAGAAAGCTCTATTTGTGTGAAAAAAAGGACGCCAATTTTGTTTGGGAGCCACGTCGCACGACCGCGCAATTGTCAGTTAAAGCGACGCAGTGCCGGAAGCTTATATTTTGTCTGGGCAGGAAGGGGGTGTAGGTGCACAGTAGGTAAGTGGTTAAAGTGTGACATGTTAGGTATCTATTTACTCAGCCTAGCATCATCTTTCACATTATACAAAAAAATTGGGCTAACTTAACTTTTTTGTTATTTATTAATTCATGAAACCATTTTTATCCCCAAAAAAAGGCGTAAAAAAAAATAGATTTTAACATGAAGGAGAGAAGTGCCAAAATACGCCCGGTGGGCAAGTGGTTAATGAAGGTTCCTTTGTGCAATACTCAGGGCCGGCGCTAGCAATAGGCGGGTCAGGCGGCTGCCTAGAGCGCCAGGGTAGGGGAGGCGGCAAAATCCGGATTCAGATTATTAAAATATCGGCATTTTTTTTAAAAAAACATGCTTTATAGCGGATTGGCGCCAGCTGCCAGGCTAGGGGGCGGTTGCGCCTTTGACTACATGCCGGATGGATTGCTCTGGACTGCCTCTATCCCCAGCCTGCAGTGCGGCGGCATTGAGGAGATGAGGGGAGAAAGCCGGGACGAGGAGCAGCCAGCCGGAGGTGCCGCGTGATCGGTGGAGCGGATAAGTTGGAAGCCCTGCAGCTGCATGGACTGTAAGTAACCATGGCGGGCTTGCCGCGATATCCGCTCCCCCTCCTCCTCCTGGGCGCCCGGGATCTGGTGGCACACCCGGGGGAACGGCCCAGATTTCAGCGTGGAGAGCCGGCGTGAGGAGGAGACAGGAGCCGAGCTTGAGGAGTGAGATGCTGGGCTACACAGGAGGGAAGCTTCCCTGGCCACAGACAACATGGCTCTGCCTGCTCCTCTCACTGCATCCCCCAGACTTCTACCGCTTCTCACCCTCCCTCCCTGCCTGCCTCCTCCTCCCTCCCTCCTTCCCACTGCCTTCATCTCCATCCCTCCCTCCCTTCTTCCATCTCCATCCTTCCATCCCTCCCTTCTTCCATCCATGTCCATCCCTCCCTCCTTCCATGTCCATCCCTCCATCTCCACCCCTCCATGTCCATCCCTCCATCTCCATCCCTTCTTCCATCTCCATCCATCCCTCCCTCCTTCCTTCCATCTCCATCCATCCCTCCCTCCCTCCTTTCATCTCCATCCCTCCCTCCCTCCTTCCTTCCATCCCTCCCTCCCTCCTTTCATCCCTCCCTCCCTCCTTTCATCTCCATCCCTCCCTCCCTCCTTCCTTCCATCTCCATCCATCCCTCCCTCCCTCCTTTCATCTCCATCCCTCCCTCCCTCCATCCTTTCATCTCCATCCCTCCCTCCCTCCCTCCTTTCATCTCCATCCCTCCCTCCCTCCTTTCATCTCCATCCCTCCATCCTTCCATCTCTATACAGAGCCACATCCTCCCATCTCCATTTCTCCCTCTTTCCTTCCATCCCTCCATCTCTGTACAGAACCCCATCCTTCCATCTCCATCCCTCCCTCCTATGTCAATCCCTCTCTCCATCTCTCCAGTGCAACTCTCCTGGAGTAAAGTCATCACCAGCCGCTGGCTCAGGTATAGTGAAAACACAGGCAGCAATAAAACATTGACTCTGCTTTTAAGTTAATAGTGCATTGGACTGTGTACAGAGGGGGACACAGACGTTCAGGGGGTACTGATATGTGGGGGGCAGGCATGCAGGGGGGGACAGATATATGTGTGTGGGGGAAAACGCCCAGGGGGGTACTGATATGTGTGTGTGTGGGGGGGGGGAAGACGTGCAGGGGGGTAATATGTGTGTGTGGGGGGGGACAGATGTTCAGGGGGTTACTGATATGTGTGGGTGACGGCTGAACAGATATGTGTGTGTGTGGAGGACAGGTGTGCAGGAGGGTACAGAGGAGGAACAGATATGTGTGGGGGGGCAGATGTGCAGGGGGTACAGAGGGGGAACAAATATCTGTGTGTGCAGGGGGGTACAGAGGGGGTGATGATCTGAGACCTGAAAATACAGGAATTGGGGCAATTTGAGGTGTGGAAGTTCAAGTCCACCTTTGTAAAAAAAAAGGCTGCGCACCGCGGCTTTTTAGTGAGGGGCAGAGCGTGCGTGCGTGAGGGGGGGGGCGCAAAATTAGGTATCGCCTAGGGTGTCAAAACACCTTGCACCAGCCCTGGCAATACTCTATTAGTGCAGATTGTTGTCTGAACAGATTGAGAAGACATTTTTTTGTATAAATTACATAGTTGGTGAGGTTGAAAAAAAGACACACAAGTCCATCCAGTTCAACCTGTTGTGTGTAAATTAAAAATATGGAACAATTTTTTTTGTATTTTTTTTTAGGTTCTACACAAAAAGAGGGAGATAATAAAATGTAAATATTGATTTTATTTATACAAAATTTTAAAATATTCAACAGTAAAACAAACATTGTTCAGATTTTCCAATTCACATGTTTCACAAGCTTCTTCAATTATGGATGCTGCATATATAAACAAACACTGCAAAATATACATATCAAATTTATTGACAATCAATAAACTTAAATGGAAACAAAAAAAGCCCAAAGGAGGGCTGACACTGCGCTACTCTAAAGTGAGTAAACAATGATTGAGTAAATAATAAGCAGCTGGCACAAAAATTGTGTACAACAATAAAGCATAAAAAACAAAAGGGGTGCAGCGCTAAAAACACTTGATAATTAAATAATTTACAACATTCATATGTGAATATAAATGAAGAAATACATGTAGAAATATAGAAAACAGCCTGCTAAGAACCAAGAAGAAATCTCCAACACTGAATTTGGTGAGATCTAGTGATAAAGTCCGGTGTTAATCTTTGTGAGGAAAAAAAATTGTGAAATAAAGATTACCAGGGATTTCCAACATTTGCCCTAATTGCACTAATGCGTCTACAATCACGTCAAGTATGAGGGAATAGAGAAGAAACTTTGCTGAAATTGGCAGCAGAGGAGTTTGGATACATGCCGATTGGTTTCAGGGAGACCGGACGTCCCTATGCTCTATGAGTCTGATGCAAAACAGTCTTTGTTTGCGGTAAGCAGGCATTCTTACCTCACGACTGCAGGGTGTTTTTCTTCTACTTTCATCTGACGTTTTTTTGGAGTTCACCTGAAAATTTTCTTCAGTTTTTTCTTTCATCACTAAGATCAACACTGGACTTTCAAACTATATATAATCTATTTGAGATTTCTTTTTCGCCTTTAGCAGGCTGTTTTCAGAAACTGAATGTTGGAAATCCCTGGTAATCTTTATTTCACAATTTTTTCCTCACAAAGATTAACACCGGACTTTATCACTAGATCTCACCAAATTCAGTGTTGGAGATTTCTTCTTGGTTCTTAGCAGGCTGTTTTCTATATTTCTACATGTATTTCTTCATTTATATTCACAAATGAATGTTGTAAATTATTTAATTATCAAGTGTTTTTAGCGCTGCACCCCTTTTGTTTTTTAATAAACTTAAATGGTTGATGCAGATTTAGTTTTTTCCATTTGTGATTAACCAGTTAAGGACCGCCGCATGTACATTTACGTCGGCAGAATGGCACCGACAGGCACATCAACATATATATACGTTGGTGCCTTGAGGCGGTTCGGACCCCCCCCCCCCGTACATACGGCGGTCCGTTTTGCTGGCCGAGCGATCCGGAATGAGGGGGCAGCTATTCGTTTTTGTCCGCCCCCTCCGGATCGCTCCCAGCCAATCCGCGCGCCCCCCCGCCTGCACTTCCTCCTCCTGTGTAAACACTGGAAGGAGGAAGCGATGTGATCTCTCCTTCAGCGTTTTTTTCAACCACCGCTGAGGAGAGATCACATCGCACAGTAAGTCTGCACTAACACAACACTGACACACTACACATAGTCACATTAACCCCCCCCCCCCCCCCCGTCACAGTGTCACTGAATGCAGTAATCATACATGTAAGATTACTGTATTTAGTGTCAGTGTGACAGTCAGTTAGTGTTAGGTTCAGGGTAGCCCCCGTAACCCCCCCTAATAAAGTTTTAACCCCTTGATCACCACCCTAGTTAACCCTTTCACTCCCTATTGCCAGTGTCACTAAGCGATCATTTTTCTGATCGCTGTATTAGTGTCGCTGTTCCTGCTAGGTAGTTAATTATTTTTTTATTGCGATTTTTTACTAAAGACATATGGCTAAATACATTTTGGCCTAAATGATTGACTAAAATTTAGTTTGATTTTTCTTATAACAAAAAGTAAATAGATTTTTTTTCAAAAATGTCGCTCTATTTTTGTATATAGCGCAAAAAATAAAAAATCGCAGAGGCGATCAAATACCACCAAAAGAAAGCTCTATTTGTGGGAAGAAAAGGACGCAAATTTTGTTTGGGAGCCACGTCGCACGACCGCGCAATTGTCAGTTAAAGCGACGCAGTGCCGAATCGCAAAAAGGGGCAAGGTCATTTAGCAGCATTTTGGTCCGGGTCTTAAGTGGTTAATATGCATCTTTTGGAGGGTTTACATATGCATCAGCCATAATTACTGTATCTCCTGAAGAAGCTAAAGTAATCCATAGCGAAACACGTAGAGTGAACTGGAAAAATTGCACAATATATGTAAAACAATGTTTCTTTTTATGCTGAATAAAAATATATTCTGTCCTCTTTTTGTGTAGCACCTAAAAAAAAAAAAAAAATTGTGGTTTTCAGACACTTGGTCTATTTCTGTCATTTATTAGTCTGTCACTCACAATGCAGTTTCCCCGTGTTACATTCATCATTATTAGTCCACATTTCAATGTAAACAGAACTTCATTCACTGAACATTGCTAGAATAATTATCTAGATAAATCTAGCACTAATAGAAAACCTTTAGTTCAAGAGCTTACCCTCCCACGCTGTAGAATTTTTGGTCGTTTTTGGCCTCTGTTGACAAACATGGGTGGTTGTGGTTTAGCGTTTGGTCCAGAAATTTGCATTTCAGGATATATGGTGTCAAGGTACCATTTAAACGACTTGCATTTTAGTCTGCTCCTTAGTGCCACTCGCTCACTGATGTCACCATACTCCCTGTTCCTAAGCTCTGGTCGCAGGGCAAAGTATTGTTCCTAGTAAGCAAGTGAACAAAGACAAGAACAAGGGTTAAAAAGCATACAAGTGCTTTAAAAGTTGACACATGAGCCCCCCCCCCCCCTTGCTGCTGATCTGTGGGGATCTCCCCATTCAGTACTCATATGCCACATGCACTGTTTCCTGCCACTGAGTGGTGGGCATATCTGCAGTCAGCGCCCGTCATCCCCTCCACTTACCTGTTGCTGATCAGTAAGCTTAAATATCTCCCCAGTCAAACACATATGCTACCCTTGCTTCAGTAATGTGCACAAGACCGGAGGCTCTCCAGGGTCTCTCCCTCCCGATTGAACTGAAATGCCAATGTCTCCTGCGGCTGTCAATCACAGCCAGTGATGCAAGGGACAGGGCTGAGCTGTGCTCTTTGTGTCTTATGGATAGAGAGCGCTGGTTCAGGCGCGAGCATGCGCGAGTGCCCCCACAGCAAGTGGCTTGCTATGGGGGCATTCGGCAAGGGGGAGGGGCCCAGAGCGCCTGGGGAGGGACCCGAGAAAAGGAGGATCTGGGTTGATCTGAGCAAAACCAGTGCAAAGAACAGGCAAGTATAACATGTTTTTTTTTTTATAAATTGTTTTCCTTTACAATCACTTTAAGGCAGGGTGCGCAAATGTGGCACTAGCCCCTGATTAGTAGTGGTATAACATGAAGCTAGTCAGGTTGGTATGCCTGCTCTTGGTTCCATATGTGGTGTGTTATTCAGTGGTTTCCTTTTCCTCTAGCTCAGGGGTCTCCAAACTTTCTAAACACAGGGTCGGTTTATTGTCCTTCAGACTCTAGGAGGGCCGGACTTTGACCATTGGGATTCAAATTTTCCTGGCATCAGTAGGAGTAAATATACCACATTTGGTATTAGGAGGAGGAAAAGTGGCCTGTTGTGGTCTTCATAGGGAGGAATAGGGACCCATTACTGGTGTCAGTGGGAGAAATAGTGCCCAAGGGATGGATAAAAGCAAGCAAAGGGCCACATCCGACCCCCCGGGCACAGTTTGGAGACCACTGCTCTAGCTAAAGGTTAAAGAAGAATTCCAGGTATGGATATTTTTACATAGTTACACTGGACTAGCTTGGACCAATATACCTTTGCGTATATCATAACTATGGGATCCCTCTAGTAGCTGGAATGTACTGCAGTAGACACCGATATTACAGCGATCTCCACTAGCTTCTGTGCCTGTCCATCTGCATTGTGAAAACAAAGTCGGCTCTTTAGCACAGGAGCCATTTAGAAAATGCAATGCATTTACCGATTGGACAATGTGGAGTGCACGACATCACCGCCCCACCTCTCTGTCTCATCCAATCGGAGAACACTTTGCATTCATTGAGTAAATGCAAAGCATTCTCTGAATGGCATTTGTCTGCAGTTCCCCCATTGGGGTGAACTACACTCAAAACCTCGAGCTGGTCAACACTGGCAGGATAGCACAGCCTGCCTTTGGAACGCCAATGCAAACAGACTAAAAAAAAAAAAAAGTGAAGACTGGCCCCTAAAATTCCTTTGAAAAGCAATGATTTTCCAAGACTGCACCAGAGAAGCTGAATGCTTTAACAAAAGTTCTCTTAATACATTTACATACCACAACAGTTCTTAACAAGGGTTAATATGCAATTAATTTAAAAGTAACAGTTTACTTGCAAACTACTGTCTTTAAATATTTGGTGTCATGATCGGACATTACCTTATAGTCATCCATCCACACATGCGCCAAACGTAAAGAATTGTGGGCCATAGTGTCATGGCCTCCTGGAGATCCATAAGGACGCCTCTTACGAAAGATGTGCCCCACCCTGGAGCAGGGTACTATGAGTAGACTTCCACCACACATCCAGATCTGAAAAAAAAAATGATGTTTACTTTCTCTCTGCATCTCAATTTACATATCACTTGGGGATCAATCTATTTAAAAAAAATAAGGGAGGTATGGCACTTTAAAAGTGGTTTGTACTTTTTAATAAAAAGTTCTTAGAAGCACTCCAATCACAAAACTGCATCAAAAATCCCCAAAAAATAAAAAAACATCTCACAAAGTGTACTTACTCGGAATGAAATTTCCAGGTTCTCTCCACCCCAGATGTCCATGCCACTGTCATACTGGCCCAACGTATTAAAGTATTCCCTGTCCATTGCAAAGAGACCTCCAGCCATTGTGGGAGACCTGCAATTCCAACAATTCGAAAGTCAGGTTTTTTAATTTTTTATATAACAGAAGGGCAAATCTGGATCCTTTATGACAGTGGTTCTCAACCTCAGCTATCAAGTACCCCCAACAGATCCACGTTTTGGGAATTTCTTTTAGATAAAATAGCTGTCCAAATGACCAAGCCACTGACTCCGATTTAAAGCACCCCCTATGCAAGGTAAAGGAAAACCTGCAAATGTGGCCTGTTGGGGGTGCTTGAGGACTGAGGTTGAGAACCAATGCTTTACGACACACAAGGGTTTGTGTATTTATCAGGAGCTTGGAAGGGCAGACTAAACTGGCTGTACACGTTAGGATGTTTTGCCAACATATCTGCAAACATGACATCAGCACTAAATGATTGCATAGATGTATTCATTCGACATCATTACTACTGATCATTTGTTACACATCACCATACAGGAGCTGTATACTCTGTATAATTTATACTCTGTGCATTCAGAACCACCAAGAGAGGTCCAGGCCATGATAATCTGTTGGTAGATTTTATAGAATATACAAAGTATAGACATTAAGACCTCTAAGGCAGAGGTGGGCAACAGCTCTACCCATCTCTTGTGGCCATGTAATGGGTTAATTGCAACTGGGTTTTGCTGTCTGTATCAACCCACTGATAGGAGTGGTGACAACAGCATCACTACTCCTGTCAGATATCAGCCGAATGGGCAAGCCGACACTGGGAAGCAGGCAAGAGTCAAGAGGAGGTGCAGGCAACTCTCGCCTTTTCTGGGAAGGATGTTGCGATTTCCCCCCCCCCCTTTTTATTAAAGATAGTAGAGCAAGTACAGCTAAACTAGTGATCACTTCACTCCAGCTCTCCTACACATTGCCCTAGTGCATCTTCCTCCCACCAAATATTTCACTTTTTTGGTTATCCATGAAGCAATAGCACGGTCAACCATGTTGCTATTGCTTCATGGTTAACCAAAAAAGTGAAATAGTTGGTGGGATGGAAAATGCACAAAGACCATGTGTAGGAAAGCAGGAGCTGGAGTGAAGTGATCACTAGTTTAGCTATACTTACTCTACTACCCTAAAAAAAAAAAAAAAAGTACGCTCCACCCCAATAATCTTCTCTTCCATGTCGTTCAGGCAAATCTCCACCTCTCCAGGCTTGCCTACCCCTGATCCAAAATGTCTGAAAGAAACTTTATTTGTCCATCGACACCAAATTCAATTAGCATAGGGCATTAGAAAAAGAAAAGGAAGAATATGATTGGTTGCTATAGGCAACAACAATTCCACCATCAAAGGCTTTTGATCATGAGGCTGCCTGCTCACAAGTAGGAATGAGCCGATCAGCCCCCCTGGTTCGGTTAGCAGCAGAACATGCAAACAGGACACAAACATTACAAATCAAAAGTGCTAATTTTAAAGGTTAATATGCAAGTTATTGTCATTAAAAGTGTTTGGGGACCAATGCAAAAAAAAGTTTTAAAAAACAGCCGTTTTTTTGGGAGCAATGATTTTAAAAATGCTTAAAGTGAAACAATAAAAAGTTAAATATTCCTTTAAATTTTGTACCTGGGGGGTGGGTGTCTATTAGGGCTGCGCATCTTCACTGGTCTCGCGATTCGATTATTAAAGTTCACGATTTGATTCCGCGATGCATCACGATTGCAGCGCTAGTGCGCATGGCTCTCCCCCAAAATACTAAAGGAGATGATCAGGGACTGCAGACACAGTACAGGAGATGATCAGAGACTGCAGACACAGTACAGGAGATGATCAGAGACTGCAGACACAGTACAGGAGATGATCAGAGACTGCAGACACAGTACAGGAGATGATCAGAGACTGCAGACACAGTACAGGAGATGATCAGAGACTGCAGACACAGTACAGGAGATGATCAGAGACTGCAGACACAGTACAGGAGATGATCAGAGACTGCAGACACAGTACAGGAGATGATCAGAGACTGCAGACACAGTACAGGAGATGATCAGAGACTGCAGACACAGTACAGGAGATGATCAGAGACTGCAGACACAGTACAGGAGATGATCAGAGACTGCAGACACAGTACAGGAGATGATCAGAGACTGCAGACACAGTACAGGAGATGATCAGAGACTGCAGACACAGTACAGGAGATGATCAGAGACTGCAGACACAGTACAGGAGATGATCAGAGACTGCCGACACAGTACAGGAGATGATCAGAGACTGCCGACACAGTACAGGAGATGATCAGAGCCTGCCCGGTAGTGTATTTAAAGTCCAAGTCCTCGCTGTACTGATATTTTTATTGAGGGTTCACCATATACAGTACAGCACCCCCCCAATATCACACAACTCAGCCCAACCAATATCATACAATACAGTCCCCATAACAGCACAGCCCCATCATACAGTACAGTCCCCAAATATACAGCTCCATAACACAGAACAGCCCCACCCCATAACACAGTACAGCCCCCAATAACAGCACAGCTCCCATATTACACACACACCCCACAGCCCGCCCCACCCCAATATTATTCAGCACTGCCCCATAACACAGTACAGCCCCCAATATCACAAAGCACAGGCCACCCCAATAACAGCACTGCCCCATAACAGTACAGCCCCCAATATCACAAAGCACAGGCCACCCCAATAACAGCACTGCCCCATAACACAGTACAGCCCCCAATATCACAAAGCACAGGCCACCCCAATAACAGCAGTGCCCCATATCATACAGTAGCCAATTGTAGCGGAGTACAATATTAAACAATATTAAACTCCACGATCTCCGCTGGTAACCAGGGTAAATCCACAGTCAGCATTGAAAAGTAAGGCAATGTCCCAAATCTCCCCAGTAACCGGACGACACACAGCTCTGAGAGTCCCCATAACACAGCCCCACAATATACAACACAGAACCCCAATATCACACAAATCAGCCCCCCATAACAGTACAGCCCCACAATATAACACAACCCCCTCAATTTTACACAACACAGCCCACCTCCCCAATATCACACAACACAGCTCCCCAATATTCAGCACCACCCATAACAGTACAGTCCCCCCCAAATCACATAACACAGCCCCCCCATGTCATACAATACAGTCCCCCCATAACACAGCCCCCCAATACATCACACAGTAAGTCTCCCATATCTTCCCCCTATCCCATGTATGAAGAGAAGAGAAGCCCCACCCCCTGCCTGGGTGTGATTGGCGAAACCAAAAGCACCCGCCCTCTGTGTACATCATGGCAAGCTCGGCTCCAGGTCTGCTCTGCAAGCAGTGATCGGGTGGAGGGGCGGAGCGCCGAGCTGGAGCTCAAGGAGGAGCTTTAACGGATCAACCTGAAGGAGTGACCGGATCGCTCTCCCGGGAGGGGCGGGGACGGGGGCGGGGCCAAACATCGATTAATACAGTCGCATGCATCGGTGCCGAATCGGGCACACCCGAATCGCGATGCACTGATGCAGCGATTCAATTTGACACCCCTAGTGTCTATAGTATGCCTGTAAAGTAGTGCATGTTTCCCGTGCTTAGAACAGTCCCTGCATAAAATGACATTTCTAAAAGGAAAAAAAAAAAGTCATTTAAAACTGATCGCAGCTATAATGAATTGTCGGGTCCCAGCAATACAAATAAAAGCAATTGAAAAAAACAGCATGGGGTTCCCCCCCCCTATGGGTCTGGTATGAATGTTAAGGGGAACCCAGAACCAAAAAATAAATATATTTTTTTTTAAATTAAATAAAAAAAGCGTGAGGGGCCCCCCCCCCCCCCCCTAAATTCCATAGCAGGCCCTTCAGATCTGGTATGGATATTAAAGGAACCCTGCGGCATTTTAAAAAAAAAAATGGTGGGAGTTCCCCCCAAAAATCAAGATTTTAAAGGGGAACCCTGCACCAAAATAGAAAAAAATGGAGTGGGATTCCCCCCAGAAATTGAATTGCCGGGACTCGACAATTCATGATAGCCACGATCAGTTTTAAATTACTTTTTTCCCTTTAGAAATGTCATTTGTGCAGGGACTTTTCTAAGCACGGGAAACATGTGCTACTTTACAGGCATACTATAGACACTCTGCAGGTATGAAATTTAAAGGAATATTTCACTTTTATTGTTTCACTTTAAGCATTATTAAAATCACTGCTCCCGGAAAAAATTATGTTTTTAAAACAATTTTTTGCATTGATACATGTCATGTCCCCTGGGCCAGAACCCGGGTCCCCAAACACTTTCTATACACTTTTTATGACAATAACTTGCATATTAACCTTTAAAATTAGCACTTTTGATTTCTCCCATAGACTTTTAAAAGGGTGTTCCACGGCTTTTCGAATTTGCCGCAAACAACCCAAATTGTTCGCTGTTCGGCGAACAGGCAATGTTCGAGTCGAACTCATGGTCTACTACAGTAATTTACAGCTTCCACAGAGGGTGATCAGGTATCACATACATACCTAAATTTTGCCAATTGCAAGTATGCAAAATATATCATTATCATCATAATGTGAATTGTGTTAAACTTTCATTTCCCCTGCAAATGATTGGAGCATTCAAACAGTTTTTTTTTTTTTTTTGCTAGCACATGATAGGTTAAATAAAGCAGAACCCCAAGTTTTTTCCTATTCCTTTAATAAATCGCCCCCCAGGCTCTTGGGTATAGGTGGAGATTTAAATCACCATGGAGGAAAAAACCTATACATAACATTAATAATATGGTACCATTACACTTTTGAATATAAATAGTGTGGTAGACAAACACAAGATGATGGTATGCTGATGCTGGGAAACCGTTTTTAGTTCAGCCCAGTTCTGGAAAGTTAAAATGACTTCCATATTGCAGCTCTCTATATTTACAGCAATACAGACATGCGGCCAACACAACCACAAAACATTTTCCAAAATCCCATCCAGCTAATAGAATCTAATAGTATCCTGTTTTTGGTCAAATGAATCCTTTGGATTCCAGGCAGATAGCAAGAGCCAGGTCATGTATTCATATTACAGCAGGAGCTGGCCCGGACACCACTGTGAGAGGAGCTGGCCCGGACACCACTGTGAGAGGAGCTGGCCCGGACACCACTGTGAGAGGAGCTGGCAGAGCCGAAATCCAGCTTTCTCCAATCTGGGACACAAAGTACAAAAGCAGCTATGACAGCAATCTCGACGTGAAGCCATGTATTCTGGTGGTTAGTACATGAAAATAAATCCACAGCTCAAGCAACGTATTGTTGTTAATGTGTGTGTAATCCTTTTAGAAATTCCAGGAATGTGGTTCCCGGAAGAGATTATGTTCTCATTCATAGGACAGACGTAAGGCATAGAAGCTGGGGACTTTGTACATGAGACACCTTATTCCTGCTGAAGGCACGAGCCATTATTCTATGCATGTGTTCATGAAATTGCCTAAATATTAAAGTGAACCTGTCTTCACTTTACAAATAAAGTGGACACTTTTTTTTCCACATATACTAAAGAGCACCATAAAAAGTCCCAAATTGGGGGGTACTATATTAAATACATCTTGGCCATCTTTAGCTTGGGCTCATCCCTTCTGTTTCCCACACCTCACCCAGGTCACCTCTCATGGTGATGAACCAAGTGAGGGTTAGGAGGCACAACAAGGAGTACCAGAGTCCATCTTCTGAAATCACTATTTTCATATAGTTAAAAGATAAGTTCACCTGTGGGAACATTTTACATGTTCTACCCATTTTTTGGATAAAGTGTAACATGTTCCATCTCCTGCCCGATCCGCTGCCTTTAGTGACAGCCTTCTTCCCCTGATCACTATCACCATTTAAAAAAAAAAAAGTTCTGTAAATGGGAAACTACAAGTACTGTCAGCCTTTGCTGCTGACGGCTTGTAGTTCTCAATGAACTACTATTTGAGCGCTCTGGTAGTTCATTGTCTCTTCCTGTCAGTGTGTATATGCCTGCGTGTACGATGTACAAGCAAACAGATACAGTGACAAGTCTGCAGAAGTTAATGCTTTACAGACTCCAAGTTAAAAAAAATATAACATAAAAAGGCACATTTTTTACTTGCAAAAGGATGAGCATTTTTTTTATAAAGGTAAATGAACTTCAACTTTCAAAACTTTTAGAGCTCTTGGAGAGCACTGCAAGGTATGAAATCATACATGCAAGAGTCTGCCTATTGAAGGTTCACTTTTAAAGCAGTTGTTTAGCCAATGTAATAAAAACCTCCCAAACGCTCTAACATATTATGTGCCCCTGTGCTATATAAAAAAGCTGCCAATGTGTACCTATATCAGAGCAGCTCCCAACGCTCATGTGACTCCGAGGCTCGCTTTCTCCTTTGCCCAGCTGACAGCGTCAGCGGGCGGGGCCAAGCACTGCCGCTGACATCAGCCAGAGAGGAAAGACGATAGAGCGCACAGGGGCACATAACATTAGTTATGGTAGTTATAATAGCCGCAGGAGAGAAAACTGACCACAGTGTCAGGGCTCAGCAGCCATGATAAACCGTGGTCAGTTTACAGGGGGAGGGTATAGCCAGGCAGAATCAGCCAGGTTTTTTAGGTGATACAGGGGGCTAAATTACACCGCGCAAGCACTGTGCTATATAATATGCTTTAAGGGAACAGGATGTTTCTTAGGGTAACAAACACTTTAAGGAGCAGTTTGAAAAAACAAAGTTCAAAACAACAAAGAATTATAGCTTAGTATTTTTCTGAAAGAGATTGCCCTACAAAGCTAGACATTGAAGCAGTTTATGGTTTAATTTTTTATTATGAAGGCTCCATTGGAAGAGGGCAACACCAGTGTTGAGCTTTGCAATGTGGGCACAACTGGGAAATGTAGAGAAGACAGCTCACCACTTTATTTAAAGACAGCCAGCATATGGTTTAAGCTGCCAACAACCAGGCAAATCAAAAATATCAGATGGGCAAAAAAAAAAAAAGACATAAGGGAATTTAACTGGCTGTTAAAACCCAAAACCGTTACATTGATGGTAACTATATTTAAAGAATAAGGCCACCTAAAAAAAAAAAAAGTGCACTTTTTTTGCAGGTAACAAAAAAAAAAAAAATTGCAGTATTTTTTTTTCTAAAGAGTCTGCATTGCACCCACAATCACCAGATCACAGGTGCAATATCAGCCTCCTGCAGACTCTCAGGATAGGTGTCTGCACCGATACGGGTAGGGAGTTACTTGAGAGCAGGAAGATCAATGAAGTATAGAGAGCGCTCACCAGCGTCGTCCCAGCTCATTGAGAACTACAAGCCTTCAGCTGCAATGGCTGATGGTACTTGTAGTTTATTCATTCGCAGGAACGAATACGAATGAAATACGTGTCCGGGCGGGGTTCAGTGCTGTTTTCAAAATTTTGATAGGATGTGGCGTGTGGGAAGAAGGAGAACATGTTACATCCTAATTATAGGTGTAACCACTGTGACTTATGGCAGCGACACCGACTTCATCCAAGGTCTCCTTTCAGAAGTGCAGGCAGCTCTTGCCAGTTCGCCACCTTCATCCCTCAGTGGAGGGTTTATAAAACAGATATTATAGTCTTTTGAGCTTGTTATAGCCCTTTTTTTAGTCAAGGCACCCTTTAAAAATTATGGATAATTTCAAGCCCCCCCCCTTCTAAAATGTAAAAAAAATAAACGAATAGTTTTACATAATGCAGCAACATCCACACGTGTAGGGCACCCATCAGAGGTAATTTATTCCTACAAAGCAAATACATCTTTGCATACTGGAACCGACTAGTATACCAATGTTTCTCTTTTCCCTCAGCTTCACTCCCTCACTCACTCAGCTAACGTGACCCCAGTGCTGATGGAGAGGGGCAAGGGAGGGACAAACAAGTATGTTGTTCAGGCTCCCAAGGTCCCTCTTAGCAACCAATGATGTCATTGATTGCTAGAAGGCCAGTGGCTTGAAAGTTGTAATAGTGCAGGCATCATCAATATGCTTGTATACAATTTTTGGGCAATTTATATTTTATTTTGCCAAGGCACCCCCTCAAAAAAAAAAACAAAAAAAAAAGGCTGCCCTGAAGTATTGATTATTTTATTTATCCGTCTTTTCACATTTTGTATTTTCTCCACATTGGGACCTACTGGTTCTTTATTACCTGTGCTAAAGTCTCATATCTGGATCTGATGTAAGCCTCAGCATGTCCATTGGACCCGATATGTGATGTCTTCATACCATGCAATATTACTCTTATACCTTGTACACACGATCGGTTTTCCCGGCGAGAAAAAATCCACCAGAAAAACCGAGAACCTGCTCGATAGCTTTTTCCCCCTACACACGGCCGGGTTTCCAAATAGGAAAGCAGTCATGAGAGGTTTGGCCAGGAAACCCGACCGTGTGTGTATCCTCCACCGCAGGTTTTCCCCCATAGGGAAACTGCCGGCTTAAAAACCGCCAGGAATTCCCACGGGAAAAAAAGAGAACATGTTTCCTGTTAGGAAAACTGCGATGGAACATACACACGGCCGAGATTCTCAGCCAAAAGCTCTCATGGCAGTTTTCCTGCCAAGAAAAACGGTCGTGTGTACGAGGCATTAGACCCCTTTAACATCGAGGTGCTTTGCAGGCGCTATAACGCTAAAAATAGTGGCGCTTTACCGCCGACGCCCCCACCGCCCCCGTGTGAAATGTAATTTGTACAATTTGGCCTTTTCAAGCTAATGTGCCATAATACTGGTTATTTACGTTCTCTTTTCTGTACGGGGTTTAAAAAAAAAACTTGAAAAAAAATCCACAAACCAAAGATTAAATCCCTCCATGTGCTACAATATATATTTTCACGGGGGATGGAGCATTTTATTCAGTTTGCAACAATTTATCTAATAAAAATCCATCACCTGAAAGGAGCAGTGAATCCATCTGGTCCTCCTAAATCGGACATAGGGCACGGGATCCCACTTAAAATGAAGACCCCAATTAAATCCCCCTCGTACAACAGGGGAGGAGCTGTACATCAGCGTGTCGGCACTAATAATGTCAATGACTGGGCACACCACAGTCTTCGAATTCTCCTTGATTGGTGCCAGCAATGGTTGTAACCACATCTCATTTACTTCACAGTGACTGTCCAGGAATACCAGCACATCACCTGCAAACACAAGAATTGGGGTCACATTTCTGTACATAAAGGGCCAAGCTTTCTAATATTAAAGCTGAACATTGTCTGCTATCCACATTCACATTTTTTTTTCTATGACATTATCATGAAAGAACTTATTCACACTGGCATATCTATGCCCCTTTACCCCTGTGGGAAGGGTTGGCTTCGTCTGCACAGGGGTTCTTTGCATCGGCATGCAGGCAGTCCCTTTCATTGTGGAGGGGACACCTAGAGGGGCCTGAACTTCAAAAAGCAACATTAACGCTTGCTGACCACTGCGTGGCGATACATGTCGGCAGAATGGCACGGCTGCGCAAAGCGACGTACCTGTACGTCGCCTTTAAATCGTGGCATAGTGGGCACCGCGTGCTTTGTGATGTCCGCAATCGTGGCAGAATGGAGAGATGCCTATATAAAACAAGGCATTTCCCTGTTCTGCCTAGTGACAGGACAGAGATCTACCGATCCCTGTCATCGGGAGCAGTGATCTGTGTCATGTTGTAGTGATCCCACCCCCACCCCCACCCTTAGAATCACTCCCTAGGACACACTAAACTTCTTGATCGGCCCCTAGTGTTTAACCCCTTCCCTGCCAGTGACATTTACACAGTAATCAGTGCATTTTTATAGCACCGATTGCTGTATAAATGTCAGTGGTCCCAAAATAGTGTCAAAAGTGTCCGATGTGTGTGCCATAATGTCGAAGTCACAATAAAAAAAAAGAGATTTTTTAATACAGCTTACCTGTAAAATCTTTTTCTTGGAGTACATCACGGGACACAGAGCAGCATATTCATTACTATACGGGTTATATGGAGTACCTGTATAGTAATGAATATGCTGCTCTGTGTCCCGTGATGTACGAGAAAGAAATAAAAAAATTAAAAAAACACACACAACACGCAGATTGCCGCCAATACTAAGAAAAATAAATAAATGAAAATGCCATAAAACTATCCCACATTTTGTAGACGCTATAACTTTTGCGCAAACCAATCAAACAATTATTGCATTTTTTTTTAACCAAAAATATGTAGAATACATAATCGGCCTAAACTGAAAAAATGAGTTTTTTTTATATATTTTTGGGGGATATTATAGCGAAAAGTAAAAATTATTGTTTTTTTTTCAAAATTGTCACTCTATTTTTGTTTATAGCGCCAACAAAAAAAAACACCAAAAGAAAGCTCTATTTGTGGGGGGGGGGGGTCAATTTTGTTTGGGTGCAACGTCGCACGACCGCGCAATTGTTAGTTAAAGCAACGCAGTGCCGAATCACAAAAAGTGCTCTGGTTAGGAAGGGGGTAAATTCTTCCAGGGCTGACGTGGTTAAACCCAAAATGTAATATATTGCAGATTAAATGTGATGGCTACATTAGTTTCCTATTTTAAGGCTTTTTCCCCCTCTGTTTTCACCTGGTGATCTAGCCAGGAAACACACCTCATGTGTGTGTGTGAGGTGTACTAGCAGATTTAGATACACTAACAAATTTAAGCCAAACACTGCAGTTACAACAACAGTTTTACATGAATAAAAGTTGATCATTGTAAAGCACCCCTGTCTGTGGTAAATGATTTGTATCAATACTCTTAACTGATACATTTGCAGCAAGCTTTTTTAACTTACTGGCCAGATCACCTTGTGAAAATAAAAAGGAAAGAGTCTAAAAAAGAAAATTGAGCGCAGTAATCACGTCTAAGAATTGGAAAGCTGCAACATATAAACTCGTTTGCTTTTGAGTTTAAGCCCAGGTTCACACTGGGTACGATTTAGTTCGATTTGAGATGCGATTTTACATGCGAAATCGCATCTCAAATCGGCGGTATTTGCCGGCAATGACACCATCCTAATCGGTGCGACGCCGCATCTGCGGCGCTGAACCGATTTCAAAAAGTAGTTCCTGTACTACTTTTTGCGATTTCAGGACACGATTTACATTGACAGATGTCTCTTAAATCACGGCTGAAATCGGGACTGCCAGAGGGAGTGAAATCGTGCGACGCTCAGCTGAACTCGCACGGCTTCACTCCCGCAGCCCAGTGTGAACCAGGGTTAATACCACTTCGCTTTAAGCTACAACTTATTTTTTTTTTTTTTTTAATCACTCAAAATAATTGGCCCTACCTGTAGCATGAGATGCTCCGACCATCCTTCCACGAATCAGACCTTCCCTCTGTCTGTTTCTCACCAGCTTCACTTTACTTGGAAGGCTCTCTTGGATATAATCATCAAGATGCATCTTCAAGTCATCTGAAAGAATAAAACACCTCTTAGCACTGAATATTGCTTATGAGCATTGAATGATTTTTTTTTTTTTATCAACGATATCATTTACATCATACCAGTTTTTCTCTGCACATGTATTCCATTGTAAAAACTGAACTTGAAGGCTTAGTAAAAACAGATAAAAGGGAAAGCATGTTTTTACCCTTAGGGCTCTTTCACACAAAGCGTCCGTTCAGGTCCGCCTGCCAGTTTTTTTATGCGGACCTGAACGTCCGTAACGCTCCGTGCTCCTCTATGGCATCCGTCTCCGTTAAGCTCCGTTTTTTTGATCCGCCAGAAGTATGAACTGAAGGAAAAACCCTATTTTTCTTCCGTCAAAAAAAAACAGAACGGACGAAAAAAACGGATGTTAGCGGACGATCCGTTTAACATCCGATCCGCCAACATCAGTTTTTCATCAAAATATGTAATAAAAATAAAGTTCTAACAAAAAAAAAAACGGATGGAAAAAAAAACGTATGGAAAAAAAAAACAGACCTAAAAAACGGTCCGCACGTGTGAAAGGACCTAAGCTTAACCCCTTCCATACAGGGCATTTTCACCCCCTTCCTGCCCAGACCAATTTTTAGTTTTCAGTGCTGTTGCACTTTGAATGACAATTGCGCGGTCAGGCAACACTGTACCCAAATTAAATCGTTATGTTTTTTTCCCCACACAAATAGAGATTTCTTTTAGTGGTATTTGATCATCTCTGCGGTTTTTATTTTTTGCGCTATAAATAAAAGAAGAGCGACAATTTAAAAAAAAAACAATATTTTTTCCTTTTTATTTAATACATATCACAATATTTTTTTTTAAAAAACTTTTTTTCCCCTCAGTTTAGACCGATACGTATTCTACGTATTTTTGGTAAAAAAAATAAAAAAAAATAAAAACGCAATAATCGTATATTGATTGGTTTGCGCAAAAGTTATAGCGTCTACAAAATAGGTGATAGATTTATGGCATTTTTATTTTATTTTTTTTACTAGTAATGGCGGCGATCTGCGTTTTTTTTTTTTTTGTGACCGTGACGTTGCGGCGGACATATCGGACACTTTTGACACATTTTTGGGACCATTCACATTTACACAGCGATTAGTGCTATAAAACTGCACTGATTACTGTGTAAATGTGACTGGCAGGAAAGGGGTTAACACTGAAGGGCTTAAAATGTGTACTAAAGTATGTTCTAACTGTAGGGGGAGGGGGACTCACAGGGGGAGGGATCGATGTGTGTTCATCTGTACTGGGAACACAACATCAGTCTCCTCACCGCTGACAGGAGGTGGATCTGTGTGTTTACACACACAGATCCACACTCCTGACGTGATTGCCGGAAATCGCGGGTGCCCGGCGGCAATCGCAGCCGTCGGGCGCGGGTTCGCGAGTGGTGCCGCGGGTGTGCGCGCCGTTAAGACAGGACGTTGTGCAACGTCCAGTCTCATCGGCGAGGGGATGACCATAACGTCATTCCCCTATGGCCAGGTAAGGAAGGGGTTAAAGGGGTTGTAAAGGTTTGTTTTTTATTTTCTAAATAGGTTCCTTTAAAGGAACACTAAAGGTTCGTTTTTTATTAGATCAATTGATTGCTGTAAGCTAGAGCATTTAGATATTACTTACCTCGTTTTTCCTTTTGACCTCCAAAATACAGCAATCCAGGTTGGAAAATGCCATTTCCTGTCTCTCTTCTTCTTGCTTTCCACCAGCATCTGAGCCATTTTGCATGGTGGAAAGCAGAATGTGCTCACCCCCTCCCTATGACTACAGCCCTGCATGAAGATGCTCTCTTATCCCTCACAGGCATGGAGGCTAAGCCTAATGGGAACTGTAGTTCCTATTAGGCCGTGATGTAGCAAGAATGAATGCGCACCGCAAACCAGGAAGTCAGTGGGAATAACGATTCAGGAGTGACGGAGGTGAATAAAAGCTCAATTTCAACAGGTATCAAACTAGTTATAATGCAAAACATTACTTTTTACTTTATCAGCTACTGTCAGACTTTAATTTAAGAGGAAAATATTTTTGTCTTTACAACCCCTTTAAGCTAGTGCGTTGTTGGTTCACTTACCTTTTCCTTTGATTTTTCCTCCAAATTTTTTTTTTCTTTGTCTGAATCTCTCACTTCCTGTTCCTCCTCAGTAAGCTTGCCGCCATCATCCGAGCCGTTCTGGCTGGGGGTTAGTCAGCGTGCCCGCCCCCTCTATTGGGACTACATCCCTGCGGGGAGACGCTGTGTTCACAGAGATGTAGTCCTAAGGGAGGGGGCGAGCATGGTGACTTACCCCCAGCCAGAACGGCTCGGATGATGGCTGCAAGCTTACTGAGGAACAGGAAGTGAGATTCAGACAAAGAAAAAAAAACATTTAGAAGGGAAATTGAAGAAAAAGGTAAGTGAACCAACAATGCACTAGCTTAACCACTTAACCCCCGGACCATATTGCTGCCCAAAGACCAGAGCACTTTTTGTGATTCGGCACTGCGTCGCTTTAACTGACAATTGCGCAGTCGTGCGACGTGGCTCCCAAACAAAATTGGCGTCCTTTTTTTCCCACAAATAGAGCTTTCTTTTGGTGGTATTTGATCATCTCTACAGTTTTTATTTTTTGCGCTATAGACAAAAATAGAGTGACAATTTTGAAAAAAATGCAATATTTTACATTTTGCTATAATAAATATCCCCCCAAAATATATAAAACGTTTTTTTTCCTCAGTTTAGGCCGATATGAATTCTTCTACATATTTTTCGTAAAAAAAAAAAAAAATAAAAAAAAATAAATAAATCGCAATTAGCGTTTATTGATTGGTTTGCGCAAAAGTTATAGCGTTTACAAACTAGGGGGTAGTTTTATGGCATTTTTATTAATATTTTTTTTTTACTAGTAATGGCAGCGATCAGCGGTTTTTTTCGGTACTGCGATATTATGGCGGACACTTCGGACACTTTTGACACATTTTTGGGACCATTGGCATTTTTTTAGCGATCAATGCTATAAAAATGCATTGAATTACTATATAAATGCCATTGGCAGTGAAGGGGTTAACACTAGGGGGCAGGGAATGGGGTTAAGTGTGTTCCTGGGTGTGTTCTAACTGTATGGGGGGGGGGGGGTTGGACTCACTAGGGGAAATCACTGATCTTCTGTTCATACATTGTATGAACAGGAGATCAGCATTTCCCCGCTGACAGGACCGGGAGCTGTGTGTTTACACACACACAGCTCCCAGTCCCCACTCTGTAACGAGCGCTCGCGTGTGCCCGGCGGCGATCGTAACCGCCGGGCACGCGCGTGGGACTCAGTGGCTCAGTGGACTAGTGGCCGAAAAATTAGCCGACGTAGAGCTATGGGCTCTCGCCTAGGAGAGCCGACGGCAGCTGGTCAGCAAGCAGTTAAAGGAACCTATTTAGAAAATGAAAAAAACAAACCTTTACAACCCCTTTAAATTTAATCTGACTAGTCGAATATTCCTGGTCGTGTAACCTTTGCACCACCTTAGTTTTCTTTATCAGTTCCCCCTCCTCTTTTTCCCCCCTTCTAGCTTCCCTTTTTTTTCCCCCATTCACTCTTGTTCTACTACTAAATAAAAATAACTGGGAGTAGGCGGCTCCATGCCTTTCATAATAAAGCTTACCTCCTAAGCCTCGTACACACGATCGGATTTCCATCGGACAAAACCGTGGAATTTTGTGTGAAGGGCGTTGGCCATGAACTTGTTCTGCATACAGACGGCAGAACTTTTTCAGCCAACATACAGGAAACAACCTGGTTTTTCAGCTCTTTAGTGCCACCCTTTGGCCAACTTCTGCTAATGTTGTCTTATGGTTAGCATTGGTTCGGAGCATGCGTGTTTGTACTTTGAATTTTTTACCGACGGACTTGTGTACAGACGATCGGATAATCCGACAAGACACATTTGTTGTTGGAAAATTTGAAAGCATGCTATAAAACATTCGTTGTCAGAAATTCCTTATCTGTTTATGATGCGACTCATATACTAATAATGTGAGGTCATGGCTATGCCTTTTCCTTGTGTTCAATAAAATATTTGCAAAAACAACAAAAACAACAAAAACAACAAAAACAACAAAAACAACAAAAACAACAACAAAAACAACAAAAACAACAAAAACAACAAAAACAACACACACACACACCTCATTGGGCTTTATGCTGCCAATTGTCTACCCAACTGAAATTTCAGCATTATCTAAGCGAACATCTTATGCCTCGTACACACGACCATTGTTCTCGGCAGGAGTAAAAAAAAAAAAAAAAAAAAAAAAACGTTTCCCCAACGCGATTCCTCTCCAGCTTGACTTGCATGCTCACGTTTATGCAAAAAAACATCTGACCAAAGCACGGTGACGTACAACACGTACGACGGGACTATAAAGGGGAAGTTTTTTTCAAATGGTGCCACTCTTTGGCCTGCATACTTGATTCTGAGCATGCACATTTTTATCCCCTTAGAAAAGCATACACACAATCATTTTTTGTGACGAGAAAAAAAAAACGCCAGGAAACACGACGAGAAAAAAACACGAGAGCTGGTTTCAATTTTTTTTGCGGTCAGTTTTTTTGTAGAGAAAACTGCTAGGGAGCATACACACGACCGGTTTTCACGACCAATATAAAAAATGGCAGTTTTCTTGCCGTGAAAACAGGTCGTGTGTACGCGGCATTAAGGTGGGTTTGAGATGATTTTAACAAGCCGTCAGAGGATCAAACTTATGGAGTTTGAACATTTTTCAGCTTGGGTGGTCTCAGGCTGCAAACCCACAAGTATTTTTATATGTACAGTATATCTACGATCTGGCATGGCAGGAATGTAGCAGCATACCGAGTCATATATGAAAAACACCTCCTTGTACTCACAGGACACTAAAGCGAGCCAACCACAACAGGTTCTAATTTCTCCCTTTAGCATTTGGCAAAGCTTCCCCATAAAAACAGGTGAGCCCCACAAAGATTCTTATACACTTCTATCTCCACGCTCCATCAGTCATGCACAGCCAACAGCAACACACAAAAAAGGAAGCATTTAAAAATGGCCAAACAGTAGGAACCTGTAAAGCACATGTAAACCCTGAGTGAAATTTAGTTTGCTAAAGGAACTATGTATCCAGAGGCGTATCTAGTGAAAATAGCGCCTATGGCAAGCCCTGAAACTGCGCCCCTGTCGAAACATTTGAAACCCGTCTTTCAGATAATCTTAAAAAAAAAAAAAGTTAACCGATTCCTTTTCAAAATGATTAAAAATAGATACAAATCAATCATATAATGTGCCTGCAGGTTAGTTTCACTTTTGAACTGGCTTCATGTTTCTGCAAAGTAGAAATAGACACACAGAACAAAAACAAACAAATCCAGGGCAGTGTTTTGTTTTTAAAATGAATCTGGTTCTGGGAAGTTTTAGACACACAGGAAATGACAGCTTAAACCATTGTGAGAAAGCTCCCAGTATGGTGGTTAGAAGGAAACAGACAAGCAGGAAGTGTGGAGAACAGAGCAGGATTACAGCAACTTCAAAGCAAAAACAAACAATAAGGACATGAAACCAGTACTGCAGTAAAGTAAAGAAAGCTATTTAGCTAAAAAAAAAAATTCCTTTAGTGATCCTTTAAGGCCTCAGTTTTCAGAGAGGGAGAAACTGATGTTCCTCCTTTGTGCGCTGCCAGTCCAACCAGATGGAATGGGAGAGCCTAGGAGAACAGGGGAGGGCTGTGCCTGAACGCAGCAGGGATATCACTGTCATTGTCCATTAGCAAAGGTGCTGAAAAGGAGATCCTGCCTATGCTCGGGAGGAGGGAAGAAGAGACCCTCAGACCCTGGTAAGTGCCTTGCTGCCCAGCCACTCATCAGCGCCCCCTTCATATGGCGCCCATGGCACTTTCCATGGCTGCCATACCCTAGATACGCCACTGTATGTATCAAATATTTGCCATTTTATTTTTGGCAGATCAACAATGACGATCTCCTCTAAGTAACCTCTAAGGCAGGAGTCTCCAAACTATGGCCCTCCAGGTGTTGAGGAACTACAATTCCCATCATGCCTAGTCATGTCTACGAATGTCAGAGTTTTACAATGCCTCATGGGAAGTGTAGTTCCACAGCAGCTGGAGGGCCGTAGTTTGGAGATCCCTTCTCTATACTAAGGTAACCTCTAAGCAGCCACACTCTGTCTATATCTGCATGCTTCTCTGGTAACTGCTGTATGTCATTTCTCATTGTGGGTTTTCTAATGGTGACAAAAGTGGAACAAGCCTGTGCAATGTGCATCTGACCCAGTGACAACAGAGAGACAAGGACAGAGTGCTGTCCCCCTATAACAGGAAGTGTCTCCAAAAGGATCTTTGTGGTAGAGTTACCAGTAGGGATGAGCTTTATGTTAGGGTCGAGCATGAGTTTGACTCGAACATTGGCTGTTTGCCCATCCGCCGAACAATTTGGGGTGTTCGTGGCAAAATTGAAAATCCGCAGAACGCCCTTTAGAAGTGAGAGAAATCTAAAGTGATACTTTTAAAGTTTAATATGCAAGTTATTTGTCATAAAAAGTGTTTGAGGACCTGGGTCCTATCCCAGGGGACATGTATCAATGCAAAAAAAAAAAAAAGTTTTAAAAACTGCCGTTTTTTCGGGAGCAGCGATTTTAATAATGCTTAAAAGTGAAACAATAAAAATGAAATATTCTTTTAAATTTCACACCTGGGGGGGGTGTCTATAGTATGTCTGTAAAGTAGCGCATGTTTCCCATATTTATAACAGTCTCTGCACAAAATGATATTTCTAAAAGGAAAAAAAAGTAATTTAAAACTACTCGCGGCTATAATGAATTGTCAGGTCCCGACAATACAGATAAAAGTCATTGGGAAAATAAAAAAAAAAAACACACACTATTACCAACTGGGTTTATATATACATTAAGGGCACATTTACACCAAATGGGTTGGGGCAGCTATATTCAGCACCACCCCAACACACAGGCAAGGCAAATTGGTCAGAAGAGCCGGGAAGCCATACAGTGTACAAAAGAAAGGAAATCTTCAGTTTACTTAGAGTCTTCTGTGTGGCAAAAAGAAAATACCATGACATGAACCAATGGGAAATGAGAGAATATCACACTGCTAGTAGTAGTCAGTCATATTAAAGTCTCATTAACACGATCGGATTTCCATCGGACAGAGTGTAGGTCCTTTGTTCGAAGGGCGTTGGCCTTGAACATGTATTGCATACAAACGGCAAAGAATTGTCATCCAACAAACACAAAACTACATGTTTTTTCAGATCTTTAGCAGAAGTTGCCCAAAGGGTGGCGCTAATGTGTTGTGTCTGAGCATGCGTGTTTGTACTTTGGATTTTTTTCCGACGGATTTGTGTACACACTAATCGGTAAATTCGACAAGACACATTTGTTGTCAGAAAATATTAAAACACGCTATCCAACATTTGTTGGCGGAAATTCCGACAACAATTGTCCGATGGAGCATACAAAACGGTCAGATTTTCTGACAGCCTGTCATCGCACAATTCCTGTCGGATAATCTGAGGCTTTAACTAGACTTGATCTCTTATTTTTTTTTAAGACGTTTGGAGCATATCCAAGCCAATTCTTCAGTTCCGATGAGTGTCAGGAACATACAGTACCCCCAGCATTTATATCCACACATACAACGCAGACACCAGAACACAATCACCATGAAATGTAGATGTCAATTGTCTAACAACAGGATGGGAAGTGTAAAAGTTTGTGAACCGCCCTCTTCTAGTTACACAAGCCACTCTTTTGGACAGTGTTCATGCCAAAGCGATGAAGGTATCTGTGCCTACCGGCATTGATATAAATGCTGCAAATCCACTCCTTGGATAAGCTGTGAAATGTCTAACATTACAGAACAAGCGCAGTAGAATGTGACTGGGGACTACTAGCTTTACCATGACCCCGATAAATGAGAACCTTCACAGACAGAGAACCATCATGTACCTAGCTCACTGTTATCATCCACCAGAATTATTTCTTGAAGCAGATTAGCTGGAGTTCGGTCTAAGACGCTATGTACGGTTCTCAGGAGGGCAGAGAAAGCTTCATTGTAGAAACAGATAACAACGCTGGCAACAGGCAGGTCGGTGGGGTAGGTCTTCTTAGCACACCTGACAATACAAAACAAATATATGAAAATTCACAAACAATTCTAATGGCAGAGATGTAGTTATTAAGCCATGAACAATTCTGTCTCCGATTCTAAATCTGGGAGGGCTGCAGCGGAATCTATAGTGTAACATAAACAGTCAGTCATTCTCTCATCATGTAGCATTCACATAATCTTTCCCGAAAATTCAGTTGTTTCTTGTGTGTGTGCGCCTCTATCTATTGTGGTTCCAAAGCCTGGAAAGGGCAAGAACCCATGCAAGTCCTTTCATATAATCCAAATTATTAAATGGTACCATTAAGATGTTTCACAAAATACTTTTCAGACACCGGTATATTAACAAACCTTGATAAAAGTGACTTTATGCTGTGAAACAGATTCCATAAAAAGTACCGATACTTTTTATCAATTACTCGCCGATACCGATTACCGATACTTTTTTTTAAATCTAATGTGACAGTGGCACATGTGTCAGTAGTTTTTTTATTTTTACAATTTTTTATTTATCTTTACAATTTTTTTTATTTTTACAATGCTTTATTTTTTTAAGGTGGGGGGATGTACAGTGTCAGTGTGTTTTTAATTTAATTTTTTATTTTTTACAATTCATTCTTTTATTATTTATGGCAATTCCTTTTTTTTTTTTTTTTAATCAGCCCTGTTGGGGGGTCTTTGGTGAGATATCAGGGGTCTTAACAGAGCTCGGACATCTCCCCTCTGAGACAGGGAAAGGGACTAGGGACATAAATTCTCCAGTCCCTTTCTCTACAGCCTCAGCTGCGCTGAAAATGAAAGGAGAGAAGCCAGCGGCTTCTCTTCATTCATAAACTGAGACATCGTAATAACAGGAGGTTACAATGTTTCAGTTATGTGAATGTACAGAGTCAGTGATCACTGACTTTGTACATTCAGAAAAAGTAGGAGTCGGGAAAACTGCGAGGAAGCATACACACTGACGGTTTTCCCGGACAAAAGCTCTTCCCGGTTTTCTGGCAGGAAAACTGTTCGCGTGTATGAGGCTTGAGGGCCTAGGAAAGAAAAAAAAACAGCTCCAGGACCATAGGATGACCAGCCCTGGGTTCCCCAACATTCTACATGAACAAAATTGCAGTTTTATAGAACAGACTTTTCTGTGCTAATCTTTCCAGACCACGGTCACAACATTCTGTAATAGGAAAAACTCGGACAGGGGCGGACTGACCATTGAGACACTCGGGCACAGCCCGAGGGCCCCATGCCACTAGAGGGCCTCATCAGGGATGCCAGGCTCAGCAAAACCAGGGACAGTATGTAAAAACCTATGTTTTTTTTACATCTGTTTCTGATATGTTCGAAACCGACATGCTTTTGATGTGAAAATCCTGAGATTTTAGCTGCCCTCTCTATGCAATGCCTCCTGGCGTGGTGGCCATCTGTAAGCCCAGGGGCCCCATAATCTTCTATTGCCCGGGGGCCCCATGAGTTCTCAGTCCGCCCCTGCACTCGGATCTAATCATCATGCAAACATTTCTCATACTTCTTTATCAGCAGCCTGTTGTCCCTGGCTCCATTCACATCTAGGCGTTTTTATGCCCGACGCCGCATACGCCAGAGGGGAAATTTATCATTCCCCTCTATGGAGATGGTTCACATCTCCACGCCGAATGCCTGAAGCTGAAAACAAGTCCCGGACCCTTTTTTCCGGCAGCTTCGGCGTTCAGCATAGGAGATAGTGGACCTCTCCAAAAAGGGGGGTTAAAAACGAGGGGTTTTGTCGCCGCAAATCACGGCACAAAGCGCTTCACATTTGTGGCCGCAAATCGCGGGTCAGGACGCGCGGTTAGGTGTGAATGCAGCCTCAGATGCAAGATCAGCAGCCTGTTGTCCCTGGCTCCATTCACATCTAGGCGTTTTTACGCCCGACGCCGCATACGCCAGAGGGGAAATTTATCATTCCCCTCTATGGAGATGGTTCACATCTCCACGCCGAACGCCTGAAGCTGAAAACAAGTCCGGACCCTTTTTTCCGGCAGCTTCGGCGTTCGGCATAGGAGATAGTGGACCTCTCCAAAAAGGGGGGTTAAAAACGAGGGGTTTTGTCGCCGCAAATCGCGGTACAAAACGCCTCACATTTGTCGCCGCAAATCGCGGGTCAGGACGCGCGATTAGGTGTGAATGCAGCCTCAGATGCAAAATTACAGAATATATAATAAAGATCTAAAAACACCAACGTTTTGGGAAGGATTACAGAATCCATAAAGAGAAAGAAAAAAAAGACTAAAAATACTAAAAAGCAATGTATGCAACATTGAATCAGTATACACAGCTGGCCTTAGAGGATGTAAAGTTTATTTGGGGGTGGCTATAAAATCTATGGAATGTTTTGCGCTGCCATGTGATGCTCAGCTGTTACAGTGTTCACTGTGTCACCCGTTGTACAAACAGGCAGAGCAAACAAATGGTCTGCAATCCTTGTAATATCGTACAGACTGCTGCCTGAAAAACAGAGTGTGTGTGTGTGTGTGTGTGTGTGTGTCTCCATTACACAGCACCCAGAACAAGCAAGCACACATACAAGCAGACTCTGTCCCATATAACAGAGGGGTTCTGTGACTTACTTGGGATCTCTAGTATCTGGGATGTCTCTGTGATAGCCCAGTCTGTTGCTTATTAGCATATTGAAGGCGTGTGTCTGGTAGCCGATGTCCCTCACATCTTGGTCTTGTTCATTGAAGATCATGCCTGAAAAGATTTCCAATATTAAAGTGTAAAACTGGTTGTCATGTATACTATCAGGCAGCTTTTTGTTTGTTTAAGTTGCATTTGCATTACACATGCTACCCAAGACTATAACATCCTGTAACATGTAAGCAGGACACATAAAATCCTGACTACACACAAATTGACAGTTGGGACAAGAAGCAGTGATCTGATCATTGAGCAAATATTTAAAACAACTGGCACATAAACTTGGATACTTTATTAGATTGTAAGCTCTTCTGAGCAAGACCCTTCTAATCCTCTTGTATTTTATTGTATTATAATTTATAACTGTATTGCCTCCCTTTTATGCGGTTGGCGCTATATAAATCCTGTATAATAATAATAATAAGAAGAAGAAGAATACATACACCAAATAAATGTACAGACTGTACAGAGACCTGTAATGGAGCCCATAGAGGAGTAATTTTTTTCTCGATTATCCAGTGGGTTAAAAAAAAAAAAAAAATTACCCGATTTCTCCGTTCACACATTCAATGTGGATATGGTAATCCTCCCCCTGAGCTATTGTATTCTGACAGCAGGGAGACTTTTCCTACTATCGGAATACACTGATCGCTGGTGGCTATAGCCTGCAGTGCAGATCGAGCTGGAAAAAAAGGGATTTTTAATAAACAGCTTACCTGTAAAAATCCTTTTCTTGAAGTACATCACGGGACACAGAGTGCATAGCCATTACACATGGGTTATATGGGTACCTTCAGGTGTGGACACTGGTGTAATCAATTTCACAGGAAGTTTCCTCCCTATATAACCCCCTCCCACTGGGAGTGCTTGAGTTTTGTAGCAAGCAATTCCTCCGAGGTTACACAATATTCCCCAAAAGAGGGGTGGGAGCTCTGTGTCCCGTGATGTACTTCAAGAAAAGGATTTTACAGGTAAGCTGTTTATTAAAAATCCTTTTTTCTTTATCGTACATTACGGGACACAGAGCGCATAGCCATTACACATGGGATGTCCCAAAGCAATGCTCCATGAAGGGAGGGAGACCGTAAGGCCAAGAATAGCCAAACAAAAAATTATCAGGAAGTAAAGTAGCTCCACCAACAGAAAAAAGGGGGCGAACCGGGCCAGAGGATTCTATAATGCTGCCCGTAGGACCGCCTGCCCAAATGCTGCGTCCGTACCCTTTGCGACGTCCAACTTATAAAATTTAGTAAACGTATGTACGGAAGACCAGGTTGCCGCCTTGCAAACCTGCGCCATAGAGATCTGATGGTGTGCTGCCCAGGAGGCACTCATGGCCCTCGTAGAATGGGCCTTAACTGATAAGGGAGGTGGAACGCGCTTCAGACCATAGGCCTGAAAAATCAGCTGCTTAATCCACCTGGCCAAGGAAGACTTGGCAGCCGGCTGACCCTTCTTGGGGCCATTCGGAAGAACAAAAAGCACATCTGTTTTCCGAATCTTCTCTGTAGCCTTGAGATAGACCCTCATGGCTCGAACCATGTCCAAAGAATGAAGCAGTCTTTCCTCTCTGGACTGGGGAGTAGGAAAGAAGGATGGTAGGACTAGGTCCTGATTCAAGTGAAAACTGGATATGACCTTATGAAGGAAAGAAGGTTGAGGACGCAGAACCACTCTGTCCTAATGCAGAATCAGGTACGGCTCCCTGCATGACAAGGCTGCCAGCTCGGAGACCCTTCTTTCCGAAGCCATAGCCAACTTTCGGGTTAGTAGCACAAGAGGGATTTCTGTCAGAGGTTCAAACGGCTGTCTTTGTAAAGCTGACAAGACCAGATTTAAATTCCAGGGGCAGAGGGGAGCTCTAATAGGGGGATTCACATGCAAGACCCCCTGCAAGAAGGTTTTCATAAGCGAATGGGTGGCCAAGGGTCTTTGAAACCATATTGATAAAGCCGACACCTGCCCCTTTAGAGTACTAAGAGCCAACCCTTTGTCAACACCAACCTGGAGGAATCGCAAGATCCTGTCAATAAAAAAAACTTTTGAGGATGCCATTTTTGAGACTCGCACCACTCCACATAGGTTCTCCAGACTCTGTAATAAATATTTCTAGAGACTGGTTTCCTAGCCTGAATCAACGTAGATATGACCTGAGCTGAGAGGCCTCTGCCTTTAAGAATTAGGGATTCAGCCACCAAGCCGTCAAATTTAGCTGCTGTGAAGCAGGGTGGCAGATTGGGCCCTGAAACAGCAGATCTGGGCGCCCGGGGAGCGGCCACGGTGCCCCTACTGACATCCTCACGATGAGTGCGTACCAAGCCCTCCTGGGCCAGGCTGGGGCCACCAGGATCACAGGCCTGCGCTCCACCCTGATCCTCCATAGAAGGCGGGGAATCATCTGTAGTGGAGGAAACGCATACAGGAGAGAAAACTGGTGCCAGGGGCAAACCAACGCATCGGTCCCGTAGGCCGAGGGATCCCTGGCTCGGGATATGAATTTGTCCAACTTTTTGTTGAATCTCGTTGCCATAATGTCCACATCTGGAACTCCGAATCTTTGGCAAATCTCTTGGAATACCTGGGGGTGAAGAGACCACTCCCCCGGGAGCAACTGTTGACGATTCAAAAAATCTGCTTGAGAATTGTCTATCCCTGGGATGAATACCGCCGAGATGCAGGGTACATGGGCTTCGGCCCATGAGAAAATCAGGTTTACTTCCCTTTGGGCCGCTAGGCTCCTCGTGCCCCCCTGGTGGTTTATGTATGCCACCGCAGTGGCATTGTCGGACTGTATCCTTACTGGCAGACCCTGAAGGGGAAGAGTCCAGGCGACCGGGGCCAGCCGAGCAGCTCTGATCTCTAGGATATTGATGGGAAGCAGTTTTTCTGCCTCCGACCACAGCCCCTGAACTGCCCCCCAACCCGACAGGCTGGCATCCGTGGCTACTATCTTCCACGTGATGGGGCAAAAGGATTTCCCTTTTGACAAATTTTGAGGGACCAGCCACCAGAACAGGCTGCGCCGGACCCCTGGGGAGAGAACTAACGGACAATCCAACGCCTGAATGGACTTGTTTCATGCAGAGAGAATGGCTGCCTGGAGATATCTGGTATGGATCTGGGCGTAGGGCACTGCCTCGAAGGCGGCCACCATCTTCCCCAGCAGTCGCATACATAGGCGAATAGTTGGCCTCTTTTTGCCTAAGACCACTTGAACTGCTTGAGTTATTGACCTGACCTTTGCTTGAGGTAAAAATATCCTCTGGCAGTCTGTATCTAGCCGAAGGCCTAGATATTCCAACTGCTTTGTGGGTTGCAACATTGATTTCTCTTGGTTCACAATCCACCCGAATTCCTCTAGATGCCGAACTGTGCAGACTACTGCATGATTGAGGTTGGAAGCTGATCTGTCGATAACCAGGAGATCGTCCAGGTACGCCAGGACCAAAATGCCTTCTGTCCTTAGGACGGCTAGCACCGGGGCTAACACCTTTGTGAATACCCGCGGAGCTGTTGCCAACCCGAAAGGGAGGGCTACAAACTGGTAATGACGGTGATCTATCATAAAACGAAGAAACCTGTGATGTGCCGGGTAGATCGGCACGTGCAGATACGCATCCTTTATGTCTATAGATGCTAGAAAGTCGTCTTGATGCAGGCTGGCTCTAAAATAGGCCTGACGTCGCCGTTGGGTTTTGGTATTATGAAAAGGTTGGAATAGAATCCCAAACCCCATTCCTGGGCTGGTACCTCTACAATTACTCCTTGGAGCAAGAGGCGATCCAATGCCTTTACAAGAGAGGCCCTCCTTAATGGGTCGCTTGGAAGACTTTATCCCTGAAAATGAGGAGGGGGACTTCCCGAAACTCTAGCTTGTAGCCTATGGCTACCGCGGACCATACCCAAGAGTCGGGAATTCTGGCCTCCCACACTTCGGAGAAACACCGAAGCCTTCCCCCCACCCAAGAGAGTGGGGGTGCCCCTTCATGAATCTGACTTGACTGGCTTAACCCTGTTTGCGAGACCATGGCCTCTTGCCTGCCGTGGCTTGTCCTTGTGGGCGGCTATTAAATGCTGAACGCCCGGGAGGCCGTCGATACTGACGGGAAGTTGAAGGGGCTGAGCCTGCGAAGGCCTGTCGCTTAAACGCGGGCCCACGCGGTCTTTTGACAGGTAAGAAAGAACTTTTACCACTTGATATGGTCTGGATATATTTATCTAGGTCTTCACCGAATAGTCTCCCACCATGAAAGGGAAATCCTGCCAAAAACTTTTTGCAGGGTGCCTCTGCTGACCAGTTCTTCAGCCACAAAAGGCGACGCATATGAACCAATAGCAGAGATAAACGGGACGCCTGTTGAATGGAGTCCTTAATAGCATTTACTGCAAAGCAGAGAGCCCTTGGGATGTCAGCCAATTTACGAGTTTGCTGAGCCGGTATGTCCCTTAATATTTGTTTAGTCTGATCCTTTAAAGCCTGACAAACGCCAATGGCTGCCACCGCTGGCTGAACCACGGCACCTACTGTGGTAAAAGCCTTCAGTAGGGTCTCCAACTTTTTGTCGACCGGATCTTTAAACATCTGGACATTTTCAACCGGACAGGTCAGGGATTTATTCACGCAGGAAATGGCTGCGTCCACGGTAGGGAGTGCCCATTTCTTTGCAAATTCCTCTTCCATAGGATAGAGAATAGTGAACCTTTTAGGAGGGATAAAAATCCTATCAGGTCGAGCCCAATCCTGAAAAATCACGCTCTCCAGAAGGGGGTGAACCGGAAAAGACGCACAACTCAACGGTGCCTTCATGGAACCTAAAGAGGATACCGCGGGGGCTAATTGCTCTCCGCTTGAGAAGCCGAATTTTTTTTATCTACAGTGGAACCCTCAATGTCTGAACCGTCGAGACTCGGGTCCGCTTGATCCCCCTGTGGGTCCAATGCCTCCGAAGAGAGGACCTCTGCATCTGAAAACACCAATCTAGGTGACGGGGATCTAGCCCGCTTGCCACCTGGCAAAGAGCGGGCAATTAAAGCAGTTAACCTTTCCTCTAGCCCACCCAGGGTGTTCGCTAGCATTTCTTCCGTAACGTAAACGGGAATGGGTTGATTGGGGGCCGCCTTTGCCCCTAGCACCCTCAATGGCTCCTGCAACATGCTGTTTGGTGGTCTATCTGGTGAGGGTGGGACCGCTGGAGCCTGGCCCAAATCCTCTGACCCCGACGGAGACCCCTTTAGTTTTTTGGTACCTTTTGCAGCCTTACCTGGTCCTGATCCCTTGGGAGCCATTGCACAACCTTGAGACACCCCTATAGCCAACACCCAACTGTTGTAGCTAGAAGTGAACCATTAATAAGAACAGGCTTTTCCAAATTTCCATACGCCCGAGAAGGCGGCAATACCGAGGAAGTCCTGCGAGTATTGCCACACCAATGCCCGTTAGCTGGAGCCCAAGGTTGCACCGACTCAGATACTGCCAGATCTAAGGCTGAGTGCCTTTAAGAAAAAAAACTTTTTTTTTTTTTTTTTCTTTGGTCAGTATGGAGCTAAGTCCAGACCTGAAGATCCACAAACCACCACTAGGTGTCACTGTATAGCCAGAAATGGCTCAGCTGCGCGCTCTGTGTCCTCAGCCTCCTCTGCTCTCAGGAGAGAATGACCAGCCAGGAAATGCTTTGCTGCTTTAACTGAGACCCGACGCTGCTGGCCCGCCCCCCCCCCCCCCACGCACGCCGACGCTGTATGGAGGAAGCAGAAAGCAGAGGAGAAGCATGGACCAGCGCTAGCAGCCCAACAGACACCAGGCAAGACACTAATACTTATTGTAGTGCACACACAGAGGAAGCTGTCCCCATAGGCTTCCTAAGAAACAGGAGTTTTGCCAGCATTTCCTCCTTATAGCATGTGGGGCTGCAGTATCATGCTAACAGGCAGATCTGGGGGGAGTAGCAAATACATATCTTTAAAAGCATACATATACCTACATGTTATCTGGGTAAACATTAGTACAGATAACAACAAGAACCTGGGGAATGCCCAGGGAATAACCAAGCCTACTTACCGACCAGCTAGCAGAACAACCAATTAACCTGTCTAACAATGTGCGTTAAAAACAGGGGTTTTGTCCGCACGCATTTGCAAACGCATGCGTGAGCCACAGAGCCGCGCCAAGGCACCCCATAATTCTGTGGTCCTAACACTACATTAGTACATCCCATCCTGCCTCAAAAGACACAGTGGCGATAGTGGCTGATGCACAAGCATACCATTAGCCGACCCAGAACCTCCAGGGGGTTACCTACTGTCGAACCCGCACATCCCTCTTACCTGCTCCATGCTGCAGGGTATTGCAAAATGCAAGAGGCCCAATCTTCCCCCATCTCCGTGGGTATTGTCTTGGACCTTCAGGGACCGGGGTCCTGTGTTAAGGAACCCACACACCTGGGCCTATATACAGTGCCTGCCGCCGAGAATGTGTTTTCAGCACGCCAGCATCGCGCTGAATCTCGGCGACAGGCTGCCGATATCTCGCACTCGCTGGAATAGTAAAAGCACATTCCAGCGAGCGCGTCATAGAAGCGACGGGGATCCGACGCGGATTCCCGCCAATTCTACACGTGGGCGGAGTTTGTTATGAATCCTGAACGAGAAATCCCCGCCGGATTTTTAAAGAAAAATCCGGCATGGGTTCCCCCCTCAGGAGCATAACGGGCCCTTAGGTCGGTTATGGGTTGTAAGGAGACCCCCTACGCCGAAAAAACGGCGTGGGGGTCCCCCCACAATCCATAACAGACCCGTATCCAAAGCACGCAGGCCGGTCAGGAAGGGAGTGGGGGCGAGCGAGCGCCCCCCCCCCCTCCTGAGCCGTACCGGGCAGCATGCCCTCAACATGGGGGGGGGTCAGGTGCTCTGGGGCAGGGGGCGCACTGCGGCCCCCCACCCCAGAGCACCCTGTCCCCATGTTGATGAGGACAGGGCCCCTTCCCGACAACCCTGGCCGTTGGTTGTCGGGGTATGCGGGCGGGAGGCTTATCGGAATCTGGAAGCCCCCTTTAATAAGGGGGCCCCCAGATACCGGCCCCCCACCCTAAGTGAATGAGTATGGGGTACATTGTACCCCTACCCATTCACCTGCAAATACAAAGTGTAAACACAAATAAAACACACAGGGTATTGAAATATTTTATTAGTTGGCCGCCGGGGGGGGGGGGTGTGTATGATCGCTTTTATAAAAGCGCCCCCCTCCGGCGGGCTTCTGTGGGGGGTGGGTGCCGCCGTCTGGTTCTCTTCCGCCGCCGGGGGGCGCTTTGATAAAAGCGCCCACCACCCGGCGGGCTTCTTTCGACATCTTCGGCGGCGGGGGGGTCTTCTCCCGCTCTCCGGGGGTCTTCTCCCGCTCTCCAGGGGTCTTCTTCAGGACTCGCCGCCGCTATCTTTGTGTGTTAGCTCAATTACTAGCGGCGGCGGCCCCCTCTTCTGCGACGTCGGCGTCTTCTTCTTCTTCTGCTGTCCAGATGTTGACGCGACGCATCCTTCCGCTGTTATGCCGGGCGCGCGGCTCGCAGCGAAATATATAGGCCTGTCTTGTGACGTCGCAGTCCCATCATGCTCCGGTAGGTACCACGTGGGTAGGTAGCACGTGGTACCTACCGGAGCATGATGGGACTGCGACGTCACAAGACAGGCCTATATATTTCGCTGCGAGCCGCGCGCCCGGCATAACAGCGGAAGGATGCGTCGCGTCAACATCTGGACAGCAGAAGAAGAAGAAGACGCCGACGTTGCAGAAGAGGGGGCCGCCGCCGCTAGTAATTGAGCTAACACACGAAGATAGCGGCGGCGAGTCCTGAAGAAGAAGAAGACCCCCGGAGAGCGGGGAAGACCCCCGGAGAGCGGGAGAAGACCCCCGGAGAGCGGGAGAAGACCCCCGGAGAGCGGGAGAAGACCCCCGGAGAGCGGGAGAAGACCCCCGGAGAGCGGGAGAAGACCCCCGGAGAGTGGGAGAAGACCCCCCCCGCCGCCGAAGACGTCGAAAGAAGCCCGCCGGGTGGTGGGTGCTTTTATCAAAGCGCCCCCCGGCGGCGGAAGAGAACCAGACGGCGGCACCCACCCCCCACAGAAGCCCGCCGGAGGGGGGCGCTTTTATAAAAGCGATCATACACACCCCCCCCCCCCGGCGGCCAACTAATAAAATATTTCAATACCCTGTGTGTTTTATTTGTGTTTACACTTTGTATTTGCAGGTGAATGGGTAGGGGTACAATGTACCCCATACTCATTCACTTAGGGTGGGGGGCCGGTATCTGGGGGCCCCCTTATTAAAGGGGGCTTCCAGATTCCGATAAGCCTCCCGCCCGCATACCCCGACAACCAACGGCCAGGGTTGTCGGGAAGGGGCCCTGTCCTCATCAACATGGGAACAGGGTGCTCTGGGGTGGGGGGCCGCAGTGCGCCCCCTGCCCCAGAGCACCTGACCCCCCCATGTTGAGGGCATGCTGCCCGGTACGGCTCAGGAGGGGGGGGCGCTCGCTCGCCCCCACTCCCTTCCTGACCGGCCGGCCTGCTTTGGATACGGGTCTGTTATGGATTGTGGGGGGACCCCCACGCCGTTTTTTCGGCGTAGGGGGTCTCCTTACAACCCATAACCGACCTAAGGGCCCGTTATGCTCCTGAGGGGGGAACCCATGCCGGATTTTTCTTTAAAAATCCGGCGGGGATTTCTCGTTCAGGATTCATAACAAACTCCGCCCACGTGTAGAATTGGCGGGAATCCGCGTCGGATTCCCGTCGCTTCTATGACGGCTTTGTCTCCATCGCAGCAAGTCAGCTCTGCGCTGGCTCCCGCGATGGGGCTCGTAGGTGGTCAATCTCGCCGAGAAAGGGAGCGAGATTGACACAATATCCCAGTCACCTACTGTAGCATCCTGGCATCAGTAGCGTTTAGTTCTTGGAAGAGACTAAGGCACTGGAGCCCAGAATCCAGCCCTCCAAGGAGAGGCATTATAGGCAAAACCCCACGCAAGCAGGGCCCGGGTACCGTACACCTTGGCTTTGAAGCACTTCGGACGGATCCGGCTAGCTCTCCTGGGTCCCGAGACCTCCGAGGGACAGCTAGACGTGACCAACACCTAAGACACTGGCGAAAAAACTGAAGCACTCCCAGTGGGAGGGGGTTATATAGGGAGGAAACTTCCTGTGAAATCGATTACACCAGTGTCCATCACCTGAAGTTACCCATATAACCCATGTGTAATGGCTATGCTCTGTGTCCCGTGATGTACGATAAAGAAAAATAAATAAACGGACAGGGTGGTTGTACAGAAGCCGATTGTACAGAAGTCAGTCTACCAATCAGCTTCTGTACAACCACAGTACAGTGTCCATACATTAATCAAAATTTGGCGAGTCTCTGCTGAACGGGATTAATTTTGACATCATTAGGTTGTGACATCATCAGCCCACCTCTCTGACTCAGCCAATCAAAGGAAGCTTCGTATTCATTGATAGAATACATGACTTGCTCTGAGCGCCACTACGGTAGACTCTTCTGTGTTCCAGGTATGAGAGAGAAAGTCTCGGCTCGTACCCGGAACACAGTGCGATATGTTGTGTGTGGTAGCAGCTACATACAGTTTATACCGCATATCCAGTGGCCTCACAGGTTAGTGAGGGACAGGTTGGTTTGTTTAAAAAACAAACAAACTATATATTCCATTTGATTTTGTATTCTTAGCTCAAAAATGTACATTCCGTCGCTATCAGCCTCCTCCAAATCTCTTCTTTTTTTTTTTTTGCTGTGATCTGACTTTGTTAGAGGGTCACTACATTGGTTCTTCATGGTCCCACTGTATGTAGGAATGTAGTCACCCTCTCTTGCCCGCTCCTGGGATGTGCTATGGGTATGGGATTCATAGTATGCATAGAACAGTGCACATGACCACAACCAACGTGCACTGCTCATTCCAAATTGGAAGCGAGGAGGGAAAATGCTTTCACACTGGGGCGGTACTTCTGCAGAACGTTAGAAAAAGTCCTGCAAACAGCATCTTTGGGGCTGTGTATACGCCACTCTTCCACCGCCCATGCCATTGAAATCAATGGGCATCGCTGCTGAAGCGCCTAAAAAGGGCTTAGACAGCGGCACTTTGCGGGTGCTTTTAACCCATTATTCGGCCGCTAGCGGGGTTAAAAAAGCACCCTGCTAGCGGCCTCTCAGCGAGTTAGTATTCTCGGTATGTCAGGAATAGATTTTTTTTTTAAAACAGTTAAAATCTATATAGTTCCGCTTTAAGTGATGGATGTTTATGGATTATTTTTGGAGAAGGATACAATTAAGTGTCACTTAACCACTTAAGACCCGGACCTTTAGGCAGCTAAAGGACCCGGCCAGGTTTTGCGATTCGGCACTGCGTCGCTTTAACAGACAATTGCACGGTCGTGCGAAGTAGCTCCCAAACAAAATTGGCGTCCTTTTTCCCCACAAATAGGGCTTTCTTTTGGTGGTATTTGATCATCTCTCCGGTTTTTATTTTTTGCTCTATAAACAAAAATAAAGTGACAATTTTGAAAAAAATTCAATATTTTTTACTTTTTGCTGTAATAAATATTCCCCAAAAATATATATATATATATAAATAAAAAACACATTTCCTCAGTTTAGGTCGATACATAATTTTTCGGTTGGTTTGCGCAAAATTTTATAGCGTTTACAAAATAGGGGATAGTTTTATTGCATTTTTCTAAAAAAAAAAAAAAGATGTTTTACTACTAATGGCGGCGATCAGCGATTTTTTTCGTGACTACGACATTATGGCGGACACTTGACAATTTTGACACATTTTTGGGACCATTGGCATTGTCACAGCAAAAAATGCATTTAAAGTGCATTGTTTATTGTGAAAATGACAATTGCAGTTTGGGAGTTAACCACAAGGAGGCATATGTGACCTAATATGTGTGTTTACAACTGTAGGGGGGTGTGGCTGTAGGTGTGACATCGATTGTGTATCCCTATAAAAAGGGATCACACGATCGATGACGCCGCCACAGTGAAGAACGGGGAAGCTGTGTTTACACACGGCTCTCCCCGTTCTTCAGCTCTGGGGACCGATCGCGGGACTCCAGCGGCGATCGGGTCCACGGGTCCCGGTCACGTGCATGTACCCAGCAGTGCCATTCTGCCGACGTAAATGTGCAGGAGGCGGTCCTTAAGCGGTTAAGTGTAGTAAACTACAACCAATCAGGATTCATTTTTTAGAAGAGGATTCCGATTTACCCTGCACCAACCATATTTACATTTTGTTTTCTGACCATTAGCTTTGAATTGGCGCTTATTCTGTAGGCTTCAGTGCAATTTTTATTAATTTACAGCAGGGGTGTCCAAACTTTTTTCAAAGAGGGCCACATTTGATGAAGTGAACATGCATGAGGGCCGACCATTTTGCCTGACATTCTTTGAACCATTAAAATTCAGTCTAAGTGTGTTCATCCGAGCACTAATACACTGCCCAACAAGAAGTCTCTTGCCTTTGTGGCTGTGGGTGGTGAAGAGATGAGCTCAGGCGTGTTATTTGGATATACTGTATATATCTCTTGTGGCCCCAACAAATCCCAGATCGCTGCCCAGGACCAAGGTTGGCGCGTTATTTGGATATACCGCATTTATCAGCGTATAACACGCACAGGCTTACCATTTCCATTAATGCAGCCTCATCATTGCCACGAATGCAGCATTACCATTGCAATCAATGCAGCCTCACATGTGCCATGAATGCAGCCTTACCATTGCCATCAGTGCAGCCTGATCGATGTCCATCTGCAGCCTCGGAGAGGACAGGGAGGGGGAAGGACAAGTGCTGTCAGATTACAAACAGGAGAATTTCTTGTTTACTCGTGGCCTCTTTAATACAAAGTCCTGCCTCCTATGATTAACAGAACAGTCATCCAATGGCATCCCAGGAAACGGGACTTCCTATTACAGACGCTGCCGAGTAAACAGGAGATTCTCTTTATGTAGATCCCCTCCGAGGCAGTGCCGATAAATACGGTATATATCTTTTGTGGCCTCCAGGGCACAGGTGAGGCTGCAATGGCTATATATCCAAATCCCCAGGGGGGCAACACACACTTAGGGGTTTATTTACTAAAGGCAACTACACTGTACACTGCAAGTGCACTTGGAAGAGCAGTTACTGTCGATCTGTGGGGGACATGCAAGGAAAATAAAAAAACATCATTTTTGCTTGTACATGATGGAAATCAGCAGAGCTTCCCCTCATGTCAGATCTTCCTCTCAGATCTACAGCAACTGCAGGGCACACGTAGCGCACAGTGGATTTTCCTTTAGTAAATAACCCCCTATGCCCAGCTTGTGATGAACAGAGTTTAAAATGATCACTTCTATATCTCTACAGTATAATAAAAACCTTACTTTATTGTAAAATGAGTCAGAACTGCATCAAATATCCTGCATGTAAAATATGAAGATTTTGATTTGAATTCCCAAACAGACTGAATCTAAAATTAAAAATAAAAAAAACACACAATGTACAGTAAGTGAAAAACAGTGCAGAGGCCATCTGGGCATACAGTACTTTACATGCCACAGAAGGCACTTCCAGGTAACTATGCCAGCTTTGATTTCTTTCAGAGCTCACATACAGATCCCTCTATTGCCACAAGTGAGGTAAATGGAGGAATCCCCCTCCATTGAGACATTGTATTTTAACAGTGAGACTCGGCTGCTGATCAACAAAAAGTTTTCATCGTGTCCCTGTAACAGAAGTCACATCACTGTCTTCTGTCATGCCAGGAGAGCCACCCACTGATCAAAATTTGGCTGGTCCCTGCTGAACTGGCAGTATTTTGAGGCGTTTATAGCCTGAAAATATGTCAAGCAGGCATTTTGTATCATCTGGCTACCAAAGGTGTGCACAGCCTATTGCATTAGAGTGTGCATCCCAAAGCCCAAACACACCGATCACTCCCGATGTTCATTCAGAAAGGGAAGGGGCCGGTAAATTACGAATTTACGGGCCCCTTTCCCACTCCTAAAACATCCCAGCAGCAACAGCCAATAGGAGAGGAGGGAAGATGGCAGCGCTGCAGGGCGAAGATGGGAGCCAGGGGCAGTAGGGGGAATCTGTGCTGCACATGGTGATTAGGGTGTTCCTGGGCACACCCTGTGCGCACGCCTATGATGGCTACACACTTGTTCTGGGTCTGTAACTTAGCAAGTATTGAAAAGAAAAGACAAGCAGGCAACTGGCATTTTCAGAAGGAGCCATGGAATGAAAGCCTTTATATTCCTGGGTCCTGTGCTTAGCGCCTTTCTATCTGCATAGTGACCAAAAAAGGGGGCATTCTCTCAGCACCGCTACAATTTATTTTAATACAATATGTTCTCCGATTAGATAGGGTGGCATGGGGCAGCGACACCACATTCTCCATGATGATGAAGAAAAGAGGGAAGGACGGCCGCACTCCAAGGATTTTCAAACGAAAAAAGTTGTCTTTATTGTAAATCCAAAAACATGTACAGTCACAGCAATCACAGAAAACAGGACAGCCGACGCGTTTCGCACTCGATTTTTGTGTTTAATTTTATTTGAAATTTTTTTTTTCTTGTTTTTGTGTTTAATTTTTTTTTTTTTTGTGTTTTATTTTAGTTTATTTTATATATATTTTTTTTTTTATATAATTTTTTTTTTCTTTTTGGTTTGCGGGCCATATGACTGCTTCAGCATCCTAAACACTATTTCGGCTATATATGTATAAATATATAGACACTTAAAACCAGTCTATTTTATTTTTCACTATTTTTTACATCCACTCTCCCATTCACCTTTATATATATATATCCCTTCCCATTTTCATGCAATCCACACATACACAGGTTCTTTAAGGGTTACCTTTTTCATGTTAGTGTTGACTTTCAGCCTGCACACACTTGACACTCTGATTACACCCATTCAGGATGTCTATCACAACTAATTAACTTTAAGTTGCTATAGGCTGAAGGGAGTCACATGTTTCATTTGGTATTTTGGGGTTTAGTATAAATGTTTTTGTGTTAGCACCATACCATAGCCATGACTAAGCACTGATCGAGTGCGAAACGCGTCGGCTGTCCTGTTTTCTGTGATTGCTGTGACTGTACATGTTTTTGGATTTACAATAAAGACAACTTTTTTCGTTTGAAAATCCTTGGAGTGCGGCCGTCCTTCCCTCTTTTCTTCATCATCATTGCCATTTGCATCGCCAGCACCTTGGTAATCTAATTATCCTTGATCGTCTACAGATCTCACCTGGAGCGGTGATTTCTTTTCTTTTGTCTTTTTTGGATACCACATTCTCCATCTCATCATAAAGTAAGATCATGATATCACTACTCCATCTTAATAGTGGTGATCTCTACAGAAGTTATCACCTTCCTCAATGGCCCCCATGTATGAAGTATGCACATTGGTCCAAGACGGACAATTGTAAATGTGTAATGAAAATCATACCTGGACCTCAGGTTCCTGTATGACAATTTAAAGTAGCAAATCCAGTTACAATGTGCTGCACAAGATTCAAAAACTAAAACAAAAAAATGTCCTTTACTGTCCCTGACAGAGCCAAATACTCCTTTGTTTCTGCCTCATGAGCTCCCCCTCCCAGACACTGAAGCTCACAGCAGGAGGGGGGTCAGCAACAGACTCATTGCTGTCAATCTAGAACGCAGAGGGTAGAATGAGGTGTGGCTTGGAGCCAGTTGACAAATGTCCCATTCCATTGTAGTACAAGCAGGCACTAACTACAGTGCAGAAAATAAGTATTTGAACACCCTGCTATTTTGCAAGTTCTCCCACTTGGAAATCATGGAGGGGTCTGAAATTGTCATCGTAGGTGAATGTCCACTGTGAGAGACATAATCAAAAAAAAAAAAATTCCAGAAATCACAATGTATGAATTTTTAACTATTTATTTGTATGATACAGCTGCAAAGAAGTATTTGAACACCTGTCTATCAGTTAGAATTCTGACCCTCAAAGACCTGTTAGTCTGCCTTTAAAATGTCCACCTCCACTCCATTTATTATCCTAAATTAGATGCACCTGTTTGAGGTCATTAGCTGCATAAAGACACCTGTCCACCCCATACAATCAGTAAGAATCCAACTACTAACATGGCCAAGACCAAAGAGCTGTCTAAAAGACACTAGAGACACAATTGTAAACCTCCACAAGGCTGGAAAGGGCTACGGGGAAATTGCCAAGCAGCTTGGTGAAAAAAGGTCCACTGTTGGAGCAATCATTAGAAAATGGAAGAAGCTAAACATGACTGTCAATCTCCCTCGGACTGGGGCTCCATGCAAAATCTCACCTCGTGGGGTCTCAATGATCCTAAGAAAGGTGAGAAATCAGCCCAGGACTACACGGGAGGAGCTGGTCAATGACCTGAAAAGAGCTGGGACCACCGTTTCCAAGGTTACTGTTGGTAATACACTAAGACGCGGCGTACACACGAGGGGATATGTCCGCTGAAAACGGTCCGATGGACCGTTTCAGCAGACATCTCCGCTCGTGTGTATGGGCTAGCGGACAGATTTCTCCACCCGACAGATTTCAAAGCATGCTTTGAAATCTATCCGGTGGGGATCTGTCCGCCCGACATGTCTGCTGGTTAGTACACTTACCAGCAGACATGTCGGCCCCCACCGCCGCCGCGCCGCTGCCGAATGGATTCGGCGCATGCGCGGAAGTGTTTTACTTCCTGGTGCGGTGACGTTGCGGTGACGCGGCGGCGTCAACGTCACCGCCGCGTCACCGCCACGTCACCGCGCCTTCCGGCGGCGGGGAATTTGATCCGATGGTGTGTACACGCCATCGGATCAAACTCCCGATCGGACATATCCGATGGAAATGGTCCGCGGACCGTTTTCATCGGATATATCCGATCGTGTGTACGCCGCCTAAGACGTCATGGTTTGAAATCATGCATGGCACGGAAGGTTCCCCTGCTTAAACCAGCACATGTCAAGGCCTGTCTTAAGTTTGCCAATGACCATTTGGATTATCCAGAGGAGTCATGGGAGAAAGTCATGTGGTCAGACGAGACCAAAATAGAACTTTTTGGTCATAATTCCACTAACCGTGTTTGGAGGAAGAAGAATGAGGAGTACCATCCCAAGAACACCATCCCTACTGTGAAGCATGGGGGTGGTAGCATCATGCTTTGGGGGGGTTTTTCTGCACATGGGACAGGGCGACTGCACTTTATTAAGGAGAGGATGACCGGGGCCATGTATTGCGAGATTTTGGGCAACAACCTCCTTCCCTCAGTTAGAGCTTTGAAGATGGGTCGAGGCTGGGTCTTCCAACATGACAATGACCCGAAGCACACAGCCAGGATAACCAAGGAGTGGCTCTGTAAGAAGCATATCAAGGTTCTGGCGTGGCCTAGCCAGTCTCCAGACCTAAACCCAATAGAGAATCTTTGGAGGGAGCTCAAACTCCGTGTTTCTCAGCGACAGCCCAGAAACCCGACTGATCTAGAGAAGATCTGTGTGGAGGAGTGGGCCAAAATCCCTCCTCCAGTGTGTGCAAACCTGGTGAAAAACTACAAGAAACGTTTGACCTCTGTAATTGCAAACAAAGGCTACTGTACCAAATATTAACATTGATTTTCTCAGGTGTTCAAATACTTCTTTGCAGCTGTATCATACAAATAAATAGTTAAAAAAATTCATAAATTGTGATTTCTGGATTATTTTTTTTTGATTATGTCTCTCACAGTGGACATGCACCTACGATGACAATTTCAGACCACCTCCATGATTTCCAAGTGGGAGAACTTGCAAAATAGCAGGGTGTTTAAATACTTATTTTCTGCACTGTACATGCAAGCGGCGACTCTGCTCCGAGTTCAGGACCAGTGCAGCATTGTTGCCACACCATCACAGGAAGCTGCATTAAGTGTTTTTTTTTTTGTTGGCAGGATAAACAGGGATTTGTGGGAGTTTGGAGGGGGGGGGGGATACAGTGGGTATAGAAAAGAATCATCCCCCTGTAAAATAATCACATTTTGTTGCTTTGCATCCTGAAATTAAGGCCTACACAGTTTTTGTCTTATCAAGCTGTATTTATTAATGCAAATTATAACCTCAAAGTGAAAGATATAACACCAATATGCCACAAAAAAATAAATATCAAAAACAGAATCACTGAGTTGGAAAAAGGATTGCCACCCTTGTGTCAGTATTTTGTTGGACCACCTTTTGCTTTAATTACAGCCTTTAGTCTGTTGGGATATGTCTCTACTAACTTTGCACATCTAGACTTGGCAATTTTTTCCTACTCTTCTTTGCAGAGCTGCTCAAGTTCAGTTAAATGTGATGGTGACCGTTTGTGGACTGCAGTCTTCAAGTCATTGCACAGATTTTCAATGGGGTTTAGGTCTGGGCTCTGACTGGGCCATGCAAGGACATTCACCTTTTTTCCTACTTCAACCATTGTGTGGTAATTTTTTCTGTGTGCTTTGGGTCATTGTCATGTTGGAGGGTAAACCTTCTTCCCATTGACAACTTTCTGGCAGAGGGCAGCAGATTTTTCTCAAAAAATTGTTGGTATTTTGCCCCAACCATTTTTCTTCTATCATTAAAAGTGCTCAAGTCCATGTTGCATAAGCATACCCCTAACAGCATATCACCACCCCCTTGCTTTACTATAGGAATGGTGTTGGATGGTGAGCAGTCTCGGATTTCCGCCAGACGTGTAGTTTGATGTTGAGGCCAAATAATTACATTTTAGTCTCATCTGACCATATCACCCTTTTCCATGTGGCCTCAGAATCTTCAAGGTGCGATTTGGCAAAGCTCAGTCGTGACTGCATGTGACCTTTCTTGAGTGGCCTTTTTTCGTGCAACCCTCCCATACAAGCCACATTTGTGGAGAATTTGTGATATTGTTGTCACATGCCCACATTGTCATAAATTCCTGCAACTGCTTCAGAATTGCTGTAGGCCTCTTGGTACCACCATCTCACCAATTTCCTGCTGGTTCTTACATCGTTTGGAGCAACGTCCTGATCTATGGAGGGCCTGTGTTGTACCAAATACCTTCCACTTAATAGACTTCACTGTGCTTCTAGGCATTGATAAAGCCTTTGAAATTTTTTTTGTATCCATCTCTTGACTTGTGCCTGTCCACAACTTTATCCTGGAGATCCCGGTGACAGTGCCTTGCCACCCATAGTTGATTGCTTTAGTTGCACTAACAGGGACTGAAATGCCCCAGGAAAGCTCTTGTCATGCTGGACAAATCAAAATGACCACAGCTGATCACAGTTGAAAGTCAAATGGCTTTGTGTGCCATTGAGAAGGTGATTAGCTTCACCCGATTGAATTTACAAGTCATTTTTGGGAGGAATGGGGTGGTGATCCCTTTTCCCAACTTTTTTTTCTGACATGTTGGTGTTGTATCTTTCACTTGTATGTTATAGAGCAAATACAGCTGGATAAATCAAAAACAGTGTCTCTTTGTTTCAGGCTCTTGTGTATACTTTGAGAAGCAGTGAACAAAGCCCATTATATATGAAACAGGCCTGCCAAAATATGACATGGTAAATATATACTACATGGTATTTTTAGAAAGCTTTCAGAAATATGCATGATGGTCTGTGGTCTGAAAGAAAAGCAATTTACTAACCAAGAGGCAAAACTGGAATTCTAAAAATTTATTTAAGGCTATGCAGAACCAGATGGCGCTGTGCATAGAAGTCAGCAAGGCCTAAGTATGCTCAGCCTAAGATTATCAGATTAGTACATTGGAGGCAAGGGACTTTAATTCACTCCAATAACCCCCACTAATGGAACCTGTGCTTTATAAGGTAACAAAGGAACGCCAAGACATGTCTCCTTCGTTTTGGATGGACTGTGGAAGGGTTAGAATCAATGTTAGGGTTCTATTACAATCATTGCCGATTGGCTAGGACTGAAAGTAAGGGAAAAATTAAAGAAATTGACTTGTCAGCAAAATAGCAACAGAGGGTAAATCTGTTTCAGCCCTGGTTCACACTGGTGCGTTTTGACATGCGATTTGGCATGTCAAAACGGCGGATTTTGCCGCAAATTGCTGGCAATGGCACTGTCCTAATCGGTGCGACGCTGCATCTGCGGCGCTGCACCGATTTCAAAAAGTAGTCTCTGTACTACTTTTTGCGATTTCAGCCCGCGATTTACATTGACATCTGTGCAGAAACTTGCACAGATGTCTCTGAAGTCGCGGCCGAAATCGGGACTGCCGGGCGGGAGTGAAATCGTGCGAGTTCAGCTGAACTCGCACAGCTTCACTCCCGCAGCCCAGTGTGAACCTGGGCTAAATGACATCTATTACAGGGAGGATAGCGCAACAATTTGGAGAGAGCTCCTCTCACTTTTCAAGGAAAAAGAATGTGTATGGACAGCCGCACTCCAATAAGTCTAAAAAAGACACTACACAAAAACAGCATACAGTGGGAAATAAACAGCTGACGCGTTTCGCATTGAAACTCAATGCTTAGTCATAGCATTTAGCTGTCCTGGGCGCCCGTGATGTCGGCACCCAAAGCTGATCTGTCCCTTGTGTGGAGGTGCCGCCATCTTCGGTAATGGAATCAGGAAGTAAAGCCTTGCGGCTTCACTTCCTGGTTCCCTACTGCGCGATCCCACTGGTCCCTGCTGACTTCTGTAAACTGTGTCGGGGGGGGGGGGTGGAAAAGGCGATGGACGTGGCATAAGTCGCCGTGGCGACCTATACCCGGATGTGGGAGCAAATACCTGTATTACACAGGTATCCGAGTCTCCCTCCTCCTCCCTCAAAGGTGCCAAATGTGACACCGGAGGGGGGATCCCGAAAAATGGAAGCTTCATTTTTGGGTGGAACTCTACTTTAAGCTGGCCAAATTCTTTATAATTACCTTTAGATCAACTATGTAGTGCAAGAGCCGGCCTGACTGGATGGTTTGGATGTCTTCTTATTTTGGACTGTCTCATTGGTAAATCTAAAGCTCCGTACACACGATCAGAATATTGTACAAAAAATATGATCGTTAGTACACAGCTGTCGTCCAAAATTTTCTGAAGGGACAAACACGAAAAAATTTCTTGTATGATTTTCATTTAATCAGTACAGTTTTCGTTCAAAAATACAATACAAATACATAAAACATCACTTCCGAATTTTTATTCTGCCGTACCAGAATTTCCGTACTTTAGTAATCTATTCGTTTTCGATATGAGACTAGCATAAAAAACAAACAAAAGATCATTCGTCCGATAGTCTCATTCTACCATGCATAGTGTACAGCCATAAGGTCATGTAAAGCTGACCATACACCCAACTTACAGGTCACAAGTTATGGCATCAAAGGTAAAAAAACACAGTGAACGGTGTGAAGATGAAGAAGTCTTGATGCTGGACTATCAGACACACAGATGTACACGCTGTACGAACACAGGAAGCAGAAATATAGAAAACTATTTCATTTTGTTCTCTGCCAATATGGATGCTTTCCACTCGGAATGTCAGGACTGGGAGCAGGAAAAGGTATGAATCATGTTATTTATCTTATGCCAAATGATCGGTGGCAGACGATGAGATTCGGAGCTCTGCCAGGAGAGCCGACTGATTATTTCAGCATGCAGACTTTATTATAGACTAAAGGAAAATGATTTACCTTTCATGTTTACTGACCTTGAACACCTACTGCCTGCATGCTGTATAACTAGCCATCCAAGACTGAAGGAGATATTAAACCCTCACTTTTTAAAAGCAATTTCAGCTGTTGATTTAAATATTTACTTTGTATGCCTCCTATTTTCAACCTGGTGATAGAGCTAGTAAGTCTGTTGTATTTTACAGAACAATCTGACCTGATTCAGCAGTTAGAGGGAATATACAAACCATTTACAACGGACAAGGGTGCTGACAATGATTAGCTTCTTTTTATTTCTGAAAAACCTTTATCCAAAAAAAAATTAAATAAGGAAATGGTTGCTGTAACTGATTATAGAGTGTTGGGGGTTTGCCTTTATTTTGTTAGTGTATTGCGGCCCTTTGCTTGCCTTTATCCGGCCCTTAGGGCAGTATCCCTCCCACTGATACAAGACACTATTCTGCCCGGGAGCTGTGGTGGCTCAACGTGATTGGCACTGCGCTGACAAGCCATTCACCTCTGCAGCCAAGGGTTCGGATCCCGGTCTCGGCTACATGTGAATTGAGTTTGGTGGTCTCAGCCCGGCTCCCGGTGGGTGTGCTATGCAAGGTACGCCTGTGCTTAGTACGCCCCCCCCCCCCCACAAAAACCACCACACTTGCACGCACACAAAATTGGTTTAAAACACATGCACTTTGGCCATGCGGTCTCTTAAAATAAAGAGAGGCGAAGGACCTACGGGGCTGGCTGGGTGGGCTAGGCCCCCTCACTCCCTCATAGGGGGAGTCCCTCTGCCCCATTGGGGTCCCGTTGGGCCCCAGTTGGGCTCCCAAGAGGAGCAGGTAGGGCGGGGTGAGTGGGAGGCCCCCCTTCACACCCGCCATTGCCACCAGGGGCATGGAGAAGGATGGCGATTGCCTCCGGGGGGAGGGTCTGCCTACTCCCAACTCCTACAGTCCGGCTCCTCTCTCTCGAGTTCACGCACAAAAATACACTAAAAAAAAAAAAAAAAAAAAAAAAAAAAAAAAAAAAAAAAAGACACTATTCTGACATCTGACACCGACAGTGGAGCGCCATTTCTCCCACTGACACCACTAATGGGGCACTATTCCTCCCTATGATACCAACAATGGGGCACTATTTCTCCCCCTAATACCATATGTTTAGTCCCACTGATGCCAGGAAAAATGTCCTATCCCCCCTGAAGGACAATAAACCGGCCCTTTGTTTAGAATGTTTGGAGACCCCTGCTCTAGATTATAACATCTAAACACTCCCCTTCAATCAGACTGCTAATGCTGCTATCCAAAAGGTGCCCCCTGTGCTCCATCATCCAGAGTGGAGGCACTCTAATACAGGAGGTGTATGTTACTTGCCAGATCACCAGGTGAAAACAGAGAAAAAGCCTAAAAAAATAAATAAAACAAATGCAACCATTGCATCCGAAAATTGGCAGCAATACATTGTGTTTAATACGACTTTAAGGCGTAAACAAGGGTGTAATGGGGTAAGTCAGGGATCCTCAAACTACGGCCCTCCAGCTGTGTCGGAACTACAAGTCCCATGAGGCATTGTAAAACTCTGACATTCACAGACATGACTAGGGCATGATGGGAATTGTAGTTCCTGAACATCTGGAGGGCCGTAGTTTGAGGACCCATGGGGTAAGTGGACTGTCTGCTCATTAAAGTGATCGTAAAGTCTTGTTTAAAAAAAAAAAAAACACACATGTTATACTTGCTTCCTCTGTGCAGTTGGTTTTGCACAGAGTAGCCCGAATCCTCCTTTTCTTGAGTCCCTCCTTTGTGCTCCTGGCCCCTCCCTCCTATCGAGTGCCCCTACAGTCAGCAGTTTCCTGCTCTGTGTATTCATTCAGGCACGAAGCCCTGACACAGCCGCTCTCTCCCCTGATTGACAGCTGCGGGAGCCAATGGTGCCGCTGCTGTGTCACAGCCAATCAGAAAGAGTGTCCTGGGTGGCTTTGAGATTCGTGGACATCGCTGGAGAGAGATGGGGGCTCAGGTAATTGGGGGGGGGGGGGGGGCTGCTACACACAAAAGATCTTAATGCATAGAATACATTGAGATAAAAAAATAAAAAAAACTTCTGCCTTTACAACTCCTTAAAGGCCTGGTTCACACCTGTGCATTTTTAGTGCGTTTTCAATTTTTTCAGAAACACACTGCAGTCCATTTAACATTGTTTCCTACGGATCCCATTCACAGCTGTACATTTTATGGAAAGGGCCAGGGAATAATTTCTAGTTTTTGGTGCCATAGATTTCAATGGATCAAAAACATGTATTGAAAAATGAAAAATGCACCTGGAATATGCAAACTGCAACTGGATAGGTGTGAACCAGGCCTACGGAATTCAGCTTCAAAGAGTCAGTTTTCAGGCCAGACTGATAGATTTGCAATGAAAGAAATTATTGTCCTTGTGTGCAGATTACAAACCAAAAATACAAAAAATATATTTTTTAATTTAGCATGACATGAATATTTACATGAAGGAGAAGTTCTCACCATAGAAACAGTTTTTGATGTGTTTAGGTGCGTTCCAGTGCATTTTTTATGCGTTTTAGTCCAGTACAGAAAAAATGCAACATGTTCTACTTTTTTTTTCTGGAACTGAAACGCACTGAAACTGCAAGCACTAATGTGAACTATGCCATTGAAAACCATATAACTCACTTTCCATGCGCTTTTGATGCAGAGAAATAAAAATGATATAATAATAATAATAATAATAATAATAATAATAATAATACACACTGGACTGCATGTGGTGTGAAATGGCCCTAAAGCAATTGGGCCTACTCAGGAAAAAGCAACAGGTTTTCTGGTTGGCTCCCCCAACAAGAAAGAAAAAAAACACACAAGGCAGGACCCCCCCCCCAAAGGGGCAACTCTCCACCCCCTTGCTGCACTGGTTTACTGGCCAATGAATGAGCTGCTTTTCAATACCGTGCAAACTCTGACCCCAAGGCCCCATTTACACATGTAGGATTCCAAGGTCGTGCGACTTTGGCTGGGTGCGACTTGAATGTGACTTCTTGTCCCTCTGCAAAGTCAGACCCACTGTTGCATGTAAAACATTCAGGTATGACTTTCATGCAACTTTTGATGGTCAACATTAAAGTTTATGGCACTCAAGTTGCATGAAAAAAAAAAAAAAAAAATCGACGAAATGAACTACTTTGAAGTCGCTTTGACGTGTTGCACATATAAGAATGGTTATCATTGGAAAACATGCAGTGTGACTTGTCATGCGACTTTGATGTCCAAAGTCATATGACAAGTTGTACAAGTGTGAATGGGGTGTAAGCCACCTGCAGCAATTTCTGTTGAGGGGGCTCTGATGGGCAAGTAATAGAGATGATTAGTACTTCCAGGCCTCATCACACTCACTTGATGATCTTTCAACATGCGGACCACATGACAGAACTGATTAAATTACCCAAAGTGAGTCCCCCAAAAATAGTCTAAAAAAACTCCTGCTTACCCATTTCTGGAGAGAAATTGCCATTTGTATCTGGTACGTCTCCGACGCGATTTCCCATCTGCTCTGCAGCACGACCCTTATAGGAACCATCGGGCTGTCCAGCTGATCCCCGAGAGAAGCGGGGGTAAATTTTCTTGGGGTACGGATTGTAGGGCTCTAACCCCTTGATGGGCACATGTCTGACGCCCTGGTTCTCTTCGCTAAAGTTAAAATAAATAAAAAGCAGAAGTGTCCAGGTCACAGAGGTGAAGAGGCACCCATAGCAGAAACAGCGGAGCGCGGCGCTGCCCATTGTAACCCTAGCATTGTCGAAGGTCCATTCTCAATTCCCTGCAAAGAGATCAAAGGGGGAGGGGAGGGGGACAAATGTTTAAAAAAAAAAAAAAATGGATAACACATCCACATTCAACATTCCTACGTTAACATCCAGCAAATATATAACAAGATCAAAATAATACATTAGCTATTTATACACAGATTAACCCATTTAGAGGGGGTCATAGAAGCACTGCACTTTCCTACCATATAAGGCCTTGTATACGTGGACCTGAACTTACAGTTGTGCTCAAAAGTTTGAATACCCTGGCAGAAAGTGTGACATTTTGGCATTAAAAAAAAAAAAAAAAAAAAACCTGTCTTTTATTCAAGGATAGTGATCACATGAAGCTAGTTACCACATAGTTTTTTTGGATCTTTTTAAACTCATAACAAAAAATCACCCAAATGGCCCTGATAAAAAGTTTACATACCCTGGAAGGTTTGGCACTGTTACAGACACAGAAGGTGGCACACACACAGGTTAAAATGACAATTAAAGGTTAATTTCTCACATTTTGTGGCCTTTTTCATTACAATTAGTGTCGGTGTATAAATAGTCTATGAGTTTGTTAGCTCTCACACAGATGCACTAAGCAGGCTAAACCAAGAGGAGGTAGAAAAGAACAGTCAAAAGACCTGCGTAACAAGGTAATGGAACTTTATAAAAATGGAAAAAGGATATAAAAAAAAGATCGCCAAATCCTTGAATATGCCAGTCAGTACCGTTTAATCCCATATTAACCCATTCCTTACCAGGCCATTGTCAAATGACGCCAGCAGGAACCCTCCCTCGATCTGGGTGGACCTCAAATTACGTCCTTTGTTCCCAGCAATCTAGGGCGCACACCCACGGCACCACCCTCGACCCCATGCCCGCGATTGCCGCCGGGCACCTGCGTTTACCGGTGATCACAGCAGGAGTGTGGATAAACACACAGATCTACCTCCTGTCAGAGGTGAGGAGACCGATGTGTGTTCCCGGTACAGAGGAACACACATCTGCCTCCTCCCCTTGTGAGTCAGTTAGAACACACTTTAGGGAACATTTTAACCCCTTCAGCTCCCCATAGTCTTAACCCCTTCCCTGCCAGTCACATTTACACAGTAATCAGTGCATATTTATAGCACTAATCGCTGTATAAATGTGAATGGTCCCAAAAACGTGTCAAAAGTGTCCAATGTGGCCACCGCAATGTCACAATAAAAAAAAAAAATAATATCACAGATCGCCGCCATTACTAGTAAAAAAAAAAAAGAAATGCCATAAATCTATCACCTATTTTGTAGACACTATGACTTTTGCGTAAACCAATCAATATAGGAATATTGCAGGTTTTTTTTTTTTACCAAAAATACGTAGAAGAATACGTATCGGTCTAAACTGAGGAAAAAATGTTTTTTTTTTATTTCTATAAATTTATATTTATTAAATAAAAAAATATTGTGTTTTTTTTAAAAGTTGTCGCTCTTCTTTTGTTTATAGCGCAAAAAATAAAAAGCGCAGAGATGATCAAATACCACCAAACAAAAGCTCTATTTGTGGGGGGAAAAAACAAAGATTTAATTTGGGCACAGTGTTGCATGACCGCGCAATTGTCATTCAAAGTGCAACAGCGTTGAAAACTAAAATTTGGTCTGGGCAGGAAGGGGGTGAAAGTGCCCTGTATGGAAGGGGTTAAGAAGTGGAAAATTCTTTGCTCTTATTACCAAGCCAAGGTCAGGACCAAGAAAGACTGCAGCCACAATTAGCGGAAGAATTGCCCAGGATTCAAAGAAAAACCCAAAAAAGTAACCACAGGAGAAATACAAGTTGATCTCCTGTATTCAACGATACTTGAACAAAAAAAAGAGCTGCATGGTTGAGCTGCCAGAAGGAAGCCTTTACTATGCAAATGCCACAAAAAATTCCAATGAGGCATATCAAGGTGTTGTTGGGCATATTGTAACCAGGCTTTTTTGTGGAACTTGTACAGTAAAGGCCTCTTTCTGGCAACTTGACCATGCAGCTCTTTTTTGTTCACCTATCATCGTATTGTGCTCCTTAAAAACAACCACACCATCTTTTTCCAGAGAAGCCCGATTTTCTCTTGAAGTTACCTGTGGGGTTTTCTTTGTATCTCGAACATTTCCTGTGGCTAAAATCTTTCTTGATCTACCTGACCTTGGCTTGGTACCAAGAGATCCCCAAATTGTCCACTTCTTATTAAATGATTGAACAGTACCGACTGGCACATTCAATGCTTTCACTATTTTTTTTATATTCTTTTCCATCTTTGTAAAGTTTCATTATCTTATTACGCAGGTCTTTTGACTGTTCTCTTCTACCACCTCATGGCTCAGTGTCTAGCCTGCTTAGTGGATCTAAGTGAGAGCTAAGAAACTCATTGATTATTTATACACAGACACCAATTGTGATTTAACCACTTCCCGCCCGGCCAATAGCAGATTTACGGCCGGGAAGTGGTTAAAAAACCGTGACTAGACGTTCTCAAACGTCTAGCACGATTTCATGCCACGAGCGCCCGTGGGAGTGCACAGCGATCGCTAATGCGGGGTGTCAGTCTGACACCCTGCATCACCGATCTCGGTAACGAGTCTCCGGCGGAGGCTCGCTAACACGTAATCAGCCGTGTCCAATCACGGCTGACCACGATGTAAACAGAAAGAGCCGCCTATGAGTGCCCATCAGTGCCGCCTATGAGTGCCCATCAGTGCCGCCTATGAGTGCCCATCAGTGCCGCCTATGAGTGCCCATCAGTGCCGCCTATGAGTGCCCATCAGTGCCCATCAGTGCCACCTCATCAGTGCCCATCAGTGCCACCTCATCAGTGCCCATCAGTGCCACCTCATCAGTGCCCATCAGTGCCACCTCATCAGTGCCGCCATGCAAGTGCCCATCAGTGCCGCCATGCAAGTGCCCATCAGTGCCGCCATGCAAGTGCCCATCAGTGCCGCCATGCAAGTGCCCATCAGTGCCGCCATGCAAGTGCCCATCAGTGCCGCCATGCAAGTGCCCATCAGTGCCGCCATGCAAGTGCCCATCAGTGCCGCCATGCAAGTGCCCATCAGTGCCGCCATGCAAGTGCCCATCAGTGCCGCCATGCAAGTGCCCATCAGTGCCGCCATGCAAGTGCCCATCAGTGCCGCCATGCAAGTGCCCATCAGTACCGCCATACAAGTGCCCATCAGTGCCGCCATATAAGTGCCCGTAATTGAAAGAGAAAACATACTTATTTACAAAAAAGTTAACAGAAAAAAATAAAAATGTATTTTTTTTTCTAAATTTTCAGTCTTTTATTAGTTGTTGCGCAAAAAATAAAAACCGCAGAGGCGATCAAATACCACCAAAAGAAAGCTCTATTTGTGGGGAAAAAAGGACGGCAATTTTGTTTGGGTACAGTGTAGCATGACCGCGCAATTGTCATTCAAAGTGCGACAGTGCTGAAAGCTGAAAATTGGCTTGGGCGGGAAGGTGCGTAAGTGCCTGGTATGGAAGTGGTTAAAAAGTCACAAATTTGGGAAATTAATCTTTAATAGCCATTTTAACCTGTGTGTGATACCTTATGTAAAAAGAAAAAGATGGAGGGCGCACCGACCTAGTGTGATACCGCTAAATGAATTTTTATTAAAATATTAAAATCAATCATTATACTCACAACGTGGAGTTAAAATCAGGCTTAAAAGGACAGTACAGCAGAAATCCAGCAACAGCAGAGCTTGATAGTCACTTGAATCTAAAGTCGACTTTAGATTCAAGTGATTATCAAGCTCTGCTGTTGCTGGATTTCTGCTGTACTGTCCTTTTAAGCCTGATTTTAACTCCACGTTGTGAGTATAATGATTGATTTTAATATTTTAATAAAAATTCATTTAGCGGTATCACACTAGGCCGGTGCGCCCTCCATCTTTTTCTTTTTCCTTAGTCTTATGAATTCCCACGATTCTGAGGAGGGCTGCAAGACTCTGAAAGTTATCGTCTAAATGAACTTAACTCATAGCACCTTTCAAAAAAATACCGGAGCGCAGGAGGCTTTTGTTTTTGTTTGATACCTTATGTGCCTGTATCAAGGCCAAACCTTCCAGGGTATGCAAACTTTTTATCAGGGCCATTTGCGGGATTTCTGCTATCCATAAGATTTTAAAAGGAGCCAAAAAAACTATGCAATAATAAATACAAATTAAAGGAAAAACATTTTTTTGCTGAAATGATTGTTTACAGGGTATAGAGACATAAGGCTTAATTTCCATGGACGTTTTTACAGCCACATTTTTACAGCTTAAAACGGCCTGTCCATGTTTATTTAAGTTAAAAAACGCTGTGGTAACGTCATGGTGGGCATGAGGCCATAGACTAACATGGAGAGCTGTTTTTAGGCTGTAAAAACGTCCATGGAAATGAAGCCTAATAGTTAACGGATTCCTTTTAAAAATGATTAAAAATAGATAAAAATCAATGATATAATGTGCCTGCAGTTTCAGTTTAGTTTTTCATCTAGTTTCATGCTTCTGTGAAGGACAGACACAGAGCCAATACAGGGCAGTGTTTGGTTCTGAAGGGTTTTAGACGCACAGTAATCACACCTTCATGATTAGAGACCACAAAGAGAAGCTCCCAGTACTTTTTTCATAAGGAAACAGACAACCAGGAAGTGTGCAAAACAGGGAAAAAATTACAGCAAAAACAAACAATGAGGACATGAAATCAGGACTGCATTAGGGTAAAGGAAGCTATTTAGCTTAAAAAAAAAAATCCTTTAGTGACCCTTTAATAAAGGAGGGTTTAGAGGGCCCTGCTCATTAGTGCTTACAATCTAGAAGGAAGGGTTTAAGTGAAACGAAAGGTAACAGTGGTGAGGGGGTGATCTGAACTGAGAAAATTAAAGTACAGTTGTTAGGTGTGGGAGGAATAGGCTTCTCTGAAGAGGAGGGTTTTCAGGGATCGTCTAAAGGCTAATAGAGTAGGGGATACATCAGACTGATTGGGATAGGGAGTTCCATCGGATTGGAGAGGCTCTGGAAAAGTCCTTGAGGCGAGTATGGAAGGAGCTAGAGAGCAGGAGGTTTTGTGAGGAACAAAGAGAACGATTAGGTTGGTATTTTGAGACTAGGCTAGTGATGTAGCTGGGGGCGGTATTATGAATTTCATTTGTTGGGTTTACCCTTTTGTCATGCGTTAACATGCAAACTATGCCATGAGCAGCTCATTCATTTCAATGTGCTGTCCAACGCATCAAAACAGGTGCATGCCCTATTTATTCTAATGCAGCATTCCCCAATACATGGTAGTGAGTTAATGGTTGTCACCATTAAAAGGGTAAGTTTGCCTTTGTACAAAAAGTAATAAAAAAAAAAAGTAGTAATACATGCACATCTTTTTGCAGATAAAAAAAAAAAAAATTGTATTTTTTGTATTAGGAGCCTGGAAATCATTGCACCAGTGATCAGGAGATGGCGGGTGCCATGCAAGTCTCCTCCACACTGTCAGTATATCAGCTTACCTGTACATTCTGTATATAGGAAAGCCGATACTCCCCGACAGGAAGACTCGATGAGCTACCACAGCTCCCTGGTAGTTCATTGAGAACTACAAGCCGACAGCCACTAATTTATTCATACAGAGCACTGTGATTAAATGATGTAGCTGTGTGGGCGGACTGTACAGTGTATGGCCATTATAGAGCCCCGGGCAGGTCCATCTTTTACCGGAGTCCACCTGATTGGACCCCAATGCAATGCATTGTATAGCTGTGTCCTCATATTTTTTTTTTTTTTTTACAGTTTTGAGTCTTAGTAATGAATTGCATTGGGGTCCAAAAATGCACCAGAAACGCACAGCAAAATCAGATTTTGCTACAGAGCTGTGCATTTCTGGTGCGTTTTTGGATTGTCTGCAGCTGTGAAAAATGGATATGCGACTCAAAATTTGCGGTTTTGCCATGATTTCTATTCATTTCAAAATGCACTGGACCTGTAACACAGTGGTTTGAAAAGTCCTCTAGGATTTACAGGGAACATTTTTTTGCAAGGAGAAAAAAAAATGCAGGAAAAACAGTGCGAAATGACCCTTAGGCCCAATTCATATGGGGGGGGATTAGCGCAGTGCCCCCTGCAGGTCTGTCTTTTACCTGCACAGGTGCTGTGTGTATCCCCATGCCGGAATCCCATTTTAGTCTACTGTGAGGCCACGTACACACGATCAGACCGGTCCGATGAAACATCCGACGGACCGTTTTCATCGGACCACGCTGAAGAACGTAAAAACACAACGACGTGATAAAAAAAAAAACGAAGTTCAATGCTTCCAAGCATGCGTCGACTTGATTCTAAGCATGCGCAGGTTTTTGGTCCGATGATTTTGTGTACTAACCATCGATTTTAAAGCAAGTTTTTAAACTTTGGTACAACGGACAATGGTCCGATAAGCCGTACACACCATCGAATTGGTCCGATGAAACTGGTCTTAAGAGCAGTTTCATCGGACCGGTCTGATCGTGTGTACGCGGCCTGACACACAGCATCTGTGTCCTTGTCAGGTGCAGATCCCTGAATTACACAGGGTACTGTGATCCGCGTGTACAGTCAGCGATCCGCGTGTACAGTCAGCGATCCGCGTGTACAGTCAGCGTGTACAGTCAGCGATCCGCGTGTACAGTCAGCGATCCGCGTGTACAGTCAGCGTGTACAGTCAGCGATCAGCGTGTACAGTCAGCGTGTACAGTCAGAGTGTACAGTCAGAGTGTACAGTCAGTGATCGGTGTGTACAATCAGTGTGTACAGTCAGCGATCAGCATATACAATCAGTGTGTACAGTCAGTGATCAGTGTGTACCGTCAGCGATCAGTGTGTACAATCAGTGTGTACAATCAGTGATCAGTGTGTACTGTCAGCGATCAGCGTATACAATCAGTGTGTACAATCAGTGATCAGTGTGTACTGTCAGCGATCGGTGTGTACAATCAGTGTGTACAGTCAGTGATCAGTGTGTACAGTCAGTCTCGTGCCCTCCTATGTGGCACACAGCTGTCTCTAAGCACTGAGTGTGCTTCGCCCTCCTGTCACACGCCGGACTAATACCCGGCTGTCACCACGTGGACACGCCCCTGAGCCCCCCCATACCTCACCTTGCAGCCCCCACACAGCATAGCAGTGGCCCTAGAACGTTCTGCTTACCTGGGCCCCTTCCAGAGTGCACTGAGGGAAGACTGGCCGCAATCTCCGCCCTCTACCCTACGTGACACCCGGCTCCTCCCTTTACCGCGACGACACCTCCCACATCCCTACCTCTGTGGTGGGTCAGCCTGTGTGAGTGGGGCGTGTCCTTTGTGCGGTACAAACGTGTGTAGACTCTAGAGGCGCACATCGCTCCGGTTTATGTCTCCAGTAGGAAGACATCTTGGGTGTGACGCTTTCATACAATATCTATGGATCCCGTTCTTCAACAAAATGGCTCTTACTTGCTCAGATTGCACAATTTTTAATATGTGGTTTAGAGACATACATTTGATATAACGATTGGAAGGTTGTGATGGAAATATCAAAATATTATTATAAATGTTATACTATTTTATAAACATATTTTAATCAAATGTTATATGCAGTGTATGTGTTTATGAAATGATTGTATGGTATAGACATTGTTTCTCACATTTCCTCCATGAGATATAAAATTAGGATACGACGTCCAAATGTTAAGAAGATAAGATAGAGAAAAAACTTGGAGGGAAAACTCAAATCCAATCCAGGCATTTTTTTGGTGGTGCTTGAGGTAAAAGCGAGGGTGCTATTCTGGCGCAGCACTGCTACCGCATCCCTGTGGGCAGGGCCAAAAAGTGGGTGTGGCCAACAAGTGGAGGTTTCTTCAATGGTGTTCAGTATGTCCTGGCCTCTGTATACCAATAAAAAGCCAAAAAATGCAGCTCAATACTATACAATTCAACCAATGGACTTATAAGTGCAATGGTAAAGCCTATAACTGAATACTCAGTGCAAATCAATCAATGTACTGCAATATAGTAGTGATGGTGTCACCCCCTCTGCAAAAATATTTTAAGAAATTGCAGAGCTTCAATGTGCAAATAATGGTGAAACTCTCTACATACAATAATAATAACAGGTATAAAATATGTACATCAATTGTACATTTTATGATGATTAGATATAGGGGGTTTCACCACTATTTGCACATTGAAGCTCTGCAATATTTCTTACCTTTTGCATAGAGGGTGACGCCATCACTACTATGTTGTAATACACGGGTTGATTTGCATCTATGTTACTATGTAGGGGGTTTCACCATTATTTGCAATTTTTCTCAAAATATTTTTGCAAAAGGGGATGAAACCATCACTGGTTTGTTTTCACTGGAAATTCAGTTATAGGTTTTACCATTGAGCTTCTAAGTCCATTTGTTGATTTTTATAGCCGAAGTTTAGGGCAGTGCTGCATTTTTTGCTTTCGTGTTAGATGAGGGAACCTGCTAACAAGATTCTCTTATTGCTTTTAAGATTTTTTTAGCTACATGGTACTTGTTTTACTTGATTTGTTATGTCCTCTGTATACTGGTAACCACTGGCCCTGCATATTGGTGGTCAGTGTGCCCCTGTATGCTGGTGCTACCTACGGGGTGCAGGAGGATGCTATTTGCAGGGTGCAGGAGGATGCTGCTTGCAGTTTGCAGGAGGATGCTACGTGTAGTGTGCAGGACGATGCCGTGTGCAGGGTTCAGGAAGATGCTACATGCAGGGTGCATGGTTCAGGAGGATGCTATGTGCAGGGCTCAGGAGGATGCTACGTACAGATTGCAAGGCTCAGGAATGCATTATGTACAGAGTACAGGGCTCAGGAGGATGCTACGTACAGAGTGCAGGGCTCAGGAATGCATTAAATACAGGGTGCAGGGCTCAGGAGGATGGCACATACAGAATGCAGGGCTCAGGAGGATGCTACATATGGATTGCAGGGCTCAGAAATACATTACGTACCGAGTGCAGGGCTCAGGAGGATTCTACATACAGATTGCAGGGCTCAGGGATGTATTACATATATAGAGTGATGAGCTCAGAAGGATGCTACATACCGAATGCAGGGCTCAGAAGGATGCTATGTATAGGGCGCAGGGCTCAGGAGGATGCTACGTACAGAGTGCAGGGCTCAGGAATGCATTTCATACAGAGTGCAGCGCTCAGGAGGATGCCACATACAGAGTGCAGGGTTCAGGAGAATGCTACATACAGATTGCAGGGTTCAGAAATGGATTTCATACAGAGTGCAGCGCTCAGGAGGATGCCACATACAGAGTGCAGGGTTCAGGAGAATGCTACATACAGATTGCAGGGTTCAGAAATGGATTACGTTTGGAGTGCAGGGCTCAGGAGGATGCTAAGTACCGAGTGCAGGGCTCAGGAGGATACCACATACAAAGTGCATGGCTCAGAAGGATGCTATGTGCAGAGTCCAGTGTGTGTCATGGTCTTACCTCTCTGCAGGCTTCTCATCACTGACATGTGCTAGCAGCCATCTTGCTTCATGGGGTTCTTGTAACCTGCCACACCCTGCGGCTCCTCCTTCCCACTGGGAGGAGCTGGCTGCTCAGCATATATATAGACGGCAGCTGCAGCATTTCCTTGCTTGGGCCTTTTGTCTGATACCCCTTCTGTGATTGTGCTGCTTGCGCTTGGTCACTGACCCGGCTCCACCCACGTTCCTTCTGGTTCCTGGTTCCTGATTCCTGGCTTTGTTTCACGACTTCTCTGGCTACAGACTCCGGCTTGGTTGACTCTCATCCCTGGCTATTGACCCTGGCACTGGTGGACGACTCTTCTGGCTGTTTGATTGTCAGTTTGGACTTTGACCTTGCTGTTTGGTTTTCAATAAACTATCATATTCATTTATCTGTTTTGTACGTCTGATTCATGCTTCCATGACAGTGTGCATAAGGAGGTTGCGTTGTACAGAGTGCAGGGTTCAGGAATGCGTTGTACAGAGTGCAAGGTTCTGGAATGTGTTTCATACAGATTGCAAGGTTCAGGAATGCGTTTCGTACAGAGTGCAAAGTTTAAGAATGAGTTGTACAGAGTGCAACGTTCAGGAGTGTGTTGTACAGAGTGCAGGTTTCAGGAATGCGTTGTACAGAGTGCAGGGTTCAGGAGTGTGTTGCACAGAGTGCAAGGTTCAGGAATGCATTGTACAGAGTGCACGATTCTGGAATGCATTGTACAAAGTGCAAGGTTCAGGAGTGCGTTGTACAGAGTGCAAGGTTCAGGAGTGCGTTGTACAGAGTGCAAGGTTCAGGAGTGCGTTGTACAGAGTGCAAGGTTCAGGAGTGCGTTGTACAGAGTGCAAGGTTCAGGAGTGCGTTGTACAGAGTGCAAGGTTCAGGAATACGTTGTACAGAGTGCAAGATTCAGGAATCAAAAATGCAAATTCGTGGGTTTGCCATGATTTCCATTAATTTCAATGGGAAGCTGCCTGCAGGACTGTTCAAAACGCACTGCACCTGTAACGCAGTGGTGTGAAAAGTCCCCTAGGAAAAAAAAATTCTTGAAAGGAAGTCACACACAAATCTGTTGCCATCTTTTAACGCAGTTTGGCCACACCCACTGTTTGCTGCGCACTTTTGCAACTACATGCGCCGCATTACCTCTCTCCATGGTGCACTAAAAGGTGTCCCATGTCTTTTACAATCCTACTACAACAAAAAATTTGCCTTGTGCTGCTAATGTGTTTTGGGTTTGGCTTGAAGAAAAGGTGGCAACGCAAAGGGCCCTTTCAGACGTGCGGATTTCGTGAAGAGCCTGCAGACGACAGAGCGGTCCCCGCACACTGTGCAGGGACCGCCCTATCAGATCTCCGCTCTCCTCTATGGGGGGATGGATGAAAGATGGACATACTGTACGTTTGAAAGGCACACCTGAAAGGGCCCTAAGGCCGCATACACACGATCGGTCCAACCCGATGAGAATGGTCCGACGGACCATTTTCATCGCGTCACCGCTGAAGTGGCCTGATGGTCTGATGTGCGTACACACCATCAGTTCAAAAACCGATCGTGTCAGAACGCGGTGACATAAAACACAGCGACGTGCTGAAAAAACGAAGTTCAATGCTTCCAAGCATGCGTCGACTTGATTCTGAGCATGCGTGGGTTTTTGAACCGATGCTTTTGCATACCAATGATCAGTTTGGACCGATGGTCAGGCGTCCATCAGTCCGATTTTAAAGCAAGTTTTAAAACTTTGGTCCGAAGGACGACAGACCAATGGGCCGTACACACGGTCGGTTTGGAGTGAGTGAGTGAAAAACGTATAAAGCGCAACACATGCGAACTGAATCGCCTCTGGGCGCTGTTTCCATTCCTTCGGTAAGGAAACCCTTTACCTCAGAAGAGATGAGTTTTAATCATTCTCCTGAAGGCCAAGTGGTCCGACTCCAGTCGGATGGTGGTTGGTAGTGCATTCCACAGTCGAGGTCCTTGGACAGCAAATCTTCGATCTCCTTTGGATTTGTATTTAGCCTTGGGTATGTGCAGTAGGTTTTGATTTGTCGATGGCAGAATGCGATTTGGGTTGTTGACTTTTATTTTTTCGCATAGATATTGGGGGGCGTTTCCTTGAATACACTTATGTGTAAGGCAAAGTGCCTTAAAAGTGATTCTGTCTTTCACTGGCAGCCAGTGAAGAGATCTCAGCGAAGGGGAGATTGACTCCCATGTTTTTTTGCCAGTCACTAATCGAGCAGCCGTATTTTGAACAACTTGCAGATGAGTGATTTGGTATTTGGGAGTCCTAAATAGAGGGCATTTGCGTAGTCAAGTCGGGAATTGATGATTGTTCCCACCACGACTGCAATGTCCTTTTTAGGAATAAAAGGGGTGAGTCGGTGTAGTAGGCGCAAAAGATGATGGGATCCGCTGACTACAGACCCTATTTGTGCATCCATTGTCATGTAGGAGTCGAAAATGACTCCGAGACTTTTGACTTTGGTGCTCGGGGTGATAGTTTTGCCCAGAATGGGCGGGGGGGTCCACGTTGAGGTGGGGTGGCTTTTCCGGTTTGCGTGAAACAGGAGAAGCTCTGTTTTCGAACCATTGAGTTTAAGATAACTGGATGTCATCCAGTTATCTATTAGAGTGAGGGATCTCTCTAATCCAAGAGAATGATCCTTTTCGTTACTGACACGGAGATACAGCTGAGTGTCGTCTGCATAGGAATGATATAGTAGCTTCTGGTTGCTGATGATTTCAAAGAGGGGGCAAAGATAGATATTGAACAGTACCAGTGACAAGGGAGATCCCTAAGGGACTCCGCATGATACGCTTTTCCGACGTGAAAGATCCCAATTTCACTGTTTGTGATCGGTTTTCCAAGAAGGAGGAGAACCAGGGTAGATCTGCTTCCGCGACTTTGGCCACTTCAGCTAGCCTAGCGAGTAGTAGTCCGTGGTCTACCGTGTTAAAGGCCGCACTTAGGTCCAACAGGATCAGGAGAGAGGATTCTCCTTCATCTGCGGCCTCTAGAGCTTCATCCCATATTTTTACCAGAGCTGTTTTAGTTCCGTGACCCGGACGGAAGCCTGATTGAAACGCATCAAGTAATTTTGGGGTTTCTAAATGCAGTTGTAACTGTTGTACAACTTCTTTCTCCATTATCTTGGAGAAAACATTTAGACCTGTTATGGGCCTTCTATTGTTTGGATCTTTAGGGTCAAGGGTGTTTTTTTTTAGGATAGGTTTTATTGTACCTTGTTTCAACAAGGTGGGCACCATGCCATCCTTGAATGATTGATTTATAAGCTGCGTGATAGCTGGTGCCAGTATGTCGGCACTTTCTTTCAGCAGTTTAGTGGGAATGATGTCATTGGGTGCTGTGCTGTTGCGCAGAATCCCAATGATGTTTTTAGTGGCAGCGATGGTGATGGGTTTTAAGGTGAATTTTGGTGCTTGCGGCGGGTATATAATGGTATTTGGGTTGGAATTAGGGGCGGGATTCATGCCGATTCTTTTTTGCTCAATACTTACACAGATTCTTTCAATTTTATTAATGAAATAATCCGATAGTTCGTTGCAAAATTCTTGTGAATCGGAATTGGGGGGCTCTAAGTAAGCTGGATTCATCGACTGTGAAACCAGCTTGAAGAGTTCGCAGGGGGCGGTTTAGGGCAATGGTGATTATGTTGGCGAAGTGATTTATTTTTTGATATTTCTTTGTTATTGTCTTGTAAATGGTGTGGTTTCTATCTGAAGAGCTCCTTTTCCACACAGCTTCTGCTCTTCTACGCTCTTGCTTTAGCAACGTCAGCTGGCCATTAAACCAGCCGGCGCTGTTTTCCCGAATGCAAGTTTTGCGTTTTGGTGCCACCCAATCGGCGGACTGAAGTAGCGCCTTGTTGATGGCGCCAAGTGTTTCTGTGGCTGTTCGTTTTTGTTGGATTGTGTTTATTTTGTTTCCTAGGGTTGTTTTGAAGAATTCCGAGTGGAGCTTCTTCTGAGATCTAGTCCAGTGAGTTGTCACCGTTTTTTTTTGGCCTGAGGTGATTGGTGATTTTAAATTTAATGGCATGGTGATCGGTCCATGGTAGTGGCTCATTTTCCCAGACTTCAATTTCCAAATCCTGTTTGAAAATTAGATCTAGGGTATGGCCTGAGGCATGAGTGGGGCCTTGTATTAATTGCTGCAGACCTAGTCCTTCCAGATGGTCGATGCAGGCGTCAGCGACGGGGTCCATCGAAGAGTTGGCTCAGAGGTTGAAGTCCCCAAGCACAAAAAGGTGTTTGATGCTTAGGGTGTAAGAGGAGATGAATTCTGTTAATGACGTGAGAAGGTGCGTTTTTTGGCCCGGTGGTCTGTAGCACAGTAGGATATGGACCATGTCTTGGGGATTTGTTTGCAGCTGAAGAGTGAGGGTTTCCATGAATGGAAGCAAGTTTTGACGGTCTGGTTTAGTGATCGAGAGGTGAGTCTTGTGGATCACCGCCAGACCTCCCCCTCTTTGCCCCACTCTGTTCTGCATTTGAATGCGATAGTTTGCTGGCACCAGTTCTCCCAGAATGGTGTTGCAATCTGCTGTAAGCCAGCTTTCTGTGATGAAGAGGCAATCTAGATCATGTTGAAGGATGAAATCATGGATTTCTTGCCGGTGTTTTACTGCCGATCTTGTATTAATCAGGGCGCATTATATGCGCTTGGGCTGGTCTCCCTGTATGCAGGTTTTTACTGTTAATCGTCGATTGATTCTTAACAGTTGCTCACTCTTTAGAGTAGGGTGACCAGACATCCCCAGTTTCAGGGGACAGTCCCCTGATTGAGGACACTGTCCTTGGACCAAGTCTGTCCCTGGTTTTGTCCCCAGATTGGATTTAATAGGGGGCAGGGGTAATTTCAAAGACAGTCAGTGCAGAATTCAAATAAAAAAATTTGAATCACACCCCCGCTCCGCCGTGCCTACTAGCATAGGGGGGTTGTATTTTCCCATTATCTGTGCCCCTTTCTGATGATCATGTGCTGGTCGGAGCGGAGGGAATATTTCTTCAGTTTCGGGTGCATGCCCATTCAGCTTCGCTCGCATGTTCTTCTGCCTCGGCTCAAATCCTGTCCAGACACCTGCCTATCTCCTTGCCTTCCCTGGCGGAGTGATCTTCCTCCGCTCCCCATCCAGTAGTAGCCTGAAGAGTAAGACTTGAGAGGCTCTGAGGCGGGCGGCGGTGGTGGCGACGGGCAGAGAGTCGCTGATTGTTGCCATTACTAGTCAAGAAAAAATATGTCCCCGGATTTAATTTAAAAAATCTGGTCACCTTACTTTAGAGTATTTTTAGTGACAGTTGGAAGTATTATTGGGATTATTCGCCCGATTACCCACCTTGTTAAGGAGCTTTGTGACTGACACAAGACAACCAGACATGTTATGGTAAGGTGGGCTAAAAGTCACCCACCTAAAATTTAGAAAATCAGATGTAAAAATTACAAGGCACAAATGTCATGCAATAATAGTACATACAACATTTGTTAAAAAATTTGTTTTAAAAATACACATGTAAAAAATATCCCACGTGTAAAAAATATCCCACGTGTAAAAGAAAAAAGCACCAGAAATATTTCCATACCTAATGATTTGTCTTATTTTCACATTAAATGATCATGCCTGGAATGACCCAATCAGCTTCATACACCATTCTGCATTTTAGGAACTATGTTTACTTTTGCTAGGTAATCAGTACAAAAACGAGAGTGACCTTGGTGCGATAGAAGAGACCTAAAAGCAGAAATAATGTGACCCTGTTGATATTTCAGTGTGTACTTTTGGACAGTGACCTCTAGATAGTCTGGATAGAATGAGTCTCTAGTACATATTTCACTAGCCTGTCCACCACGAGGTCAGCTAACTTAAGACACCAAGGACATCAAATGCAGCTGCTTTCTAGAAATGTTGTTTTTAGACATTGTCCGAAAATCAGAATTGGTTGTTCCTGTTTCTCAGTTGTTCTAAAAATATTTTTTTTTTGCATTCACGCTTTTGCGTAGTGGTTGTAAAGGTAATTTTTTTTTCCTAAATAGCTTACCTTACCTTACCTTAGTGTAGTCCTCTTTCACTTACCTCATCCTTCGATTTTGCTTTTAAATGTCCTTATTTCTTCTGAGAAGTCCTCACTTCCTGTTCTTCTGTCTGTAACTCCACACAGTAATACGAGGCTTTTTCCCCCTGGTGTGGAGTGTCATGCTTGCCCCCACCCTTGGACTTCAGGAGAGTCAGGTCATTCCAAGATTGTATTTTCTGCCCAAAAATAATAATGTAATTTGCTAGTGTTGATGTAGCACTACCTAGGGCTGCTGTTTTAACCACTTAAGGACTGCCTCCTGCACATTTACGTCGGCAGAATGGCACGGATGGGCACATGCACGTCCTGTGATAGTGCCCAGCCGTGATTTGCGCGCCCATGGCGCGCTTCCGCGACCCGGTCTGAAGCTCCGTGACCGTGGGACTCGCGGACCCGATCGCCGCTGGAGTCCCGCGATCGGTCCCCGGAGCTGAAGAACGGGGAAAGCCGTTTATAAACACGGCTTCCCCATATTTCACTGTGGCAGCGTCATCGATCGTGTGATCCTTTTCATAGGGATACACAATCGATGATGTCACACCTACAGCCACACCCCCCTACAGTTGTAAACACACATTAGGTCACACATAAGCCCTTCAGCGCCCCCTTGTGGTTAACTCCCAAACTGCAATTGTCATTTTCACAATAAACAATGCATTTTAAATGAAAAATGAAAATTCCAATAGTCCCAAAAATGTGTCAAAATTGTCCGAAGTGTCCGCCATAATGTCGCAGTCATGAAAAAAATCGCTGATCGCCACCATTAGTAGTACAAAAATATTTTTTTTATAAAAATGCAATAAAACTATCCCCTATGTTGTAAACGCTATAAATTTTGCGCAAACCAACCGATAGACGCTTGTTGCGACTTTTTTTTAACCAAAAATAGATAGAAGAATACGTATCGGCCTAAACTGAGGAAAAAAATTGTTTTTTTATATCTTTTTTGGGGATATTTATTATAGCAAAAAGTAAAAAATATCGCTCTATTTTTGTTATAGCGCAAAAAATAAAAACCGCAGAGGTGATTAAATACCACCAAAAGAAAGCTCTATTTGTAAAAAAGGACGCCAATTTTGTTTGGGAGCCACGTCGCACGACCGCACAATTGTCTGTTAAAGCGACGCAGTGCCGAATCGCAAAACCTGGCTGGGTCTTTTAGCTGCCTAAAGGTCCGGGTCTTAAGTGCTCAAAAGTAAATATAGTCCTGGGTTACATTCAGTGGATTTTGACCCATTTGTAATTATACATATATTTTTTTTGATATATTAGGCTCTCTGTATACTATGGCCTTGGATTGATTGTCGAGACTTCTTGATGCATGGTTCCAGTATTTTGACAGTTATGTGCAGTTACTTTTCTTTATTATGTCTTCACTTTTGAAGCGATCCAGTCTCATGTGGTAGGCTTGCTTGCGCTATAATTCTGCACCTCATTATATGTGAACTTATACTAACATTATATATATTTCTATGACCTATTATATGTTATTATATTATGATATTATATTGTATATTTTTTATTTTTTATTTTCAAGTCTATATTATGCTGCTAGATATGCACTTATGATTACTAATTTATATTTCCATTCCCTATACCCCCCTGTTTTTTTTTATATTTTGTAGTATTACCTATTCAAGGTCCTGAAGAAGCTCAGTTTGGAGCGAAACATGTAGAGCGAGAAAATTACTGCAATAGGTCTTCTTATACTCATATTTTGAACCTAACAACTCAATACCTGTCGGATGGTTTTTATATATCTATTGTTATGAAATAAAATAATTTTTCTATATATCATTTGTTTTGATTACACTTTATTAGCACCGGTTTAAAAAGTCCCCAGGGTTTTTGGTACCCTTTTCCCCCTTCTCATATTGTTTCTCTTTACAAGGGACGAGGTGCTTGGATTTGAGGGTCTGTATTCCACAAAATTGTTTTCCTTGGTTTGCGAGTGTAATTAGTTCCAGAAACATGCTTGTAATCCAAAGCAGGTATAAAAGAGAAGAGAGGCACCTCTAAGGCCTCGTACACACGATAGGTTAGCCAGAGGACAACGGTCTGATTGACCGTTTTCATCAGTCAAAACCGATCGTGTGTAGGCCCCATAGGTTATTTAACCTTAGGTTAAAAAAAAGCCAACTTGCTTTAAAATTAAGTGAGTAGTAAAGGAAATGTTTTATTTTTTTGCTGAAATGACTGTTTAAAGGCTATAGAGACATAATAGTTAACTGATTCCTTTTAAAAATGATTAAAAATAGATAAAAATCAATCATATAATGTGCCTGCAGTTTAGTTTCGTTTTTAGACTAGTTTCAGTTTGTTCTGCGTGTACAGAGACACACAGAACAAAAACAAACAAACACAGGGCAATGTTTGTTTTTAAAATGAATCTGATTGGTTCTGAGGAGTTTTAGACACATAGGAATCACATCTTCTTGATCATGGACCACAATGAAAAGCTACCATGAGTTTTTTTCATAAGGAGCCAGACAAGCAGGAAGTGTGGAGTTTAGCAAGGGATTACAGCAACTTCTAAGCAAAAACGTACATGGAGGACATGAAAGCAGGACTGCTATAAGGTAAAGCAAGCTATTTAGCATTACATTTTTTTTCCTTTACTGATCCTTTAACCTATGGACTCGTAACCGATAGGTCAAAACCGATCGTTAGTAGGCACGACCATCGGTCAAAAATCCACGCATGCTCAGAATCAAGTCGATGCATGCTTGGAAGCATTGAACTTAATTTTTTTTCAGCACGTCGTTGTGTTTTACGTCACCCCGTTCTGATACAATCGTTTTTTTAACTGATGGTGTGTACGCACATCAGACCATCAGTCAGCTTCATCGGTTAACTCAAGACAACTGTCCTTCAGACCGTTCTCATCGGATGGACTGATCGTGTGTACAAGGCTTTAGTGTAGCAAAAAGTTGCTAAATGTTGTACCTTCATTAACCACTTAAGAAGCGCCGCATGTACATTTACGTCGGCAGAATGGCACCGACAGGCACATCAACGTATAAATACGTTGGTGCCTTGGGGGGGATCGGGGGTCCGATCGCACCCCCCCCGGAAAATGCAGGAGCGATCCGACAAGAGGGGGCGGCTATTCGTTTTTGTCCGCACCCTCCGGATCGCTCCCAGCCAATGCGCGCGCGCGCCCGCCCTGTCACTTCCTCGGCGGTTTTTTCAACCACCGCTGAGGAGAGATCACAACACAAGTAAGTCCTGCACCAACACTACACTTACACACAGACACATAAACACATTTAACCCCCCGATCACCCCCGCCCTCCCCCTTGTCACAGTGTCACTGAATGCAGTAATCATACATGTATGATTACTGTATTTAGTGTCAGTGTGACAGGCAGTGTGACAGTCAGTTAGTGTTAGGTCCAGGGTAGCCCCCGTACCCCCCCTAATAAAGTTTTAACCCCTTGATCACCGCCCTAGTTAACCTTTTCACTCCCTATTGCCAGCATCACTAAGCGATCATTTTTCTGATCGCTGTATTAGTGTCGCTGTTCCCGCTAGGTAGCTCATTTTTTTTTATTGCGATTTTTTTTACTAAAGACATATGGCTAAATAAATTTTGGCCTAAATGTTTGACTAAAATTTAGTTTATTGATTTTTCTTATAACAAAAAGTAAAAAATATTGTTTTTTTTTTCAAAAATGTCGCTCTATTTTTTTATATAGCGCAAAAAATAAAAATCGCAGAGGCGATCAAATACCACCAAAAGAAATCTCTATTTGTGGGAAGAAAAGGACGCAAATTTTGTTTGGGAGCCACATTGCATGACCACGCAATTGTCTGTTAAAGCGACGCAGTGCCGAATCGCAAAAACCCCTTGGGTCATTTGACAGCATATTGGTCCGGGTCTTAAGTGGTTAAATGTAACCATATTGTTACACTTAGAGGCTCCTCTCTTCTCATTTATAATCAGTTGTGACATGACGCCACTCTTATATCAAGACATCGCTTGTATATCAAGGCAAAATTTATTTAAAAAAATTGCTTGTCTTGTAAAACGCTCTTAAACCAAGTTACTCTCAAACCAAGGTTTTACTGTATATAAAGTGTCTTCTACAATAAGCTGCTTCACGTAATGTTCTGCTTATGTGTGTACAAATGTAAGAAAAACAAACCATCATTTTATGTGAAATTCGAAGGGTTTCTCCTTGGCTATTGAAATGTTGAGCCTTAGGCCTGCACTCATGACCACAGAATAAAAGGGAAGTGCACCGCTGGTAAGATCTCTAACCAAAAAAAAAACAAAAATGACAAGCCAAAACAAACTGCGCTTCTGGTTCCTCAGCATTTTGCAGAAGCGGCCCCAATTACATCCTCTTTTTTTTAACAAAAAGGTTCTTTGAACTATAGATTTAGACAGAAACTACGTACATCTTTACATACATAGGGACTCTCCTTCTACTCTTGGTTCAGAAGAAATGATAAACAGAACGTAAAATCTGTAAAATATTTATTTCATATGGATAATACTCTTTCCCTAGTAGGCATCATCAGTGATTGCTACTGTATCCTGTATGTTGCTATGCCACATAGACTCTCTGGGCCGGATCCACAAAGAACATACGGCGGCGTATCTATTGATACGCCGCGTAAGTTCTACGATGCGACGTCGTACCTTTGTTTTGTATTCACAAAACAAGATATGCCGGACTTTTGCCAAGATAAGACCGTCGTAAGTCTCTTACGCCGTCTTATATTAGTTGCATATTTACGCTGGCCGCTAGGTGGCGCTTCCGTAGATTTCCGCGTTGAATATGTAAATGAGCTAGATACGCTGATCCACGAACTTGCTCTTGGCGTATCAATATACGCTTTTTACGTAAGGTGTACGACCGGCGTAAAATTACCCCTGCTATATGAGGCGCAGCCAATGTTAAGTATGGACGTCGGAACAGCCTTCAAATAACAGTTTGTGCGGGCGTAGCGTATCTTCTTTACGCTACGCCGCCGCAACTTAGAGAGGCAAGTGCCATATTCAAAAAGTGTCTTAAGTTGCGGCGGCATTGCCTAAATGGGCCTGCGTACGCCCGCGTATTTCGAAGTAGACAGGTCGTGGGTGTGTAGAATTATAATTAGGCTTGACCCCATGTAGATGCATGTCCGTACGAACGGCACATGTGCGGTCCGTGGACGTAACCCAGTGCGCATGCTCCGACTCATGTCCGATCGAATTCCTAAGATACGTCGAAAAATGCCTCCGACGTGAACGTACCTTACGCATATCCCTATTCGCGTACGACTTATGCAAACTACGTAAATTTTTACCCATTCCCTTTCCCCTCTCCCCCTCTAAAGATGGAGTTTTTTTTTTCTCTTCCTGATTCCTCCCTTTCTGTCTATCTTTGGCAATCATTTCTACTTTCTAATTTCATCATTTCTCTTAGTCTGTAACCATAACATAACTTGAGGTATTTAGAGTGCGCATAGAGTGCGCATGCAGGGAGTTGACTCTCTGAGCAGTATCATGTGCAAGGAAAAAAACTGGATTTTTGCTTGCACATGAATTATAGAATGATTAAAGTCGGCACAACTTCACCTCATTCACTAAGCTAAGCTAAATAAACATTCCATTTTCAACGGGAAGACTCACTTAGCAGTTAATAAAGTATGTAAGCATTCCCCCACCATAAATAATAAGTTACATATCTGCCCCTCCCTCCTGCACTCAGCAACTACAACTGTATATAATAGGTGCAGCCACTGCACAGCTGCCAGTGTTCTTCCCCTTTAGTAAAGGTTAATGGTCAGGGTGGGGAAAGTAATTCAAATGCATTAGGGGTTGTAAAGGTACATTTTCTTCCCCTAAATAGCTTCCTTTACCTTAGTGCAGTCCTTCACTTACCTCATTCTTCGATTTTGCTTTTTAAAGCAGATCTCCACCCTGAAGTGAAGATCCGCTGATAGGAACCCTCCCCCCCTCCGGCGTCACATTTGACACCTTTCAGGGGGGAGGGGGGTGCAGATACCTGTCTAAAGACAGGTATCTGCACCCACTTCCGGCCCGCAGTCTCGGGCAAAAGACGGGCTTTTCCCGTTGTGTGCTGGGAACTCTCGGCTCCCAGCACACAGCGGGAGCCAATCGCCGGGCGCAGCGCGACTCGCGCATGCGCCGTAGGGAACCGGGCAGTGAAGCCGAAGCGCTTCACTTCCTGGTTCCCTCACCGTGGATGGAGGGGGGAGCAGCAGGGAGACGAGCGATCGCTCGTCCTCTGCTGCGGACGCCGCTGGACTCCAGGACAGGTAAGTGTCCTAATATTAAAAGTCAGCAGCTGCAGTATTTGTTGCTGCTGGCTTTTAATATTTTTTTTTGTGAACCATCCGCTTTAAAGCGGAGCTCCAGCCACGGTAAAAAATTTTTTTAAAGTCAGCAGCTACTAACAGTGTAGCTGCTGACTTTAAATAAAGACACTTACCTGTCCTAGGCGCCCGCGCTGATGGGCCCCCCGATGCCGGTCCCACGATCGCTCCGGGTCCCGCGCCGCCATTCACAATATGGGAAACAGGCAGTGAAGCCGTACGGCTTCACTGCCCGTTTCCTACTGCGCCTCCGCGAGTCTCACGCTGGCTTGTGAATGGGCGCGCTGCTCTCTGAGAACACACACAGTTCCCAGGAAGCAGCGCGCCCATTCACAAGGAGAAGAAGAAGAAAACACACCGCGGATTAGGAAGAGGCAGATTACGGACTTCCGCATAGCAACAGCTATTTCGGGTGAGTATTTTTTTTTTTTTTTTTTCCAGGTTTTTTTTTTTTTTTTTTTTCAAACAACATTGTAAAATGTTGTTATACTGGGTGGAGCTCCGCTTTAATGTCCTTATTTCTACTGAGAAATCCTCACTTCCTGTTCTTCTGTCTGTAACTCCACACAGTAATGCGAGGCTTTCTCCCTGGTGTGGTGTCTCGTGCTCGCCCCCTCCCTTGGACTACAGGAGAGTCAGGACACCCACTAACACACAGCTTCTTTCTCTATCTGCAAAGTAGAGAGCGTCTTGACTCTCCTGTAGTCCAAGGGAGGGGGCAAGCACTACACTCCACACCAGGGAGAAAGCCTTGCATTACTGTGTGGAGTTACAGACAGAAGAACAGGAAGTGAGGATTTGTCAGAAGAAATAAGGACATTAAAAATCAAATTCGAAGGATGAGGTAAGTGAAGGAGGACTGCACAAAGGTATGTGTGTCTTAATTCAAGCTTTATCTTTTTTTTTTTTATGTGGCGTAAGTGTTACAATATCCCAATAACTTTGAATGAGCAAATAATGAGCCTTAGCATAAGAAAAACATAAATTGCACTATTTTTTTGGTTATGCATGACACCACAATGCAGAGAAGAGTTGCATCTGGTGCACTATAGCCAAGTTTTTTTTTTTTTTAATTACATACATCTACGACTACCATATATTTTACCAAATTCCAAAACTGCATGCCATTGTTCCATCAGATTAGGCGACCCGTCAGAATGTGTAATGGAAGTGAGGTTTCATCACCGCCATCTTGCTACACCTCGCACTCCTCCACAGAAAGGATACACTGAGAAGGGGCAACTAGACATCTTGTTACACCCACAAGAGTTTTGCATTTTACACTTATTTTTAACAGTAAACTCAGTTTATATAGCGAAATACAGTACTTAGAATTCTGCCTGACTGTTTAGATGTTGAAATTTAAAATCAGTGGCAAGCCTGCTGATCTCACAGGTTTTCTAATCGGATAGACGTTCACTGCTTTTAAAATTCAACATCTAAACATTTACACAGAGTTCTAAGTACTGCATTTCACTATATAAACTCAGTTTACTTTTTAAAAAAGTGTATGTAACGCCCCCTTACTTTCAGTATGGGCACTACGCTAAAGTTAGTTGGAATGGGAGAGTTACATTGCTCCCATTCGTGATTTATTTAAATTGTGACTGCTGTCGTTCCAGAAAGGTCTCCTGGGCCAATCTGCATTTTAGGGATGTGGTATCATCTCTGGCCAGCAGTTTGCGCCAGGGGGGTTTCTGGCAGAGCAAGTCTTCCCCAGCAGCCAATTGGAGGAGTTCCTCTCTCGCAGGGCATGCGACAGAGGTGTCATGTGTTCAAAACTCTGTGACAGGTGTCATGTGTTCAAAAATCTTTGCGGGGTCCCGGTGCTGGGTGCGGCATCCACCTTTAGGGTGCACGCACCTATGGACCTCGCTGGTGTTGCCCTCCTGGCCAAGCTTACAGGCTTCGCCGAGCCTCAACCGGCGGCGAAAGGGGACCCCAGTGACCTACTGGGTTCCAGGTTCCATTGAAGCGGATCTCAGGCTTAGCTCCAAACCAATCGGGGATCTGGTGATCGGGATGCTTCAGGGAAGTATTACTGTCTCCCGGTGACCTGGGCTAGAGTCCATTGGAAGGATTCGCCCTATTCACTCATTTAACAGAAGCGACAACGAGTTACAAATCGGTACTACTAAGGGCTGGCTTGCCCGTCCACATCCAGGCCTGACATCGCAAGTTCACCTTTTTCCTCTCATCAACCTTTCTCTCTCCTAACTGAAGTTGATGTTGGCTGTGTTGGCCTGGAAATAAAGCATTGGAAAAACCTTTATTGACTGTCTGGACCTCCGCTCACTACTTTGTTCCTGCATCACACCCCTAGACAACGATAGGGTAACTTAATGTACCGATCCCAACAATCAACCAGCAGCTCCTTCGGGGGTAGCGCTACATGTAGAATGCAAAACTCTGGAGGGTGTAACAAGATGTCCACTTGCCCCCTCCTCAGTGTATCCTTATTGTGGAGAAGTGCGGGGTGTAGCAAGATGGCGGCAATGAAACGTCACTTCCGTTACACATTTTGACGGGTCGCCAAAACTGAGTCACCAGCAGCCTCTCAGTCCCTTCAGACACAGAAGCTCAAGGGGCACTTGGGTCAGCTCAGACACGGAGGATACCGCAGCACTTTAAAGTGGATGTAAACCCCCAAAAAAAAAAAAAATGGAAAATTGTATCAAATACTTACCGTAATTTTCCTTTCCTAATGCCAAGACATGGCAGCATACCTATGATATAGCCCCGCCCCTATATCCGCCCACAGGACACGTGATAACTCTCTATACAACTCTGACTGAGAGCTACCTCCCCCATTCTCCGTATAAAGTACAAAAGATCAGAGGGAGGGTTCGTATGCTGCCATGTCTTGGCATCAGAAAAGGAAAATTACGGTAAGTATTTGATACAATTTTCCATTTTCCTGACGCCAGACATGGCAGCATACCTATGATACATGAAGAGCTTTCTAGAGGGAGGGTTTAATGCTGTAACTTAAGACAAAGAAGCTTGGATAAACTTCCTCCCAAACTCTGCCGTAGTAAGAGCTGCTAGATCCACCCTGTGGTGTATTAAGAACATACAATGTGATGACCAGCTATCCTCTTTGCAGACTGTCTACAGCAGGGATCCTCAAACTACGGCCCTCCAGCTGTTGAGGAACTACACATCCCATGAGGCATTGTAAAACTTTGACATTCACAGACATGACTAGGCATGATGGGAATTGTAGTTCCTCAACAACTGGAGGGTCATAGTTTGAAGACCCCTGGTCTACAGAGACAACCCTGCCTGTGCTATCCAAGAAGATGACATCACCTTGGTTGAGCGATGAGCTCTAACCATCTCTGGAGGATCCTTACAGCCTCCACATGCCCAGTGAGTATTTTCACGATTCAGGCCGAGATGGTTCGGGCCGAAGCCACTTACTCTTTAAATCTTAATCATTCTGAATGTAGAAGTAGCCTGAGATGGATATTTCAAAGTCCTCAAAGCTTAACTTGAGCAGATCGGCATCTGATTGCACTGGGAAGGCTGGAAGCACCCATTCACTGAAAAAACATGGATGTCACGCTTTGGAACAAAAAGACTTCAGCCCAACCCTGTCTCGGAAGAACATGGAATGAGGCTCTGTCGCCCCAAGTTTTGGAGTCGACGCACTCTCCCCCGAAATCAAGGCTAATAAAAAGCAGATCTCCCATAAAGAGCAGTCTTCTGTCAAGAGTACAATGAGGGTTTGCTAGAAAATTGAGGACCACTGCCAGGTTCCATTAAAGGAAAACCTATTTCTCTTGGGAAGGCATAGTCCAAGTACCTCTCATGAAGTGATCCATCAGCAGGTTTGCTGCCCATTTTTTTTTTTTTTTTTGGGAAAAAAGCCAAGGTGGCAGAAATTTTCACCTTAAGCAAACTGAGCTCCAAATCCAATTCAGATTGTAGAAAAGACAGGATTTGAGATAAATTTGGGTCACAAGAGTCAAACTGATGCCCAGCTGCAAAGCTTGTGGGCCTAATCCATACTCTGGAGTGGATAGCATCGATTGATCCCTTCAAAGAACTCTGCAGAGTTCTAATCCCCTCTGGAAAACATCTGGAAAAACTCTTGTAACCTCTGCCTTACAATTTCCAGGCTGCTAAATTTAGATGTGATGGTTGCCGAGTAGTAGTGCATCTCCCTCAGATAAGAGGAGATGAGGAGTCACAGGCAGAATTATCGGTGTGTGCACACGCTGATACCCATTGCCAGAGAGACCCATGGTCTGTGAGGCCAGTAAGAAAAACCTGTGATGACTGTCAAAGCTCAACAATTTCTTTAATCCTAAAATTCCTGGAGAGAAGGTATAGGTCAGTTGCCCAACCCAAGGCTTGGTAAAGGCATCTGTCCCCTCCACTAATGAATGAGGGTAGCGTGAGAGGAACCGGTTCCCCTTGTAGCAGGCCGATGAGGCAAAACAGATCCAGTTGTGCGAACCTCCACTCGTGGATGAACACTGTAGGGTGAAGGGACCATTCGTTGGGATCCTTGAATTGCCCGGATAGACAATCCGCTTCCAAATTCTGATATGCTGGAAGATATATGGCCCTCAAATCTGGGAGATATTGCTGGGCCAAAGCCAGGATTGGTTCCACCTCTCCCAGGAGGGACTGGCTGTGCATGTCACCTTGTCGCTGTATATGGGACTGCTGCCATGTGGTCCAGACAGAGTAGGACTGGCAGACCCTATGTGTGTGGCAGTAAAGTGTTCAATGTCAATGCTGGTAGGAGTTCCAGAATATGGAAACTAGGCCCTGAGTGGGAAATTCCCACCTGCCCTGAATCCTGAGATGCTCGCAGGTGGTGTCCCACTCTGCTGTGCTGGTATCTGTAGCAATAATGATCCATGGCTGCAGCCCTAATAGACTAAGCCATATAGCAGTTTTTCTTTTTTTAATCACCAGAACTCTGGTGCCTCTGGCGAGACAAAACGCTTCCATTGCGTCAGGAAGCCTTGTTGGAAAACTGAGTTTCCAGTGAGCCCGGAGGATCATCGGAATACAAAAGCCATTGTCCCGAGAGGACTCATGCACTGGGATGCTGACATCACTGGTGCAGCCAACGCCTGTTGGAACATCTCCCTGACTTTGGGGAGTTTGAGGTGGCAAAGAAACTGAGGCTGCCTGAGTACTAAACCAGGCCCCTAGGTAGAGCATATTCCGCATAGGCGCCAACTAGTTTTGGCAATGCTTGCCCCCGACTCAAAACGGTTGGTATGACTGAAGGATCAGGACATGCTGATAGGTATACTGCAGGTCCACTGAAATCCTCCAGTAACCTTGTTGAATGACCTGGATTTATGGTATGGAGAGACTCCATCTTGAGTCTATCCGTATAAATTGATTCAGCCTCTTGAGGTAGTTCTGGAGGCTGCCGATTAAATAACCAATAACGGCCTTGCCATTGGTAATGATTAAGCACAAAATGAATGTGTGAAAAGCGTCTATGTGACCTTGTGTTGGTGTCTTTGGGGTCATCACTTTAGACAATAAAAGGAATATTGAAATTTCTGGATGCGCAGCCATTTCTTCTCTTACATGGCCTTGCACCACTGAGGGCTGAAACTGCCATTCTTCGGTAGTAGTCTTACCGGAACTGGGTCACTTTGAGCCACTTGGCTCCAACTGCCTCCTGGGCAGGCCTGGCGTTAAAAGGGCTTCTGAGTATCTTGGGGAGCCGCATGGGTCTTGGCCTCCTGCGATCTTATGAAGGTTGAATGTGTACCCCTTGGATGGGCGAAAGCCTCCAAAATCGCAGTACCTGTTTGGTGCTTCTTTGAATGGTTGCCTCCTCTGGCTCTTCGATCCTGGGGCAGAAGATCTGATCTTCCTCCTATAACCCTGGAGAAGATAGTTTCCAGTATTTTGACAAAACAGCGCCTTCCCATCAAAAGGCAGCTTACAGCAATTCAGCTTTGAGGATGAGCCAGCCACCCAGGATTTTGCCCCAGTGCACCTTTGGCTGCGACTGAGCCAAGGATGGCTCTGGATGACCATCGAATGATGTCTATAGCTGCCTCACCTGTAGAGTCCGCTGAAAGTTATCTCGTCAAGAGCCTTGATGACTCTTCTCTTTGGCAGCTGGGTTTAATCGCATACTCCAAGTTCTGCGCCCACATACTCACATAGCACTTGCTATGGATGTTAAAGCAATGCGTCTCACAAGGATCTTGTGAAAGGAGGAAGGGCCTTCCATCGGAAGTGTCACATTCTTGGTCAGTCTGGCGACTGCCGCATCCACTGTTGGAGGGTAGATAAAGGAGTCGCATCCTTCCCCATTAGTGGAAACAACTTCTGCAACCTATTGGTTGAGGAGGATTTTCTCTCTCCCTTTTCTCATTCCTCCTGAAAACAGGCTTCCTATTTCTGTCATAAGAGAAAAAAAAGGTAGTTTACCTGCTTCTTTAGATTCCTCCTATGGAACCCAAAGGCTTGCTCACACTTGCAGCATGATCTGCCATTGCCCTAAAAGGCAATCTGTGCTTAGGTCACCTTTCAGAGGTATTTGAATTTGTCACTTAGAGTAGACCAATGTATATGCAATGCGATTTTCAAAGAGCGATTTGTACACAATGTTGCAAATCGCATGGGTGCGGCCCATTCACTTGGTTGCCCTATGTGCGCAAATAGAAGCCCCTGCTGCTATTTGAGGGCGACCAACTTTGCGCAATGTTTTGAAAGGTGCGTTCTCCAATATGACTAATCACAGCAGAATCACATGGCATTTGGGGTGCCCTGAAAGAATAACGGTACCTAATGCATATTGTATAGCGATTGTCACACAATTTTAAATCAGATTGTACTGTGTGTAATAACTGGTTTCTCCTTTGGAGGAGGTTCCGGATCCACCCATTACAGTGCAGCTTTACTGCCATAACAAATGAGGATATTAGCATAAAACAAAGCCTCAACCTTCAGGATCTTCTGTTGAGGAGGAGGCAATATCATCTCCCTCTGCCTGAAAGGTTGGCTATAATACTGGGTTTGGGGAACTAGCCTGCTTAATCTGCTGGGCTGGAGTCACCCCCGAAGTGCCTGGTACCCCTCCAGTTAGAGAGGGTTGAATGGCTTGGTTTAGACCTGGTGTAGTGCCCATACTGTCCATCCACTTCTGTCCCTGGCTGCCTGAGATGACTGGAAAATTCAGCCAGGGGGTTGGGGACTATTTTTCTGAGCAAGGTGACACCTGCTGACTCCCAAACTCCTCTCTGGCAAGCTGCCTGAAGCAGTCGCTGCAAAGTAGCATTCCAGGCATAGGGTCATCTCCACATGACCAACATTCGCCTTTTGGGGCGCTGAGCCCTCAGAGGAGAATCTGTGTGCATTCTCCTAAGCGTACATTTGCACCCTTTGTACTGGGGTCTGCCAGGACTGGAGGAGGCATCTTCCGCCCTGAAAAATCCTGATGATCCAGAGAGGGCCTCTGAACCTCCTTGAGCGGGTGTGAGCGGCCGGGGTTGCAACAGATAAGAAGGCACGCTCGTCAGGGTTCAATGCACTCTTTTCTCCCGCGTCTTCTTACTTACCAAAAGTTGGCCCTCTACCTGATAGTGGGGGTGGTCTTTGCTTATGTGGCAGTAGGCTCATGCTGATGGGAGTTACTGAAAGGTGCATGGGGGACTGCAGGACCACAGAAATAAGGGAAGTGAAAGAGAAAAATATATACATATATCTCAGCATTTTTTTTTTACAAATAGTAAAAATAATCTGGCAGAACCCCCATCCCCCTAGTAAAACATTGCTCCTTACTCCTCTCTCCCCCCATATATCCCCATTACTAGGATAGATAAGACTTACCTCAGAAGGAGATGCTTAAAAGCAAAGGCATTCATTAGCTGTTTAACTGCTCCCTGCAATTGAATCACCTGAGACTCAGTCCTCTCTTTCCTCTACTCTGATACAATTAGGAAGGCCAACACCCATCCACACAAAAGGACACCTTAAAGCTGGCTACACACCATACAATATTCTGCAGATTTTACCCTTCAGATTTATCAAAACCACACAACATGAGGCCAAACCCTAAAGCCTCAACCTGTATGCAATTAGGCAGGCACCACATGGTCCTGGCAATTCTAAAGGAAATCAGACAACAAAAGTTGCAGTGTGTATGGGGCCTTTAAAGACATGAGAACAAGAAGGAAAACTGACAGACCTGGAAAGGGCTTCCATAAGAAAGAAGTCATCATGCAGTCCCAGCTTGCTAAAATCAGACTCCATCTCCGGCAATGCCAACGGAGGACTGTCGTCTCTGATTAGAGAACACCTCAACCCCAGAAGACCACCAGAAGGGGTTCCCCACCTTGTTGGTGCATTTAGCGTGCCTAAGATGTGGGACCTCGAACTGGGAGAGGCTGAACCCAGCCGGAACTTCGACAATAGTCGGCAGGTAAGGGATTATCCTGAATGAAACTGTCTGTAGGCTGATATTAAGGACAAAAAAGAAGAATGGGGGAGGTAGCTCTCAGTCAGAGTTTTATAGAGAGTTATCACGTGGCCTGTGGGCGGATATAGGGGCGGGGCTATATCATAGGTATGCTGCCATGTCTGGCGTCAGGAAAATGTTTTTTTATGTCACAATATAGAGTATAAGATTTCCTATGATCTGTGCCCAGTCTTGCCATAGAGAGTTAATCCAGCGCTGATTATTCCTCTTGTAATGTTCAGTGCAAATTAACAGAATTCCAGAAAAAAACCTGTTTCTCTGTTTTTGCTTTTAGTAACAGGTTATTTACAAATCTAACTTGGACAAGTTTATAATAATAATATAATGTCAAACTCTGCAGCCAGATGTAATTTCCACACTTTGTGCTGGCCAGAAAGTGGGCAGCAGCTTAGCTACTGTGGGGATGTTGCTGTACCAAATAAACAAACCCCTGTATCATAGCTGTGTCTATGAGATGGATGCCTTGCACACCTATGGGGGGCCTGGCTATAGCTTTTATTTGCATGTGTTTCATGTTAAATAATGATTGCAAATGAATCATTAATGAGGTGAAAAAAAGTAAACATATCATAAATATCTGTCAAACTTTAGTGCCTCTATCCATTTCGATATATACTGTAAGTTCTAAATTTCAATTTCAAAGTTAATGATGATAACAGAAAAGAAATGATGAATAGAGTACAAAAATATATGTGCAGAGCTGGCACTAATGCATAAGAAAAAAAGAACTCAGTACACAGTGCACATTAGTATTGTGTTTTTTATCAGTAATAAAAAATGAAACACAATATAAAATAAATTAGCTGGAAAAATGAAAAAGTTTTCATACAAAGAATTCTGAAATAACTCGCAGTAGTTATAAATAAGATGAATTCACGCGTCTTTGCTAAATCTGCAAAAAGAAATAGAAAATGAAAAATAAATCAGTGTAATTAATAGATTAATTTGAGTTCCTCATTTAAAGTACATCTAAAAGTTTCTAGTTGTCATTGGATGTACAGTATGAGCCTCATAAATTGTTTTTTTTTTTATATCTACCTTGAGTCAACCAAATCTTATTCTGTGCTATGCATTCATATTAATATAATGCCTTGCAAAAGTTTTCATACCCCTTGACATTTTCCACGTTTTGTCATGCTACAACCAAAAATATTAATTTATTTTATGTCATAGACCAATACAAAGTGGCACATAATTGTGAAGTGGAAGGAAAATTATAAATGTTTTTCAATTATTTTTACAAATAAATATCTGAAAAGTGTGGTGTGTATTTGTATTCAGCCCCCTTTACTCTGTTACCCCTAACTAAAATCTAGTGGAACCAATTGCCTTCAGAAGTTATCTGATTAGTAAATGAAGACCACATGTGTGTAATTTAATCTCAGTATAAATACAGCTGTTCTGTGAAGCCTTCAGTGAACAAACAGCATCATGAAGGCCAAGGAACACACCAGACAGGTCAGGGATAAAGTTGTGGAGAAGTTTAAAGTAGGGTTAGGTTGTAAAAAAAATATCCCAAGCTTTGAACATCTCACAGAGCTGTTCAATCCATCATTCGATAATGGAAAGAGTATGGCACAACTGCAAACCTACCAAGACATGGCCGTCCACCTAAACTGATAGGCCAGGCAAAGAGAGTGCTAACTAGAGAAGCAGCCAAGAGGCCCATGGTAGCTGCAGAGATAGTTATTTTTAAGTACCCGCCGATACCAATTGCCGATACTTATTTCTTAGGTCCCCACTGTTCCCCCACACACCTGTTTCCAACTGTACCACCCTTAACCCCTTATCCCAGAGCTGTATCCTGGCCTAGGCCAACAAGGCCCAGGCCTAGGGCAGCACTTTGCAGGGGGGCAGCACGAAAAGAGTCCCCGCCGGCTTGCGCTACACTGTTAGGAAAATTAGTCTAGCGCCCCATAAAGTGCCAGCGGCCGGCATTTCGCAACCACGGTTGGCAGGGGGGTTAGCGCTTCCAATTTTGACTGTTTTTATCATTCTGGACCACAAACCTTCCTCACTGTGCTATATGTTTCTGCTGCACCATCTACTTAAAGTAGAACTATAGGCAACACTTTTTTTTTCATTTTGGGTAGAGTAAGGGAGGGTTATAGCCCCTGTCAGTTTATTTTTTACTATCCCTGTCCCATTGCGAAGATTTCCCTTCATTTCCTGCTCTATGGGCAACCAGGAAGTAAGAGGAAATCTAAGTAAATTAAGGAAATCCATTGCCCCCCCCCCTCCCCCCCAGGCCCTCAGAACTAGTGTCCTCATTTGAAAATTTCAGGGCGGGTCTTAAACACAGGGTGTGGCCGTGGCAGGAAGGGGTGAGTCATATTTAAATTAGGGGGTGCACAAGTTTAGTCAGGCCTAGGGCAGCACAAAACCTAAATACACCTCTGCCTTATCCCCACTATAACCCCCCCCTCTCCACACACAAACCTTTTCCCCACTGTACCTCCTACATACCTGTTCTTTGTTTTGACCCACCCCTCCCCTTCACACCAGTTCCCCACTGTACTATCTAATGCTCTACTGCTGAAGATCTATGTGCGACATGCTGCCTGTTTCTCCCCTTACCTGGGAGAAGGTGGCCTCAGCTGAAAGAGACCAGCGCTGCTGCCTGTCCTCCCGCAGTAGATCCGACAGTCTGGGAGGAGGTGGTGGATGGTAATATCAGGGCAAGAAGGACTTCCATGCATGTCATCGGTTGCACCCACCTCACAGTTCCCTTTCTCATGCCGCACGTCCGGCTGCTGGCTTCTTTTTGTCCCGGCACTCTCCGCTCACGCTTCTTAAAGTGGGGTTTTAATCACAATTAGCATTTTTTAAATGTATGTCCTTTCATCATGCGTTTTTATAATATAAATCCGGTCACTTACTATTTTACAATCCGCCGCCGCTCCGCATAGTTATTCAAAAAAGATAGTTTATAAAACGATGTCCACACCGTTGTCATTTTGCATGTGGGCATTGTGAAGCCCACAAGCACTTACTTCCTGGAAGTCTTGGATGGGGAGTGATAATTGGGTAGCGCACTGCATCCTGGGAAATGATGACACACATTTCCCAGGAGCATTATAGGGACATGATGTCAGAATCCTAAGTGATTCCAAAGGCAGATTTCGTGGGACCGCAAAGCAACAGGCATTTCCAGATGAATAAAACATTTTTTTTTCTTTTTTTTTTTAGGTCTAATGAGCACAATAATGAAAAAAAAAATTGGGATGGAAACCCCACTTTAACAACAGATAGTTTCTGCATACTTTTGTGTACATGTCAGTTGTCAGCGGGACCTAAATCCATTTGAGAATCTGTGGCAAGACTTGAACATTGTTTTTCACAGATGCTCTGCATCCAATCTGACAGATCTTGAACAATTTTGCAAAGAAGAATGGGCAAAAATGTCACTCTCTAGATGTGCAAAGCTGGCAGAGACATCCCCAAAAAGACTTACAGCTGTTATTGCAGCGAAAGGTGGTTCTACAATATTGTGTATTCTATACAATTCTAAGTATTGGCTCGGGGGGGGGGGGCTAAATACAAATGCACGCCACACTTTTCACATATTTATTTGTAAACAAAAATTTAAAATCATTTATCAATTATGTGCCACTTTGTGTTGGTCTATCACATAAAATCCCAATAAAATACATTTACGTTTTAGGTTGTAACATGATAACATGTGGAAAATTTCAAGGGGTATGAATACTTTTTCAAGGCACTGTACATTGCACAAAAGAAAACAATCAGCTTAAAGTGGATGTAAACCCAATTTTTTTTTATGTCAAAATGTAGAGTATAAGATTTCCTATCATCTGTGCCCAGTCTTGCCACACAGAGTTAATCCAGCGCTGAGTAATCCTCTTTTAAAGTCCAGTGCAAATTAACCGGACTTCAGATAAAAACCTGCCAAATTAGGATAAGTCCGTTTCTCTGTTTTTGCTTTCAGTAACAGGTTATTTACAATTATAGCTTGGACATGTTTATCATAACAAGAGGTGATCCAAAGTTCATTGTATATTACTAGGATGTGTTATGATGTTATATCACCTCATGTTATGATAAACAAAACATAACATATGATAAACATGTCCTAGCTATATTTGTAAATAACCTCTCACTCAAAGCAAGAAGAGAGATTCCGGACTTTTTGATTTAGGCAGGGTTTTATCTGGAAGGCTGTTCGTTTTCACTGAACATAAAAGAGGATTACTCAGTGCTGGATTAACTCTGTGTGGCAAGACTGGGCACAGATGATAGGAAATATTATACTCTACATTGTGACATAAAAAAAAAAATTTTTTTTGGGTTTACATCCACTTTAAGATGAATCAGTTCAAGCTCATTTACACTTACATTGTTTTTTGAAAGGTGATTTGGGGCATCTAATTTTAGAGGGCATTTAACTGGTGGCTGGTAGGCAATATGCTGCTTCTTCACTGATTGTTTCAACACTAAAAAGCACACATCAGCTCACCACAACCATGTGCATTCATTCAATGGCTTGAATTGTAAAACCTTGTCAAATTGAAATATGGATGCATTTAGAAAAGTTAGCATTAAAGTATAACTAAAGAAAATACTTATTTTTTAAAAGTTTTATCTTTCTCATCATAAATGAAAGTAAAAGAAAATCCAGAATTTTCGGTTCACACTGGGACATTAGTAGAAGGGAAATCCTCCAATAGGGCCACTAGTTCTGGTGACCCTGGTGACACCCTGGGATTCACTAACTTTGGAGGGAATTTCTCTAAATTCTTGCTTTGGCTATGGGACAGGGAGTGAATGGAAATCTCCCCTATGCAACAGAAAAAGAAAATGAAGGGTTATAACCATCCCTTACTCTATTCAAAATGTAAAAAAGACACTACTTCAGCAAACTCCATACATGCTTTGATTGGTTTTGTTATGTCTGCAAATGCCCTCTCCAGGAAAATTGCTGTATTTGTCACTTACGTGAGCTTACATTTGACATCGAAATCTGCTAAGGATACTGAGAAAATCACATTTCTAAGGCCGCGTACACACGAGGAGACATATCCGATGAAAACGGTCCGTTTTCATCGGACATGTCTCCTGGGATGTTTTGGTTTGATGTGTGTACACACAATCAAACCAAAATCCCCGCGGACAGACAGCGCGGTGACGTGGCGGTGACGTTGACGCCGCCACGTCACGAAATCAGGAAGTAAAATACTTCCACGCATGCGTCGAATCCATTCGACGCATGCGGGGGATTTCGGTCTGCTGGTTAGGCGTACTAACCAGCGGACATATCCGACAGACCGCTTTCCGGCAGACAAGTTTTTAAGCATGCTTTAAAACTTTTATCTGCTGGAAACCTGTCTGCTAACCCGTATACACGATCAAATCTGTCCGCTGAAACTGGTCTGCGGACCAGTTTCAGCAGATATGTTTGATCACGTGTACGCGGCCTAAGAGCCAATGTCTCTGATACATCAGACTGGCCTTCCTCTGCAAGGAATCAAAGACCAGATGACCTTTGATAAGTATTGACATTTTATTTTCCTGTTGGGGTCACAATTGCAGCAGAAGATATTGTGAACAGCACCTGTTTCCATTAAACCATCTGGTGGCTACCATTTGTTTAAATTGTTAATTGCAGAGTTAATCTGTGCCATTGCTGATACTGTAACTTTCAGTCTCCTGGCATTTAGATTGTGGTCCTGCAAGCTGGGAAATCTCAGCGCAGGATAAGGCTGAGAGTGCAAATACCAAACACATTTCTACGTTACCACAAATCATTTTTTCCTGACGCATTCATGGCAGCACACACTGGGTTGTGACTCCGCCCCCACAACCTGACAGGATTGGTTAGCTATAAATCTGAGTGGGAGACACCCGGCGTCATTCTCTTTTTTTATCCTCACCTGAACAGGACTGGAACGGACGTACAGCTCGCCTCCTACCGCTATCGCCCCAGCAGGTTCAGCCTCTCCTGTTTGGAAGTCCCCCCTGTACAGTCTCTAATAGAGCTTTATGGGGGGAACCCCGCTCTGGTGGTCTCAGGGGTCAAAATCCCGGCGAAATACCTGGCATCCTACAAGCTCTAAATGAGCTTAGATTTGGCAGTGGCTCCCCTTACCTTCCTGGATATCCTCTTGTCTATCCTGATCTGTCTCCCCTTCTTTCCGGTTTAATGGGGTTTTTTGGAGACAGCACACTGCTGGGCCTTGTGGTTCCTCGCTCCTGGCGTCCCTCTGGCCGCTCTGCGCATGCGCGCAGCGGAATGATGATGTCAGGGGCTTACTCGCCCTCATCCAAGATGGCGCGGGGTCGCGCACGACACCATTGCGCATGCGCGATCGCGTCATCAGCGCCGCGACGGCGGCGCCAGTTTTAAATAGGAATCCTTTCCTTTTTCCTCTGAGGTTGCTGCTTTGCTCAAAACTTATCTAGTTTACTTGCCCCAGGTAAGCCTTGTTCTTTACCCAGAATGGCTGTGTCCCTCCCCCTTCCTAACCCCTTTTTCTCTTCCTCTTGTTTCCTCCAGCTGCTACTTCTATGCTTTATGGAGTCCACTGCCCTAGCAGACCACTGCCAACAAACAAGGTAGGTAGGCCATCAATAGAGGTAAGTAGAGAAGAGAAAAAAGAGAGCTGGCCACTAAACACTGCCTTCTTTTGCAGTCCCACCAGGCCCAACGATGCAAGCCCACGGCGCAGGGAGAGATCCAGACATTCATCTAAAAGATCCCGCAGAAGTCGGTCAAGAACCTCCTCCCGCTACCGCCGATCTAGGCGCAGCCGATCACGCCATAGTCGATCTCGCCACAGCGGGTCTCATCGGAGACGATCTCCCTCAGTGCACCACGAACGTTGCCATACCCGTCCTGCTGCTAATGCCTGCTGGGTGTGTGGTGCCATTGCAATGCCAGGAAAATTAGCATGTCGCACCTGCTTCAATGAAGCGGTTGGAGAAAGGGAGATGGACGCCAGGACAGCGACAAGTCTTACCAGAGACCCAGTGCAGGAGTCAAACTGGACCCCTCTAACCGGCGGGGACCCCACCCCAGGCACCTCATCGGCTCTTGACCCCTATGCCCAACTAGCGGGGACCCTGTCCGACCAGGAAGAACATGAGATGACATCAGGATTTGACTTCAGTCTAGTTGAGCCCTTTGCACGCTCCATTAAGGAGGCTATAGGCTGGGAGGACCCCGTGGCAGAGCCAAAGGTTGGGAAATATTTTCCCGAACTAAGAAGGGATCCGGAACTATTTCCTTTCATAGATGAGTTAGAAGATCTCATTAAGGATGAGTGGGAAAAACCTGATAGGCGGTCCAGCCTCTCTAATAAGCTTGCTAAGCTGTACCCGCTAATGGAGTCCAAGGTGTCTCCCCTTATCAACGCTCCCGTTGTCGATTCATCCCTGATGCGACTCGCCCGCCATGTCACCTTACCGATAGAGGACGCGGTCTCGTTCCGAGATGTGCTTGACCGCAAGATGGATCTGGAATTGAAGAAATCATACTCTTCAGCAGGGGGAGCCTGTAGACCAGCGATTGCTACGGCTGCAGTCGCCAAAGCCATGTCCACATGGGCAGCCAATGCGGAGAAGGCCCTCTTAGAAGGGACTGACCAGAGGGAGGTGATATCCTCGTTACAAGAGATTAGGCTAGCAGGAGACTTTGTGGCAGGAGCCTCAGTGGATATCATTCGCTCCTCGGCTCGCTCCATGTTAGCCTCGGTAATGGCCCGCAGAGCCTTATGGCTGAAACCCTGGGTCGCTGACTCAAACTCCAAGTCCAACTGGTGCAAGATCCCGTATGATGGCGTAAACCTGTTTGGTGCGAAATTAGATACGGCAATCTCCAAAGTTACCGGAGGAAAATCGGGGCTTATCCCCTCCGACAGGAGACCCAAGCCCCAGAGGGGGCCTACCCTCAGGCGCAATCTGCCCGATAGGTACAGGGAAGCCAGAAATTATCGCCCAGGCAGGGAATTTAGAAGAGATGGGAGATCTACTCGCCCCCCTTTGCTAGGGGTCAAAAGATGAAGGCCATTACCACAGGGGACCAGCAAAAGTCTTTTTGAAGATTCGCCTGCCCACCCAGCTCAGGTGGGCGCCAGGCTCAGGAATTTTGCACAACTTTGGGCGGAACATTTAGAAGATCAATGGGCCCTTTCCACGGTCAAACAAGGCCACAAATGGAGCTTTATGGGGACATTGCCTCACACGGTTTTTCAACCCACCAAAATTCCCTCCTCCCCAGACAAAAGGAAACTTCTACTGCAGTACGTCTTGGATTTAATTCGGAAGGAAGCAGTCATAGAGGTCCCTTCCCACCAGAGAGGCAGGGGATTTTATTCCCCTCTGTTTCTGGTGCGAAAGAAATCAGGAGACCTTCGGCCTGTATTGGACCTCAAACGTCTAAACAAAAGGATCCAAATAGAAGCCTTCAAAATGGAAAGTCTCCAGTCTATTCTTCTGGCAGTGAACTTAGGAGATTGGATGCTGTCCGTCGACCTGTCAGACGCCTATCTTCACATTCCAATCCACCCCGCTTTTCAGAAATTCCTTCGTTTTTCCATCGGGCAACACCACTTTCAGTTTCGATGCCTGCCCTTCGGCATCTCTTCAGCACCCAGGACATTCACAAAGGTCCTCCTCCCGCTCATAGCACTCCTCAGGGAGAGGGGCTTGCGGGTTCACCATTATTTGGACGACATACTGCTCTTAGCGGCGGATCAGGAGACTCTGCTCTTCCAACGCAACATCCTAGTCTCAACCCTTCAGAGCTTCGGGTGGTTAATCAATTGGCAAAAGAGCAGCCTAGAACCCTCACAGGTGATGACGTTCCTCGGAGCACAGCTGGATACGAGACAGAACAGGGTGCAGTTGCCTCTAGAGAAGGTGGAACCCCTAGCTCGGAAGGTGCAAAACCTACTATCCTCCAGATCTACATCGGCCAGGTCTTGCCTCAGCCTGTTGGGCTCTATGTCCTCAACTATACCCATGATCCAGTGGTCCCAGTGGCGAATGAGGTCTTTACAAAACGCTTTTCTCAGACAGTGGGACGGGACCTCAATGCACCAACCCATCAACATTCCCAGCCACGTGAGACCCGACCTTTTTTGGTGGACTTTGCCTCCCAAACTCAGGGGCTTCAGACCTATAGTCCCTCCGATTCCGGAAATCGTGACATCAGACGCCAGCGAGAAGGGTTGGGGGGCGCACTACCGGGATCACACAGCCCAGGGACGATGGCCCTTTCCTGCTCGAGGAGTGGTCTCAAACATTCTGGAGCTTCGAGCAGCGTTCCAGGCCCTCTTGGCTTTCGAGCCTCTACTACAGGGGAAATACGTCCAAATTCGTATGGACAACAAAGTGGCGGTGGCCTACGTCCAGAGGCAAGGCGGTACCCGAAGTCGCACGCTACTAGAGGAAGTTCGCCCCATAATGGAATGGGCCCAGACACATCTATTGGACCTACGAGCAGTTTACGTCCCAGCGGATCAAAACACACTAGCCGACTTCCTGAGCAGGGAACTTCGATCGAACAACGAATGGTCTCTGAACCTCCGGGAGTTCTCTATGCTGACGGACACCTGGGGGATTCCGGAGATCGATCTGGCAGCGACACCAGCCAACACCAAGTGCCCGAGATTTCTGTCCAGAGTACCCTTTCCGACAGCGGAGGGGACAGATTGCCTTCTCCACCCATGGGACTTCAACCTAGGATACGCCTTCCCTCCGATTCCCTTGATAGCGAGATTTCTATGCAGACTCCGGAGATCGTCATCCACAGTAATAACGGTAGTACCATTCTGGCCAAGGAGGCCTTGGTTCACAACTTTACTACAGCTCAATACTTGTCCTCCTATCCATCTACCAACGTCACCGGACCTCCTACTCCAGGGCCGATCCTTCCATCCGGCCCCCGACAGGCTCCACTTGACAGCCTGGAGGTTGAAAGGGCTAGATTTAGGGAACAGGGATGCTCCCAGGCAGTCATAACCACCTTAATGCAAGCCAGAAAGGTTTCGACAAACACGGTCTACACAAGAATTTGGGAAAAGTTCACCCACTTGGCGCAACTTAGAGGCTGGAATCACATCTCGCCAGACCCTTGCCAGATCCTAGAGTTCCTTCAAGCGGGTATCGACAAAGGCCTGAGCTCAAACACCCTTAGGGTACAGATCTCCGCCCTTTCCGCAAAGACCGGCACTAAATGGGCCCTGCACCCTCTGATTACCCAGTTCATGCAGGCCTGTGCGAAGATCAGACCTCCAAGAAGACCACCCTTTCCAGCCTGGGATCTTTCGGTGGTACTAGAAGCACTTTCCAATCCTCCCTTCTTTCCACTCAGCTCAATCTCCTTATGGGACCTGACCCTGAAGTTATCCTTCCTCATCGCTATAGCTTCAGCCAGAAGAGTGTCGGAGTTGCAAGCTCTCAGATTCAAGGAGCCATATTTGATTTTTCTACCAGACAGGGTGGTGTTGAGGCCTTCTGACCGTTTCCTCCCCAAGGTTACCTCGGCTTTCCACTACAGCCAGGATATCGTCTTACCACGCCTTACTAACGAGGATGGGGAACCTCACGCCTTGGACATTAAGTCTACAATCTCCAGCTACCTGTCGGCTACCACCCATCTTCGCTCGTCGGACGCCCTCCTGATTATCCCTCACGGAGCCAGGCGAGGCCAGGCGGCCACCTCCCGAACCATCGCCTCTTGGCTAGTCAGAGCTATAGAAAAGGCATACTCTATTCAACAGCGAGAGGTCCCGGAGGGCATCAAAGCACATTCAACCAGGGCAGTGGCGACCTCCTGGGCAGCATATTGCGGGGTCTCGTCAGAGACCATCTGCAGAGCAGCTACCTGGTCTTCCAGGCATACCTTCATATCCCACTACAGAGTGGACGCAGCTCTTTTGGCTACAGCTGAATTTGGCAGATCTGTCTTCAGGGCCAATTCCTCGGCTCTCTAGAGAATAAATACTTTGCATTGAACCCTCCCGACTGGCGAGTTATTTCCCAGTGTGTGCTGCCATGAATGCGTCAGGAAAATGGAAAATTGTATACTCACCTTTCCGTAATTTTCCTTTCCTGACGCATCTTCATGGCAGCACACAACTGCCCACCCTACTGTTCAATGATGATATATACGGAGAATGACGCCGGGTGTCTCCCACTCAGATTTATAGCTAACCAATCCTGTCAGGTTGTGGGGGCGGAGTCACAACCCAGTGTGTGCTGCCATGAAGATGCGTCAGGAAAGGAAAATTACGGAAAGGTGAGTATACAATTTTCCATTTTTTCCCATTCTAGAAAAAGTAACAGATTAGCATTACAGTGGGGACCATAAGCATCCCCTACATACCCTTTCTGCTTTCCTCTTCTACCAGACTGTCTGAGAGGTTTATATGTAAGTTTCAACCTGTAAATTAACCCCCATCCCCTTTCAAATGCTGGAACGAGAATGGGCCCAAACCCGGTGACTGGCCACTTGAGTACTATGCACTGCATTTTGGAAGGGCAGGGCAAATGTGACATGTTCCCTCCTGCTGAGTTTTTCTTGGCTTTGGGTCTGTAGGCAAGAGATGTAAAGGTAATAAAGACTGCTCAGAGTCCCTCTAGTAAAGAAAGCCTGTAACTTCGCCTAGAATGGGTAAAGTACTTGTTCACTTTAAATATGGACATTTACCTTGTATTAAGAACAGGCAGCATACACAGGATTACCTTTAAACTGTAGGTAGAGCTGCAAACTCAGTTTGGTTCGGTGATCTGTATTTGATATCAATCCAGATGTCAAAGAATCTTTTAAAACAAATAAAATAATGTAACATGTTAAATCTGGGATTGACGTTCTGTGATGAACAGGGGTGCAGACATCTTTGGGACCTGGATAATAGGTGATCACTTTTCTTTGTTCTTTAAAATTAAAGGTTCTCTTTATATACTGTAAATCAATGGCAAGTACTAAGCTATAGCCATATAATATACTTTAGTGACCTCTAAATCCAAATTAGTGAGTGCAGGTGTTGTGTTTTAAAGGGGTTGTAAAGGTATAGGAGAGTCAGGACGCCCACTAACACACAGCTCCTTTCTCTATCTGCAACGTAGAGAGCGTCCTGACTCTCCCGTAGTCCAAGGGAGGGGGAGCACGACACTCCACACCAAGGAGAAAGCCTTGCATTACTGTGTGGAGTTAAAGACAGAAGAACAGGAAGTGAGGATTTCTCAGAAGAAATAAGGACATTTAAAAGCAAAATCGAAGGATGAGGTAAGTGAAGGAGGTCTGCAGTAAGGTAAAGGAAGCTATTTAAAAAAAAAAATTGTACCTTTACAACCCCTTTAATATTTTAGCAAACAAAGACATTTTGGATAGTTGTGTGTTCTCACCCTTATGGAGACATTTTGAGATGGCCCTTTTCAGCATGACTGGGCACAAACCCATAAACAAATTGTTTGCCAAATTTGGTGTAGAGCAGGGGTCTCCAAACTGCAGCCCGAGGGCCAGATGTGGCCCTTTTCTAGCCTTTATGCGGCCCTTGGGGCACTATTCCTCCCACTGATAAGGGGCACTATTTCTTCTACTGATAGGGGCCCTACTCTTCCTCCTCCTGACCACCAACTGAGGCCGGGACATTTTTTGCCACTGGCTACAATCCGGCCCTCCTAAAGTCCAAAGGACAATAAAGTGGCCCTTTGTTTGAAAAGTTTGGAGACCCCTGGTGTAGAGGAAATTGAAAAGCTTACACCCTGACCTCAACCTTACTGAGCACCACTATGATAATTTGGAGAACTGATTTTGAGCCAGGTCTTTTTGTTTAACATCAGTACTGGACCTTACAACTGCTCATTCAGCTAAATTTGCCAAAATTCCAACAGAAAACACACGAGAAAAGTGAAGGCTGTTACAGCCACAAAGGACTCCAACATTAATGCCTATGTGTCAGGAAAGGTTCCATCCGCTGGTGCTATTGATGTTCTGTCTTGCAGTGCTGCGTCCCACCAGCAGGGGTCTCCTGGCAGTTCGGAGCTTCCCCCTGCTGGTATATCACCTTTTGGGACGCAGTACTGGCCTCCACCAGCGGATGGATCCTGGCAGTGTGGAGCACCTGGCCCTTGCTGCGTTCAGGTGTGACCTGAACACAATTAACACGCCTCTATTTATACCCGGCAAGTTCAAGCAGAACTTGCCCTGGTATCTGTCTATTAACCGGACCCTGAGCCTGATTCCTGACCCTGAGCCTGCTGTCCCCGTTCTGGACTTCTGACCCGATCCGATCTGTCCTGTCCTGACCTGATCCCTCTCCTGGACATTTCCTTCCGGCCCATTCCCTGTCTGCAGCTTCTTTGATGATCTCCTGGTATTTGACCCCGGCTTGGCTTTGGATTATGATTACCGCATTTCCCCTGGACTTGTATATAGGCTTTGTGTTATTCGTGTACTGGTTGTTGTCACCTGTTTGTTCACCTTTGTAAATAAAACACCTTCTTATTCCACTATATACAGTGTTGGTCTCCTCTGTGTAGGCACACAGTCCTGGTCCATTTAGAATCTCTGACACTATGGTTTTGGAGTAGGATGCCTAATGCCGCATACACACGGTCAGACTTTTGACTGGGCAAACCTCCGTCGGATATTCCGACGGAAAAATAGAGGACCTACTCTCTAAGTCCATCGGAAATTCCAACAGAAAAATCCATACATACAGTCGGAATATCCGATGAAAAGCTCCTATCAGACTTTTTCCGTGTGTAACAGGCTCATTTAGATGTTATGGTTGGTTTTCCACAAACTTTAGGCCATAATATACATAAGCATTTATTCATGGCCATGATATGAACATTTTCAAGTGTTGTCAAATGTATTTTTGGGCAAACTCCTAGGAATGAAATACGCCTTAATCTAGAGGAAAAGTGTGGCAAGCAGATTTTTATAGTGCTGTTTATCGAAATGCCAAATGTTAACAAAAATAAGATTTTTTTTCAATTAATTGCCACCTAGGAATGCTTTCTTTGCTTGTGAGTTCAGTTATTTCATTTTGTCATTTGCATCAGAAAATGTTTAACCCCTCAAATAGCAGATCTTACATTTCCTGCTGGACAGTACAGCCGAGCTGTCTCCGAGCCGAGCCGAGCTGAGCTGTTGCCTCACACCAACAATTTACTTCTGCGTCTGATGCCGCGTACACACGTCCGAGAACCTTGTCGGGCTAAACTCATCGTTCCACCCGACGAGGTTCTCGGGCGGCCGCCGAGTTCGTCGACCAGGCTGTCGAAAAAGGCGTCGAGCCATTAGTCCCGATGGCCCATCGAGCAAATAGAGAACCTGCTCTCTATTTTGGCTCGACGCCTTGCTCGTCAGTTTGCTCGGCGAAAACTTACACACGATCGAGCTTCTGGGCAGAATATGGATCCCAGCGAGCTTCTCGCTGGATTCTGCCGAGAAGCTCGGTCGTGTGTATGGGACCTGAGATGTGCACATCCATATCCAGTCTTGTCTCTAGTCTAGTGAGAGTTTAATTTGTAGAGATAACAGAGCAGAGGTCATCACAGCATAATACTGTTGCTTTACAATCGTCAAACCTGGAAACAGAAAATGGACACTGTGAAGTTTCCCAGCTCAGTGTGTTTACTGAGCTTCACAAAAAAACATTACGTGTCAACTTTACCAAAGGACATTTAAACAATGCACACCGTTATAAATAATAAAGTGGTCAGTAGCATAGTATAATAGTAGCACCCTCACTCCTACTAGTGTTAATATATTTAGTTTGGCCCTTCATTAGGCAGAGGACTGTGTGTTCATTTTGTTTAAGAGGCTGTGCAGTGCTTCAAAGGCTGTGGCTCTGTTAGCTCCCCATCCTGTGGAACTCACTGGATATTTCCAAAACATAGTGGGTGGAGGGACAGAGGCTGCAGCCTGAATCTTTATGAAGTTTCTACCAATCATTGAAAAGGCAGGGCTCAGAAAGTGGGGAGACAACCCATAAATACTCAGAAGCCTGGCAGTGTGGGAGCAGAGCCTAGGGTCCAGTGCTGGGGGCTCTGCCCCTGGGGAAGAAGGAAGATCAAGAGAGAGAAAAAAGTGGCTGGAATTGACTCTTCCTACTGAGATATCTGGGATGCTGGACAGTTCCCTGCCTGATCTGCTGGATAATCCTATCTGATCCATTAGATTACTCTGCTTGGTGTCTTGATTGCTGTTGAACCTTGAACCCCTTGCTCCTCTTATGAACTTCCTATAAAAGCCTTGTCTCAGCACTTCCTCTTTGCCAGGTTATTGTGCCTTCCCTGCCAGTGCCTTGCTGTTGTCTTCCCTGCTGGCATCTGTACCTACAACCACTGGTGATTGACCCATGGCTTGTTCCTGGACTACTCTACTGCCTGATCCCAACCTGCAACCACCTGTGTTTGACCCTCGGCCTGTTCCTGGACTACTCTACTGCCTGATCCCAATCTGAAACCACCCATGTTTGACCCTTGGCCTGTTCCTTGACTGCTCTCCTGCTTGATCCCAACCTGCGGCCACTCGTGATTGATCCCTTGGCTTGTTTACTGACCATGCTGCAGTTTCATCCTTGTCTGTTTATCCGCTATTGGACCCCGGCTTGCTCACACCCTAGTGGGGCAAACTTGAGGACCGCGACCTGGTACTAGCTTGCAGCTAAATCCATCTCCACCATCAGGAGCTCTGGGTAAAACCAGCTAGTACTTAGACTCCGCACCTCAGGGGAGCATGTGTCATCTGCCACTGCTATTGCAATTGGTCTACAAGCCCGACGCCTGATCGTGATAGACAGCTTTGCAATCCCTTCAGGTCCCAGACCTGAAGGGACAGTGTGAGAGCAGTGCAAGACAGTCAGGACTTAGTAGCACCCCAATATCTCTACTTTGGGCCTAAGAACAGGCAGGTTGCATGCAATACAGCCAAGTGCTGTCTCTTGAACATTGACATATTCGTCAGAACCTTTTGTCATTTTTGTGCAGCTGCATCATTACTCCCACTAGTAAGCAGCATAAGTCAGTTGGAGTTTAGCAGCCAGAGACTTTAGCCATTTTTGGAGGTTTACACGATCTTCAGTGTTGGGCATCCCATGTACCTCCATCCGTATCCAAGTTAAACATTCATTAAATAAACAACCTAAACTAAAACTTCTAGACTGTCTTCTTGAGCCAATTGGAGACTGTGGAAAATTGCCCGACTGTGGGTGCCGTGAGGGGGGAAAGGCCTGAAATACCGCTATTCAATAGTTTAATAATATAAATGTTATAATTACAGACATTGAGAAGTTTTTATTGTAATGGGAAAGGTTAGTTGAACAATGTAGTCACAAAGCACTGACCTGGCTTCCATATCTACTCTACATCTTTACATACAGTCCAACTCATATTGCTAATAAAATTGTAAATTGTTTTGTTCAGAGGAAAATTCTCACATAAACTCCTGCAGGGTACAGCCTGGATTCGTGAGTCCATCTAATAGAAGTTTCACTCCAGAGTTTTCCAGATTGTTAGATAGGGTTGTCCTGATACCGATACCAGTATTGCTATCGGGACCGATACCGAGTATTTGCAGGGGTACTTGTACTCCCGCAAATACCACCGATACCTAAATAGAATACCCCCCGCGCCGCCGCCGCCGCCGCATACCGCAAAGCTGCCGCATACCGCCGCGTTAATGCCCCTGCATTAGGCCTCGTACACACGATCAAATCTGTCCGCTGGAAACGGTCCGCTGGACCGTTTCAGCAGACAGATTCGATCGTGTGTACGGCCGAGCAGACAGATTTGTCCACCCGACAGATTTCAAAGCATGCTTTGAAATCTATCGGGTGAGAATCTGTCCGCCCGACATGTCTGCTGGTTAGTACACTTACCAGCAGACATGTCGTCCCGCACCGCCGCCGCACCGCCGCCGAATGGATTCGGCGCATGCGCGGAAGTGTTTTACTTCCTGGTGCGGTGACGTGGCGGCGTCAACGTCACCGCCACGTCACCGACACGTCAGCGCGCCGTCTGCTGGCGGGGATTTTGGTTTGCTCGTGTGTACACGCGAGCAAACCAAAATCCTAGCAGACAGATTTGTTCAAATCTGTCGGACGGACAGATTTGAACAAATCTGTCCGCTCGTGTGTACGAGGCCTTACAGCGCGCATTACAAGCTTTCGTTTGAATACTTGTAATGCCCGTCGCGCCATGTATAGACACTCCCCTTCTCGGGATTGGACGGATCTGTCCAATCCCAAGCAAGGGGGAGTGTCTATGCACGGATCCGTGTATAGACACTCCCCTTTGCTCAGGATTGGACGGATCCGTCCAATCCCGAGAAGGGGAGTGTCTATACATGGCGCGGCGGGCATTACTAGTATTCAAACGAAAGCTTGTAATGCGCGCTGTAATGCAGCGGGATTAACGCGGCGGTATGCGGTGGCATCATATCTATTACTACAGGTATGGGGGACATGGCTGCAATATGGGGGACAGGACATGGCTGCATATGTGGGGGACATACATGGCTGCAATATGTGGGGGACATGGCTGCAATATGTGGGGGACATGGCTGCAATATGTGGGGGACATGCATGGCCGCATCTGTGGGGGACATGCATGGCTGCATCTGTGGGGGACATGGCTACAATATGTGGGGGACATACATGGCTGCATCTGTGGGGGACATGGCTGCAATATGTGGGGGACATACATGGCTGCATCTGTGGGGGACATGGCTGCAATATGTGGGGGCATTGGCTGCAATATATGGGGGACATGGCTGCATTTGGGGACACATTTAAAAAAAGTATCGGTATTCGGTATCGGCGACTACTTGAAAAAAAGTATCGCTACTTGTACTCGGTCCTAAAAAAGTGGTATCGGGACAACCCTATTGTTAGATAATAAATCCAGTTTGGTAAAAGATCGGTTTGTGAAAAGAACAGAACGGAGGTCATCACAGCAGAAGGGAGTCAAATGACAACCACGGAGGCTGCAGGGACAACAAAGACACACCAAATTATACTAAAGGCTTATTACACATTTTTAACATCATCATACAATTCATAATATAATTTTATGGCACATCAGGCCTCACGTCTGAGTCTGACATATTGTATAAATATTGTACCTTAATTCCTGTATTGTACAGCCTGGATGTCTGAGTCCTTCACACAGAAGCTTTATGCCCCGTACACACAATCACTTTTTGTGATGAAAAAAAATGTCATTTTTTTTCATGAAAAAAAACGACATTTTTCAAACTTCATTTTCAAAAATGATGTTGCGTACACACCATCATTTTTTGAAAATGATGAACAAAGTGATGGCACTCTAAAGGGGAAGTTCTATTTGCCTTGAGGCTGCTTTTAGCTGGTTACTTGTTAGTAAAAGACGATTCCTGCTTTTTTGTCTGTTACAGCGTGATGAATGTGCTTACTCCATTATGAATGGTAGTTTTACCTCCCATCTCCTAACTTGCTTCTGGGCATGTGCGGGTTTAAAACGTCATTTTTTACGTAGTTTTGCCCACACACGATAATTTTTTATGACACAAAAAATGACATTTTGAAAAATGACATAAAAAATTCGAGCATGTTCGAATTTTTTTTTGGTCATTTTTCAGAAGACATAAAATGACATTTTGGCCACACACGATCATTTTAAATGACATTTTAAAAAATGTCATTTTTTTTCATCACAAAAAGTGATCGTGTGTACGGGGCATTACTCCAGAGTCCTGTAGTCTATTGTATCCCAGATTCAGACTAGAAAGATGGTTATTTATTCTTAAAAAGGAGCAGATGTGAGTGCAGGATGATGTGGTGAGAGAACATTTGTAAAACCTATAGAAAAAAGAAAAAGGCATTGTGAGGTTTGCAGGTGTCTAAAGACTTTAGATAATCCAGGCACATTTGGTTGGCCTGGGCAATGATCTTGTATCTACAGGACACTATCAGAAATGGTCGGCTGAAGGTTTGTCAGGGGAAAATATGTATTAGACAACTGTAAAGCCCTTGTCTATAACATCATTAACATGAAAGGTTACCCAATGTAACTGTTTTTAGTGGCATTTGTCTGTGCAGTTGCCTAATGCCACGTACACACGGTCGTTTTTTGCGATGAAAAAAAAAACGAAGTTTTCTGTGAAGTAAAAAACGACGTTTTTGAAACGTCACTTTTCAAAGACAATGTTTGCATACACACCATTGTTTTTTCACAAAAAGCGAGGTTACGTTCACCACTCTTTTCCATTGAAGCTCGCTTCATAACTAGCTTCTGGGCATGCGCGGGTTGAAAAACGTCGTTTTGAACGACGTTTTTGCTACACACGGTGACTTTTTGTGAAACAAAAAACGACACAAAAAATTCAAGCATGTTGGAATTTTTTTTTGGTCGTTTTTTTTAAGACAAAAAACGATGTTTTGCCCACACACGATCAATTTAAATGACGTTTTAAAAAACGTCGTTTTTTTTTCATCGCAAAAAACGACCGTGTGTACGCGGCATAAGGATGGTTGGAGAGTGTCTACATGTCTGACCACTGTGTATTGTCTGTGAACAGACAAAGGATACAAGCCAACCAAGCTAACTAACCAAGATCCATTAGACATTTAAAAAAAAAAAGGAATTTTCTTGTGGAAAAAAGAAAGAAAGAAAAGGAAGCAGGCAGCAAAGAGGATCACGGACAGCTTAAAGGGACACTAAAGGTTCAAGGTTTAAAAAAAATAAAATAACAAACATATCATACTTACCTCCACTGTGCAGTTTGTTTTGCACAGAGTGGCCCCAAAAATCCTCTGGGGTCCCACGGCGGCTGTCTCGGCTCCAAGATCTAACCCCCTTCTGGGAAGCTCTTCCCACGGGGGTTACCTTGCGGGCGTGCTCCTGTGTTATACACTCGGCGTGCATAGACGCCGAGTGTATGACTCGGCCCCGCCCCCCCAGCGGCCATCCCACTGGATTTGATTCACAGCAACGGGAGCCAATGGCTGTGCTGCTATCAATCTATCTAATGAGGAGCCGATCAGTCATAGAGTGAAGGACGCCCATGGTGATTCGGGTCTCAGGTAAGTAAAATGGTGTCTCGGGGGGGGGGGGCATCGAAGAGTGCAAGGTATTTTTTCACCTTAATACATAGAATGCATTAAGGTGAAAAAACACAAAGCTTTACAACCTCTTTAAGCTATGAAGAAATAGAGTGCCAAGTAACATGACAAAACCATGAATAGGCCTGTGTAGCTATAAAAAATGGCAATTTCTCTTACGTTAATTTTTGTATTTTACTCCGTGGATTAGTCAGCCAAGAATGATCTGCAGAATCTTCTTCATCTTCTACTGAAAAGGTGATATTTTCTACTTCTCCTGGACAGTCTTTGCTTTGCATTTTGCGGAAACAAATTCTTTGGGATAAGCGACAATACTCAAAACTAAAAGAAAAATTATTAAACAGTTGATTAAACAATCATGAGAATACTTAAAGGGTCACTAAAGGAAAACATCTCTTTTGCTGAAATGACTGTTTACAGGGTATAGAGACATACAAGTTAACTGATTCCTTTTCAAAATGATTAAAAATAGATAAAAATCAATCATACCAATGTATATCAATGTACCTGCAGGTTAGTTTCACTTTTGAACTGGCTTCATGTTTCTGCAAAGTAGAAATAGACACACAGAACAAAAACAAACAAATCCAGGGCAGTGTTTTGCTTTTAAAATGAATATGATTGGTTCTGGGAAGTTTTAGACACACAGTAATGACAGCTTAAACCACCGTGAGAAAGCTCCCAGCACTGTGGTTATAAGGAAACAGACAAGCAGGAAGTGTGGAGATCAGAGCAGGATTACATCAACTTCAAAGCAAAAACGAACAATAAGGACATGAAACCAGTACTGCAGTAAGGTTAAGGAAGCTATTTAGCTAAAAAAAAAAAAAATTCTTTAGTGACCCTTTAACATAAAACAAAATGATACAATTTTAGCCACATACAACATACAAATTGCAAATAAAAGCACAGAATATTAAGTAATAAGATTTAAAACACTTTTTTGCTATTTATTTATTCATTTTGACTCACTATTCTGAAAGCCTTTTTTATGTCATGTGACTGGCACAGCCCAATCAGCAATAGTATACAATGTAAAGCGCTCTAAATCCTAGTTAGATATTTGTATACATGCAAGATTAAGTGGGTGAGACTTGCTACCTTCTCCAGAACAAAAAGGTATTCAGAAGCACTGTCTATTTTGTATCTATTAAAGTGTATTGCATCTGTACTGTCTACCCTCAAGTTGTAAAGCGCTGCGTAAACTGTTGGCGCTATATAAATCCTGTATAATAATAATAATAATAACACTAGCCTGTCCCATATAGTACACTAGCCTGTCCCATATACTACACTAGCCTGTCCCATATACTACACTAGCCTGTCCCATATACTACACTAGCCTGTCCCATATACTACACTAGCCTGTCCCATATACTACACTAGCCTGTCCCTATACTACACTAGCCTGTCCATATTTGCTCAGGTGTGGTGCCCTTTAGAAGTCTGTAAAATCTCCCGGTCCCCCGAGAAATCTGTAAATGACATTAACTTAATATCAGGGGGCGTGGTCAGCAGAGGCCCCTCCTATATATACTGGCAGTAGGAAGAGTGATCATGTGACCTAAATGAGAGGCGAGTGTGTGATGAAGAACCGCCCACAATGTGGCTGAGCCCAGGAGCTGACACTCTAATGTTCCAACTATAGTCTATAATGGACACCACAGAACTCAGGAGATTGTGGAAGAAGCTGAGACAGATTGAGACTTTGGAGCCCCTCCCCCGGGGGCTGACCCCCTGTGACATGTGAAAACGCTTTGCTGTCTTCTTATCGCTTCTCCAGCTTTGTGAGCGACAACTATTTTCACTTTCACTGCTTAGAAGAAGCCATGGTGCTGATTGGTGGGGAGGTCAAATGAGTCGGGGCATTTATACCCTCTGAGAGTGACATCACCGGGTCTTCCCAGGGAATGACTGAGAACAATCCATGACACCGGCAGCTCTCAGCTCTGCATGCTGGAAATTCTGCAGGGTGCCCAAACTTTTGCAGACGCCATGTTTTTGTTTTCTGTCATTATGAAAGTGTAAATGATGGAAATAAAATGTAACTTTTTGTGACATATTATAAGAATGTCTGATCTTTCCTCGGCTTCGTTATGCACATTAATACTAATTATTACCTGGGGTGCCCAAACTTTCCCTCCCCACTGTATACTCCCCACTGACCTTGTATGGCGCTCTTCTCTCTGAGGACTCCAAGTATTGGAGATGGCGTTGGCCGGGAATCGAACCCGGGTCATCTGCTTAGAAAGCAGCTGTGCTAACCACTGCACCACCAACGCAAAGGTAGCATGTAGTGTGGGAGGAAACCGGAGAACCCGGAGGAAACCCACGCAAGCACAGGGAGAACATGCAAACTCCATGCAGATAGTGTCCTGGTCAGGATTTGAACCAAGGACCCCAGTGCTGCAAGGCAGAAGTGCTAACCACTAAGCCTCTGTGCTGCCCATATACGGCCTCTGTTCTATAAGACCCGCCCCTGGCTTCCAACCTCCACTCCTCGCCGGTCCAACACACGCAAAATTTGATGACGCTCGACAATATGTTGATCAAACATAATCACCTGTAAATAAGTGACTGAGATGTTGGTGGTAAACGGCCTGCTAGTCCCGGGGGGAACCTAGTCCTCCGAAAGCCGCCTCATATCCAAGAGTTGCCAAGAGTGTAAATGTAGACATTAAGCTTTAAGGATAATCAAAAATATCACATTGTAAAGGGAAAGGTAGAAGAAGGGGGAGAGGAGTATGAAAGAGGGAGAGGGGGAGGAAAGGAGGGGAGGTTGGGGTAAGGAAGGGGTGTGGGGGTTCCCCCCAACCCTCACACCCCTTCTTTATCCAACCTTCCCTCCCCCTTCCTCCCTCTCTCCCTTTTCCATACTCCACTCCCCCTTCTTCTACCTTTCCCTTTACAATGTGATATTTTTGATTATCCTTAAAGCTTAATGTCTACATTTACACTCTTGGCAACTCTTGTCTATTGGACGTCATGTTTGCCCAGCCAATTAAATGGGGCCAGAGGTTGGAATCTGAAGTCACCCGTCCAAAAGTGCTATGAAAAGTAAAGATCCGGTTTAATTGCGGTCCTCGGTGGGCCTCTCACTCTTTTGTGGGATGATAACCCTGTGCCCGACCTCCATTGATTGTTGGAGCTCCTTTATTTGCTGCCTCATCCTAGCACTAAGGGAAGCTCGAGGAGGTGCATCTCTGGAAATGGGAAGGGCCGTCTCCTCCATGGTGCTCGCTGCATTTTTCCTTGATGGTGGAATGATGACATCACTGGGTGGGATGATGTCACTCTTTTGTGGGATGATAACCCTGTGCCCGACCTCCATTGATTGTTGAAGCTCCTTTATTTGCTGCCTTATCCTAGCACTAAGGGAAGCTCGAGGAGATGCAACGCTGCAAACAGGAGTGTCAGTCTCTTCCATAGTGCTGTCCACGTTTTCTCTTGGTAGAATGATGTCATCGCTCGTTGGGATTATGTTGCTATCTCTAAACATTTTGGTCGGCCTGCGCTTCTTCACTGGCCGGCATAAATCCCTTATGTGAGCACGGATGTGATCCCTAGGAGGTGTGACTCTAGGAATAGGAATGTCAGTCTCCCCCATGGTGCTCACTGCATTTTCACTTGAAGGTGGAATGATGACATCATTTGCTGGTAGAATGACATCACGTGTTGGTGGAATGGTGTCCTCACTCAATGGGATGACGGCAGTCTTTTGTGGGACGGTATCCCTGTGCCCGACCTCCATTGATAGTTGGAGCTCCTTTATTAGCTGGCTTATCCTAGGACCAAGGGAAGCTCGAGGAGATGCAATGCTGCAAACAGGAGTGTCAGTCTCCCCCATGGTGCTCACTGCATTTTCGCTTGAAGGTGGAACGATGACATCATTTTCTGGTATAATGATGTCACTTGGTGGAATGGTGTCATAACTTGGTGGAGAAATGACGTCACACAGTGGTGGGGTGATGTTACTACTTGTTGGTCGGCGCAGTTGGTAGAATGTCTTGAAGTATATTAGGAGCAGCACCACCAGAATGGTGATCACCCCCAGAAAGCATTCTGACCGGTGCTCAGTAACAATATTAATAAGTACGGGGGGCACTGTGTTGTCTAGGGCCACCCACCCCTTGGACCAGACTGACCAGAGCCCGGTGACCACCCATTGGTACCGATCACCCTCATTTATATAGAGGGGTAGGATTATGTTCTCAAAGACTGGCCCCCGTCTGTTCCAGATATCGATCAGTAGATAAATCAATGCGATCAGCTCCTGGAACATCATAAAACGTCCTAATATTCTGGCCAGGCGATATTGGCGCAGGACGTATTTCACAATCAGAAACGTTATCAGGACTGCCAAGCTAAACCAGACTGGAGGACGGGTCAGGAATATAAACCAGCTGATGGGTTCTGGAGGGACATTTCCATTTCCTCCGACTGTTTCCTCCACTGGCTGCTCCGTCCTCTTCATGTTCTCCCCGTCCATGGGTGTCACTGGGGCCCCTCCGACGTCTCTGGGGACAGCCCATGGATACAGGATCCTAAAAATCAGCGGAATCTTCGCTGGCTGTTGTGGAGTTTCCACAATCTGTTCCTCTGGGGCTCCTCTGATGACATTTGAGGGCCCCTCCTCCTCCATGGGGGTCTCTGGGGCCCCTCTGATGCTGTCTCTGGGGACAGCCCATGGATACAGGATCCTAAAAATCAGCGGAATCTTCGCTGGCTGTTGTGGAGTTTCCACAATCTCTTCCTCCGGGGCCCCTTTGATGACATTTGAGGGGCCCTCCTTCTCAATGGGGGTCTCTTGGGCCCCTCTGACGCTGTCTCTGGGGACAGCCCATGGATACAGGATCCTAAAAATCAGCGGAATCTTCGCTGGCTGTTGTGGAGTTTCCACAATCTCTTCCTCCGGGGCCCCTTTGATGATATTTGAGGGGCCCTCCTCCTCAATGGGGGTCTCTGGGGCCCCTCTGACGCTGTCTCTGGGGACAGCCCATGGATACAGGATCCTAAAAATCAGCGGAATCTTCGCTGGCTGCTGTGGAGTTTCCACAATCTGTTCCTCTGGGGCTCCTCTAAAGACATCTGAGGGCCCCTCCTTCTTCATGCCGATCTCTGGGCCCCCACTGATGACGTCTCTGGGGACAGCCCATGGATACAGGATCCTAAAAATCAGCGGAATCTTTGCTGGCTGCTGTGGTGTTTCCACAATCCCCTCCTCCTCTGGGGCCCCTCTGATGAGATTTGAGGGCCCCTGCTGATCCACATGGACCTCTGGGGATTGGATGATGATATTTCTCTGTACTCCCAAAGAGAGTATCAGAGTAACAATCATAACAAGGATTTGGTTCCTCATTTTTGCTTGTAGAAAATAACTGGCAGGAAATGCCAATTACTAGTAATAGACGATCAGGCAATTAATGCCAATCAATCAATCAATCAATCAATAGACTCTGAATTCCAATCACTGGAGATAATGTGATGAAATACAAATCCAATCACTCAGGAGCTCTGCAAGACAGATGCTTCTCCTGTCAAGACCAAATGTCAAGTGACAGCTCCTCCCCCTGCACGGCTATTTATAGGCTGCAGCTGTGACCTCACAGCAGGCCATGTTGCCGTGGTAACAGAATGTTTGTTTACTGTTCTGTGCTTCCAACAGTTATTTTATAACTGACGATTTCTCTTAAAGGGGCCACGTCCTTATTTGTGCGCTTTGTGAATTCAGGCTGTAGGATGAGAATACGGATCTCATAGGGGTACGGCTCCGGGAAGAACATGTTATTGTGAATGAGATTTAACCCTTTCACTACCAAACTATATTCTTCATTAATTTCAACCCTTTCACTGCCAAACAAAGTAAAAAAAAAACTCCCCCTCCCCATCACACACATTAACTCTTTCACCGCCAAATAATTGTCTCCCCATATGTTACATTATAAATGAAGGAGATCCTGTTTATAGTTGGTGTTGGATGGAGTGAAGAGGGATTAGAACCCCCGTCAGATTTTTATTGCTCTCTGCGCCCCCTTTAGAGAAATGTATTCTCTTCAACTGTCAAATCATATTTTCCCCCCATTTTTAACCCTTTAACTGCCAAGTTAAATGTTTTTCCTTTTTATTTATGAACCCTTTCACTGCCAAACTCATTCATTCCTCTAACTTGTGGCGGCACTGCAGCCTCTTGTTGTATGTTTCTGTACAATGTAAGAGCTCCTAGGCTGCACTGCATGTGGATGAAGCTGGACTCGGAGGAAGATCTTAGTCCGCCAAAGACAAGCAAGTTCCTCATTGGACCGTTTTATATTTATTAAAAAAAGCAAAAATGAGAAATGAGGGTGAAAAGAGAAGAGTTTGTATAGAGAGGGGAAGATGGTGGGGGGAGGGGCGGTGCTGGGGGAAATACTTGGAGGATATTAATAGATAGAAATCTGCTGATGGAGCTGGTGCCGGTCTTCTGGGGCACTGAAATGTGGTAGGAGCTTAAATAGTGTGGGAGGGGCTTATTAACCACTTAAGACCCGGACTAAAATGCAGGTAAATGACCAGGCCCCTTTTTGCGATTCGGCACTGCGTAGCTTTAACTGACAATTGCGCGGTCGTGCGACGTGGCTCCCAAACAAAATTTGCGTCCTTTTTTTCCTACAAATAGAGCTTTCTTTTGGTGGTATTTGATCGCCTCTGCGGTTTTTATTTTTTGCGCTATATACAAAAATAGAGCGACAATTTTGAAAAAAAAAACAATATTTTTTAATTTTTGTTATAAGAAAAATCAAATAAACGAAATTTTAGTCAAACATTTAGGCCAAAATTTATTCAGCCACATGTCTTTAGTAAAAAAAAAAATCGCAATAAAAAAAAAATAGCTACCTAGCGGGAACAGCGGCACTAATACAGCGATCAGAAAAATGATCGCTTAGTGATGCTGGCAATAGGGAGTGAAAGGGTTAACTAGTGCGGTGATCAAGGGGTTACAACTTTATTAGGGGGGGTAGGGGGCTACCCTGGACCCCCGAACCCCCTCAAGGCACCAACGTATATATACGTTGATGTGCCTGTCAGGGCCATTCTGCCGACGTAAATGTACATGCGGCGGTCCGCAAGCAGTTAATAAAAGCGCGTTGTACGATGACCTCGTCATTTCCTTGTTGGGTGATTGGTGGAAATCCATTGAGGGGAGGAGCGCTCTGTCCCTCATACAGGGGGGTGGGGGTCATTCTATCCTATAAGGGGGGGTCACAGAGGGGTGACAGGGGGAGGGGAGCGCTCTGTCCCTCATACGGGGGGTGGGGGGTCATTCTATCCTATAAGGGGGGGGGGGGTCACAGAGGGGTGACAGGGGGAGGGGAGCGCTCTGTCCCTCATACGGGGGGTGGGGGTCATTCTATCCTATAAGGGGGGTCACAGAGGGGTGACAGGGGGAGGGGAGCGCTCTGTCCCTCACATGGTCTGTTATGTGGCCCCGCCCAGTCACCTCTCACCCCGCCCCTCCACCGACCCCCGGAAGGTAAACAGACTCCTCACCCGGAAGTGAACAGAAAGGTATAAGTGGGTGGAGCCCGAGAGATATTTGGGTGTCTTTGTTTGATTGATGGGCAGAAAAAGAAAAATCCGGGTGGCTCCGCCAATTAGGGGACGTGGCGTCACGTGATCTCGTTTTCAGCAGAGGCCCCCCGCCCAGAAACGCTGTCAGTGGGCAGAGTGATCATGTGACCTGAAGGAGAGGCGAGTGTGACCGCCCACAGGGAGGGGCTGAGCCCAGGAGCTGACACTCTAATGTCCCCACTATAGTAAGGTGACCAGATTTTTAAAATGAATTCCGGGGACATTTTTTGTATTTATTTTTTAATTGGCAAATGGTAAATTTTATAAGCATATTTTCCTAAATGATATATGCAGTGTGTGGATGCGTGATTATGTATGATATACTGTACATGGTCTTTCTCACACTTCCTCCATGAGATAAAAAAAAAAAAAGATACTTAGATTATAGAGAAAAACCTTGGGCAGGGGCAGCCAGTGGCATCTCCAGTGTTTATATTTAGGGGGGGGGGGGCACATGGGGGGACAGGCAGGGCCGGCCTTAGGTGTTCAGGCGCCCTGTGCGAGCTAATCCTGTGGCCCCCCCCCCCCCCCAGACCGCTACACACTGACCGCTACACAATAAACTACCCGCAGACCACTACACAATACACAACCCACAGACCTACACAATACACACTGACCGCTACACAATACACTACCCACAGACAACTACACAATACACATTGACACTACAGCATTGGTGGACTACAAGGACCAGCATTTTAATATAGGGGCATTGGTGGACTACAAGGCCCAGCATTTTACTATAGGAGGCATTGGTGGACTACAAGGCCCAGCATTTTACTATAGGGGCATTGGTGGACTACAAGGCCCAACATTTACTATAGGGGCATTGGTGGACAACAAGGCCCAGCATTTTACTATAGGGGCATTGGTGGACAACAAGGCCCAGCATTTTACTATAGGAGGAATTGGTGGACTACAAGGCCCAGCATTTTACTATAGGGGCATTGGTGGACAACAAGGCCCAGCATTTTACTATAAGGGGGCATTGGTGGACTACAAGGCCCAGCATTTTACTATAGGAGGCAAGGCCTCCTATAGTAAAATGCTGGGCCTTGTAGTCCACCAATGCCTCTACAGTAAAATGCTGGGCCCTTGTACTCCATCAATGCCTCCTATAGTAAAATGTTGGGCCTTGTAGTCCACCAATGCCCGTATAGTAAAATGCTGGGCCTTGTAGTCCACCAATGCCTCCTATAGTAAAAGCCCCAGCATTTTACTATGGAGGCATAACACGTTAGACACTGACTTTCTGGCTGCTCCCTCCCACTCCCCAGACCAATACCTACTCCCCTGGGCCAGCAGCAAAAACTCACGAGGGAGACAAGTCTCTCACCTTTTTTTTTCTTCCTACTGCCGACGCCTGTCACACTGAATGCCCGGGCGACTCCCCGACGGACATGACCACTTGACCCAATCACAGGGTGCCAGGGGCAGGTGGGAGAGAGGAGGAGGTGAGGGGGGTGAGAGAGAGGGGGTGAAGTGAGTTGGTGGGGGTGAGGATGAGAGAGAGAGAGAGAGGGGGGTTAGAGAAAGAGTGGTGGGTGGGAGAGAGGAGGTGAGCGAGGGGCTAAGTATGAGAGAGAGGATGGGGGTAAGCTGACACAGAGGGGAGGAGGCGGTGTAAGCTGACACAGAGGAGGCGGTGTAAGCTGACACAGAGGAGGCGGTGTAAGCTGACACAGAGGAGGGGGTGTAAGCTGACACAGAGGAGGGGGTGTAAGCTGACACAGAGAAGGGGGTGTAAGCTGACACAGAGGAGGGGGAGGTAAGCTGACACAGAGGAGGGGGAGGTAAGCTGACACAGAGGAGGGGGAGGTAAGCTGACACAGAGGAGGGGGAGGTAAGCTGACACAGAGGAGGGGGAGGTAAGCTGACACAGAGGAGGGGGAGGTAAGCTGACACAGAGGAGGGGGAGGTAAGCTGACACAGAGGAGGGGGAGGTAAGCTGACACAGAGGAGGGGGGTAAGCTGACAGAGGAGGGGGGTAAGCTGACAGAGGAGGGGGGTAAGCTGACACAGAGGAGGGGGGTGAGCTGACACAGAGGAGGGGGGTGAGCTGACACAGAGGAGGGGGGTGAGCTGACACAGAGGAGGGGGGTGAGCTGACACAGAGGAGGGGGGTAAGATGACACAGAGGAGAGGCTGTAAGCTGACACAGAGGAGGGGGAGGTAAGCTGACACAGAGGAGGGGGAGGTAAGCTGACACAGAGGAGGGGGAGGTAAGCTGACAGAGGAGGGGGAGGTAAGCTGACAGAGGAGGGGGGTAAGCTGACAGAGGAGGGGGGTAAGCTGACACAGAGGAGGGGGGTGAGCTGACACAGAGGAGGGGGGTGAGCTGACACAGAGGAGGGGGGTAAGATGACACAGAGGAGGGGGGGTAAGATGACAGAGGGGGGTGACACAGAGGAGGGGGGTGGGGTGACACAGAAGAGGGGGGGGTGAAACAGAAGAGGGGGTGACACAGAAGAGGGGGGGTGACACAGAAGAGGGGGGGTGATGACACAAAGGAGGGGGGGGACACAAAGGAGGGGGGGTGACACAGAGGAGGGGGGGTGACACAGAGGAGGGGGGGTGACACAGAAGAGGGGGGGTGACACAGAAGAGGGGGGGTGACACAGAGGAGGGGGGTGACACAGAGGAGGGGGGGTGACACAGAGGAGGGGGGGTGACACAGAAGAGGGGGGTGACACAGAAGAGGGGGGTGACACAAAGGAGGGGGGGTGACACAAAAGAGGGGGGGTGACACAAAGGAGGGGGGGTGACACAGAGGAGGGGGGGTGACACAGAGGAGGGGGGTGACACAGAGGAGGGTGACACAGAGGAGGGGGTGACACAGAGGAGGGGGGTGACACAGAGGAGGGGGGGTGACACAGAGGAGGGGGGGTGACACAGAGGAGGGGGGTGACACAGAGGAGGGGGGTGACACAGAGGAGGGGGGGTGACACAGAGGAGGGGGGTGACACAAAGGAGGGGGGGTGACACAGAGGAGGGGGGTGACACAGAGGAGGGGGGGTGACACAGAGGAGGGGGGGTGACACAGAGGAGTGGGGTGACACAGAGGAGGGGGGGTGACACAGAGGAGGGGGGGTGACACAGAGGAGGGGGGGTGACACAGAGGAGGGGGGGTGACACAGAGGAGGGGGGGTGACACAGAGGAGGGGGGTGACACAGAGGAGGGGGGGTGACACAGAGAGGGGGGGTGACACAGAGGAGGGGGGGTGACACAAAAGAGGGGGGGTGACACAGAGGAGGGGGGGTGACACAGAGGAGGGGGGTGACACAGAGGAGGGGGGTGACACAAAAGAGGGGGGGTGACACAAAAGAGGGGGGATGACACAGAGGAGGGGGGTGACATAACATCATTTTTTTTGTATTTTTTTTTTTTTATAAATTCAGTTTCAGGTCTGGTGTCCACCCTCCTCATTGGAGTACAGGCGAGGGGGAGGAGGGAATGACACCTGTCAGCATGCTAGGTTAGGAGAAGGGGAGGGGACCGGACGGGCAGCCTTACCATTACTTTTCTTCAGCGTGTACGGCAGCAGTCTGTTCCTCCCGTCCCGGTCCCGGCTTCAGTCAGACTCAGTGTCCTCTGCTACTGGTGGCTGGCGCCGTTAGAATTTGAAGCTGCATGCATTACGCATGCACGCTTTACGCAACGGCGCCGCGCTACACCAGGACAGTAGCGGGGGAGAGGATGGAGGAAGGAGGAAGGGGGGGCCAAGGGGACCAGTGTGAGTCAGACACTGTGGGCGCGACGGCGCCCCCCCCTCTGCAGCGCAGAGGTGCCATGCTAGCTGCCTGCTGAGCAGTGACCCGGGCGGCGGCCGCCCCTGTCCCATTCAACACATCATTCAGGGTAAACTGCCTGCGAGCTGTGATGGCCGCACGGCGCCCCTGTCGTTCATGGCGCCTTGTGCGGTCGCACAGCCCGCACACCCCAAAGGCCGGCCCTGGGGACAGGGACAAAAGAAGGGGGGCCATCTATAAATGTGTCATGCTACTGTACATCCAAAAACATAAATGTATTTTATTGGAATTTTATGTGATAGACCAACACAAAGTGGCACATAATTGTAAAGTGGAAGGAAAATGATAAATGATTTTTCAAAATTGGCACCTGGGGCGGATCCAATATCTAGCATCCCTCCCCCCAGGCAGACAGGCAGTGCACTGTATGTCGACGTCAAGTGATGTTAGGGTAGAATACTGGCAGATTGGGGTGATATAGTGCCAGGTTAGAGTGATAGTGTCAACGTAGGCGATGGCCAGGCTATGTGATATACAGTAATACCAGGTTAGCTGGTAGTGGCAGGTTAGGTGATTGACAATAGTTCCAGGTTAGGTAGTAGTGGCAGGCTAGGTGGCAGTGCCAGGTTAGGTGGCAGCGCCAGGTTAGGTGGCATTCAGTAGTCCCAGGTTAGGTGGTAGTGCCAGGTTAGGTGGTATACAGTAGTGCCTGATTAGGTGGTAGTGGCAGGTTGGGTGGTATACAGTATTGCCAGGTTAGGTGGTAGTGCCTGGTTAGGTGGTAGTGGCAGATTAGGTGGTAGTGGCAGATTAGGTGGTATACAGTAGTGCCAGGTTAGGTGATAGTGCCAGGTTAGGTGGTATACAGTAGTGCCAGGTTAGGTGGTAACGCCAGGTTAAGTGGTATACAGTAGTGCCAGTTTAGGTGGTAGTGCCAGGATAGGTGGTATACAGTAGTGCCAGGTTAGGTGGTATACAGTAGTGCCTGGATAGGTGGTAGTGCAGGTTAGGTGGTAGTGCAGGTTAGGTGGTATACAGTGTGCCAGTTTAGTTAGGCCAGGTGGTATACAGTAGTGCCTGGATAGGTGGTAGTGCCAGGTTAGGTGGTATATAGTAGTGTCAGGTAAGGGTAGTAGTGCCATGAATACATAATAGTCCTGTCCATCATTTCCATCAGCTGCTCTAAAAGCATAAATCCTTCTCTCTGTATACCATACCTCCCCCTTTCTCTCTGTATACCATACCTCCCACCTCTCTCTCTCTCTCTCTCTCTCTCTCTCTCTGTATACCACACCTCCCACCTCTCTCTCTCTCTGTATACCACACCTCCCACCTCTCTCTCTCTCTGTATACCACACCTCCCACCCCTCTCTCTCTCTCTCTCTGTATACCACCCCTCTCTCTCTCTGTATACCACACCTCCCACCTCTCTCTCTCTCTCTGTATACCACACCTCCCACCCCTCTCTCTCTCTGTATACCATACCTCCCATCTCTCTCTCTCTGTATACCATACCTCCCATCTCTCTCTCTCTCTGTATACCATACCTCCCATCTCTCTCTCTCTCTGTATACCATACCTCCCATCTCTCTCTCTCTCTGTATACCATACCTCCCCCCTCTCTCTCTCTGTATACCATACCTCTCCCCTCTCTCTCTCTCTGTATACCATACCTCTCCCCTCTCTCTCTCTCTCTCTCTGTATACCACACCTCCCACCTCTCTCTCTCTCTGTATACCACACCTCCCACCTCTCTCTCTCTCTGTATACCACACCTCCCACCCCTCTCTCTCTCTGTATACCATACCTCCCATCTCTCTCTCTCTGTATACCACACCTCCCACCCCTCTCTCTCTCTGTATACCACACCTCCCACCTCTCTCTCTCTCTCTGTATACCATACCTCCCACCCCTCTCTCTCTCTGTATACCATACCTCCCATCTCTCTCTCTCTCTGTATACCATACCTCCCATCTCTCTCTCTCTCTGTATACCATACCTCCCATCTCTCTCTCTCTCTGTATACCATACCTCCCATCTCTCTCTCTCTCTGTATACCATACCTCCCATCTCTCTCTCTCTGTATACCATACCTCCCATCTCTCTCTCTCTCTGTATACCATACCTCCCCCCTCTCTCTCTCTCTGTATACCATACCTCTCCCCTCTCTCTCTCTCTGTATACCATACCTCTCCCCTCTCTCTCTCTCTCTCTCTCTCTCTCTCTCTCTCTGTATACCACACCTCCCACCTCTCTCTCTCTCTGTATACCACACCTCCCACCTCTCTCTCTCTCTGTATACCACACCTCCCACCCCTCTCTCTCTCTGTATACCATACCTCCCATCTCTCTCTCTCTGTATACCACACCTCCCACCCCTCTCTCTCTCTGTATACCACACCTCCCACCCCTCTCTCTCTCTGTATACCACACCTCCCACCCCTCTCTCTCTCTCTGTATACCACACCTCCCATCTCTCTCTCTCTCTGTATACCACACCTCCCACCCCTCTCTCTCTCTCTCTCTCTGTATACCACACCTCCCACCCCTCTCTCTCTCTCTGTATACCATACCTCCCATCTCTCTCTCTCTGTATACCACACCTCCCACCCCTCTCTCTCTCTGTATACCACACCTCCCACCCCTCTCTCTCTCTCTCTGTATACCACACCTCCCACCCCTCTCTCTCTCTCTGTATACCATACCTCCCATCTCTCTCTTTCTGTATACCATCTCTCTCTCTCTCTCTCTCTCTCTCTATACCATCTCTCTCTCTCTCTCTCTCTCTCTCTGTATACCATCTCTCTCTCTCTCTCTCTCTCTCTCTCTCTGTATACCATCTCTCTCTCTCTCTCTCTCTCTCTCTGTATACCATCTCTCTCTCTCTGTATACCATCTCTCTCTCTCTGTATACCATCTCTCTCTCTCTCTGTATACCATCTCTCTCTCTCTCTCTCTCTCTCTGTATACCATCTCTCTCTCTCTCTGTATACCATCTCTCTCTCTCTCTCTCTCTCTCTCTCTGTATACCATCTCTCTCTCTCTCTCTCTCTCTCTCTGTATACCATCTCTCTCTCTCTCTCTCTCTCTCTCTCTCTCTCTGTATACCATCTCTCTCTCTGTATACCATCTCTCTCTCTCTGTATACCATCTCTCTCTCTCTGTATACCATCTCTCTCTCTCTCTCTCTCTCTCTGTATACCATCTCTCTCTCTCTCTGTATACCATCTCTCTCTCTCTCTGTATACCATCTCTCTCTCTCTCTGTATACCATCTCTCTCTCTCTCTGTATACCATCTCTCTCTCTCTCTCTCTCTGTATACCATCTCTCTCTCTCTCTGTATACCATCTCTCTCTCTCTCTGTATACCATCTCTCTCTCTCTCTGTATACCACCTCTCTCTCTCTCTGTATACCACCTCTCTCTCTCTGTATACCATCTCTCTCTCTCTCTGTATACCATCTCTCTCTCTCTCTGTATACCATCTCTCTCTCTCTCTGTATACCATCTCTCTCTCTCTCTGTATACCATCTCTCTCTCTCTCTGTATACCATCTCTCTCTCTCTCTGTATACCATCTCTCTCTCTCTCTGTATACCATCTCTCTCTCTCTCTGTATACCATCTCTCTCTCTCTCTGTATACCATCTCTCTCTCTCTCTGTATACCATCTCTCTCTCTCTCTCTCTCTGTATACTATCTCTCTCCCCCTCTCTCTGTATACCATCTCTCTCTATATACCATCTCTCTCTATATACCATCTCTCTCTATATACCATCTCTCTCTATATACCATCTCTCTCTATATACCATCTCTCTCTCTCTCTCTGTATACTATCTCTCTCCCCCTCTCTCTGTATACCATCTCTCTCTCTCTCTCTCTCTGTATACTATCTCTCTCTCTCTCTGTATACCATCTCTCTCTCTCTCTCTCTGTATACTATCTCTCTCCCCCTCTCTCTATATACCATCTCTCTCTCTCTCTCTCTCTCTCTCTGTATACCATCTCTCTCTCTCTCTCTCTCTGTATACTATCTCTCTCCCCCCTCTCTCTGTATACCATCTCTCTCTCTCTCTCTCTCTCTCTCTCTCTCTCTCTCTGTATACCATCTCTCTCTCTCTCTCTCTCTCTCTCTCTCTCTCTCTCTCTCTCTCTCTCTCAACTGTAACACCCCCCCTCTCTGTAAATTATACCTCCTCCCCTTGTACCTCAACTGTGTCGTTCTGGCTCTCCATCACATACAAGTCTCTCTGGCTCTGCAGGCTGGTCGGGTGTAGTGTTGCCTCAGTCTGAACACGAGTCTGGGGCCCGCCCCCTTCCTGCTTTTTTCTCCCATTCAGCAGCGAGGCCAGCACAGCTATGCGTGTCTGTGTGCAATCAGCTGTGTGCCGCTCGGGACGGGAGGGGAGGGGTCGGGGCTGGGTCGGCACTACATCGGAACTGAAGGGGGAGAAAAGCAATAACCGCAGTTGGACTCGGCGGCCCCTGCCTGCGATCCGGGGACAAAACCGGGGACGATCTTGGACTGGGGACCCTGTCCTTAATCCGGGGACTGTCCCCGGAAATCGGGGACGTCTGGTCACCGTACACTATAGTCTATGGCTGAGCCCAGGAGCTGACACTCTAATGTCCTCACTATAGTCTATGACTGAGCTCAGGAGCTGACACTCTAATGTCCCACTATAGTCTATGGCTGAGCCCAGGAGCTGACACTCTAATGTCCCCACTATAGTCTATGGCTGAGCCCAGGAGCTGACACTCTAATGTACCACTATAGTCTATGACTGATCCCAGGAGCTGACACGCTAATGTCCCACTATAGTCTATGGCTGAGCCCAGGAGCTGACACTCTAATGTCCCCACTATAGTCTATGACTGAGCCCAGGAGCTGACACTCTAATGTCCCCACTATAGTCTATGGCTGAGCCCAGGAGCTGACACTCTAATGTACCACTATAGTAAGGTGACCAGATTTTTTAAATGAAATCCGGGGACATATTTTTTCTTGACTAGTAATGGCAACAATCAGCGACTCTCTGCCCGTCGCCGCTGCCGCTGCCCGCCTCAGAGCCTCTCAAGTCTTACTCTTCAGGCTACTACTGGATGGGGAGCGGAGGAAGATCACTCCGCCAGGGAAGGCAAGGAGATAGGCAGGTGTCTGGCCAGGATTTGAGCCGAGGCAGAAGAACATGCGAGCGAAGCTGAATGGGTGTGCACCGAAAACTGAAGAAATATTCCCTCCGCTCCGACCAGCACATGATCATCAGAAAGGGGCACAGATAATAGGAAAATACAACCCCCCTATGCTAGTAGGCACGGCGGAGCGGGGGTGTGATTCTAATTTTTTTATTTGAATTCTGCACTGACTGTCTTTGAAATTACCCCTGCCCCCTATTAAATCCAATCTGGGGACAAAACCAGGGACAGACTTGGTCCAAGGACAGTGTCCTCAATCAGGGGACTGTCCCCTGAAACTGGGGATGTCTGGTCACCCTACATTATAGTCTATGACTGATCCCAGAAGCTGACACTCTAATGTCCCACTATAGTCTATGACTGATCCCAGGAGCTGACACTCTAATGTCCCACTATAGTCTATGACTGAGCCCAGGAGCTGACACTCTAATGTCCCACTATAGTCTATGACTGAGCCCAGGAGCTGACACTCTAATGTCCCACTATAGTCTATGGCTGAGCTCAGGAGCTGACACTCTAATGTCCCCATATCGCAGCGTACCTGTGCTTGGTAATAGAGAAGACCCGAAGCCCCCAGCCGCCGCCCCCTGGTTGTTGAAAGCGCGGGGAACATAACAGCTTTCAATCTGATAGCCGTGTTCCCCGCCGCGAGCCGTCATATACAGCCCCTCCCCCCTTGTCTACTTTGATAGACAGTTTATCCGTCCAATCATGTCGGTGATCTGTGCTGCTGCACACTTCTGTTGGTATGAATTGTCATGAGTGCATCGCCCATTCTAATGTATTTCCCTCCAGAGTCCTGTCCCTGAGCTACTTACTATATCCAAAATAAAATAAGAAATATGCTTTTTGCCTTAATACCTCCCTTAACCACTTCAGCCCCGGACCATTATGCAGGTAAAGGACCTGGACAGTTTTTGCGATTCGGCACTGCGTCTCTTTAACTGACAATTGCGCGGTCGTGCGACGTGGCTCCCAAACAAAATTGGCGTCCTTTTTTCCCCACAAATAGAGATTTCTTTTGGTGGTATTTGATCACCTCTGCGGTTTTTATTTTTTGCGCTATAAACAAAAATAGAGCGACAATTTTGAAAATAATGCAATATTTTTTACTTTTCGCTGTAATAAATATCCCCAAAAAATATATAAAAAAAATCATTTTTCCTCAGTTTAGGCCAATACGTATTCTTCTATATATTTTTGGTAAAAAAAAAAATCGCAATAAGCGTTTATCAATTGGTTTGCGCAAAATTTACCGCATTTACAAAATAGGAGATAGTTTTATTGCATTTTAATTTTTTTACTACTAATGGTGGCGATGACTGCGACATTATGGCGGACACATCAGACAATTTGGACACATTTTTGGAGGGGTTATGTGTGACCTCATGTGTGTTTCTAACTGTAGGGGGGCGGGGCTGGACGTTTGACGTCATTGATCGTGTTTCCCTATATCAGGGAACAGACGATTAATGACAGCGCCACTGTGAAGAACGGGGAAGGTTTGTTTACACCTCTCCCCGTTCTTCATCTCCGGGGACCGATCGTGGGCCGCTGGTCCCGCGGTCACAGAGCTTCGGACCGGGTCACGGGCGCGCGCCCGCGACCCACGGCTGGGCACTTAAAGAGGACGTACCTGTACGTGCATGTGCCCAGCCGTGCCTTTCTGCCGACGTATATGTGCAGGAGGCGGTCCTTAAGTGGTTAAATCAAATTGTAAAATTTTACTTTTGGAACTTTTGGAACTACCGGTAAAAACTAGGCTGTGTCAGTAAATTTCTATCTGGTAGGTTGGCAGCACTGCTTACGAGCTGCGTACAATAGGACTTCTGTGCCTCTGACACTAGGTGGCGCTGGTCGTCAGAATAAAGTAAAGAGACTTTTTAGAGTAGATAAGTAATATTTGAGAAGGAAAGTTTCACCTCTGCGGAGATGCAGCTCTTCTTCCATGTAAATATCTTTGATGTCTTATGAAAGGTAAATTTCTCTGTGCATAATTGTGTTTCTTTTCTAGGTACTGGATCTGCTGTGAAGACCATCGGAGAATGGGGCGGGATTAGATAGTTAGTGAAGGGAGGTAAAATGTCACGTACATATCGTGTGATGATGTCATTGTTATACTCTATTCCTTCCTTTCTTTCCTTTCCCCATCCAAATATTTGGTTCAGGTACCCAACCCTCAGGCTTGAGGTGTTGTGTTTTTTTTTCTCAGGCACTGGAGACAGTGGCCCGGATTCACAAAGGACTTTACGCCGACGTAGTGCAAATGTGCGCCCGGCGTATGTGTGCGCCAGACCCACAAAACCAACATACGTCTAAAAACTGGCCACCCTACCCCGACGTATCTTACCTTCCCCGGCATAGCGTGGGCGCAAATATGGGCTGGACGCATGGTGCTGCTCCCATTGATTAGCCATTCAAATATGCAAATGAGGGACATACGGCGATTCACAAACGTATGTGCGCCCGACGCATGCTATGCGATGTTTGCGTAAATTGTACGTCCGGCGTAAAGTTATTCCCCATAGATGAGGCGCAATCCAGCAATAGACATGCAAAGGTCTGCACCAGAGAACACAGGCCGGTGTATTGGGCGTACGTTACGTTCATGGTGTACGTGGTGATCCGGCGTAGCTTAGGCAGTTGTGCCGGCGTTGTTGTTGAGAGCATGCGCATAAGGGTGCTGTTTCATGCGACCACGTCACGGCACATGTGCAGTTCGTGATACGCCGGGCGTAAAACACGGCAGTATGCTCGGTCTATCATTTGCATGGGGTCACGCCCACTTCCACTTACGCCGGCCTGCGCCTTCGAAAATACGCTACGCTGGCGTATCTTGGTGAGCAATAGCTTGCTGAATACAGCAGTGAATGTGCCCGGGACAGACCTGCAATCCGGGACACGTGGTCACCCTAGCCCTGATACCATGTTGGTCCAGGACTGCAATGCTTGTTCAGTAGGCCCAGCTATGCTGGCTGGGGTCTATGATTCTGAAGGGGATCCCAGGCTGTCCGTCCAAGTGGAGGAAGGGGACCGGCGGAGGACCTGCCCTGGAGGAGACTGAGCAATGCAGGCTGATGTCTCGGGTTAGGCCTGGTGATCTCGTTAACGAGGGATCCACCACTCAAGTTTGCCTTACAGTCCGCCGGATCGGCTTAAAGGCTCTTTTGCTGTAAGACAGGAAGGTCAGGACTAAAATCCTGTGACAGAGGATTCCTGGCTATCCAATTTTCATTCACAGACGGTCTGTGGCAGAGTTTCTATACTGGACAGAGGAGGTCTGGGCCGGGGGGCAGGGTGGCAATTGTCTCCCAGGCCGCCCTAACTTATGTTCAAAATGTCCGCTACCATTTTATTTTTTATTCTGGTCTTGGAAGTCGGGGCGACCACTAGCTGTTGCATTCCAGGAGTTGTAGTCCACGCTCAAGCCCCCGGTGGGTGGAAAACAGAGCAGCGCAGTCCCTGGGACTGGATTCTTGGAAGCAGGCAGAGGCAGGGCATGCCAGGGAGTCGGGACACAGGGCTGGGCGCTGGCTGCAACTTGACCCCGGGACCAGGAGCATTACCCCCCAGGAGGCGTGCAGGGAGGGGGAAGGGGACCCAAACCGCCCACAGACACAATCACAATCATAGTGCACAACTCACATTACAAGGAGACGTTCAGGAGTTACCCCAGTGGGTCAATCCATCTCGACTTCTGCGGGGTATAGTAGGCCCTGTGCAAAAATGTTAATTGAATAAATTGGTCCCTAGAGGAGATCATGGATGGAAGGTAGGAAGAGACACAGTCCTCCCAAACCTCCTCGTCCAGATCCGGAATATCAGTGTGCCATTTAGCTAGGACCCCCACTGTGTTGGTTTCGTACGCCAAGGTGAGTCGTAAGTAAAGGGACGAAAGGGGCTTCCCCATAACACCTGAAATCAGGAGACGCTCGATCGAATCCGATTCGAGCGTCACCGGTTCTGGAAACTGGGCCGCAAGGGCATGTCGCAACTGCGTGTATCTAAAACGTAGGGAGGATGGGAAGTTGTAGATCCAGCACAGCTCCTGGAAGGGCATCACCACACCATCCGGCATCACATGCCGGAGGGTAAGGACGCCCCGCCAGCCCACACTACCGGGTCGGAGACCGTGTTCAGGTGGGGGAGAAGAGGATTCCCCCAGAGCGGGGTGTGCGGGGATGCGGTATTAGGCTTTTAAAAGTCGAGCCCTAGACTTCGCCCACACCCGACCAACGGTTGCCATGGGTCCCGTAACGGAAGGGTGAGCCCTGCACCCCTGAAACACCAGGTTAGACAGGGCAGCGTAGGAGCCAAAAACGGCAGCCTCCAGAGTGAACGATGGGTCCTGTCGCGGTTGGGAAAACCACCACCGGACCATTACTAAGACCGCCGCCCAGTAGTAAGCAAGGAAGTTCGGGAGGGCCAGACAAAAGCCATCACTATGCTATCAAGCCTTCGGAAAATGGACCTCGGAATAAGGACAGGGGTCTGACGAAAGTAGTATAGCAATTTGGGGAGAATTACCATTTTGATAAGGTTCCCTCGTCCTACCGGTGAGAGGGGAAGGTTGCACCACGTCGCACATCGTTTGGTCAGATGGTCCAGCACCGGGAGGATATTTTTTCCCATGTATGACCCCGATCCGAGGCCCACCCTCACCCCTAGGTAGGTGAATTGCTCCACCCAGCACAAGGGGTATGGGAGTCCACACGGATCAGCGACAGGTGGAGTGGGAAGAGTATCGATTTGTCCCAATTAATTTGTATACCCAGGAACCAGCCGAATGTCTCAAAGTGCGACAGCGCATTGCGTAGGGAGGCAGAAGCATCCGCCAGGTACAGCAGGGTATCGTCGGTGTAGAGTGACAATTTCTCCTCAAGGGAACCCACCCTAACCCCCCAGACCCCTGGGTCACGTCGGATATGAGCAGCCAGCGGCTCCAAAGCCAGGGCAAACAATGCCCGTGACAGTGGACAGCCCTGCCTGGTCCCCCTCTCCAAGGAGAAGGAGGCCCACAAGGTCCCGTTGGTGCGGATACGTGCCCTGGGGTGAGCATACAACAATTTTATCCAGGACAAAAAACGGGTGACCGTATTCAGCCTGTTACAGCCACAATTACTGCCTCGCACATCAAATCCGGGAGAGCCCCGGACTCCAAGGCCTGAGAGAAAAGCCACTGTAACCTAGGGCCCAGGTCTTCGGCATAAGCTTTATAAAATTCAACCGGGAGACCATCCGGTCCCGGAGTCTTGCCCCCCTGCATTATTTTTAAAGCAACCTGTATCTCCTCCAGTCTAATTGGGGCATCTAACTTACGGACAGAGGAGGGAGTGAGGACAGGGACATCCACCGCGTCCAGGTAAGTCACCAAGTCGGGTAGTTTGTAGACCACCCTGGAGCTATATAGATGCTGGTAGTAAGCAGCAAAACATTGATTGATCTCCCGTAGAGTCGAGCGAATGGTCCCCTCCCCGTCCCTGACCTGTGCGATGGCGGACATACCCGACTGTTCTCTGGACAACCAGGCCAGAAGCCTCCCCATCCGCTCCCCCTGTTCAAAAATGTGCTGGGATTGATGGAGAAGCTTCTTCTGCTTCAAGGCCATCTGCAACAGGACTGCCTGTTGCATCAGAGATTGTAGGCGGGAGTAGTGTTGAGGGTCACGGGTACGAACATACAGAGTCTCCTGCCTGACCGCCTCCCCCTCCACATCAGTGAGCTCCGCCCTGCGCTCCCTCCGCACCCCTGCAATGTTTGACTGGTAATGCCCCTGGGAGGAGGCCTTGAAGGCATCCCATACCGTGTTCTCCGCAGCCGTACCCGGGTTATCCATCCAGTAAGACTGTAATGTGTCATGGAACCTGGGCTCCACCTCTGGGTAGAGTCTCCATAGGGTGCTAGTTGGGTCAGTCGTCAAGGTCAGGGATAGGAGCAAGGGGGCGTGGTCCGAAATCCCGCGGGGGAGGATGGCAATATCTCGAACTAGGGGCAGGACAAGTGCCCCCACATAGGCCAGGTAAATTTGGGAGAAAGATCTATGAGTGGCCGAGGGGCATGTGAAGGCCCGAGATGTCGGGTGTCTCCACCGCCAGACGTCCATGAGGCCGTATGTGTCTGCCCATTCCGCTAGCCCCTGGCGGGTTGTGCCCGATGAGGTGAACCTGTCCATGCCAGTGTCACAGGAGTACTGCGCCAACTTGGCCGCGAGCGCACCCAGGAACCCCAAGGAAGCAGGAGGTGGCAAGTACAAACCCACCAGCACCCACGGGAGGTTGTAAATTAAAGCGTGAACCAGCACACGGCCCATCAAGGGCCTCCCCTTATAGCGGCCCCAAGCCACTCCTGGCCCCAGGAAGGCTACCAGGAAGAAGCGGGGTGTTCCGGAGTTCCTCCCGGAACATCTTGCGAGGGAACAGGACCCCCAGACCCACCATATGGGTGATTTGTCTGTGCAGATGCGTCGTGTGGCAGACAGCCTGGCCTCCTCTGCGCAGATTCCTGATAGCATCCAGGATGTTAGTGCCAATTGTGCAGCGATGGTCAACTGCCTTGGTGAGCTGCAGACCACCACAGCAGGCCTCGTGGCAGAGGTCCAGACCCTTACAGCTGCCATCCTGGCGGAGGGGAGGCAGACAAGGCTGGTGCAGGCCGAGACCAACGCGGTCCTCACCCGCATTGCCCTGGCATTGGAGGGCAGGCAGGCAGCCAGCCAGGGAGAGAACAGGGGATGCTCCTCCTCCTCCTGATGCAACACCCCCCCACCACAGGCTCCCACCAGACAGCTAAGGAGCCGGAGCCGTGGCAACAGGCTTGGCCCACGACGGGGCAATTGATTGTCTTGTTCTTTTTGTTATTTGCTCTGGTTAAGAGCTTTTTGATTTTGTTATTTACTCTGGTTAATAGCTTTTTGATTTTGTTATATCTGCACACGGTCAGTAGTGCAGGCTACAGTGTGACTGGTGTGTGAATGTGGGGGTGGCACTCCTGCCAGTAAGGGGTGTCACCCTGGGTCGTGGAGGAGAGGTTATCCCCACGGCCGTGTGAATGTGGTATAAATGGACAGCGACATAATTGGTGCCTTGGCGCGGCGTTGCTGCTCCCAAGTCCTGCATGGTGGACTTGGGTTAAACCAATGTGATGTGGATGTGGTGTGTGTGAGCTATGGACCACAGTGGTGTGCATGTATGCATTGTCCATGTGCCATGATGAATGTGTGTGTTTAACGTTCAAAGAGACGTTGCACGAGGCACCTCCTGACTGCTGTTCCATCAGCAGAACGGGTAGCCTCGGTTAGGGGGGGGACTGTGTGGTTGGGGGGTCAGGTCTTCACATATGTCAATCTCCAGGCCCTTTCTCACTGCGTAGTTGTGCAGCATGCAACATGCACCGATGATCTGGCACACAAGGTTTGGGGAATACAACAGGGTCCCCCTGGACTTATCCAGGTATCGGAAACGGGACTTTAGGAGGCCAAATGTGCGCTCCACCACTGCACGGGTGCGTATGTGTGCTTCATTGTATCTTCTCTCTCCTCTGGTTTGGGGATTCCGGTATGGAGTCATGAGATGGGGCCCAAGTGCATATGCCGAGTCACCTGGAAGGGAAAGGCAGGAGGATGTTAGTCATGCATGTGCCCCTCGTGATGTCTGCATCATGGGGTCGGACAGTCATGCCTGACGCCCATGTCACTCACCAACCAACCAGCTGTCCCCATACACGTTCTGTTCAAATTCTGTTGGGATGTTGCTTTGACGGTATATGTAGCTGTCGTGGCTGGCCCCGGGGTGTTTGGCACGGACGTGCCATATGAGGTCTTTGGCATCAGCTATCACCTGTACGTTGATGGAATGCCAATGCTTACGATTGCAGACAGTACATGTGCTCTGTGGCACGGGGAGGCTGTAGTGCCACATGTGTGCAATCAATGGCTCCGATGGTGTGTGGGAATCCTACAATGCTGTAGAAGTCCAGCATTGCCTTCTGCCGCAGATGCTCATTGGTGGGTCTGATGATGTGGTTGGCCATGCGCCTGAGGATTGCGGGGACAACCTGGTGCACACATCTGCTCATGCTGGTTTGTGACATCCCAGCCACAACTCCACTTGTATGCTGGAAAGATCCACTGGCAAGGAAATGGAGTGTTGCCAGTAACTTGACCAGCGGCTGCAGTGCATGTGAGCGGTGTGTCTTGCTGGTGATGTAATCCTGCAGGGCTGTGGTTATTTCCAGGATGGCAGCAGGGCTGAATCTGAAGATGCGATACATCTCCGATTCCCCCATGTTCATGCGTGTTCGGTATATCCTCTCCCGTGCCCTCCTCCTTCTATGCGCCTCTGCACACACTAGTAGTGCTATGACCATGCCTGCCCCTGACCATGCCCCCTGCTCAGCTCGTCCGTAAGGGTGCTGCTATATTTGCTCACGTGACTTGCGCACGTCTGGTGCAAAGTTACCCCTGCTTTATGAGGGGTAAATTTCCGCCGGACGTACGTAATAATTGCGGAGCACATAGCCGGCGTCGGGCGCACGTACGTTTGGCAATCGGCGTATCTCCCTCATTTCCCTCATTTGCATATGTGGCTACGGCGCATAGATATGACGGCGCATATTCACACTTATGCCGCACATCTCGATATTCGCCGGCATAAGTTCTTTGAGAATCTGGCCCACTGTTATATATATATATATATATGTAGCGCTACCCCATTCAGGAGCCGCTGAGTATAGATGGGATCGGCGTAATGTGTTACCTGGCAGGTGTCTAGGGGTGATACTTTTGAGTTTGAGGAGAAGAGGGTGAATGTCCAGTCTTTAGTTGGGTTTTATTCAATGCTTTATTCCAAGGCCCAACATGGACTTCATCAACATAGTATAGGATAGAAGCAGGTTGATGAGCAGAGAGAGAGATTGAGTATTAGGCCTTGGATATTGAAGTGAGGGAACAATCTTCCTCTCTGTAGTAATAAACTCAGTTAGTCACCACTCCACTTGGAGTGGGTAAAGTGCCCCCGGACAGGTCTCTGCCACAGGCCTGGCAGCCGGGGCATCACTCGCAAATGTTGGGAGGACCAGACCTCTGCCACAGGCCTGGCTCGGGCCTCTGCCACAGGCCTAGTATTAGAATGAGCGTGGAATGGAAATGAGCGAGTCCTCCCAATAGATTTTAGTTAGAGTCACTGGATCCCCGATGGTTTGTTCAAGTCCTATTGGATCACTTGCCTCCGGGTTCTCAAGCCGATCCCCCACCATACAGCCTCCAGCTTAGGATCCTTTTAGAATAGGTTTGGGACCCAGCAGCTTCTGGGATCCCTTTCCAGGTTATAGTGAAGCTCCACATGGTGTGCAACTTCAGCCAGGTAGGAAATTACATTTTACATTAAAGTGAGAATGGGGGGTGCTGACTTCTTACCTCTTCTCCCATGCAGCCAGCAAGTTGAGAAGCGGGTGAGGGGCTGAAAATGAAATTTTTACCAGGCGGGGCATCTAGTAATTTGGGGGGCCCTCCGCAGCTTTGCGGGGCCCTATGCGGCTTGCATAGTGAGCCTATAGGGCGGATCGGCCCTGCTCATGGGTGATCGTGTACTTCCTACAAATGATGCAATGACGTCACAAGCCCCGCCCTGATGCGTTTCTCCGCTTGCATGTAACAAGAGACCTCAGTCCTACCCAGCCTGCTGATTGGACAATGGGGTAGTAGCTGCACACTGTGGGGGTAGGTAAGTCATCCCTCTGCTCATTTTCTTTCTTTTTATGTTTTTACTTGCCATCAGTACATGTGCACTACAACAGAGCCTAATTGGGTCCTGGTGCTGACCCTTTCGATATTAGTACCTTAATCTAAAAGCGTTATTATACAGAGTTTTACATGAAGTGAAAACTAACACAAATATTTGTACATACATTAGCTGCATTTAAAATATTATTTTTTAATGAGCACATAACTGCATAAATTGATGATTTTTATGCTGCCAAGTTCTTCATAGCTTTTAAGTTGTGCAAAACAGATAATTCCACTTTAGGTAGAATAATGTTAGACGTTGCCGCCAGTGTAAAACCATAGTGCAACAATCACTTATACCACTAGAGGGCAGCAATATCAAACACAAAAAAAGTATTATTTATTAATAAAGCCACAGAATATTCTGCAGGTTTTTCCAAATTGCATTGGACCGTTTAAAAGAGTTTATGGAATGACAGAGTTTACAATCCAATAGGGTTGGTTTACTAAAGGCAAAGTGCAGTTGTACTCTGCAAGAGCAGTTGCTCCAGAGCTTAGTAAATGAACAGAAGCTCTGCTGACCTCCATCATCCAATCATGCGCTAGAAAAAATGGTGTTGTTTAATTTCCCATGATTGGGTATTTTTTGCATTTACAAAGCTGATGAGCAACTGCACAGTCTATGGGCCAGATTCAGGTAGAGCAGAGCATCTTTGCTCTGGAGTAACACATCTCATTTGCGTTACGCTGCAGAAATTTTAGGAGCAAGTGCTGTTATTCAGGAAGCACTTGCTCCTAAAGTTGCGGCAGCGCATCGCAAATGAGCCGGCGGAATTCAAATTGGGCGGGTACGGGGCGTGTAGTATTCTAACTAAGCGCGATCCCGCCGCCAACGTACTGCGCATGCGTCGAGTGTCCAAACATCCCCGTGCGCATGCTCCAAATTCTGTGAATGAACGTCAATGACGTCACATTCCCATTCATGAACTTTTTACGCAAGCGACGTGATTTTTTTTTTTCCCGACGCGATGACGACGCCTATACCTAACATAGGATACTCCAACCCCATGTAGGTATATCTATGCGCCGCGTATCCCGTCCGGAAACGTCGTACCGTCATTGCGTCGCGCCGGAATTCGATCGTGAATTGCCGATTTCCGCTCATTAACATATTTTTTGAGCGTAAATCGGCGGGAATGCCCCCGGCGCCATTTTTAAGTTGAAGTAACGATGCGATGGCGAAACTCAGTTACGCTGCTCGCATCGGAGCTTCAACCCGGCCTTTCTTGTTTTCTGGTTACAGAAAACAGAAACGCCGGCTCAAAGTCACAGTTAGGCTGGCGGATCACTGGATCCGCCAGCCTAACTGTTCCTGAATCTGGCCCTATATGTCTTTAGTAAATCAACCCTAATGTCACAATCATATGCCACATGTTCAAGGATTAGTTCAACCCATTATTCTACCAATAAGTTTTAGGATCATGGGAAGAATATGCAGCCCCCACCTATACAAACCAACCTACAGGAGCATGGAGAGAACAGATAGAACATCTCCCATGTATTAAACTCAGAAACCCTGTTTTGCAAAGTAAGATTGCTAATCAGTTAACTATCGTTCACAATATATACATCATTATCCAGAGTATTCATGTTCCCTGTTCCCTTGCCACACAGTGCAGACACTATCACCTTCTTCATTATCCAGAGTATCATTTTACATTTTAGTGCTGGAAAGATCTTAGAAACTATGGGCCAGATTCACGTATTCCAGAGCATCTTTGCTCTGGAGTAACGCTTTTGATTTGCGTTGCGCTGCCGAAATTTTAGGAGCAAGTGCTGTCATTCACGAAGCACTTGCTCCTAAAGTTGCGGCAGCGCATCACAAATGAGCCGGCGGAATTCAAATGTCGCGGGTACGGGGCGTGTAGTATGCTAACTACGCGCGATCCCGCCGCCAACGTACTGCGCATGCGTCGAGTGTCAAAACATCCCCGTGCGCATGCTCCAAAATCTGTGAATGAACGTCAATGACGTCACATTCCCATTCATGACCGTTTTACGCAAGCAACGTTTTTTTTTTTTTTCCCGACGCGATGACGACGCCTATACCTAACATAGGATACTCCAGCCCCATGTAGGTATATCTATGCGCCGCGTATCCCGTCCGGAAACGTCGTATCGTCATTGCGTCGCGCCGGATTTCGATCGTGAATTGCCGATTTCCGCTCATTAACATATTTTTTGAGCGTAAATCGGCGGGAACGCCCCCGGCGCCATTTTTAAGTTGAAGTAACGATGCGATGGCGAAACTCAGTTACGCTGCTCGCATCGGAACTTCAACCCGGCGTTTCTTGTTTTCTGGTTACAGAAAACAGAAACGCTGGCTCAAAGCCACAGTTAGGCTGGCCGATCACTCGATCCGCCAGCGTAACCTTTGCTGAATCTGGCCCTATGGGCCAGATTCACGTACATCGGCGCATTTTTGGACCGGCAAAGTGCAACTCCTTTAAGTTAGACCTGCTTAATTTCGAGGCGCAAGTACCGTTTCCTCGTAGTATTTTCGGCCAAATTTGCACCGGTGCAATGTAAATTCCAAGGCGTAAGGCGGTGTAATTCAAAGTGGGAAGGACGTGGGCGTGTTCCATTGAAATGAGCCGTGACCCAATGCAAATGAAGGGCCGGCCAGACTGGGCATGTGCACATGAAGCAGACTATGGTCAGAACTCGACACGGCGCAATCAGTTAGATAGGAACTAGGCCCGTCAGACTTAGTGAGCTATGCACAGTGCTTAAATAGACCGAGAGAAATGCCCTTCCATTGCAAAAGTACATCCAATTTTTTTCCCTTCCTGAAGCAAGGTGCTTTTATTCCGTTGTCTGTTGCTGTTTGGAGGTTTGTGTCCTGTCGGTGTGTGTGTGTATATATATATATATATATATAATATTAAATAAGATAATTATAATAATATTAAAATTAGTAAATTTATATTAGTTAAAAATTTTTTAATATATATTTATTATATTAATTATTATAAAATATATACTAAACAGAAAAAAATGTATATAAAATATATATTTACCCATTAGGGTGAAAAGAGCCACTGGCAAGGAAATGGAGTGTTGCCAGTACCTTGCCCAGTGGCGGTCGGCAGATCCTCTCCCGTGTAAGAACAGGGGAGTCCGCGCTATGGTGAATAAAGTAGCTGTTGCCTCTCAGTAGGATCCCTATGTGGGGAGCTAATATAAATATGGATAGTAGAAAGGGAAATGGCGCTGCTAAATTAATACCTTTGTCGGGTATATCCGTGGGGTGAGCCCAATGGTAATAGGCCCCCCTTTTGGCTGGAATTAGGGTGCAATTGGAGAGATACCCTGTGTTAATAGGAGGGTAGATGTTGGTTCCTCAGCTTCCACTAATTTCAGTGAAATTGAGTAAAGGTGGATTAATTAGGTCAGGAGCCTGTGCAGGCCAGCAGGCCCAAAGATTGCTAAAGTAAAATGATCCTATGCTGCTATAAGGATGCCAGTTGTGACCAATGCACCCTAAACCATATAAAACAAAGAAAAAAATGTGTCTCTAGAGTCTAATAGGTAGGAATCCCTACTAGTGTGGTTACTAGTGTAATCAACCACACTAGTAGGGAACCCTACCTATTAGACTCTAGAGACACATTTTTTTCTTTGTTTTATATGGTTTAGGGTGCATTGGTCACAACTGGCATCCTTATAGCAGCATAGGATCATTTTACTTTAGCAATCTTTGGGCCTGCTGGCCTGCACAGGCTCCTGACCTAATTAATCCACCTTTACTCAATTTCACTGAAATTAGTGGAAGCTGAGGAACCAACATCTACCCTCCTAATAACACAGGGTATCTCTCCAATTGCACCCCAGCTAAAAGGGGGGCCTATTACCATTGCGCTCACCCCACGGATATACCTGACAAAGATCCTCTCCCGTGCCCTCCTCCGTGCCCTCCTCCGTGCCCTCCTCCTTCTGCGGTCATCTAAAGTCAGTAGTATAGCTATGAGCAAGGATGTACCTGGCATGTTGGCATACAGATTAATGTCCTGCAAGTGTGGCTGCTCAGCTCGGCCCTAATGGTGTTGCTTTTGCTGACATGTAGACGAATTGTCTAATTTTAAGCAAGCTTTTATATGGTCTAATTATAGACCGGCCGTGCAGCTGATAAGCACATCGTGTAGACTGCGGATCGGCGTATCTCCCTCATTTGCATATTTGCATAGCAAATCAATGGTGTGTCTAGTGCAGTTTTGCACGCACGCTGCACCGGTCTATCCAAATTACGTTGGTCTAAAAAATGTGGATTTCAGGCGTATATCGTTTTGGGGATACGGTGCATAAATAAGCGTGTGCATTTTTAGACTTACGCGTGCCTAACTCGTGATACTCCGGAGTAAGTGCTTTGTGAATCTGGCCCAGTGTTTTTTTAGCTGTCTGCCCCAATCACAAGAAGTGAGGGGAAATCTCCTCACTAGAGAAACAGGGCCAGATTCTCATATATTTTCGGCGGCGTAGCGTAAGCCATTTACACTACGCCGCCGCTGCGTACTAGAGCAAGTGCTTTATTCTCAAAGCACTTGCTCCGTAGTTTTCGCCGGCGTCTCGTAAATCGCCAAGCGTAAACACGCGCAATTCAAATGGGGGCGGCTTGTATTTAAATTAAGCGCGCCCCCGCGTCGAATGAACTGCGCATGCGCCGGCCGGGGAAAAAGCCCAGTACGCATGCTCCAGCTCAAGTCGGGAAGCGGCGTTGAAACCGACGTCAAAGCGACGTGAGCGTCACTACGCAAGTCCCTATTCGCGAAAGAGTTAGTAAAACGACGTAAGCGACGGAAAAAGCCGACGCTGACCCGACGCCATACTTAACATGGCGTCCGACGGCACCCGACGGCATCCGACGGAACTTCGGAAGGTTACTCCACATAGAAGCTGGGGTAACCTTACGAGTCCGTAAACGACGTACGCGGCGACAGGGCGGCGTAAAAGCGATCTGGAATCGCCGTACTAGCCTCATTTGCATATGCAAATGAAAAAACATCGTGAAGGCCACCTAGTGGCCGGAGTTGTCATTACACCTACGATCCGAAAGTGTAATGCTTTTACACTTGTCGGATGTAGAAGCGTATCTATGCAAAAGTGATGCTAAGCATCACGCGCATAGATACGAGGACAAAAAAAAGGCGATACGACGGGGTATCTGAGATACTCCGTCGTAACGCCTCTGAGAATCTGGCCCACAGACTACAATGAAATCCTGCTTTGTAACCATTTTCCACTCTATTCAACTGGTAGGCTGTGGGATCGACTGTAACACAAAAAAGGAGAAGAGAAGCTGAATTAGTCACTCATTCTAGCCCTCTGTCTACTTACTTGCTGTATATTCACTGCTGGTATAAAACATTAATTAGGATCATTATATTTTATAAAAAAAAATTGATCTAATGATGAAAAGTTCTACAGAGGCTGTAGCACCTTTTTGGGGGGCGGAAAACAATCCACCCAATGCCACCTGGGTCATGGACGGCGCCCACCCCCCAGTTGGTCAGTCAGTAGTCTGGGCCCTGCTCTGGGTGGTGGCGGCTTCCCTAAGGACTGATGGGCGGATGCTATCTCAGTTGCAGTCCAATCAGATTGAATCACCTTTCGGCCAATCGGATGTTACATCGGTGTTACAATAGCAAATATTTATTTGCTATTGTCACATAACTGGGTGGGCTTCGGACGCAGTGCTCTGCGTCCCGAGCCCACCCTTTTTTGAAGCCTATTAAAAGCCTCTGGCTCTAATCACGTGCTTCAAAAAAACAAAAACCCCTTAAAAAAAAAGCCCTGATTGGAATCCATGTGTTCGGTCTGTGTGCTCCTAATGAATGGGACGCCACTGTGTGTATATATATATATATATATATATATATAGCATAAAGTTCAAAGTAAAATAAAACATTTAAGAGAAAAATAAAACAGCGCTAAGTATATATAAGTGTCCAACTCCACCGTAAAGTAGGCAAAAATGGATGGGAAATCTTGATATAGTCAAAGTCTGTGTGTTTATCCCAAAAAATAGTGACAGATACAGAAGGAGGAAGCGTGCACCAGGATATTGATACAAAGGCTTTGTATCTGAGAGTTTGTTTTAATATCCCACCTTTATGAGGTTAACTCCATGCAAGTGATCCCCAGTGGATGGAAATTCGATCAGTGACCGATTATATATGAAGTGCCTGATATTATTGTCTGTTTGGTGAGTTTGAACCCCTGCGGGGACTTTGATTCCTACACGTGGTGGATTAAGAGTGGGCAGGCTGGTGCACGCTTCCTCCTTCTGTATCTGTCACTATTTTTTGGGATAAACACACAGACTTTGACTATATCAAGATTTCCCATCCATTTTTGCCTACTTTACGGTGGAGTTGGACACTTATATCCATACTTAGCGCTGTTTTGCATTTTTCTCTTAAATGTTTTATTTTGGACTTTGAATGCTATTTTGTTATTTATGATACACCATTTTAACAGCTGCTGTTTATATACACCTATATATGTCAATTTGGAGATATCTAGTGTGTTTCATATACAACTTTATTTTTATTTTTCCTTTTTTTTTAAAGTTTTTGTCTGTTGGGCGCTGAGGAGTGTATTATAGGCCTTGTAAATACACTGTTTTGCTATATATATATATATATATATATATATATTGGTTTCTGAAAAGAAAAGAAAGAAACAGCAGCAACTTTCAGCAATGTCAGCTTGGGCTACTGAGTTCTGTAAACAGAAGGCATTTTACAATAAAGTTAAGAAGATTATGCAAAATGCCTAACACCTTGCTACTTCATCTGTTGGCTGGAAATAAGTATTTGTGTGTGTGCATTTTCTAGTCTAAACCTTGATAATCAAAGAGAATACTGTACGTCCAAAACCACTGCAATACATATGAAGGGAATGATTAAGAATGAAAGGGGAACTTATGATAAAATGACATGCACCATGGGGGGCAGGGACATAATAAAGGGGTACATTGCTTACTATTTGTATCCTGACTTTATGTCTCTTTTAACAATTAGCTATTGCTTAGCATTTTGCAAATCACACTGTTCCCATTAGAGCTGTCACCATCTGCCGACAAGTGCGAAGCATTTGTACTAATTACCAAGCAATTATTTTTTTAGCTGCTGAATTTCAGCTATCGTTGGTTTTGTTTTTTGGGCTTTATTTTTCAGTGATACATGTTAAAGTATTACAATACATAGCAATGAACTGTATAAATATTTTGAGTTAACCTGTGGGGAAAAATTGAAAAGATAGCTGTAGATTGTGTAGTGCAGGGGCCTATACACTTGTATCTATTTTATCTATCTTAGAGCTAGGTTCAGTGGCATAATCTCAATATGCACTAAGAATTAAAGGATCACTAAAGGAATTTTTTTTTTAGCTAAATAGCTTCCTTTACCTTACTGCAGTACTGGTTTCATGTCCTTATTGTTCGTTTTGCTTTGAAGTTGCTGTAATCCTGCTCTGTTCTCCACACTCCCTGCTTGTCTGTTTCCTTATAACCACCATACTGGGAGCTTTCTCACGGTGTTCTAAGCTGTCATTACTGTGGCCCAGATTCATAGAGAATTAGATTATCGTAGCGTATCAGAAATACACTACGCCGCCGTTTTTTACCTGGCTCTACGTGGAATCCGGGTAGATTTTGTCCGGTAAACGACCGCGGCGTAGTGTATTTCTCCCGTCGCAATCCATCTACGCGAGTAGGGGGCGTGAAGCATTTAAAATAGGCGCGTTCCCGCGGCGATCGAACTGCGCATGCTCCGTTCGCAAATTTCCCGCCGTGCATTGCGCGAAATCACGTCGTTACGTCATTCGTTGTTTGAGTAGCGTCGTTTACGGACATTTCTATTCCCGAACGACTTACGTAAAAAAAAAAAAAAAAATTTAATTCGACGCGGGAACGACGGCCATACTTAACATGGGCTACGCACCGTTAGACCAGCAAAAAGCTGGTCTAACAGTACGTAAAAAAAAATAGACGTAAGCGATTGCGAAGACCGCTCGTATCTTCGTGGATCGCCGTAAAAACACATTTGCATATCCCGACGCATCAAAACGACGCAAACTCCTCCCAGCGGCCGCAAAAATATTGCAGCGTAGATCCGAAGGCTTACGAAGACGTAAGCCTCTCGGATCGAAGCCCGAAGCCGCCGTATCATGGTTTGAGGATTCAAACTAGTGATACGGCGCGCAAAATTTGAAATTACTCCTGTCTAACTCTAGTTAGACAAGCGTAATTGCTCTATGAATCTGGGCCTGTGTGTCTAAAACTTCCCAGAACCAATCAGATTCATTTTAAAAACAAAACACTGCCCTGGATTTGTTTGTTTTTGTTCTGTGTTTCTATTTCTACTTCACAGAAACATGAAGCCAGTTCAAAAGTGAAACTAACCTGCAGGCACATTATATAATTGATTTTTATCTATTTTTAATCATTTTGAAAAGGAATCAGTTAACTTTTATGTCTCTATACCCTGTAAACAGTCATTTCAGCAAAAAAAAAAAAATTCTTTTAGATTTACCAAAACCATATAATGTGAGGTCAGACCTAAACACTTTCAATATGGATGCTGCCATCAGGGGGGTACAGGCAGTACACCTTTAAGGGGCCCGTGGACCCCTCCTTTTTTTTTCATCAGCACCCAAAGCCCCCGACTCCTAAGGCCCCCCCCCCCCGCAACTACATGCGACACTCCCCCCTGCTTCTCAATTTTGCGGCCCCAGCACCCCCCAGTTCTCTGCTCTAGGGGGCCCATGCCTGAAGCTGTGTAAGGGGCCCCAAAATTTATGGCGGCCCAGGCAGTCTCTTGCATTACACAGTTGAAGGTAAATCTAAATTAAATTGAATAAGAAAATTGTATAGTGTATGGCCAGCCTAAGGCAGCTTGAGGTGTAAGGGGTCCATTGACGGGGGGCCCTAATGTAAGGGTGGACTTTAATTTAGACCTTGATGTAAGGGGCAACATTCACGGAGTTGGTGCATAGTTGAATGTTTTTCACTTGACAGCGGATTACTGTTTTTTAGAAGATTTGCACAGCACTGATGTTTTCACTAGATGGTTGTGGACTTTTATTTGTGTGGATAAAGGCTGGATTGATGATATTGGAAAGTAATTCCTACCTCTGTCCCCTGATGCTTAAATGGACTTAGTACGAGTATGCAGGACACAAGTTTGGACTTGACCCTGCTACAGCCTTGGAAGAAGGTAATGGAGCATGATTAAACCCAAGTACTTGACCTCCCCCTAACATATGTTGACCCCGCAACACCCACATTCACTCATACACAAACATAGACACATCCATCAGGGGCACCTATCTACAAAAACAATTGCGCATCCCGTGTTACATATTGGCGTGCTAGTTGGAGTAAGAGCAATCTACAGGGCCGCCATTCATGGTTACCGCTAAACTGATGACCTGTAGGGGGAACATTTTGGCTACCAAAGTGAAGTTTCATATGTAAACTCTTCCATGTATCTATTCATTTGGCACAACCTCATCTTTTAAAGTTTAGATATTGGGTAATATATGACATTTGTCTGCCCTAAAATGAACTTTAGTGTATTTTTTTTTTACTGAAAATGTGGACTCGAAAAATTGCTGCACTAATATTGCATACCTCCTAACTTTTTGAGATCGGAATGAGGGACACCTTTACCAAAAGTATGTAGGTATAGGTACACCCCCTGCCACAACCCCTTAAAGGAGACTTGTACAAAACAATTAAATCCAATTAAATCCACAAAAAAGTACTTTTTTTTTTTAACTGCTTGCGGACCGCGGCATGTACATTTACGTCGGCAGAATAGCACCGACAGGTACATCAACGTATATATACGGTGGTGCCTTGGGGGGGTTTGGGGGGCCGATCGGACTCCCCCCCCCCCGTACATACGGCGGTCTGGTTACCTGGCCGAGCGATCCGTGCAGAGGGGGCGGCGGTTCATTTTTTTCCGCCCCCTCCGGATCGCTCTCAGCCAATGCGCGCGCTCCCCGGCCCTGTCACTTCCTCCTCCTGTGTAAACACAGGAAGGAGGAAGCGATGTGATCTCTCCCCACGGCGGTTTATTCAACCACCGCTGAGGAGAGATCACATCGCACAGTAAGTCTGCACAACACTACACTGACACACACTACACATAGGCACATTTAACCCCCGCGATCGCTCCCCCCACCCCCTCTCCCCTGTCACAGTGTCACTGAATGCAGTGATTATATGTATGATCACTGCAGTTAGTGTCAGTGTGACAGGCAGTTAGTGTTAGGTCCAGGGTAGCCCCCTACCCCCCCCTAATAAAGTTGTAATCCCTTGATCACCGCCCTAGTTAACCCTTTCACTCCCTATTGCCAGCGTCACTAAGCGATCATTTTTCTGATCGCTGTATTAGTTTCGCTGTTCCCGCTAGGTAGCTATTTTTTTTTTTTATTGCAATTTTTTTTTTACTAAAGACATGTGGCTAAATGCATTTTGGCCTAAATGTTTGACTAAAATTTAGTTTATTTGATTTTTCTTATAACAAAAAGTAAAAAATATTGTTTTTTTTTCAAAAATGTCGCTCTATTTTTGTTTATAGCGCAAAAAATATCGCAGAGGCGATCAAATACCACCAAAAGAAAGCTCTATTTGTGGAAAGAAAAGGACGCAAATTTTGTTTGGGAGCCACATCGCACGACCGCGCAATTGTCAGTTAAAGCGACGCAGTGCCGAATCGCAAAAAGGGGCCTGGTCATTTACCTGCATTTTGGTCCGGGTCTTAAGTGGTTAACCACTATTATTCCTTTAAATTGGCTTTTGACTTTTACAAATGCAGCAATTTAGAAACTAGATGAAAGGTTTAGCACTGTGAAACACTTTTTGAAAGATAAAAAGTGCATTTTATATACAACTACAGTAAAACCTTGGTTTGAGAGTAACTTGGTTTGAGAGCGTTTTGCAAGACAAGCTATTTTGTTTTATAAAGTTTGACTTGATATACAAGCAATGTCTTGATATACAAGTAGTGTCATGTCACAACTGAGTATAAAAGAGAAGAGAGGTGCCCCTAAGTGTAGCAATACGGGAACATTTATTGAAGATGCAACCTATTGCTACACTTAGGGGCCCCTCGCTTCTCTTTAATATTCTGTAGCTCCTGCTGGATTTTGCTTCTAATCTCCTTGTGGAGGCTTCCATTTGTGGATGGACATTTTATGGTTACACAACCTGGTCACATTGCTATAATCTTTTTATATGGACTGTAAACTGAAGGACCTTTGAATAAATGGTTGTGGAACGAATCATTTGAGTTTTTCATTATTTCTTATGGGGAAATTTGCTTTGATATACTTGGATTACAAGTATGTTTCCGGAACAAATTATGCTCACAATCCAAGTTTTTTTTTTATATAGATCAGACCAAAATGAGCGACAAATGAGGAAGAAAGAGGGACAGAGCCAACACGGTGGTTTAACACTTTAACCTAGCAGCAAAAGGGTTGCTGGTTCAAATGACGACCATGACACCATCTGCTTGGAGCTTGCATGTTCTCCCTGTGCCTGTGTGGGTTTCCTCCGGGCACTCTGGTTTCCTTCCACACTCCAAAGACATGCTGGTAGGTTAATTGGATCCTGTCCAAAATGGCCCAGTATATATGTATATATGTGTGTATGACTGTGTGTCCCAAGCGTGTCGAGATCCTACGGGGGGAAATGACTGCACCAGCCAGGAAGACACTGGCTGCAAAAAGTGCCCAGAGGCGATTCAGTTCACATGTGTAGCGCTCTACAAGTCATTTGTTCAAAATCAATGACAGTTGGGAGCTATGATATTGTGTGACCTAAACATTTGCAACAACCAATATTTTTTGCTTTCAGAATTTTTTAACTTATGCAAAACATGCAAAAATAAGTTTGGCAAATAAAGCATGTAAAAATGTGAAAGACACAGAAAAAAAATGTATTTTAGGTGATTATTGCAAAAATACCTCAAAATATTGATTCATTAAAGTGCACTATACTTTCCCTTTAAACAGAAAACTGGGTTGACGCTACCATGATTCAGCATGTACCTGCATCTTCGCAGATTGCCAGTGGCAGCTTCGGGTTTAATGAATATTGGAGTAAGTATGACAGATTCCCTCCAAATGCAGGCTGTCAGTGCAGCACGGAAATGCATGTCTGTTTGCTGACTTGCATCACTACATTGACCTGCACTGAGTGTTACTGACAGTATGTGTTCCCATTTTTCTGTGCATGGAAGGACCATTCTCTTGCAGGAAAATATTAAAAAGACTAGAGTTCCCCTTTATTTTGTAAAATAGCACTTGGCTAATACATATGTCTTATTGCCTAACATCTATGGTATTTAATAAACAGCCATTCTAGATCTTATTAAATTCCTTGGATAAAGTTCAAGTTCAATTTTTAAAACCTTGAAAACAGTGTTAGATGGTGCTGTCAAACTATCTCATTAATCTGTGTGTATAAGGCTATTATCACCGGTCTATATTAGACGAATGCTACGGAGTATGTTTATCGTACAATTTAAGTATATTACCATATACACAGTAATATCCGCATGGGTATTTATGCTAGAGCTGTTATATATCTACACTATATAAAGATTTTCTATGCAATGCACCGCACTTATGAGTCACCACGTAAAAATTCATTTTTGAAGACTTATAGACTGCCTGGAGCTAGCCTTATATTGTTTGAGGCAGGATGACATCACTGGTTCGCTAAAAAGTAAAGTGCTATATATTATGATATGGCAGAATATTAAATAACTAGATGACAGCTTTTGATCAACAATAACCCAAATGACCTTACCTAAAGAAGAATATCAAGATATATATTTAACCTACAGTAGGCTGTGCAATGCTAATCAATTGCAATCCATGTTATAATAAAATAGATGTAAATCCAAAAATATAATGTAATGTTCAACATGTTTACATACAAAAGTAGTAAAGCCACTGAGCCCTTGGGTAGAAGAACTTTATTCTGTTAGTAGGGATAGGGCCTCTCCACCTACATCCTTCCTCTGATGTTTTTCACCCATTACTAAGGCTTAAGCCCTGTACACACGGGCAAGAATCCCGTGTTGTTTTCTCCTTCACTGATGGGCATTGATGAGGCTACTCTAATGGGCACTGATGAGGCAACACTGATGGGCACTAATGAGATGGGCACTGATGGGCACTAATAAGTGGCACCAATAGGCGGCACTGATGGTCATTGATAGGTGACACTGGATAGGCAGCACTGATGAGGAGCTGCTGACAGGCATTACTGATTGGCATCTGAAGGGCACTGACAGTCATTACTGATGGGGCACTGGTTGGCACATTCTAGGGGGCGTTTGAAATAAACTCACCCCCCTCCCATATCGGGTAAATATTGTGATTGTTACATATCAAATACAATAATGATTTCAGTACCAATGGACAAAATCTTTGGCACACACCTGTCTACCTATTCAGAGCACAAAAACAGAACCAATCAATCTCCAACCTCTGCCTTTCCCTTCTTGTATTTTACATAGGAGTGTGACCATTCATATAGGAAGGGCCATAACCCTGTAGCGATCCATCCCGAACCCACTCGTGACCACTATCACCCCAACTAGGGACCTTTCTCTCTCCGCAAAAGCCAGCGGTAGGTGTTGTAGTAAAAACGAAAAATTACACCCATACAATTTGTGCTATTTATCGTTTTGAAATATGCTCTGTTTTTGATTGTATGCCCTGTGTTGTTGTTTTTTGTTATCTTTAGAATTGAGAATTTTATGCGGTACAACTCCCTGGCCCCTGATGACGGTTCTCTTCTAAATCAAGAGACCAGAAACGCGTCGGGCCTTCTCCATTCTGTCCCACGGAGATTGTGCTTTTTTACTATGTTGTATTATATACTGTGTTGTTATTTGATTTTATCTTTCCTCTATTTCTTTCACCGGGTGCACTTCTCTAACCCCTGATGTTCCATACCTACCTAGTGATTGTCACAAAGAGGTAGTGGACCATACAGTTCACCTTCCCAACAAGTATTAATTTGTATGTGATTTGGTCTATACTATACATTAAAAATATTTTTTCTGAACTTGGCCTTCAAAGTCCCGCTTCCTTGGGGGTATTCCATTGTTTTCTACGGTTGGCACATTTATGGGCATTGATTGGCACTGACAGGCTTTACTGATGGGGCACAGACTGACAACTGATGGGCATCTCTCATGGGGGCTGCGCTGATAATGTGTTGATTATAAGGGCAGACCCCCCCCTGATAGAGATCGACTCTCCCTGACAGCGCAGACTGAAGAAAGCTGTCTACCGCCACTTCCTGGTTCATGCTGTGATCAGCTGTGATTGGTCACAGCTAATCACATGGTAAGGAGCCTCTGTTTTTTTATTTTTTTTTATTTTTACTGATCCTCACCTGGCTTAGAAATCATGACAAAGTGTAAATAAGCAGATTGTTGTAATTCTGATTATGTATACAGGGGGAATTCCCTCTTTGCCTCTGTAAATATGTGAATCTGATCATGATGTATATCACGTCTTTCTCTGTGCTGGGTGCAAGTGTTGTGTTTGCCAAACAATTAATGATCTCGATAAAGAAAGAAAGACCGCAATCAATAATTCGCAATAAAAGCTCTGTGTTGATCACAGTGATATCTGTGTTCTTACAAGTCACTAATGGCAAGTGATTCAGAAATGTATCTCCTCATTAATGGACGGCTTTTAATTAGGATATATATATATATATATATATATATATAGTGATAGCTTTCTTTTTAATGACATCCGCTGTGTCTGCAATGGGGACTTATATGGAGAGACAAGTTAACAAGGTATTGAGGTAATAGGCAGTACGGGAGCTCCTTAGGCGGAGAGAGGTAAATGTGTTGATTATATTCTTTGTTATGTATTTTCTTTACTTGCATGCTTCAGGCATAACCTTGTATGTGACATTGGCATGAAGATTAATTCATTTAACAGGACGCTGTCACCTTGCTTATGCTGGACATAGTAAATGCTACTGAAAAGGTCCCCAACCCCTTATAGTAAATGCCACAGGCAAAGTGAGTATACAGTATGTTAGAGAAAGCAATGTTTTTGAGCCACATAGGACCGCTTTGTCAGGTGTCATGTGTGAGGAAGGAATGCACCACGCCTAAATATTGCTTTCTTTTATGATCTTTTAATAAAGACACCAGAAGAGGAGGATCAGGGCTGCTCTGTGAAAAACAATTACACAGAGCAGGTAACATATTTATTTATTTTTAAATGCTCTTCAATCACTTTAAGTTATTGTTCCCTAATACACTGTAAAGTGTATGTAAAGGCAACATTTTTTTTTTTTAGTCATGGATTTTGGTGTCTGTACCTCTGTGGTGGAGATTCACCTTTCTATATGTTCTGGTGAGCGTTGTCACAAAGACATAAAGTGATGGATAATCCTACATTTTAGAGTTGTCATTAGAACAAGAGGTGAGGGGAAATCTTCCAATGGGCACAAATGTTCTGGTGACATCTGAGAATGCAAGCTTCCCTCACTTTGGAAGATTTCCCTGTATCTCTATGACAGGAAGTGAATGGAAATCAGCAGGACACTGACACAAAACTAATCTGATAGGGACTTTAACCCTTTCGTACTTTATAAAAAAAAATTTTTTGATTATATATACACTTGAATATAATTCTTTGTTATTTTGATAGGATTTTCTGTTATGTTTTGTTCTTTGAACCGCTTAAAACTTGTGTGGGCCTCTTTTTGGGGGCGTGATGAGAAATGACCCTCCCCAAGTGCACCGAACCTGTAGGTAAATAGGAGGAGAACCAGAACCCTTGCTAAATGGAAGAATGGGTTTGATAACAAAGTTGGCATTGCCTCCATCCAGAACAGGGCCTCTGTGACCAGAAGGAATTCTCTTCCTATTCAATAACCAGTAATCTATTTAAAGTAATTGGGAGAAAAGGAACTATAGCAACCCACATATAACATTACCATGAGTATATAGATGTCCACCAGTATTGAAGTAACACAATACAAGGTTTATATAAGAAAAGATTAATAATTTGTCCAATATACAAACAGGTTGTATCGGCAAAGGGCCCAATAGGAGTCCTGGTAGAAGTGTGAACATAATGAATGTTGTAGTAAAGTTCAGTTACATGGGCTGCTGAGAATGATTTGGTGTCCGTCTTTGTGTTGGAACCTGAAGACAAGATCAGTGGTGATGGGGAGATCCTCCAACTGTTGTCCAACCAGTCTGGAACACAGCTTTTTAGGGCTCTTTCACACGTCCGTTCCGTTCGTCCATTTTTTGGACGTCCGGTAACGGACCTCAGTGCTTCCCTATGGGAGCGGATCCATTAGCGGATGATGCATCCGCTAACGTCCGCCAGATCCGCATACGTTTTTTTGGACGGAAGAATGTCCTATTTTTCTTCCGTCCGGCCAAACGGATCGGATGCAAACGGACAGACGGTCCGTTTCCATCCGATTCCCCATAGGGGATAGCGGAGGAGAGACAGGGCGGTCCCTGCACAGTGTGCGGGGACCGCCCTGTCCGCCCGACAGCTCAACGGAGACCCCCCCGCTGAGCCGACGGACACACGGAGCGGACCGCAAATTGGACCGGACGTGTGAAAGAGCCCTAACTCGCAGAAACTGTGGTACAGCAATAGAACTCAGAGTCAGTTTATCTACTGTGCGTGTTAGTCCCTCCCTAGCAGTTTCTAATCTGATATGCAACCTGACCTTTAAGTGTCCTGCGGATACCTAATCTGGCTCTAGCCTATTCTGGTTACTGAGCCCTAAACTAAAACTAGTTATAGAATCCCATGTCAGAAGAGACAGGGGTTACTAAAATAATAGGTGCTGCATAAAAACCATAGTGCAAAAAACAGGTTCGCCTACTAATATACTGGAAGGTATCTGGCACTGTGCATGTGAGATAATAACAATAGGACAGAGATACTCTGTCTGTCATGAGGATTCATAAACACACTCAAGAAGCTAAAGGCAGCATCTACAGTTATTGGAACATAGGAATACTTGCATAATATTCTCTTATGGCATGGATTTAGCAGCATGGACAGGACCTGTGGCAGAGACAGGCACCTGCATACCTGCTTGGGAGGAACAACTAATAAAGCAGTTTAGAAAATTTGCAACATGTTGACAACTCTTACTGCCACCTGCACTGTAACAATCCTCCCTTCTCCATGGAGAAACAGAGCTGCAGGTTTGCAATGTGCTCTAATATCCCTCTAGCCTGAAGGTGGTCAGGTTAAGCTTTTTGTTATTTACAATAATAAAGATGGACTCTGGGCGTGCTCACCCTCTCTAACCAATTGGCATTAAAAATAACCTTACTTAAATGCCCGTTTTACTCACCTAAATATGAGTTCAGAAGTCTTTTCTTTGTTGCACAGGATATGGGGTAATTCTTCAGATGCCCTTTGAATGTTGTGGGCACTTGCTATTAGTTAGCCCAGCACCAGGGTCCTCTTAGGATCCAGAAGAGAGCCAGCGGGGAATGGCGGGCAATGGCGCCATAGCGAGAGGGCAGACGGGGACAGTGCTGGTGCAGATACCACTGGATTACCTGTTCCCCACACCCGGACATATTATAGGATGCTGGACATAGGTGAGTAAAAAACACTACATAAGATATTTAAAAAAAATGGCTGAAGGGTGGCTTTAATAAAGTGAATGCCATTTGCATTGTCTGCCTGCTGCTGACAATGACACAATGACCTGTGACACAACTATAAAGAGGTGCAGTAATTAATCAAGCCTTCAGAAATCTAGTTTGAGAAAAATAGTGAAAGTTCTGTGATTGGTACGCTAACCAATGTTCTATATATAAGCATATCTAATTCTAATACTACAGTGTATTTTAAAAATAAATAATGCTTTGCCATCCACCTTCTCTTTGTTATTCTGCACATGCAAAAATGGGTCATTACTCATTGTTCTAAGTGTAATGAAAGTGCTTCCAAATTAAAATGATACAAAACAAACCTAATATGTTAATCCCAGAACACAATTATGAAAATATGTAAAATCGGATACAATGTGCTCTGAATCCTTGATAGCCTACTGCTATTATCACATAATCATGTAATACCCCTGTAATACCCCTGGTGGGAAGCACTCAAAAAATAATAAAACTTGAATACATTTGTAGCGGCAATTGTAGATCTTCGAATTTCAGAAGTTCTTCAGCCCCATTGTCAGACATATCCATCTCTTTGGGAAATTTCTGTCCACAAGAGAAGCACATACAATTTAGAATTATACCCCCTGTTCCAGTAGTGGCCACTCATGCAGGGCTCAGGGGCGCCACCCCCCTAATCAAGGCGCCCAGCCCCTAATCTACATGCAGGGTGACGGACACATGGATTCTAATGTTTTTTTTTTTTTTTTTTTAGAAGCACATGATTAGAGCCTGAGGCTCTAATTGGCTTCAAAAGGGGTGGGCTCAGGGCGCAGAGCACTGCACCCAGAACCCACCAAGTTGTTTGACTTTAGGGAATAAAAATTTGCTAATGTCTTCCTGTTTCTCTGGCCAATCAGGAAGCGGGTCCTGAGACCTGATTGGCTGAAAGTCCTAAGACCTTATTGGCCGGAAGTGACCGCTGGGACTCTGGGAGATGCAGAGTGAAAGCTGCAGAAGCTGCGACCTGGATGAGGTTAGTGCAGAGCTGGCAGGGGGCCTGGTGGGCGACAGGCGAGCGATACAGCTATCGAGCCATGGGGGAGCCTTGATCGAGCAAGCGCGCGCGGGGGGGTTGTTGGTTTGCTGGTTGGCTTGGGGGGGCAGTAGGCCACCCCCCCCCCAAGAAACTTGAGCACCAGCTGCCACTCCCTGTTCTTGTATCTGAGTATCTGCTACTCTATCTTTCTGTTAAATTGTTAGAAAATAATAAGTGCTTTTTAGTGTGATTGAAGATGAATATTGTAGCAAAAGCTGGTATTGTTGTTGGTGTTATTGTATCATTTACCAGGCTATTATGTTTTTTATCTTATGATTTTTGGCTGGAGTTATGCTTTAAACATTCTCTTCCTCCCTTTTCTGCGCACCAGAATATTAATTTCACATACTTTACATCTGCTGCATTACAGACTACTGTTTTAAATTGGCATAGCTTTCATTAGAACAAGTTATCTTTAAGGCTAATCTTATCATACAGATACAAATAGCTCATACCCTTGTCAGATATTCTCCAGAGATATGATGCCATACATAAAGAGAAATGCCTTCCACTAAGGTAAGGCATGCAGTATTCTGTTAAAGTGGTTGCAAACCTCAGACATAACATATGAACAGAGAATATCCCTAGTGTTTACTTGTTTCAATCCAGAGCAAAAAGTGTAATTTCTGTCTGCTGCTTTATTCCTCTGCTATCAGCATGAGTCACTTCTAACAAATTTTCCTGACACCAAGAGAAACATGGTGACAGGGGAGGGAGCTACAGCTGATTGACAGCCTCAGCTTTGTTCATGTGTGCTGTGTAAGGGGGAGGGGGTGTGTGCCTTCCCTCCAATCAGCTCTTAGGACTCTCCTCACTGAGCTCTGCATAGTGCAACTTCAGCTTTCAGTCCCCTTTTTTTGGAACTCATAGGCGGCGTACACACGATCGTGCCGCCGGCCCGTCGAGCTGCTCGTCCGTGCAGCTCGACGGGCGGACGGAGTTCCCGATGAGCGCTCAAAAAGCTTGTCGAGCCAAAGTCCTCATAGAACAACGAGGAAAAAGAGAGCATGCTCTCTTTTTTGGCTCGACGAGCTTCCCGACGGGACGCTCGTCGGAAGTGTACACACGATCGAGAACCTCGGCAGAATATGGATCCCAGCGAGCTTCTTGCTGGATTCTGCCGAGGTTCTCGGTCGTGTGTACGGGGCCTCAGACAAGCTGTAAATTCAGCACTTTGAAAGGATGTAGTGAAGAGAAGAATGCAGATATGCATTCAATTTAGACAATTAGATCACTGTACTCTATTGACCTCCACAGTCACCAACCTCAATCCAATACAGTACCTTTGGGATGTGGTGGAACGGGAGATTCACATCATGGATGTGCAGCCGACAAATCTGCAGCAACTGCATGATGCTATGTCAATATGGAGCAAAATCTCTGAGGAATGTTTCCAATACCTTGTTGAATCTATGCCACAGTGAATTAAGGCAAATATGGCAGTGGCTAAGGTGTTTCTCTAACAGATACGGCACCTCATCCCTGGGTAGTAGTAGAAAAAGTGGGGGAGGTGGGGATTATAGCGGTGCCAAAGAACAAGTAAAACAGAAAAATATTTTAATTGCTTTTAAAAGGCATATCACTTATTAGTACTTGTAATATTATTGAACAATGCAATAATCAAAACAGATAGTTGAGTTTTACAGCAGTAAGTCCCAACATGTTTCGCCAAACCATTGGCTTCTTCAGGGGATAAGGTACAAACAATAATGTTTACAGTTCTACAAAGAGAAACAGATAATTAATTATTATTAACTCATCAGCAACAGAATTTGCTAAAGAGACTACTCACTGCTCCTACAGTGTCTTTGCGCCACTGGCTGCAGTATCTTGCTCACCAGTGAGGAAGCAGCGATGGAGTAACATCTCTCTGGTTCAGTCACATTTATGGGCGCTGTCATTGCTGAGTGGATCAGGATTTATAGTGTTTAGGAACAAGATTTTGTAAGTAAAAATATATGTGTGCTTTTCACTGTAGCAATTGCACAACATCTTTTAATATTTGGACATTTACAGGAACATGCAAGTGCAAAGGTCCTCTAGCGTAATATTCCCAGGCACCAGGGAACCACAGGTGGCATGAACAGGTGGCTATAAAAGTGAATGGATGCACACACTTATGCAAAATGTAAAATCAGCCGTTTTCTCCGTAGGGCGAGACATTGATCCTACTGCCCCTCCGGTGACAGCTGGTCTATACTTCCTCTAGGCCGTATTGGACATGAGCCTTATGCAATACATACAATCGGAAATTCCGACAACAAAACCGTGGATATTTTTTCAACTGAATTTTGACTTGTCTTGCATACACACGGTCACACAAATGTTATCGGAAATTCCAAACGTCAAGAACGCGGTGACGCACAACACTACGACGAGCCGAGAAAAATTAAGTTCAATGATTCTGAGCATGCGTAAGGTTTTTGTGCCTCGGAATTGCATACAGACGATCTGAATTTCCGACAAGAACTTTTGCTTTCGGAAAAATTGAGAACCAGCTCTCAAATTTTTCTTGCCGGAAAATTCTGACAGCAAATGTCCGATGGAGCCTACACACGGTCGGAATTTCTGACAAAAAGCTCACATTGAAAAATAGTTTTTGGAATTTCCGATCATGTGTACGCAGCATTAGCCTATTCTCATTGAGCTTGCAAGTGTCGGCTATATCGGCAATAACTATTTTAAATGGGTCAAGAATCCTTCATTTTGAACTTTTGAAGGCAGTCGTGAGGATTCAGTCACCAGGGAAAATAAATCTCTTGGTGTTGCTGAATCTCATGTCAGATCAACCATTTGTTCCAACAGAGCAGTGTTCGGTTCTGGTCATTACCTACAAGGCAGTATCTATTGCAAGAACTTTAAGCAGAACGTTGTCTGAGATTCAAGCTCTTGGAGCTTCAAAGATTTTTTTTTTTTATATATATTATTTTCTTTCCAGAAGGAGTAGAGTTGGGTCTTGTAGATCATCTTGCATCAAAAGTAGCAACAGTCCTCTATTTAAGAGACATGTTGACATTGCCTAACTTTCCAGAACATCACACAGGAATGTCACATAAACTGGTAATTTTCCGAACTTTAAAGAAGTACCTGTCCACAATCGCTCCTTTCAGGTCTTCTAATAAACCTTTTGTCATTCCAGCTGGAAATCATCAAGGAAAAGAGGTTACTGCAGGCTTGTGCATATAGGGCAAGGGGTCGAGAGTCCTTCGTCAGCGGTGGTGGCGCACTCTACCAGAGCAGTTGCAGCTTCATAGGCAGCACATTCCAGAGCATCTATGGTATCCATCTGTAGAGAGGTATCATGGTTATCCCAGAATACCTACTCAAACTTTACGGAGTCATCAGGGGACTTTGTAGGAAGGACTATTCAGTCCTCTGTCCAATCCTAATTAAAAGATTAGTTTGGCAAGTAGAACCCACCCTGTCAGGTAGTTGTTTATCACTAGTATGCTGCCATGTTGCCGTCAGGAAAACTGAAAATTGTATCAAATACTTACTGTAATTTTCCTTTCCTGATGCCAAACCATGGCAGCATACAGACCCACCCTGTATGTTTCGGTATGTAGATTGTTACAAAGAATAGGGGGGGGGGGGGGTAGCTAACTAGTCCTTTTTTTATGCTAGTCACTGGTCCTGAGCAAGTGGTCAAGAGGCGGAGTGCTGTGAATAGTATGCTGCCATGGTTTGGCGTCAGGAAAGGAAAATTACGGTAAATGTTTGATACAATTTTCCATTTTATCTCTGTTTGTGTTGCTGTTGGGGAGTTTCCCTCAATTCCTGTCCTGTAAACTGTGTCACCAGAACAAAAAAAGAGGGGAAATCTCCCCTAACAGGACCCCAAGTAGCAGTAAAACCTGACATGACGTCTAATCCTTCCCCATTTCATCCAAAACTAGAAAAAAATCTATCTATAAATACATATTAAGTTCCATGCAGTAAATGCAACAGAAACTTTATCTAGCAGCTACGGGTTAGCAGAAGTAGTGAACTCAATTACTGAGAATTCTTCAGCCTCAACTGGCGCTCGGGCCTTTAAAAATAAAGAGTAGAAAAACAGGATGACCAATAAGAGATTTACAAGTAAGCTGGGATGCAATGGCGAAATGTGAAAAAAAAATACGTTACTGAGCGATCACCATAATGTTTACAACAATATCCTGTAATTAAAAAATGTTCAGTCAGGTTCCATAGCAATCAAATAAATGTAAAACATATGTAGCAAGGTCGCCGGCCTCCTTCCGTCCAATTAGAACCTTCAGGGCCAGAGATAGCTGAAATCCTTCTGTATGTAGTGGGTTGTGAGGCATAGTGGGTGCAAAGTGAAAGTTATTGGGTGCCAGACACTTCTTGAATGCAAAAGAGATGTTTATGTCTCTTACAAACTTTAATGGGGGAAAGAAGGTTAGGGCCGGGACCCCCTTGAGTAGTTGCAAGTTCAATTAGCAGACTCTGAAACTTCAATAGGAGGACAGCTGTGCAGGGAAAGGCCCCAGCAAGGCGCCACACTTGCAGGAATGCTGTCTCCTAATAGTCTTCAACAGTTCCTAACACAAACGTTACAGTTCTTTCAGCTTCACTACGACTTCTCATTGTAGTTTTTCAGCCCACTGAGCTCCTGGCCTCTCACTAGACCCACTGACTCCCTGACTTGATCAACGCCTGAAGTTTCCCAATTCTCCACCATGCCGTTCGGTGAGAATAATGTTCCAGCACTTGCTTCAGTTACTCACTATGGTCCTTGGTAACAAGGTAGATGGTCCCTTAGTGGTGACAGCTACCCCTCTACCTCTGACCACTGACAGGTTCTCCGGCTGGCAGAACCGTCACTTCTGGTTGGACTGCAAGCCTCAGTCCCAACTCTTTGCGGCTCTCTTGCTTCTGGATAGGCCCTCAGACAGCCTAGCAGCCAGATGTCCCCAGGATAGGCCCAATCTCTAACCTAGCAGCCCAGGGCAACACGACACAAGTCCACCCAGACAAAGGATTCAAGAAAACCGCTTCACATAGGCCGAAATACCCCACATACCCATAACCTGACCTTGAGTTGCTCTTCTCATATCTAGTACCACCAAGTACCTGGCCACCTAGTGGTAGAAGATAAAAGTGCAACAAGACCAAGTTTAGGGAGAAATCAGTAGATCTTTAAAATTGCCCTGGATAACTACTCCTGGCAAGTAAATTTGTGAGGAGCTCCCTGCCTTAACTCCAGGGTGCTACACATATAAAATATAAAGATTCAATCCTTTACCAGAAATTGAAGTTCAATGGCTCCATCAAAGTTATCAAGCAGTCTACAGTCTCTAGAGCAGTGGAGGTTGGCTTATTTGATGTAAGGGCTCTTAAATGCGCCACCACAAACGGGTCACACATAAAATTCTATAGAAAGCTGTCAGAGACTGCATAGGTACAACAAGAGATGGCCAGACCATATAAGCATTCTATAGAAGATGGCCAGAGACTATGGGCATGCTCCAAGAGATAGACGGAGACTATCAGCATGCTACAGAACATGGCCAGAGACAATAGGCACGCTCCAAGAGATAGTCTTAGACTATCGGCATGCTACAGAACATGGCCAGAGACTATAGGCACGCTCCAAGAGATAGTCTTAGACTATCGGCATGCTACAGAACATGGTCAGAGACTATGGGCACGCTCCAAGAGATATTCGGAGACTATCGGCATGCTACAGGACATGGCTAGAGACTATGGGCACGCTCTCACCCCTTGTCCTGGCCCTGGTTGTACTGCAAAAGTCCGAAAAACAAGGCCAGATTTAAATCACTGAATCCTGTAAGCAGGCAATTTTTGGCACCCTTAGGCCGCGTACACACGATCGAATTTATCTGCTGAAAACGGTCCGACGAAAACTATTCAAATTGATTCGAATTTCGTACTATTTTTTTTTTCATTATTTCAGATTTGTTTAACCACTTGCCTACAGGACACTTTGACCCCCTTCCTGCCCAAGCCATTTTTCAGGATTCAGCGCTGTCACACTTTGAATGACAATTGTGCGGTCATGCAATGCTGTACCCAAATGAAATGTTTATAATTTTTTCCCCACAAATAGAGCTTTCTTTTGGTGGTATTTGATAACCTCTGTGGTTTTTATTTATTGCTCGGGAAAGGCACGACGCCATATGACGTCCGCCCAGAACGAGAGAGTCTTCATCCCTCCGTCATGTGACGGTGGGCGGTAGACAAGTGGTTAAATTGGGTACCATTGTAGTACAGGGATAAGGTATGGCACAGTGAGGCATGTTGATGGAACAGTGAGTCATGTTGATGGAACAGTGAGGCATGTTGATGGCACAATGAGGCATGTTGATGGCACAATGAGGCATGTTGATGGCACAATGAGGCATGTTGATGGCACAGTGAGGCATGGAATGTTACAGTGAGGCATGGGATGGCACAGTGAGGCATGTTGATGGTACAGCAGTGAGGCATGGGATGGCACAGTGATGCATATAATGGCACAGTGAGGCATGTAATGGGCACAGTGAGATTTGAAAAAAAGCTGAATAAAGCATGCTCCTGTCAGTGTTTTTTAGTGTCAGCGGTTGTTCCGGCTACCCCTCAGCTTTCAGACAGACTAGTAGGAAGGGGGTTGTCTTATACGGCAAGTATATCCCAAAACCAACATTTTCGCTGGAAAATTAGGGGGTCGTCTTATACGCCCAGTCGCCTTATACGCCGGCAAATACGGTATGTTTGATGTTGTTACCATTGTTTCAGAGACTGATAGTGAGAGGAAATCTGAGTTTTGCAGTTGTGACCAGAGCAAGATATGAGGGGAAATCCTCCAATGGGTACACCTGTTCTTGTGACTATTCTCTAAAGCCAGCCATAGATATTTTGAATCTTGGCCAGTTCAGCAGGGACCAGCCAAGAGTCGATCCATATATGGGCAGCTTTATTGTATCCAAGTCCATTAATTGACTTGGGTACAACCCAGCTTTTGGGCTAAAGGCAAGTGACTCTTCCTAGACTGGGATGGTGTCATCACTCTGCTGAAGGCAAGGGAAATAACTCCCTCTGTCTCCTCTCCCCCAGTGATCTACTTCACATACTCACCACCTTTTTCATTGACTGACTTCTACCGCTTCCACTGTTTTTATCCCATTGATGGTTATGTGTTGACAATTTTCATCAAGGCATTGTAATTATTCCTATTCTTGCCTTGTTCGGACCATATCATACATATGTGAATGATGGTGAATGCTCTAATGTATGTTTTGTTTTATAGACCATATGTACTACGTGTAAAAACCTTGCCTGACAAAAAGGAGCATTAAGAACTCTGAAATGCGTTGGATATTGGTTTATATACAGCTCTTGTACTCACATTCAGTGTTTTTTTTTTTGCCTTATAGCCACAGACCACATATTTTTCATGTTTATTGTATGTACATTTTATACTGCTATTTCTTTTTAAATAACGTATTTATCGGCGTATAACATGCACTTTTTCCCCTTAAAATCAGGGGAAAATCGTGGGTGCGCGTTATATGCCGTAATGATGAGGATATTTGCCAGCACACCATGGAACGACGTAAATAGCGTCCAAACAGATGATTTATTGCATGATCACAACACAAGGAGAGTGCAATGTTTCGGAGCCACGCAGAACCCCTTCGTCAGGCATGTCTGATGAAGGGGTCCTGCGTGGCTCCGAAACGTGCACTCTCCTTGTGTTGTGATCATGCAATAAATCATGACGCTATTTACGTCGTTCCATGGTGTGCTGGCAAATATCCTCATTGTGACTTGTACCAGTATCCAGCTGGTTGTTGCTACAGCAATCAAATTTGAGAGCACATCCAGGAATGTGTGCGATGTGATTATGAAGTATGACGTGTTATACGCCGATTCCCGCTGTCTGTGAGGGAAGAATAGCGAGCGAGGCTGATATACACATAGCCGAGTGTACTGTGTACTCGGCTAGGCTCGACTTCACTCGCAGTCATGCCCAGTTCCGCCATTGGACCTGTGTTATGTCCATCAAAGGAGCCTGGCCAAGGGGCGGAACTGGGCGTGACTGCGAGAGGAGCAGAGTACACAGGACATCCAGCGCTGTCTATCTCGGGGGGCCGTAATTTTTAACGATAATGCTGCAATGACCCTGGGCAAGGCTGCAGATGGACACTGATTATTCTGCAATGATGGACAAGGCTGCAGATGGACACTGATAAGGCTGCATTGATGGGCATTTAAATGTAAGTTTTTTTTCCTTAACCGCTTGCCGCCCGCAGCATGCAAATATACGCCTGCAGCATGGCACGGGCAGGCAAAAGGACGTAGCTGTAAGTCCCCTTTAAGAAGCGGTTGTTGCGGGCGCGCCCACCACAATCTCCGTGAGCGTGCCCGCGGACTCGATCGCCGCGGGCATACTCTTAATTGTCTCACAGGGAGATAGAACGGGGAGATGTTAGTGTAAACAGAACATCTCCCGTTCTGCCTAGTGACACTGTCCCTGATCGTGTTCCCTGTCATCGAGAACACGATCAGTGACGTGTCACAGCAAGCCACTCCCCCATAAAGAAAGAATCACTCCTTAGGGAACACTTAAACACCACAGCGCCACCTAGTGGTTAACCCCTTCACTGCCAGTGTAATTTTCACAGTAATCGGTGCATTTTGATGGCACTAATCGCTGTAAAAATGACAATGGTCGAAACAATGTGTCAAAAGTGTCCGATGTGTCCGCCATAATGTCGCAGTCACGATACAAATCTCAGATCGCTGCCATTACTAGTAAAAAAAAAATATTAATAAAAATGCTATAAAACTATCCCCTATTTTGTAGACGCTATAACTTTTGCGCAAAAATATGTAGAAGACTACGTATCGGCCTAAATTATCGCTCTATTTTTTTTAATGGAGCAAAAAATTTAAACTGCAGAGGTGATCAAATACCACCAAAAGAAAGCTCTATTTGTGGGGAAAAAAGGACGTCAATTTTGTTTGGGAGCCACGTCGCACGACCAAGCAAGCAATGACCCTGTTAGAAGGCTAACAAAATGACAGCAGCAGAACCCTGGGAAGGAAGCTGCATTATACTTACCTGTATATTGGATAATTTGCTGAAACATCATTCTGTAGCTGAGCTCCTGAAACTGATCCCATTCCTTACTTCCAGGTGTGTGGAATAGTGAGCCCCCCTTTCCAGCTGCTGTGGTTCCTCCTGCTGACCCCTACTATGTCCTGCAGTGACTAGTGGCCAACATCAGGAACCACAAAGGCCAGCAGGGGGGCTATTCAACCAGACTGAAAAGGCATCTCTAGTGGGGCTCCAGCAAAGAGGCAAACAAATAGTGCAGGTTTCTTCCCAATTTACTGCTGATGTAATCTTGTTATCCCCCTGGCAGGGACACTTTATGAGGTACATTTAAAAAAAGAAAAAAAAAATAGTTGTTTGTCCATTAAAACTGCAAGCAAATTTGTTCTGTGGGAATGAAGAATGTTCTCAGGCTATATTCTCTGCAGAAAGTACCACTTTATGGCCTCAAGATGGCGATGAGCATCGTAGAACATAACATGCTCCTCAACTCCATCTACTGGGCATAATGCAGTTTTTTCCCCATTCGCACTTTTTTTTCTTGTGCAATAATTTTTATTAAAGTTTGACAAAAGGAGACAAGGTGTCCAGAATGCAAATAATGATAACAAAAAAAAAAAAAACCCAACACACCAGATTACTAGCAAAACAGTGCTGTATGCACAGCAGTTAAACAGTTTTCAATGAATAGCATTCAATCTGTAGAGATCATAGCCTGAGAACATTCGATGTTGACCCATTTGCACAGAATGAATATACATGCAGTTTTGATGGACAGCTAAGCTAAGTTTTTTTTATACATAGACCCATTCTTTGGGCTCGAAGATAATAAATCAGTTAATATCCAAGTATGTAAACATGGATCTCTCACTAGAAAGCAGTACAATTTGATATTTATGGTGCATGATGCACAGGCAGGAATCACTACAGAAGACTCAAAAAAGAAAAGAAGACAGCAGAAGCTAATGTGGATAGACAGCAACGTTCATAAAGCAATGATTACAGATCTACTAGAGCCCGGAGAAGCAACTGCCTACTGACAGCCCTCCTGTGAAGTCATGAAGAGTTACTAAACAAGAATGACCAGGCAGCTACTAGAGCTACGAGGATACCCTAAGGCAGTGATGACCAGGGGCTGTCTTTAATGTTGATTGGACCCTGGGCAAAACTTTTCTTGCCCCCCCCCCCCATGCAATTTTGCTCTCCGCCTGCTCTCAGACATACAATAAATATCAGCTAGACTTAAATTCAGTTTACTGTATCAGATCAGACAGTGATTGTGATTGGTTGCCAGAGGTTACAGCATATCATTACCACTTACTGACTGGCTGCTAGAGGTTACAGCACACATTATGGCTCACTGATTAGTTGCTAGAGGTCACAGCACATGATTTCTTCTTGTTGATTGTTTGCTAGAGATTACTGTACAGTAATACTGCTCACTGATTGGTTGTTAGAGGTTACAGCACATCATCCCTTCACTGCAGAGGGGCATGATATACATATTAATGTGCCTTTATTTAAATATGAATGCCGCCAGCCTCAGCTATTTACATATGAATGCTACTGTTATTTCCATATGAATGCCATCGGCCTCAGCTATTTACATATGAATGCCGTCTCTATTTACATATGAATGCTCATGTTATTTACATGTAAACACAGAGGGCCAGATACTCGTAGATTGCGGCGCAGCGTAGCGTATCCTATTTACACTACACCGCCGCAACTTACAGGAGCAAGTGCCGTATTCTCCAAGCACTTGCTCTGTAATTTGCGGCGGCGTAGTGTAAATGGCCTGGCGTATCCCCGCGTAATTCAAAGGAGGCGGCTTGTATTTAAATTAAGCACGCCCCCGCGCCGAACGAACTGCGCATGCACCGGCCGTAAACATAGCCCAGTGCGCATGCTCCATAGTACGCCGCAAATACATTGGTTTCGACGTAAACGTAATTAACGCACAGCTCTATTCGCAAAGAGTTACGTAAACGACGGAAAAACACGACGCTGTCCCGACGTCCATACTTAACATGGCGTACGCCGGACCTACGCTAGGTTACCACTCATATAGCAGGGGTAACCTTACGCTTACGCAAACGACGTAAACTACGACGACGGGGAGCAAATACGTTCGGGAATCGGCGTATAAGGCTCATTTGCATATTCGACGCAGAAATCGACGGGAACGCCACCTAGCGGCTAGCGTAACATTGCAACTTAGATCCGACGGTGTAAGTGACTTACGCAAGTCGGATCTAAGCAAAATCTATGCGTAACTGATTTGAAGAATCAGTCGCATAGATACCCAGCTAAAAAAACAGAGATATGACGACGTATATGGAGCTACGCCGTCGTATCTCTTACGAGAATCTGGCCCAGGGTCTGCAAGTGAGTCATCTGTACACAATAGAGCAGAGCTGGGCAGAATTAGTAGCAGCACTTTACACTGAGCTATCAGGACACAGCACAGGACTACAACTTTAAGGTACGCAGGAATTTAAACTGGGACAGTTGGCAAGTATAAGGCAGCTGCTTTGGGCTCCACAACAATGACTGGGCCCAGGGCAGCTTCCCCTTTTGCCCTGTCTTAAAGACGGCCCTGGTGATGGCGAACCTTGGCACCCCAGTCGTTTGGAAACTACATTTCCCATAATGCTCAGGCACTCTACCAGTGTAGTTGAGCATCACCGGCAGTGCTGATCCTGACCTCCCTGGGGCCCTAAGCAAAATGACATGGAACATTAAACATGAGAAGCAGCGGGGGGCGTTGATGACAGTGACATGTCACATTAAAGAAAGTTGAGAAGTGGGGGGAGGGGGTGTTCTGCTGTCGCAAATGACATCTTACATTAAATTGAGAAGCGGAGGGTGCTGACTTCTTACCTCTTCTCCCACTCTCTACAGCCAGCGAGTTGAGAAGCGGGGTTAGGGGGCGAAAATGACTTCTCACCAGGCAGGGCCTCTAGTAATTTGGGGAGCCCTTCGCAGCTTTGCGGCGCCCTAAGCGGCTTGCATAGTGAGCCTATAGGGCGGATTGGCCCTGATCATGGGAAATGTAGTTCCAAAATATCTGGGGTGCCAAGGTCCACCATCACTGCCCTAAGCGCTCGTCCACATATGCTGATATTATTGTCTCCCCTCTGAAAAGTGGTCTGCAGCAGATCACCTTTTGGAGGGTGTTTGATGGGCAGTGAGGAGGCAATATGTCCCCCTTTTACCACCTGTTTTAATTCTCAAAATGTCGACTCACTGTGCTGGAACTGCATGCATTGTACGCAGTTGTTCCAGTGGGGCCCTTTTTACTTTACATTATCACCATCGAATGTAACATGCTGGTTCATTTTTGCCATAGCTAAGGGAAGTAACAACCCTGAGAGACTGCATTATTGTGAGTGGTTTGTGGGGGTGAAACCGGCTCAATCACCTGCTGTTTCCACCCCCTGGCCATCCATGATTTGAACAAGCTCTATAAGTGAAGAACTGTCCTTTTTTCATAATGATGCAATATTATATAACCATATTAGAAAGAAACTATGCTTTGCGGAGCTCTATTTTAATATTGGGGAAAAAAAATACACATTACATAAGCCTATTATTGTAACTAAATTATTTCCACTTGATCAGGAGCCCTGTGGGGTTCAGAGAAACAACGACCATCCTCTTCTACATCCATCGTCTTTTAAACTTCACATAATATTATGGAAATAACTACGCAGCGTATAAAAACACGTTTATCTCGCTCTTTTCACACTGTACACTTCTATGTATCTTCGCATTTTCTGCTTCAGAGCTATTGAAAACCAACGGAATAGTTCACAGGGAAAATAGACTTGTTGTGACAGATTGAAGCCCGGCATCTTTTGTTACTGTTTAGTGACCTGTGCACAATTTAACAATATGATTCAGCATCTGTTGATGAGGTTGTTATGGTCATGGAGGTTTTGCTGTGCAGTTTAATGGGATGTTCGTTTTAAACTGTAAAATACAAATAACCTCGTGGATAACTGACATGCTGAGCACGTCACTGATGGTATGGCATCAAAATACATCAATGGGCCAGATTCAGGTGGGTGGGCAAATCTTTATTCTGGCGTAACGTTGCTTATTTACGTTACTCCGCCAAAACTTTAGGAGAAAGTACTGTATTCACAAAGCACTTGCTCCTAAAGTTGCGGCGGCGTAGCGAAAATGGGCTGGCGGAATTCAAATTGGGCGGGTAGGGGGCGTGTAGTATTTAAACTAGGCGCGATCCCGCGGCGAAAACGCACTGCGCATGCGCCGGCCGTCAATGTATCCCAGTGCGCATGCTCCACATTAGGACGGTGTTTTCTACGTGAACGTCAATGACGTCAATCCCCATTTACGGACGAGTTACGCAAACGACGTGAAACTTTTTCAATTCGACGCGGGAACGACGCCCATACTTAACATAGGATACGCCACCTAGGGGGCATGTTTTTCTTTACGCCGCATATCTCTTACGGAAACGTTGTAAAGTCACAGCGTCGGGCCCGCGTACGATCGTGAATTGGCGTATCTCGCTGATTTACATATTCTCGGCGTAAATCAGCGGGAACGCCACTAGCGGCCATTTTAAAATTGCAGTTCCGATACGACGGCGAAATACAATTACGCTGCTCGTATCTGAACTCAATCCCGGCGTATCTTGTTTTCTGAATACAGAAAACAGATACGACGGCGTAGGTTAGAAGTTACAAGGCTTATCTACAGATAAGCCGCGTAACTTCTATCTGAATCTGGTCCAAAGTCTTTTAAAGGATTGAGAACTGAAAAATAAATGTTGGTCCATAATAAGGAGCTGTGGATAACATACCCTCATACACACACACACTCGCACACATACACACACCCACACTCACACACCCACACACAGTTGCATCTAAAAAATACTGATAGATGAAGTTATGGGTTTGTTATTAAAAATTAAGGAAGGTAATTATAAAAAAAAATTGCAGAGCTGTTTGTTCGTTGAAACAGCATGAAAATTAATCCTGTACAAATAGGGCATAATCAACGGTTCTCAGGTTATATTCTCTGCCAATCGAATGTAACTCATTTAAAAAAATAAAAGAGTGAATGGGGAGTATACTGATTCATGGCCACTAGATGGTGTTGAGTATTATAGAAAATAAGTTTGCTCCTAAGCTCCATCTACTGGCCATAATACAGTATTTTCCACGCTCACACTTTTTCTTTTTCAATGACTAATGTTCAGTCTGCAAACATACAGCCTGAGAACATTTTGATTTTGCCCCACTCACCCTTTTCTCTCAGAATGAATCTAATATGTATTCTGCTACATATTTTTGGTAGCTTCTCAGTGAAATGTTGTGCAGTTGGGGGGGGGGGGGGGGGTGTTGGGGCAAGTCTTATTATTGGATGAGAGCAGGCTGAGTTCCCAGAATAGCTGGAGAACTGACCACAGTGTGTTCTTCTGCTTAGTGTGGTCAGTTTTTAATAGGAAAGAAGGAACTGATAGAAACACCAGCAATTTCACCCAAATGAAGCAATACAAAGAGAACAGGATACTTTTCTATACAAGTACATGATACAGCAGGCACATATCAGGAATATAAAATGCGGGGTTAACAAACACTTTAACCACTTAAGACCCGGACCTTTAGGCAGCTAAAGGACCCGGCCAGGTTTTGCGATTCGGCACTGCTTCGCTTTAACTGACAATTGCACGGTCGTGCAACGTGGCTCTCAAACAATATTGGCGTCCCTTTTTTCCCACAAATAGAGCTTTCTTTTGGTGGTATTTGATCACCTCTGCGGTTTTTATTTTTTGCGCTATAAACAAAAATAGAGTGACAATTTGGAAAAAAATTCAATATTTTTTACTTTTTGCTATAATAAATATCCCCCAAATATATGTATATAAAAAAAATGTCCTCAGTTTAGGCCGATACGTATTCTTCTACCTATTTTTGGTATAAAAAAATAGGGGATGGTTTTATTGCATTTTTATTATTTTTTTTTCACTAGTAATAACAGTGATCTGCGATTTTTTTCGTGACTGCGACATTATGAAAGACACTTCGGACAATTTTGACACATTTTTGGGACCATTGTCATTTTCACAGCAAAAAAATCATTTAAAATGCATTGTTTACTGTGAAAATTACAATTGCAGTTTAGGAGTTAACACCACAAGGGGGTGCTGAAGGGGTTATGTGTGACCTAATTTGTGTTTCTAACTGTAGGGGGGTGTGGCTGTAGGTGTGACATCATCGACTGTGAATCCCTATAAAATGGTTCACGCGATCAATCACCGCGCCACAGTGAAGAACAGGGAAGCTGTGTTTACACGCGGCTCTTCCCGTTCTTAAGCTCCGGGGACCGATCGCGGTCCCGGATGGGCACTAACAGAGGACGTACCTGTAGGTGCATGTGCCCAGCCGTGCCATTCTGCCGACGTAAATCCTTAAAGCGGAGGTTCACCCTAAATATAAGATCTCCCATGCGATCCAGCATACTGGCGTCAGCGCCAGTATGCTGGGTTTTTTTTTTTTTTAATCGCACACTTACTGTATTATTGTGGAATTCCTTTTTTGTCCCCCGCGGTGGACGGCTGTAGTATAGCGCGTCACATCTTCCTAAAATACCCGATATGGACTCGGGTAATCTCGGCGAAAATGCGGCGCCTGCGCACAGACCTAGGAGCTAACTGCGCAGGCGCCGTATTTCTCCGAGTCCTATTTCGGAGGGCGTGACGCGCCATAGCCGTAGGACTCGGAGAAATACGGCGCCTGCGCAGTCAGCTCCTAGGTCTGTGCGCAGGCGCCGCATTTTCGCCGAGATTACCCGAGTCCATATCGGGTATTTTAGGAAGATGTGACGCGCTATACTGGCGCCGTCCACCACGGGGGACAGAAAAGGAATTCCACTATAATACAGTAAGTGTGCGATAAAAAAAAAAAAAAACCCAGCATACTGGCGCTGACGCCAGTATGCTGGATCGCATGGGAGATCTTATGTTTAGGGTGAAATACCGCTTTAAGCGGTTAAAGCTGAATATTGCAGCAAAACCTGGTTTTGTTAGTTCACTTTTAAAGGTGTTGTAAAGGTACATTTTTGTTTCCTTAAATAGCTTCCTTTACCTTAGTGCAGTCCTCCTTCACTTACCTCATCTAGGGTTGTCCCGATACCACTTTTTTAGGACCGAGTACAAGTACCGATACTTTTTTTCAAGTACTCGCCGATACTGAATACCGATACTTTTTTTAAATGTGTCCTCAAATGCAGCCATGTCCCCCACAAATGCAGCCATGTCTCCCACATATGCAGCCATGTCCCTCCAGCCATGTCCCCCACATATGCAGCCATGTCCCTCCAGCCATGTCCCCCACATATGCAGCCATGTCCCTCCAGCCATGTCCCCCACATATGCAGCCATGTCCCCCACATATGCAGCCATTTCCCCCACATATGCAGCCATTTCCCCCCAGCCATGTCCCCCACATATGCAGCCATGTCCCTCCAGCCATGTCCCCCACATATGCAGCCATGTCCCTCCAGCCATGTCCCCCACATATGCAGCCATGTCCCTCCAGCCATGTCCCCCACATATGCAGCCATGTCCCTCCAGCCATGTTCCCAACATATGCAGCCATGTCCCTCCAGCCATGTCCCCCACATATGCAGCCATGTCCCTCCAGCCATGTCCCCCACATATGCAGCCATGTCCCTACAGCCATGTCCCCCACATATGCAGACATGTCCCTACAGCCATGTCCCCCACATATGCAGCCATGTCCCTCCAGCCATGTCCCCCACATATGCAGCCATGTCCCTCCAGCCATGTCCTCCACATATGCAGCCATTTCCCCCCAGCCATGTCCCCCACATATGCAGCCATGTCCCTCCAGCCATGTCCCCCACATATGCAGCCATTTCCCCCCAGCCATGTCCCCCACATATGCAGCCATGTCCCTCCAGCCATGTGCCCCACATATGCAGCCATGTCCCTCCAGCCATGTGCCCCACATATGCAGCCATGTTCCTCCAGCCATGTCCCCCACATATGCAGCCATGTTCCTCCAGCCATGTCCCTCCAGCCATGTCCCCCACATATGCAGCCATTTCCCCCGCAGCCATGTCCCTCCAGCCATGTCCCCGCAGCCATGTCCCCCATACCTAGCCGCCGAAAGCCGCCGCACGGGGAACATCACAGTTTTTTATTTAAATAGCTGTTTTCCCCGCACGTATAGACACTCCCCCTTGCACGGGATTGGACAGATCACGATCACCCATCCAATCCCGAGCAAGGGGGAGTGTCTATATGCAGCGGGAACACTACAGCTATTCAAATGAAAGCTGTGATGTTCCCGCACGCTGTTTAACCCATGCGGCGGCGGCTTTCATGGCGGCGGCGGGACAAGTATTCTATTCAGGTATCGGGGGTATTTGCGGGAGTACAAGTACTCCCGCAAATACTCGGTATCGGTCCCGATACCGATACTGGTATCGGTATCGGGACAACCCTAACCTCATCCTTCGATTTTTGCTTTTAAATGTCCTTATTTCTTCTGAGAAATCCTCACTTCCTGTCTGTAACTCCACACAGTAATGCAAGGCTTTCTCCCAGGTGTGGAGAAAACCTCTTGCGGGGGAAGGGCTAGCAGGCAAGTAAGGAAACTCTCTACTTTGCAGATAGAGAAAGGAGCTGTGTGTTAGTGGGCATCCTGACACTCCTGCTCGCCCCCTCCCCCCTCAAGAGGCTTTCTCCACACCAGGTAAAAAGCCTTGCATTACAGTGTGTAGTTAAAGACAGAAGAACAGGAAGTGAGGATTTCTCAGAAGAAATGAGGACATTTAAAAGCAAAATGGAAGGATGAGGTAAGTGAAGGAGGACTGCACTAAGGTAAAGGAAGCTATTTAGGGAAAAAAAAAATTGTACCTTTACAACACCTTTAATGAGTTATTTATTTTTATCTTGTAGATTTCTACCTGGAGTTCTGCTTTAGTCTCCTGGGTTGCGGAATGCTGGGTGTCATTCAGGCCAGAAGACTGAGGACATCTAGTGTGGAAGATAGGTACTGCTGGGGACAGCTTTGTACATTAAAAACAAAACAATGAGTCAGAGTTGGGCTTTAATTAAACCTGATTAGCTGCGCACTCCTACACCTAAAGATTATTTTTTATACTGTAAACTATGCCATTTTCCAGCACAGATTAATGGAGATTCCTCCCTGTCTTCTGGTGACAGTATGATGCAGCGTGCGTCTAGCAGCCTTTATTTAGCAGCACAACTTTGGAAGCTCTGCAAAAAATCCACAATTCATTAGCTGATTTTTGTTGTTGTTTTAATTTACATTCTATAACTAAATAATATGGGATATCATGTTAGATAACATATAACCAGAACAGTGCCTATTAATCAGAACTGTCTGGCAATCACAGGGTTAAGGATGACAGCCTGTTTATTATAATTCCGCTCAGCTCCAGCGCCACCTACTGTCCAAAGCAACGCTCTGCAATCCCACGCTGCAAAGATTTAACAAAGTCATTGCGCAACTGGTGATCCACGCAGAACAATATACGTATTTATGCAAATCCATGGCTCCGCAGCCTCCATGTTGGTAGATTAGATCTGTATGGGTGATACAAACGCAGAGAATGGATCTCAGAATACAATATCAGATTGTTTATATCACATTCTAATATTACAGAGATAATGGCTTCCTGGAGTGTGAAATCAATGAGCAGGATTTACAGTAACTCAAGTATGGTCTTCTGTCATTATATTATCCTGATAATTATCCGCTATGACTTATTTAGAAGAACCTATATAGAACAATACAATTGTGAGTGAAGAGATCAGAAAGGCTCCAGGTCGGATTCCTAAACAAGCTGTCTTTGGGCTCTATTTATTGTAACTGTCTGAGCTGAAATAATACAGTGTAGTCAGTCTGCTGCAGGCAGGAGGAAGCATGTCCTCAGTCACGCCCCCACTGATCAGACTGCAGCTTACATAGTCACAAGTGGAGAGGCAACCGCACAGACTGATCAACGTCAGACATTTGTCTGTATGGGGCCCCGTGTCAGGATGTCTGTATGGGGCCCCGTGTCAGGATGTCTGTATGGGGCCCCGTGTCAGGTTGTCTGTATGAGGCCCCGTGTCAGGTTGTCTGTATGAGGCCCCGTGTCAGGTTGTCTGTATGAGGCCCCGTGTCAGGTTGTTTGTATGGGGCCCCGTGTCAGGTTGTCTGTATGGGGCCCCGTGTCAGGTTGTCTGTATGAGGCCCCGTGTCAGGTTGAATGTATGGGGCCCCGTGTCAGGCAGTCTGTATGGGGCCCTGTGTCAGGTTGTCTGTATGGGGCCCCATGTCAGGTTGTTTGTATGGGGCCCCATGTCAGGTTGTCTGTATGGGGCCCCGTGTCAGGTTGTCTGTATGAGGCCCCGTGTCAGGTTGTCTGTATGAGGCCTCGTGTCAGGTTGAATGTATGGGGCCCCGTGTCAGGCAGTCTGTATGGGGCCCTGTGTCAGGTTGTCTGTATGGGGCCCCCTGTCAGGTTGTTTGTATATGGCCCTGTGTCAGGTTGTCTGTACAGGGCCCCGTGTCAGGTTGTCTGTATGGGGCCCCGTGTCAGGTTGTCTGTATGGGGCCCCGTGTCAGGTTGTCTGTATGGGGCCCCGTGTCAGGTTGTCTGTATGGGGCCCCGTGTCAGGTTGTCTGTACAGGGCCCCGTGTCAGGTTGTCTGTATGGAGCCCCGTGTCAGGTTGTCTGTACGGGGCCCCATGTCAGGTTGTCTGTACGGGCCCCATGTCAGGTTGTCTGTACGGGGCCCCATCTCAGGTTTTCTGTATGGGGCCCTGTGGTTCCTAACAGCAGCCCTGGTTACAAACATGACTCTCAAAGACAGGTGCATGATGGGACTTGTAGTTCTGCAACAGTTGGAGGGCCAGAGGTTGACTGCTGCATATGCAGGACAGCTTGTTCTGTTGAAAAAAAAAAGAAAGCAAAAAGAATTACTGGCAGAATCACCAGATGGAAAGAATGTCTAAAGAAGTACACTAATGCAGCCACCACATCTAAGAATTAGTAAACTGCAATATAATGAGTGTTTGCACTTTAAAGAGGAGTTCCAGTCTGTAAAAAAAAAAATAGCAGTCAGCAGCTACAAATATTGTAGCTGCTGACTTGACTTTTAATATAAAGACACTTACCTGGCCAGGGATCCCTCGATGTTTCGCCCGTATGTGATTTTTCAGGTGCTGGCATCTGTTGTAAGGGAAACAGGAAGACAACCTGTTTCCTACTGCGCATGCGTGAGTCGTGCTGCACTTTCTGAATGGTCCAGCTGTCTTCTGGGACCTGTGTGTGTCCTATAGGTCAGCGGGGAGAAGGAGGAGGAGCTGGAAATGTTGTACATTGCTGAGCGGCGATGTCACCGGGAAGTGGGAGTGGGTACCTGTCAGAAGCAGATACCCACTCCCCCCCAAAAAGTGCCAAATGTGGCAGTGGAGGGTGTGAACAAGTGGAGCTTCCTCTTTTGGGTGGAGCTCAGCTTTAAGGCATTATTGGGGGATTATGGAGAGCCCTCCACACTATTGTATTGGTTTATACATGTTATTCTGTACCTGGTTATCACCGCCCTCCAGGATGACATATAAACATGGCTGCTTGGCCTAATACTAGTATAGGGAAGAAATGTCATCATATGTCATTTATACATGCTTTTTTTATAATAATAATACATTCCAGTTAAAGGGACACTAAAGGTTCCCGTTTAAAAAAACAAACATGTTATACTTACCTCCAGTGTGCAGTTCGTTTTTCACACAGTGGCCCCGATCCTGGTCTTCTGGGGTCCCTTCGGCGGCTGTCTCGGCTCCTCCCCGCAAGAACTAACCCCCTTCATTGAAGCTCTCTCCTATGGGGGTTAGTTCTTGCGGGTGCGCTACCGTGATACAGTCGCTATAGCCGCAGACTGGATCACTCGGCCCCGCCATTGAATTTGATTGACAGCAGTGCGAGCCAATGGCTGCTATCAATCTATCCAATTTAGCCAATCAACGGCCAGACTGAGAGGAGAAGAGGATGTCGGGGGCGAGCGCAACAGGTGACTGGCTCAGGTAAATAAAACGGGGGGGGCTGGGGGGGCGTCATTGCCAGTTTTTTTTTCACCTTTATGCATCCTATAGCGGCTGTATCACGGGAGAGCCGCCGAGGGACCCCAGAAGGCCAATGGCTGCGCTGCTATCAATCCATCCACTTTAGCCAATCAACGGCCAGACTGAGAGGAGAACAGGATGTCGGGGGCGAGCGCAACAGGTGAATGGGCTCAGGTAAGTAAAACGTGGGGCTGGGGGGGCGTCATTGCCAGTTTTTTTTCCACCTTAATGCATCCTATGCGGCTATAGCGGCTGTATCACGGGACAGCCGCCGAAGGGACCCCAGAAGGCCAATGGCTGCACTGCTATCAATCCCTTTAAGGCTTTCCAACTATTTATTACCAGAGCTTTTTTTTATCAGAAAATAGGTGCAGGAACTCAACCACGACCCTGTTCAGATTTCACAAATAGTAGAAGGGTCTTTAAAGCGGAGTTCCACCCTTAAAACCACTTGGTTTCATCCCATCCAGCATACTGGCGTCAGCGCCAGTATGCTGTTTTTTTTTTTTTTTTAATGCATGTACTTACTTTATAATAAATCATTTAATTCCGTGCGCACCGTGGTATGTCGGCGCTATAAGGCGTCACGCCTTCCGGAAACAGCCGATTAGCGTTCGGCTCTTCTCGGCGCCTGCGCACAGACCCAGGAGCTGACTGCGCAGGCGCCGTAAATAGCCGGTCCTAGTTCGGGTTTTTTCGGAGGGCGTGACGCGGCTATATACGCCGCCTGCGCAGTCAGCTCCTGGGTCTGTGCGCAGGCGCCGAGAAGAGCCGAACGCTAATCGGCTGTTTCCGGAAGGCGTGACGCCTTATAGCGGCGACATACCGCGGTGCGCACGGAATTAAATGATTTATTATAAAGTAAGTACATGCATTAAAAAAAAAAAAAAAAAAAACAGCATACTGGCGCTGACACCAGTATGCTGGATGGGATGAAACCAAGTGGTTTTAAGGGTGGAACTCCGCTTTAAGGGGCATTACATACCAGGATTGTATTACATACAGAGTGCAACGTTCAGGGGTTATAAACAGAGTGCAGAGCTGTCACTTGTAAACACAAAACCAGACTTCTGTGTTTACAAGTGATTGTGGTGAGCAGGCACCAAAGGGTCTGAGTCAGAGGTGGTGGAACTGAGTTCCCCCAAGTTCCCCCTGAAAAAAAGCCCTGTTTATTACTACTAAAGAAACATTTATAATGTAATAATAGCTATAATAATTACAATAACACTTTGACAAGCAATTAAAAAAATACTAATAAACCTCTGGGGTTCAGTTATAAATGGGTGATCCCCTCTATACATAGGCGTGCGTACAGGGTGTGCCTGGGCACCCCATAATAAACCCATGTGGTACATATTAGACTCCTGATATTTCACACAAAAAAATATTGTAAAAAATAAAATAATAAAAATAAAAACTACTGACACCAATCTCTGCCCTACTGGCACCATTCGCTGCTCTAATGACTACGTCAGTATATATACACACATATGTGTTTGAGCTTTGGGGTGCCTCTATACAGGGGTGATGTTATTTGGAGGGTGTGTAAATCAGCCATGGACGGTGGGGGGTCCCAGCGATCGCCCTTGTGTCTATGTCGCCTGCACATACCGATGCGGGGCTCCCCCTGACTTCCTGTGTTTTGGCTTCTCCTGGCCCCGCCCTCTCTCCTCCTCTGACAGAGGGACGGATTTGTTGGGCGGATGATTTCTACACACGGCGAGTGACACTTGTGAGCGGATTAGTACGGATTGATCCCCCCCCCCTGGCCGGGGCTGAGCATTCCTTCCTCCGGTATGTCCCCCTCCTCCTCCCTGAGCCCCGTCCTCCTCCCCCGGGGGGAGGTGTGAGCGCCGATCACCGGGAGGAACACTACAAGAAAGTTTGGTGTGTCGGAGGGGAGAAGCATGGGAAGCACCGCCATGGACGGCAAGAAGAAGAAGGAGATCCAGAAGAAGAGCGGCGGCAGCGGGCAGAAGCGGAGGATGCTGAGAGTCCACATCCCTGTGAGTCATTGTTGTCATTGTCCATGTGCTGACATCTCCGATCACTGACAGCTGGCCCCGCCCACCTGTCACGACACACCCCCCACACACACACCACTGCTGGGTTATCCTGACACCACTGTGATCTGTGTTGGTGGACAAACACTTTAATTCCATGGTGTCACGTGGTCATGTTATGTCATGTTGTCATGTAATGGGTTCCACTTATCGAACTTTTCTGTGTACTGAAAACATGTTTGTAACAATTTGTTCAGAAACAAATGATAGGCGGATCTGTTGGTTGTCTAGATTTGTTTCCGCTAATCGGCGTCAGGCGGATATCTTTGTAGACGTGGTCATGCTACGCAAACATTATATATTCCTGATATGTGCCTGCTGTACTTTGTACTTGTATGAGAAAGAATCCTGTTCTCTTTGTATCCAATCCCAGGTGATCCTGGCAGTCCCCCTGCTTTCTTTTTAAGAACTGACCATGCTAGGCATGAGAGGACATCCTTCCCAGAATGGTCAACTTTATGGCTGTGCTGAGAGAACAGGCTGTCTGTCCTCCAATGGCCAAGACTTGTGCTGACACGCCCCCCTGCACAGCTCTTCCCTGGGAAGATCAGTGGGAAGCACATCCCCCCCTGCACAGCCATTCACTGAGAAGATCAGTGCTCTGCTGCTTCTCCACCTCCACCTCTCTAACTTCTTATGCAGCTCACGTGATTTATCTTTTTTTTTTGTATTATTTAAATACACAAATGTATGAGAAAGTATCCTTTGTATCAAATTCCTGGTAATCCTGCTTTCTTAACCTCCCTGGCGGTATGATTAATTCAGATTTTAGGTGCTGAAAGCGGTACAATTATTTTGCACGGAAATGTGGCGTCTTATACTGTAGGCCTTTTTTTTTTTTTGATGTCACAATGTAGAGTATAAGATTTCCTATCATCTGTGCCCAGTCTTGCCACAGAGTTAATCCAGCTCTGAGCAATCCTCTTTTAACGTTCAGTGCAAATTTACAGAATTCCAGATAAAAACTTGCCAAATTATAAAGTCTGTTTCTCTCTTTTTGCTTTCAGTAACAGGTTATTTACATATCTAGCTTGGGCATGTTTATCATAACAAGAGGTGATCCAAAGTTCATTGTATATTACCAGGATGTGTTATGTGGGGGAGGGGTGGATTTCTCACTTTTTATACCTCATGTTATGATAAACATAACATAACATAAACATGTTCAAGCTAGATATGTAAATACAAAGATAAAATATAGCGCTCGTTCAGGAAACAACATGTGAAGAAGCAGCAATAAAAAGGTGTTAAACTTAGATATGTAAATAACCTGTCACTCAAAGCAAGGAGAGAGAAAACAGACTTTTTATTTAGGCAGGTTTTATCTGGAAGGCTGTTCATTTTCACTAAACATTAAAGAGGATTGCTCAGATCTGGATTAACTCTGTGTGGCAAGACTGGGTACAGATGATAGAAAATCTTATACTCTACATTGTGACATAAAAAAAAAAAAAAAAAAATTTTTTTTTGGGTTTACATCCACTTTCATTTTTTTATGACGAATTTCCCCACAAGTCGCTATCGCTCAATTCTGCAAGTGATTATAATTTATTATCGCTGTTTTCTAGCTGCTCTAAAAGCACTTTTGAAGGTGTCACTTCCTCTATGCCCTTTTGGATTCCACATCCAGCGGAATGAAGACCTCCATTTGATGATGTCTTAGGGGCTACATACAGGAATTCTTCACTTGTAGGAAAGTAAAAAGTAAAATGACAGGATGATATATACGGGAAGAGTAAAGTAACAGGTTTGGACAGAGATGGGCTTGAAAGGTAATGAAACCTGTTTGAGGAATTACAGAGGCTGACCTCCGAAAACGGGGGGGGGGGGGGATAGGGGTGGGACTTTAGATGAGGCATATGATAGATACTACCACAGGCCTCCGTCCCAGTAAATAGATGACCTCTCCTTCAATGCTAGTTGCTTGGCGACCATGCTGAGCCAATCGGGTAGATTTACTAAAGTAGTAGAGATCGCTCACTGAGCTTAGTAAATAAGATGAGACTTCAATCAATCAGTTTTTGTTTCCTTGATCATGATTGGGTAATCAAACGCCCAGTAAACGGTCACATTGCTGTGTGAATGGTCGCTACTTTAGTAAATTTACCTTTTTCATTTAAAATAAATGGACTGTTTGGTAAACATATTCACTTCACCAATTTCTATATCTACAGTCCACAAATATGACTTCTATACAGTCTACTAATAGGAAAGGAGTGGATATATTTCCTTCTCAGGTACATTCTAGAGATTTAAAGCCAAACTCCAGACAGGAAAAGAGATCCCCTTGTAGAGGACATTCTGTGCTTCATTCTGTGCTTCCTAGTGATCTCCAAACCGGCCGGATGTGGCCCTTTGCTTGCCTTTATCTGGCCCCTGAGGCACCATTCCATCTACAGACACCAATGATGGGGCAATATTCTTCCAATGACACCAATGATGGGGCACTGATCCTCCTACAGACAAATGATGGGACATCATTTCTCTCACTGACACTAATGATGGGACATCATTTCTCTCACTGACATTAATAATGGGGCACCATTCCTCTCACTGACACTAATTATGGGGCACCATTCCTCCCACTGACACTAATGATGGGGCACCAATCCCATCACTGACGCTAATGATGGGTCACCATTCCTCCCACTGACACCAATGATGGGGCACTATTCTTGCATTGACTACCAACAATAGAGCACCACTTTTCCCACTGATACCAACAATGGAGCACTCTTGATGAGGCATTGTTTACTTCCAATGATGCCAGGGTGTTTTCTAATCCAATTCCGCTGGCCACAGTCCAACCCCCCTAAAGGCTAAAGGACAGTTAACTGTCCCTTTATTTAGAAAGTTTGGAGACCCCTACATTAGGAGGAAAAAAAACTTCCATTTGCTGTTCCTTCCCCCCTTTCAATAAATACAAAGTCCAATGCCCATCCGTAGATCCCCTGTCCTCTCTCCCTGTTCTCACAAATTTGGCTGAGAACAGCTCCTGCCACTATCAGTCAAATCCAGTGAGGAGGGGACGGGGGCGGGGTGGAATTGTGTTGCTTGTGTCTATGGACACACACAGCTTGGTTTCAGGAGCAGACAACATGTATGGCCCTATAGGATGCAGCTTCCTTTGGTGGCGCACAGACAAGAGGCGGAGTAGACAGCGCTGGCAGGGGACCCAAGAAAAGGAGGTTTGGGGCTGGTCTGTGTAATATTTTTGCACAGAGCAGGTACAGTAAGTATAAAATCCTTTTTTATTCTAGTTAAAGTGGTTGTATAGTCCATTTTGTAACTTTTACCTATAGTAAGGTTTAGGAGATATTCCCCTTGCAATAACCCTCTGACTGCAGCGGCGCATGCGCACAGGGGATTCTCGGCTGAAGGCCCAGCAGACGCCGGACCCTACCTGAAAGAAGTCTCCCACACGCAGGAGTTACCGACACCTCGTTCGAAGGTAAGTATTTCATAATGAGCTAGTATGCGGTGCATACTAGCTCATTATGCCTTTTGCCTTACAGGTGACACATTTTTTTGGGGGGACTATACAACTGCTCTAAAAAAAAATGTTTTAACAACAACTTTAATATCACTTTAAAGGAGTTGTAAATAATTATTTTTTTCACCTTAATGCAATCTATGCATTAAGGTGAAAAAACATCTGATGATGCCCCCCCCCCCCCGAGCCCCCGTTTTACTCACCTGACCCCTTGAAAGTCCTGGACGGTCCCGATATCCTCTTTGCCGCTCAGCCTGGCCACTGATTGGCTAGAGCGGATGGATTGAGAGCTGCGCAGCCATTGGCTGGCGCTGCTGTCAATCACATCCAGTGACACAGCGCGCCGAGGGGCGGGGCCAAGTGATACAGTGAGTGGCTATGGCCGCTTACTGTATCATGGTAGCGCTCTCACAAAGACTCACCACCATGAAAGCTCTCTCGACCAGAGACAGCCGCCGAGGGACCCCAGAAGACGTGGATCGGGGCCACTCTGTGCAAAACGAACTGCACAGTGGAGGTAAGTATGACATGTTTGTTATTGTAAAGAAAAATGTGTGCCTATTCCCTTAAGCAGGGGTCTCAAACTGATGGCCCTCCAGCTGTTGCAGAACTACAAGTCCCATGATGCATTGCACGGCTGATGGTTACAAGCATGACTCCCACAGGCAGAGGCATGATGGGACTTGTAGTTCTGCAAAGCTGGAGGGTTTGAGACCCTGCCTCTTCTCTAAGATGCCCTGGATAGCAGTTGCACAAGCTGTCACCAAGTACAATGCAGGACCAATTGTAGGTAAGAGCTGCAAAGGCACCGCTACAGGCTGTCTGCATCGGTGGAGCGAAGAGGAGAGTGACAGAACCTGCGATCACACCTAATTCCTTTACCCTTATGCCGCGTACACACGATCATTTTTTGTGATGAAAAAAAACGACGCTTCAAGTGATGAAACAAAACGACTTTTTTTCAAACTTCATTTTCCAAACCGACGTTGCATACATACCATCGTTTTTCCAAAATGCTCTAGCAAAGCGTGGTGATGTACACCACGTTCGACGGCACTCTGTTCCATTGAAGCTCCGTCTCATAACTTGCTTCTGAGCATGCGCGGCTTTAAAAACGCCGTTTTCAACATCGTTTTTCCCACACACCATCACTTGACACAAAAAACGACGTTTTGAAAAACTTTTTGAAAACATTTTTTTTGGGTCGTTTTTTTGAAGACATAAAACAACGTTTTGCCCACACACGGTGATTTTAAATGACGTTTTTGAAAACGTCGTTTTTTTTCATCACAAAAAGTGATCGTGTGTACGCGTGTGTACGCGGCATTAGGCGTAATGAGCTTGTAACTCTTGCAGTGCAGGGGGGCTCCAGATTTTACTACATTCCCAGAGTTCAGCTTTAATATTTGAAGGAAAGATTTACTATCATTGTACAGTTACACTTCTAAGCGCAGAATAATCGACAGTTTTGTACCCTTTGCACAAAAATACATGACCTTTCAGACTTACTGTTGTTTGCCCTCTTAAATTCTAGCGCACTATTTGATTTGAGCATAAGTTGGGTTAGTAAAGGTCATCATCAAGCAGGAAATATCTTCTATCAGACAACCTGTGTCTCCACATTTTACTGCGGACAGTTGCCTCCGACAGCTAAGCTAAGGAGGAAATATTGCTGTTTGTTGGTCTGACGTTATAAATCCTAATAGTGTATAATACATACAGTATTTGTAGACTAATATTATAGTACAAGAGCACAGATCATAAAAGAATGGCTGCATTCCGGCCTTTCATCCCTGAACATGTACAGCCATAATCATGAATACCACTCGGCACAGTTTTTCGCCTTGTCCAACCGCAGCATATTTGAAGAAGCCTTATGCCGCATACACACGATCAGGCTTTTGCCCGGCCAAATCACATCGGAATTCGGAATTGCGACAGAAATTCCATTGGAGAAAAATAGAACACGGAATTTGCTCAGCTGAGGCTCTACACCAGAGGTCTCCAAACTTTTCAAACAAAGGGCCACTTTATTGTCCTTCAGACTTTAGAAAGGGCCGGATTGTGGCCAGTGGGTACAGAAAATGCCCTGGGCCCAGCACCAGTAAGAATAAATGTGGCCTCAGGGTTTGTGGTCAGTAGGAGTAGGGCCCCTATCAGTAGGAGGAATAGTATCCCATCATTGATATCAGTAGAAGAAATAGTGCCCCCTTGTTGGTGTCAGTGGAAGGAATAGTGCCTCATATTAGGTGGAGGAATAGTGCCCCAAGGGCCGCATAAAGGCTAGCAAAGGGCCACATCTGGCCCTCGGGCCGCAGTTTGGAGACCCCTGCTCTACACGATCGGAATATCCGTCTGACTTTTTCCATCTGAGATTCCGATCGTGTGTACGCGGCATTAGGCTTTGACAGGCTAGGTGATGTACCTGTGCCTCCTCTGCATAATAAATTGCAGTGATTGCACGCACAGGAGCTAGACACCCCATGTACAAGTGACCTACCTATTAGACCATTGGTCTCCAAACTTTCCAAGCAAAGGGTCAGTTTACTAACCTTCAGGCTTTAGGGGGCCTGACTGTGACCAGTGGAAGTAGAAAATGCCCCGTCATCAGTGTCCCATTATCGGTTTTAATGATGGCCCCATCATTGGTGTCAGTTGGTGTAATATTGCCCCAAGGGCCAGATAAAGGCAATCAAAGGGCCACATCTGGTTGGAGAGCTCTGTACTGTATTAGACCCATTGTCACACTGGTGATCCTAAAATATGCACTCGTTTGTGTATATGTTCTTCACCGACTAAGAATCTATAAAATATAAATCAATGGTAAGAGAACCACACATTCATACCCCTTGAAATTTTCCACATTTTGTCATGTTACATGCAAAAACGTAAATTTATTTTATTAGGATTTTATGTGATAGACCAACACAGGTCTTGCCACAGGTTCTCAATTGGATTTAGGTCTGGACTTTGACTGGCCAATTTAACACATGAATATGATTTGATCTAAACCATTCTATTGTAGCTCTGGCTGTATGTTTAGGGTCATTGCCCTGCTGGAAGGTGAACCTCCGCCCCAGTCTCAAGTCTTTTGCAGACTCTAATGCCCCGTACACACGATCAGATTTTTTGCGGCGAAAAAACGCATTGTTTAAAAATCCCGCTTTTTGTATAGCCATTGTCGGCTATGCGGAACGCCGAAGCCGCCCGATACGCTCGTCGGAAAAGGGTCTGGGACTTTTTTCAAAATCGGCGATCGACGTTCTATCGGCGTACGGCGTTAGGAGATGTGAACAATCTCCATAGACAATAATGCAAATTCAACGGTACGGCATATTGTAGCGTTGCGCTTCAGGCGACAAAACGCCTAGGTGTGAATGCAGCCTAATAATGCAGGTCTGTTCACTCTGTATTGTATGTGGAGGAGTCAGGCGTGCGGCTGTGGCTGGGAGCACCCTAGAGAACAGGCTTTAAGGGGCCAGTCACACTGCTTAAAGGATCCCGTTGTAACAAGTAATAAGATAAGTATTACAGGCAGTCCCCGAGTTACAAACATTCGACTTACATCCAACTTGTACTTAAGAACTGTGGCAGCGTGACAGCATGCTAGTCCTGGAAACTGCTGGGCGGCCATCTTGCTGCTCACCGCATGCTGCCACGTACTGCCTGGCGGACCTACTAGCAATCCCACATTACTGCATGGCCAGTTAACCCTTCCCTATGCTATCCAAAATGTAAAAATATCTTTTTGGCTGGAGTTACACTTAAACTTTTTTTTTTACCTGTTACAACTTATATACAAATTCAACTTAAGAACAAACCTACAGAACCTTTCTTGCTCTCAAAATTGCAGCTTTACTGTGCCATCAATTGCAGCTTCACTGTGCCACCAACTGCAGTCTCACTATGCCATCAAGTGCAGCCTCGCTGTGCCATCAATTGCAGCCTCACTGTGCCATCAATTGCAGCCTCACTGTGCCTCAATTGCAGTCTCACTGTGTCATCAATTGCAGCCTCACTGTGCCATCAGTTGCAGTCCCACTGTGCCATCAGTGTTAGAAAAGCAAATATTAATTTTCTTTTCTAACACACCTGGGTGGACTGCAGGCGCAATGCTCTGTGCTACAAGTCCACCTTATTTGAAGTCTATCCTATGGCTCTAATCAGGTCCTTCAAAAAAACACCCCCGCTGCTGTAATTCAGGCACTCGGCATTTAAAAAGAGGCCGGGCGACTGAAAAGAGGATGGCTATAGCGGCCATGGATAGATTCATGCTATGCATGAATCTATCCATTTTACATAGAGTGGGGTGGCGTGACAGAGGGGGCGACACCTGTGCACGCCCTTAATGGACGCACCGCCACTGCCCATATACCTTCTTCCTCTACCACTAGGTAAAAAATAGCATTTAACCCTTGCAGGGGGGCATGGGTTTTGCCCAGATTTATGTCTGTCTATGTATCTACTGTATCTATCCATTCATCTACTGTACCTATCTATCCATCCATAGTAAATCTCTATCTACTGCATCTATCCATATATTCATCTAGTGTACCTATCTATCCATCCATAGTAAATCTCTATCTACTGCATCTATCCATATATTCATCTACTGTACCTATCTATCCATCCATAGTATCTATCAATCTACTGGATCTATCCATATATTCATCTACTGTACCTATCTATCCATCCATCCATAGTATCTATCCATCTACAGTATCTATCTATCTATCTATCTATCTATCTATCTATCTATCTATCTATCTATCTATCTATCTATCTATCTATCTACTATCTACTGTATCTATTCATCCACAGTATATCACCATGTACTGTACCTATATATCCATCCATCTTCAGTATCTATCCATCTATCTATGGTATCTATCTATACATCCATCTGCAGAAGCTACAGTGGGGATCGAAAGTTTGGGCACCCCAGGTAACAATGGGGGTTATTTACTAAAGGCAAATCCATGTTGCACTACAAGTGCAAACTACAAGTGCAAAGTGCACTTGAAATTGCACTAAAAGTACACTTGGAAGTGCAGTCGCTGTAGATCCGAGGGGGACATGCAAGGAACATAAAAAACAACATTTTAGCTTGCACATGATTGGATAATAAAATCAGCAGAGCTTCCCCTCATTTCAGATCTTCCTCTCAGAGTTACAACGACTGCACTTCCAAGTGCACTTTCAGTGCACTTTGCATTTGTAGTTTACACTTGTAGTGCAAAGTGGGTTTGCCTTTCGTAAATAACCCCCATTGTGTCTTAATGTGCATAACGAAGCCAAGGAAAGATGGAACAATTTTCAAAAGGCATCAAATTACAGATTAGACATTCTTATAATATGTCAAAAAAAGTTAGATTTTATTTTCAAAATTACAGAAAAATGGTGCTTGCAAAAGTTTGGGCACCCTGCAGAATTTATAGCATGCACTGCCCCCTTTACAAAGCTGAGACCTGCCAGTGTCATGGATTGTTCTCAATCATCATCTGGGAAGACCAGGTGATGTCAATCTCAAAGGTTTTAAATGCCCAGACTCATCTGACCTTGCCCCAACAATCAGCACCATGGGTTCTTCTAAGCAGTTGTCTAGAAAACTGAAACTGAAAATAGTTGACGCTCACAAAGCTGGAGAAGGCTATAAGAAAGCAAAGCTTTTTCAGATGTCAATATCCTCTGTGCGAATGTAATTAAGAAATGGCAGTCATCAGGAACAGTGGAAGTTAAAGCAAGATCTGGAAGACCAAGAAAAATATCAGACAGAACAGCTCGCAGGATTGTGAGAAAAGCAATTCAAAACCCACGTTTGACTGCACGATCCCTCTAGAAAGATCTGGCAGACACTGGAGTTGTGGTACACTATTCCACTATAAAGAGATACTTGTACAAATATGGTCTTCATGGAAGAGTCATCAGAAGAAAACCTCTTCTACGTCCTCACCACAAAAATCAGCGTTTGAACTATGCAAATGAACATATAGGCAAGACTGATGCATTTTGGAAACAAGTTCTGTGGACTGATGAGGTTAAAATATAACTTTTTGGCCGGAATGAGCAAAGGTACGTTTGGAGAAGAAAGGGCACAGAGCAGTGCGTGACAGACAGCCCAGAAATCTCAAAGAACTGGAAGACTTTTGTAAGGAAGAATGGGCAAAGACACCTCAAACAAGAATTGAAAGACTCTTGGCTGGCTACAAAAAGCGTTTACAAGCTGTGATACTTGCCAAAGGGGTCAGTACAACATAATAACTCTGCAGGGTGCCCAAACTTTTGCAGATGCCGTTTTTTTGTTTTCTGTAATTTTGAAAGTGTAAATGATGGAAATAAAATCTAACTTTTTTTGACATATTATAAGAATGTCTAATCTGTAATTTGATGCCTTTTGGAGATTTTTCCATCTTTCCTTGGCTTCGTTATGCACATTAATACACATTGTTACCTGGGGTGGCCAAACTTGCAATCCCCACTGTATATGTATCTATTTATCTATCTCTTATGACATCATTGAGGAATAGGATACACTCTGTATATTACAATAATTTATTATTGAAAACTTGGAGGAATCATCTAGTTTATATAACATAAGAGGCACTTTCAGGAAACACTAATGTAACTACTAACTAAGGCAGCTGCAACTTCAACAAACTGATTTGGTTTACAAGAAGTTTCACTTTAATCTTCTGGATACATTTCCTCTTTAACTTCTGAAAGGCCATTATGCGGAACTGCTGTGACCGGCCAACTTTACATGACACATCCACTTTTTGTTTTGGAAACTAAAGAGAAAAGTTCTCTTTTGATTTGTAGAACAAGTTATTACAACATTATATTTGTAACAGAAGGGTTATACTGTTATAATAAATGTTTTACAGGCACTGGAGGTGCAATTAATACTGTCTTGTTTGCTTAAGGCCCTGTACACTCAGGGCTGCAGGCAGTTGCTAATCCATTTTTAATTTAAAGTAGAACTAAAAGCAAACTTTTTTTCTTTTCTTTTTTTTTCCATTTTGGATAAGGTAAGGAAGTGTTATAACCCCTGTCAGTTTTTTTCCATCTATGTTCCATTGAAGAGAGTTTCCTTCACTTCCTGTCCAATAGCCAAAACAGGAAGTGAGCGGAAATCCCTGGTTGTCACCAGGGTCACCAGAACTAGTGGCCCCATTGGAAGGTATCCCCACTATTCCTCTTCTGGAGACAACTCAAAATGGCACAAAGTAAAGTACACAGGACAAATAGAGAGGGTGAATCTCACTATGAGGGCACAAACAGCAATAAAAACACGACAGTTGTTCTAATATTCCTCTCCACTGAATACAAAACAAAAAAAAAGAAGTTCTGCCCTAAGTTATACTTTAACCACTTAAGACCCGGACCAAAATGCTGCTAAAGGACCTTGCCCCTTTTTGCGATTTGGCACTGGGTCGTTTTAACTGACAATTGCGCGGTCGTGCGACGTGGCTCCCAAACAAAATTGACGTCCTTTTTTCCCCACAAATAGAGCTTTCTTTTGGTGGTATTTGATCACCTCGGCGGTTTTTATTTTTTGCGCTATAAACAAAAATAGAGCAACAATTTTGAAAAAAATTCAATATTTTTTACTTTTTGCTATAATAAATATCCCCCCAAAATATATATACATTTTATTTCCCTCAGTTTAGGCCGATACGTATTCTTCTACCTATTTTTGGTAAAAAAAATTGCAATAAGCGTTTATCGGTTGGTTTTCGCAAACTTTATAGCGTTTACAAAATAAGGGATAGTTTTATTTTTATAAATCATTTTTTTTTTACTACTAATGGCGGCGATCAGCGATTTTTTTTCATGACTGCAACATTATGGCGTACACTTCGGACACATTTTTGGGACCATTGTAATTTTCACAGCAAAAAATGCATTTAAATTGCATTGTTTACTGTGAAAATGACAGTTGCAGTTTGGGAGTTAACCACAAGGGGGCGCTGTAGGGGTTATGTGTTCCCTGTGTGTGTTTACAACTGTAGGGGGGTGTGACTGTAGGTGTGACGTCATCGATCGCGTCCCCCCTATAAAAGGGATGACGCGATCGATGCTGCCGCCACAGTGAAGCACGGGGAAGTCGTGTTTACACACGGCTCTCCCCGTTCTTCAGCTCCGGGGACCGATCGCCGCACTCCAGCGGCGATCGGGTCCGTAAGTCCCCGGTCCCGGTCACGGAGCTTCGGACCGGGTCACGGGAGCGTGCCACGGGCGCGCGCCCGTGACCCACGGCTGGGTACTAGAACCGACGTAAATATACGTATTCAGCCAACGTATATGTGCAGGAGGCGGTCCTTAAGAAGTTAACAAGTCAGTCATATTAAATATTTTTTACACCTAACCAAAAAAGTTGTTGAAATCTAATTGGTTGCCATATATTGTATATTGTAGATTGAAGCCCTGTACACACGGCCGGGATTCTTGTCAGGAAAAAAAACGTTGTTTTTCCTGACGAGATACCTGGCAAGATTTTCTTCCTGGCCGAGTGTACACATGTACGATTCAAAAGAACCGCCGTTCTTTTTAATGGCATGAACGTGGTGATGTCATCAACTACGAAGAGCATGCGCTCGTCACATTCGATGCCATCGCCGCCATCTTGCTTCACCGTACCTATGCCTTGGAAGCTACCGCGCATGCGTCAAAGTCATTTCGAGCATGCGCGGGTTTCCATGGAGACAGGTAAGCATACACGCGCTGGGGTTTCTCGGCAGGAAAACACTGCCGAGAATCACAACGAGAAAATAGAGAGCAGAACTTTATGGTCACATCCATTAATGCTATACACAATCAGCCATAACATTATGATCAACCATCTAATATTGAGTATGTTTCCCTTTTGCCACCAAAACAGCTCTGACCCATCAATGCATGGTCACCAAGCCATCAGTAGCACATCCTTTAACCACTTCCTGCCTGCGCTATAGCCAAAAGATGGCTATAGCGCAGGCTTATTTTGCAAAGCGGGCACCCACGGACATCCGTCCTCCCGTGATCGCGCTACCTACGTGCCCCCTGCAGCACAGGCTCTGTGATCCGTGCATGCTTCAAACACAGCTGATCACAAATCAGGGTAAAGGTCCAATCCCAGCGGCCCATTGCCACGTGATCAGCTGTATTCAATGACAGCTGATCACACTGCAGACACAAGCCGGTTATCGAGATTCCTTTCCTCACGCTGTCAGAGAGGAGAAGAGAAGAAGAGAGCCGATACCCAGCTTGTGTGAAAGGAACCTCCACACTAATAATCAGGGCACTGATTATCAGTGTCCTGATTATCATTGCAGTCCCAACTGTGCCCACCAGTGTTGCCTATCAGTGTCTACCAATGCTTTCAATCAGTGCCCACCAGTGTGAGCAATCAGTACTGCCAATCGGTGCCCATCAGTGCCCATCAGTGACGCCTATCAGTGCCACCTATAAATGTCCCTAAGTGCCACCTTTCAGTGCCCATTGGTGCCATCTCATCAGTGCCCATCAGTGCAGCCTATTAGTGCCTATCAGTGCAGCCATATCAGCACACATTATTTTCAAAATATTCAGTATTTTTTTAGTTTGTTTAGCAAAAAAAAAAAAAAACAGTGGTGATTAAATACTACCAAAAGAAATCTCTATTTGTTTGAAAATATATAATAAAAATGTCATATGGGTACAGTGTTGCATGACCAGACCACACAATTTGTATTCAAAGTTTGACAGAGCTAAAAAAAATTGCCTGGACAGGAAGGGGATAAAAGTGCCCAATAGGCAAGTCCTGTAGGTTGCAAGGTGGGGCCTCCACGGATCAAACTTTTTTTTCCAGAACATCCCACAGATTCTCAATTGTATTGAGATTAGGAGAGTTTTTGGAGGTCAACACCTAAAACTTGTGTTCCTCAAACCTTTCTTTAATTAATCAAACTAGACCACCTTCTTCTATTGCTCCGTGGTCCACTTCTGATGCTTATGTGCCCATTGTAGGCACTTTGAGCTGTGGACACATGGTCAGCATGGGCACCCCGGACTGATCTGCAGCTACACAGCCCATACACTACAAACTGCGATGCCATGTTTGTTTTGAGATTTTTCAATCAGATGTAAATAAATTCATGGCTGCTCATAGTGTACCACCTTCATATTTTAACTCCAAACCCAAATTTGTATGAGAACTATACAAATAAAAAAGGTACAAAATGAAAGAGAATATATTCACAATGAGTACCGTATATACTCGAGTATAAGCATACTCGAGTATAAGCCGAGTTTTTCAGCACACTTTTTTGTGCTGAAAATGCCCCCCTCGGCTTATACTCGAGTCACCTTTTTGCGCCTGATCTCCCAAACTTTAGGGACCCGGTAGCGGCCGGCCGTAGGTCCCTTGGGCCCCAAACTTATCACATGTATCCCCACTCTTTCTCTACAAGTGTGCAAAGTTTGTTGTCCGGGGGACCCGGAACATGGCACACATGTAGCCTCATTTCTCCTCTACAAATGTGCTAAGGTTGTTGTCTGGGGGACCTCTGGCTGGGGAGCACCGATTTTTCGAAGCTCGGCACCCCTTGCATAGACTCCCATGTTAAACGTCAGTCTAGTCATGGGCACAGTGAGACATGGACACAGTGATGCATGGACACAGTAAGGCATGGGCACAGTGAGACATGGGCACAGTGAAGCATGGACACAGTGAAGCATGGACACAGTGATGCATGGGCACAGTAAGGCATGGGCACAGTGAGACATGGGCACAGTGAAGCATGGACACATTGATGCATGGACACACTGATGCATGGGCACAGTAAGGCATGGGCACAGTGAGACATGGACACAGTGAAGCATGGACACAGTGAGGCAAAGTGAGGCATGCAGATGGATGGACACCCTAGGCTTATACTCGTGTCAAATGTTTTCCCATTTTTTTGGTGGTAAAATTAGGTGCCTTAGCTTATATTCGGGTCGGCTTATACTTGAGTATATACGGTATATACATAATTGAATACATCATATTTTTTGCATTATACTTAAAAAAAAAAAAATCTGTACAACTTACATATGGCTTTTAAAACACAAGAACTGGCTGCGGACTGGTGGCGGATGTGGAAATGAACCTCCACCAAATTAGGACAAAACTAAAGCCACAAAATAAGTTCACTTACTTCAGTGAAATGATCTGAATGCCAGTGGCGTGCATATAGAAAATTATTTTGCAGGGACATCCAGCATCAAAAAGCCCAGAAATGGAGCAATACCATCTGCAATCACAACTAGACTGTCCATACCCATACATACATACATACATACATACATACATACATGTATTTACACATATAGTTATATATTTGGACACAGGCACAATTTTCATACTTTTTGCTTCTGTATGCCACCCGAATATAAAACAATCCATTTGAAGTGCAGATTTTCAGCTTTAATTCAAGGGGTTGAACATAAATATCAAGTACACATTTATTTTAGGAACTGCAAACATTTTTATACACAGTCCCCCCATTTTCAGGGGCTCAAATGTAATTAGACAAATTAATGTATCATATAAAAAAAGGGTTTATTTTTAATGTTTTGTTGAGAATTATTTACAGGCAATGACTGCCTGCAGTCTGGAACCCAACAGGGTTGAGAATGAGATTAGGTGATTGACTTAGCCATTGCAGAATATTCCACTTCTTTTCCTTCAAAAGCTCCTGGTTTGGTTTTGCAGTGTGTTTTGGATCATTGTCCATCTGTACTGTGTTAACTTTGCTGCATTTGGCTGAATCTGGGCTGACAGTATATCTCTAAACACTGCAGAATTCATTTATCCGGCTGCTTCAGTCTTCTGTGACATCATCAATAAACCCCAATGACACAGTGCCACTGAAAGCCATTCATGCCCATGCCATTACACTGCATCCACCATGTTTTACAGATGTGCTTTGGATCATGAGCTGTTCCAAGCCTTCTCCACATGTTTTTCTTCCCATCATTCTGGTACAGATTAATACAGTTTCAGCCATAGAAAGAATGCTTTTTCAGAACTGGTCTGGCTTTTTTAGATGTTTTTTGTCAAAGTCTAATTTGGCTTTTCTATTCTTCAGGCTTATGAATGGTTTGCACCTCGTGGTGAACCCTCTGTATTTGCTCTCGTTGTGAATGTTTTTTTCTTTACCATAGAGAGGATCCTGCGATCATCTACCACTGGTGTCTTCTGCAGACATCCTGGCCTTTTTATGTTGCTGAGTTTACCAGTGTGTTCTTCTTTCCTCAGAATGTACCAAACTTTTGATGTGGTCACTCCTAATGTTGCTACTATCTCTCTGATGAATTTGTTTCATTTTTGAAGCCTTACAATGGCCTGTTTCACTTACATGGACCGCTCCTTTGAACAGATAATGTAGGTTCACAACAATAGATACCAAATGAAAATGCCACACTTCGTACACACGATCAGATATTTGGACGACCGAATGTCCGTTTTTTGTTGCATGCTAGTCTTGTGTCGAAAGTGAAGAGGCTACACACCATACCAAAATTCTCGTACAACAGAATACAACTTCAGAAGTGACGTAATGTCTGAGCATGCGTAGTCTCATACGAAAACCACACTAATTAAATGAAAATTGGACGTTGAGTTCACGTAAAAATGTTATATTCTGCACATCCAGCCTTTGTCTGACAAAAAAAACCTAATCAGCTGTCGAAAAGCACCATACTAACGAGACAAAAATCAACAGATCATGCGTTCGGACATAATTTTACTTTGAATTTTCGTATCGTGTGTAGGGGCATATAGGATCAACTCCAGACCTTTTACCTGCTTCATTGATGAAGAAATAACAAAGGAGTAGCCCAAACCTGGCCATGAAACCACTTTTGATCCAAAGGGGGGTTGGCTATTCTTAAGAGATCTAATTCCTAAACTTCTCTAATTTGAATGTACATACCCTCAAATTAAACCCGAGAGTGTGCACTTTCAGCCTATATCCATTATATAACTATAGCTCCAAATACTGTATATATGAACCTAATTGTATATCAGTGACAAAGAAAGTATTAAAGACCAAAGACCATAGAAACAATATGGCAGCCAAGCAACTAGCATTTTCAGAAGGAGACAACAATAATTGAAGTTTCTGTCCAATGATGGGTTGATTTTATATAGTGCTTTAGAAATGTTTCAGTGTGTATTCAGTTTGATTTTAAATCTTAACTCCAGCTTTAGCTTTCGTCTTGCACAGTTACAGGCACCTCTCATGTACTGAAATTTCTTTCATCATCCAGCCCTCTCCTTCGCATCCTGACCATGTCTAGCCCTCCTGCTGGTTGAAGGTGAAAAAAGCATATCCAGCTATTACCAGCCTTATGGCCCATACACACGATCCGAATATCGGCCGATGGATCGTACGATTTTTTTCGCTTAATAATCGCAAGTAAAATAAAATAGGTAATTAAACTCACGAAAATTCTCGTACGACAGAAAAAAAGATCGGAAGTGATGTCACGTGTTGTAATGTATTTGTATTGAAAATCGTACGATCTGACATCGTACGAGGAAAATTTTCGCGCATGTCGATCGAAAAATATCGGATGAACGGTCGTGATCGGCTCTCGAAAGTAGTGTACACATGATCCGAAAATCGTACGATCCATCATCGGACGATCGTTTTCGTCCGATATTCGGATCGTGTGTATGGGCCATTAGGCCTCGTACACACGACCGAGGCACTAGTCGGAAAAGACACATCGTTTTCCTCGATGAGTTCCTTCTTAGGCTTGTCGAGAAACTTGACAAGCTGTCTTTGCATACTTTCAGTCAAGACCAAATCTCCTAGTTCTCAAACGTGGTGACTTCAACACATACAACGGCAGGGGAAGTTCAATTCGACTGGCACAACCCTTGGGGCTGCTTTTGCTAATCTCATATTACTACGGTTACTTTTACCGAAGGTGCGCAGGTTTCTAAGCATACACACCAACGTGTTTCTCGACGAAAACCAGCCCGACGAGGAAATTGAGACTCCCGTAGAGGAAAAAGAAAACTTGCTCTCTTTTTTCCTCGTCGAGTTCCTCGGTAGTTTTCTTGATGAAAAGCATACACACGACCGTTTTCCTCGGCAAAAAAGCTCTCCCACCAAGTTTCTTGATGGATTCTGTCAAGGAAGCCGGTCGTGTGTACGCAGCCTTAGCCTCTCATGACAGGTTTGAGTGATTTGTTGCATGTTTCCCTAAGCATGACTGTGCTGAACATGAAGATTCCCATTATAACCAATGGTGCACATTCACTTCTGAGTGTTGCAATATGTGAGGGAAAAAGTGCATGAGCCTTTATTGGGAAGAATGGTGGTTTTTGGTCCTATAGACATCAGTCAGAGCACCTAAAAAAAGGTATGTAAAGGTGAACTAACACTTTATGCACATGTTTAGATATCTGTGGGTCTAATCCTCATCTCCCTAAATTTGTGTGGTTGATGATATAATTTATGAAAAATGTACCTAATCTATGAAATATAGTTCAGCTTTTTCCTTGTCCCTGTAGTTCCAGAATGTAGTGTGGGAAACCCCAGCTCTGTGCGCATTTCCCGCACCGTGTTCCAAATGCGCTGTAGTTGCGATCTGCAGAGAGTGTCAATGTGAAGTTATCAACACCCGAAACGCAGTGCATTTGCCTGCACTGGATCGTCTGGTACAAAAGTACTGTGCAATCTGGTTTCAGTGCGTTCTTTGACCCCCCCTGGCAGTATTCCAGAGTCTGGATCGGAGTGGAATTTCAGCACCAAATGCGGTAACCCTGAGCCTGACTCAGGATCGCCTCGCAGCAGCCACAGGCAGTGTTTACTTACCTTGTCCCTGGATCCTGCAATGCCGCTGCGCTGTGTGATCGAGCAGTGTCTCCTCGCTCGATTCACAGTTTCCCTGTGTGCCGCCAAGCTCCGTTCCCTGCGACGTTACGACGCAGGGGGGCGGAGAACGGCACCAAATTCAAAAAGGTAAATAAACACAATACATACAGTATACTGTAATCTTACAGAATACAGTACTGTATGTAAAAAATACACCCCCCCTTGTTCCTAGTGGTCTGCCCAGTGTCCTACATGTACCTTTATATAATAAAGACTGTTCTTTCTGCCTGGAAACTGTAAATTGTCCATAGCAACCAAAAAGTGTCCCTTTATGTCAAAAGTGATTTTAGAGCAGCTAGAAAACAGCGATAATAAATTATAATCACTTGCAGAATTGAGCGATAGCGATTTGTGGGGAAATCCGTCATAAAAAATAAAAGTAATGACAGCGACAATTCTGCAACTGAGCAAATTTCAGTGATTTTGAGTTTATTACATTATTGAATAATTTTTATTATTTTTATATTATTATTTGTTATAATTATTTATTATATTATAATTTATGATTTTGTTTTTCAAACTTTATCATACCCGGGATGTCTATTAGACTCTTGTTTGGACAGATTTAAGTGAGTTATTCCTAAGAATTGCAGGCCTACAATGTAAAACGCCAAATTTCCATGCAAAATAATGGTACCGCTTTCAGCACCTAAAATCTAAAATAATCATTCCGCCAGGGAGTTTAAAGTGGTGCATGCACTACTTCTGGTGCAGTCCAGTGCGAGTCAGCCAATTCAAAATACATGGGCTTAAATTGCACTGCACTGCATGGTTACATAGTTACATAGTTAGTTAGGTTGAAAAAAGACACAAGTCCATCCAGTTCAACCATAAAAAATAAAATAAATAAACAAACAAAATAAGTGAATGTGAATCGCAAAGAAACGCATAACGCATTCCTGTGCAATTCCTGATGGGGACCGACGGTTAACCTTAAAGTGATTCTAAAAGCAGAAGTTTTTTTTATCTTAAAACTTTCTATGCATTAAGATAAAAAAAACCTGTGTGCAGCAGCCTTCCTCAGCCCCCCTAATACTTTTCCTGTGCCCCATCTTGATCCATCGATGTTGCATGAGAGTCTCGGCTGTCTGGGATTTTCCCTCCTCACTGGCTGAGACAGCAGCTGGCGCCATTGGCTCCTGCTTCTGTCAATCAAAGTAAATTAAATCTTAAGCCCCATACACACTGAGGGGATATGTATTATAGGAAAAAGTTAAAAATATTGCTTTTTTTTTTTTTTTGCAAAATTGTCACTCTATTTTTGTTTATAGCGCAAAAAATAAAAACCGCAGAGGTGATCAAATACCACCAAAAGAAAGCTCTATAGAGCGACAATTTTGAAAAAAATGCAATATTTTTTACATTTTGCTATAATAAATATCCCCATAAAATATATAAAAAAACATTTTTTTCCACAGTTTAGGCCGATACGTATTCTTCTACATATTTTTCATTAAAAAAAAAAATTGCAATTAGCGTTTATTGATTGGTTTGCGCAGAATTTATAGTGTTTACAAAAAAGGGGATAGTTTTATGGCATTTTTATTAATATTTTTTTTTTACTAGTAATGGCGGCGATCAGCGTTTTTTTTCAGTACCGAGACATTATGGCGGACACATCGGACAATTTTGACAAATTTTTGGGACCATTGTCATTTTTATAGCGATCAATGCTATAAAAATGCATTGGATTACTATAAAAATGCCATTGGCAGTGAAGGGGTTAACACTAGGGGGCAGGGAAGGGGTTAAGTGTGTTCCTGGGTGTGTTCTAACTGTATGGGGGGGGTGGACTCACTAGGGGAAATCACTGATCTTCTGTTCATACATTGTATGAACAGAAAATCAGCGTTTCCCCCACTGACAGGAACGAGAGGTATGTGTTTACACACATAGCTCCCGGTCCTTGCTCTGTAACGAACGAGCGCGCGTGCCCAGCTGCGATCGCGCCCGCCGGGCATGCGTGCGGGACTCGGGGGACGAGCGGGGGCACGCGCGCGGGCCGCCGGCGGCGCGCGCGCCCCTTAGCGGCCGCTAAAGGGAGGATGTAGAGCTACGTGCTCCACCCAGCAGTGCCAACTTGCCGCCGTAGAATGATGGTGGGCTGGTCGGCAACTGGTTAATAGTTGCAGTATTTCCAAGAAAGCATTAGCAGTTAGCAGTTAGCCTGGACTTGCTTTTTAAAGACTAAAACCTTTTCTTTACCATACATTGTAGTGAGTGAATCTAAACTTAGCCAAGAACCTCTTTCTGTCCATCCTGAAATGACATGAAGCCTGCAGTTGTCACAGTACATCAGCAAGCAAGCAGAGGCAAAACACATCTCTTTTCAGGCACCTCTTTTCACATTTCTTGGCCGGGAGCCACATACCGAATCTCATTTTTTTGAATTATGCAATGGTGAGTGTCGAAATTTCTGGGTGTTGTAATATGTTACTTTCCCTGTTTGCTATTTTCTGACACTGTGGGGGTTATTTATGAAAGGCAAATCCACTTTGCACTACAAGTGCAAACTACAAGTGCAAAGTGCACTTAAAATTGCACTAAAGGTGCACTTGAAAGTGCAGTCGCTGTAAATCTAAAGTAGTAGATCTAAAATGAGGGGAAGCTCTGCTGATTTTAATTTTCAATCATGTGCAAGCTAAAATGCAGTTTTTTATTTTCCTTGCATGTCCCCCTCAGATCTACAGCGACTGCACTTCCAAGTGCACTTTTTAGTGCAATTTCATGTGCACTTTGCACTTGTAGTTTGCCCTTTTTAGTGCAAAGTGGATTTGCCTTTCGTAAATAACCTCCGATGTGTAGCTGTCTGTAGTTAAACACTAGTCCTCTTTCTTAGTTCCTCATTGTCCTGGAAATAACCGATTTACGAAATATAGTTTAGTGGAACATTTGATTTTTATAAAGAGTTATGCAAAATATAGCTTATAAAAAAAACTATGGGGGTTATTTACGAAAGGCAAATCCACTTTGCACTACAAGTGCAAAGTGCACTTGGAAGTGCAGTCTCGCTGTAAATCTGAGGGGAAGCTCTGCTGGTTTTATAATCCAATCATGTGCAAGCTAAAATGCTGTTTTTTATTTTCCTTGCATGTCCCCTTCGGATCTACAGCAACTGCACTTCCAAGTGCACTTTCAGTGCAATTTCAAGTGCACTTTTCACTTGTAGTGCAAAATAGATTTGGCTTTAGTAAATAGCCCCCATTGTTTCTTTTTTTTTTTTTTAAAGATTGGATGAATTCCAGGAATCTGGTAGCCGTTGTGCCAATTAAAATTACAGCTAGTGCAGAGCTTTTCAAAGCAATTTCTATTGATGACTGTTACAGCTCATCTCAGACCAGAAATGCTTGTTCGGAACTTGAGTTCTTCTGTTTAAGTTGAACTCCGGGTCAATATATGCATTTGTGTGTTCATTAAAATATAATTCTAGCCAGTGGCGGCTGGTGCTTAACATTTTTGGGGGGGCGCAAATGAAAAAAAAATTGCAGCCTCACTGTGCCCATCAAATGCAGCCACTGTGCCGTCAATTGTCACCACTGTTCCATGCCATCAAACGCAGCCACTGTGCCATCAGTTCGCACCACTGTGCCATGCCTTCAAATGCAGTCACTGTGCCATGCCATCAAACGCAGCCACTGTGCCATCAAATCGCACCACTGTGCCATGCCATTAAACACAGCCACTGTGCCATGCCATTAAACGCAGCCACTGTGCCATCAATTGTCACCACTGTGCCTTTTAATTGTCACCACTGTGCCTTTTAATTGTCACCACTGTGCCCTTTAATTTTCGCCACTGTGCCAAGTGTCCCCACTGCGCCCATTGTCCCCACTGTGCCTATTGTTGCCACTGTTGATGTCACTGTGCCCTTTAATTGTCGCCACAGTGCCCATTCATGCCGCTGTGCCAATTGTCCTCATTGTCCCCACTGTGCCTATTGTCGCCACTGTGCCCATTCATGTCACTGACTGTGCCCTTCGTCGCCGCTGTGCCCTGTAAAGTGCCCCTTTCCCCCCGCCTGGCACTTACATTTACTGGAGTCAGCCATCCACGTCCCTCGATGTCTTCTGCCGCCCTCGATGACTGACAGGCGTCTCAGCCAATCAGGTTACCGGTAGGCAGAACCGGCCAACCTGATTGGCTGAGACGCCTGTCAGTCTTATCCAAGGAACGCACATCTTATCCAAGGAACGCACATCCTCAGAACGCACCTGTGCGTTCTGAGGATAAGCTTCTGGGACCCGAGAGCTGTACTAGGATAGGCACTTCAGTACAGCCAACCAGCTGCCGTCATTCAGATGGCCAGACATGAGCGCCGACCATCTGAATAGAACAGCGGCAGCGACGATAATAACATAGATTTGTGCAATGCATGAATCTATGTTATTAGACTCAGAGGCGGTGAGAGCCAGAGGGGGTGGCGCTCCAGCGCCCTCTATGGACGAACCGCCACTGATTCTAGCACATGTGAACTAATTATTGCTAGCCGCTAGCATTAATCACTGTGTTCTGCTGGCTGGGATGGCTCCCCATGCCCCCTACCACACCCACCAAGAGAACACAATAGCTCAACAGGAGGGATTCCCCCCATTAACGCTGTCTGTGTTGATGGGGGAATCTAGTGATTTTCTTTTCTGAAACCTAATCAGATTCCAACTTCAGCTGTCATTTTTCCAGGGCCAATATCTGATTGGTAGGCAGGGCCGCCATCAGGAATTTTGGGGCCCCTTACCCAGCTTCAGGCATGGGCCCCCTGAAGCGGAGAACCGGAGGGGGGCTGCTGCCGCGAATTGAGAAGCGGGGGGGGGGGCCTTTACAAAAAGAAGAAATAAAGAAAAATATATATAAAAAAGGGGGGTAGCCATCATTTTTTTTTTTTATAAAAGGAGATTACAAAAAAAAGGGGGCTTTCCATTCGGGACCTCTGGGCCCTTTAATAAAAAAAAACTCTGGGCCCTTTAATAAAAAATATATAAAAAATATATATATATAAAAAAAAATAAACATTTATAAAAAAAACAACAAAAAACAAGGGGTTGCCTTCCAGGGCCATGGGGACCTCTGGGCCATTTAATAAAAAAAATAAAAAATAAATATATATATATATATATATATATATATATAAAAAAAAAAAAAATAATATAAAAAAAGGAAAAAAAATTATAAAAAAAGGAGGGTTGTTACCTGGGGACCTCTGGACCCCTAAAAAAAAAAAAAAAAAAACAGGGGTTGCCATCCGGGCCCCTGTGGACCTCCGGACCTCTAAAAAAAATAAAAGAAAAAAAATTGGCCCTTTAATTAAAAATAAAATAAAAATATATAAAAAAAAATATATTTTTTTATAAAAAAAAAAAAAAAAGAGGGGCTTGCCATCTGGGGCCCTGGTGGCCTCCGGGCCCCTGGGGACCTCCGGACCCCTAAAAAAAATGGCCCTTTAATAAAAAAAAAAAAAAAAAAATATTAAAAAATATATATTTTTTTAAATAAAATATAAATAAAAAAAGGGGGGTTGCCATCCGGGGCACTGGGGGCCTCCGGGCCCCTGTGGACCTCTAAAAAAAATTGGCCCTTTAATAAAAAATAAAATAAAAATATATTAAAAAAATATATTTTTTAATAAAAAATAAATAAAAAAAGAGGGGCTTGCCATCTGGGGCCCTGGTGGCCTCCGGGCCCCTTACAGGTGTACTGCCTGTACCCCCCTGGCGGCCCTGTTGGTAGGCCCACTGGTAAAACAGGGGTGGTTAGAACCCGCTGTCACCAAACGGTTAGCTCTTGTCCTCTGTAGAGTAATTAGGGAACTTTGCATTGGAGAGTTGTCTAGATAAGCCAAGTAGTGGGTGGTTCTACCAACTTTATCGTAAGCTTCAGTTCCTTTTTTAGCATGGCAAAGACACTGAAACAAAAACAGATGTTTTGATACATTTTTAATGTCTTGTAATCACGTCTAGAATATTAATAGATATTAAATGGCATTTTTTGTCTGGTGAAATTGTCTTTATTGTCAGGATGTTGTGCTGAGAGATAAACTAGAAAAGGATACTCAGCAGGCACTATGATCTATGATTGCACTAATCTTCTTCCAGTGCGAGTATGTCATACATTAACAATTGTAGAAGCCCATGTTCAGGGAAAGGATTAAAAGCTTCTACAAGCAGAATGTGACTGGAATCGGAATGTGCAGCAGATTGTAAATCTAAGTTTTTGCTAGGAAATGACTAGATAGCTCACCAGCATTCATCATGTTGTATGGACAACTGTAAATATTGATGTGTTGCTGATTGACACTAAGGGGGTTATTTACTAAAGGCAAATCTACTTTGCACTACAAGTGCACTTGGAAGTGCAGTCGCTGTAGATCTGAATGGAAGATCTGAAATGAGGGGAAGGTCTGCTCATTTTATCATCAAATCATGTGGAAGCTAAAATGCTGTTTTCTATTTTCCTTTCTTGTCCACCTCAGATCTACACTTCTACAGTGACTGCACTTTCAAGTGCACTTGTAGTGCAAAGTGGATTTGCCTTTAGTAAATAACCCCCTAATTCCTCAAGTACATGGACACTTGACTAGGCCTCATGCACATGGACACTTGACTAGGCCTCATGCACATGGACACTTGACTAGGCCTCATGCACATGGACACTTGACTAGGCCTCATGCACATGGACACTTGACTAGGCCTCATGCAGATAGACACTTGACTAGGCCTCATGCAGATAGACACTTGATTAGGCCTCATGCAGATAGACACTTGACTAGGCCTCATGCAGATAGACACTTGACTAGGCCTCATGCAGATAGACACTTGATTAGGCCTCATGCAGATAGACACTTGATTAGGCCTCATGCAGATAGACACTTGACTAGGCCTCATGCAGATAGACACTTGACTAGGCCTCATGCAAATAGACACTTGACTAGGCCTCATGCACATGGACACTTGACTAGGCCTCATGTACATGGACACTTGACTAGGGTAGCTCAGAGGTCACCACCAAACTCCCACACAACCCCTCTAAAACTCCTCCCCCTTTTACCCCAATAAAACGCATGACACAAAGTGGAGTTAAGTGGCTGTCAGGCCTTTTATTAAACGTAATAAATAACAATAACATTAATCAAATATAGATGTCCCCAGCAGCAAAACACTGCCTCTGGGACATTAACACTTGGCCACAGACCTAACAGGTCTACTACTACCTGGTCACTCTTATTGGACCACACACAACCAGAGGACACCATACCAACTGATGGTTCTCCACTTGTATCTCACCAACAGATTTTTAACCCCATCCAAGGTGTCCCAACCGCCATCTCAATGCCTACATACCTCCAACCTACTTACCCTATCTCAGGGAAAGAGGAGGGGATGTTCATTCGATGGCTTCCCAACTCCGACTGGTACTGTCCGACCCTTCCTACAGTCTACTCTCCTACGCTATTCTCCACCCCCCCTGTGCTCACATAAGTAAACCTCACACCTCTCCCTTTGAATACTTTAAAGTGGTTGTAAACCCTTACAACACACTTTTTTCTAAAGGTAAGCCTATAATAAGGCTTACCTGTAGCTACACTGGATAACGCCTAAAAAACGGTTTAGGAGATATCCCCTGTATTTGCATGTGCCAATGTAATAAGGCATGAATAGTGATGAGCGGAATACGCCATATTAGATTTCGCGATATTTCGCGAATATTTCGAAGAATATTCGCGAATATTCGTTAATATCGAATATTCGTGATATTTTATAAAAAAAAAAAATTGCGAAATTTCGCTATATTTTTTTTTTATATATATATTTTTTTATATATATATATATATTTTTTATATATATATAAAAAAAAAAATTGCGAAATTTCGCAATTTTTTTTTTATATATATATTTTTTATATATATATATATATATATATATATATATAAAAAAAATTGTGAAATTTCGCTGATGCGAATGCGAAATTGATTGCGAAATATGAAAAATACGAATATTCGAAATAGTGAATATTCGCTGCGATATTCGAGTTATTCGCGAATACTCGAATATGCAATATTCGTGAGCAACACTAGGCATGAAGCCTTAAAGCGGTGTTCTGCCCAAAGAATAAAAAAATTGAAAGCCCGCAGCTACACATATTGCAGCTGCTAGATTTTAATAATATAACACTTACATGTCCTAGAGTCCAGCAATGTCGGCACCCGCAGATGATGTTTCCAACAGCTGTAGAATCCTGCCGCCACAATTGCGGGTAAGGGTACCCGGCACTGTAGCCTTTCGGCTTCACACAGGGAACCCTACTGCGCATTGGCGAGGCCCTCTACTCTTTCCTACTGGTCCTCACTCTATCCTAATTTCTTGTCGTCGTCCCCCCCCCCCCCATTCCTCTCTCTAGTCACCTTTCTTGTTCTTTTTCTTATTCTTTCTCTTTCTTTTTCTGTTTCTCCCCTTCTTTTCCTCTCCCTTCCTTATATTCTCTATTTGTTGTTGAGTGGCAATGCTGGGGGAGTTCTGATCAGCCAACTTAGGTGCTCTTGATCAAGGTCATCTGCTGATATGCAGTGAGGACTTTTAATGGCAACTCTAATCACAGGTAGTGCTATTCACTGTGTCTTCAACTTTGTGGTGTCTTGTAGCAGTGACACCTATGCCAAAATCAGAAGATAGGGTCTCCTCCAGCCCCTCCTACTTCACATTACTTGCCAGTCAGATGACTTCTAGTCTCTGCCCCCCAGCCATGCCATGAACTGAATGGGTGGCTGCAAAGAGGCTGAGTGGGCGGCCGTGGAGTCCAGGGACATCCCTGTTGGGCGGCCGCAGAAATGCTGTGAGAGTGGTACGGGCTTCAGGAACCGTCCAGAATTTGGTGACCCCTTGCAAATCATCATTTGACCCCCAAGGGGGTCCCGATCCCCAGGTTGAGAACCACTGCTTTAACAGGATGTCAAATTACACACAGGTAGACTCTATTTACTAATTAGATGACTTCTGAAGGCAATTTGTTCCACAGGATTTTAGTTAGGGGTATCAGAGTAAAAGGGGCTGAATACAAATGCACTCCACACTTCTCACATATTTATTAGTAAAAAAAAAAAATGAAAATCATTTATCATTTTCCTTCCACTTCACAATCATGCGCCACTTTGTTTTGGTCTATCACATAAAATCACAATAAAATACATTTACGTTTTTGGTTGCAACATGACAAAATGTGGAAAATTTCAAGGGGTATGATTACTTTTTCTAGGTACTGTATATGAATAGAAATCTTTTTTTTTTTTTTAAACAGAGTTTAGTGTAATTTTAAGGTATCTCATCCTGGGGTATTTTAATAATTAGTCTAAGGTTGGATGTGGAGCAATGATTGCGCTAAGGAGATTTCATGATTGCAAGTGAATTATTCTGTTACTCTGTTCCAAAGGAATTTGACAGGTTCACATACCTATGCGTTATGTAATGGTTAGCCGGTCCTAGTATTCTTCTTGTTTAATCCGGACAGTCTAGAGTTTCTTGAAAAACTTTTTGGCTCCGTGATTTGTGCGCCGTGTTTCTCAGGAAACGCCCGACATTCAAACGCCAGTCTTGTGCAGCCACCTGTATAGAGTGTTTGCTTAAACCTGTTGGAGCTGGTACAGGAGTGATCTGTCACTGTGCTCTAAGTGTAGTGTGAAAAGATAAACTGCTTGATATTGTGTCTTTTCTGATTGTGGATCCAGGTAAATCTGCATTGTGTAGAATCAATTGACTTCCAGTTTGGAAACTCTCACATTTAACAAATAATCTCTTGCACATTCAAAAAACATATGGGTTAGCACAGTGACTTCTCTCTTTTAGCACTGGGGTTATTGATTGAAATTGTCCCTAGTATCTGCATGTATGGTAGGGACCTTAAAGTATAAGCTCTGCAAAGCGCTTCACAAAGTTGTTGGTGTTATATAAAAACCTGTAGTAAATTATAGCATTTATTCACAAATTACGTCTGCGTTAAGTGAAAAAACAAAAACGCTTTCAGTGTCTGTATGTTCCTACGCGTGTCGTCACGATGACACGTGTGGAACATACGGACACCGGAAGTGACGTTCTTGCCGCAAGCTCGCTGCTCGTTCTGTTTCACATGTCTGTAATTTTTAAATGTGAGTACCCCAATATATGTCTTCGCTGTTACAAATAAACCACCCAATCTTCGTATTTTCCATCCATTACCTGGCACGTTACCCTGAGTAAACAAATGCTGACCTAGACTCCATGTGAGAAAGGAATATATAGGAAGTACTAACTAGGCCACATATATACCGGAACTACCAGGAGGGAGCTTTGAAGGAAGTTAATTTTTTCCTAATGCCCTGTGTGCATGAGGCTTTACGTTTATTGTTATACCTGCCTCTGTTTCTAATTGGCCCTGACTGCTACAATAAACACTTATCTCAATCTATATATCTACTGTGCAGTACTGTAGAGGTACTTGTACTTATAATAATCACCGGCTCTTATCACTCTCCCAGGTAAAGGATCCACTTTCTGTTTAGAAGAGTGATAAGAGCTGGTGATTATTACAAGTTTAATGTTATCCCTGCACCTCTATAGTACTGCATAGTATATACAGAGCTTTTTTTCTCAAAAAATAGGTGCAGGAACTCAACCACGACCCCATTCAAATTTCACAAACAGTAGAAGGGTCTTAAGGGGCCATTAAATACCAGGATTGCATTACATACAGAGTGTAGAGTTCAGGGGGTTACACACAGAGTGCAAAGCTGTCACTTGTAAACACAGAAACCAGACTTCTGTGTTTACAAGTGATTGTGGTGAGCAGGCACCAAAGGGTCTGAGCCAAAGTTCCCCCAGAAAAAAAGCCCTGAATATATATATATCTATAGATATATATAGATATATATATAGATATATATCTATATATATATATATATATATAGATATATATCTATATATATACAGGGCTCAAAATTTCAAGTCCTGAGCTACTAGCCAGGCCTCAAGGCGTACTCGCCACCAGTTGCCCTGCCCCCCTACCATGTCCCGCCCCTAGGGGCAAAAAATTGATGTGGGGTTCCCCCGCCCCTAATCCCGCCCCTAGACACACCCTCAAATTCTCATGAAATGACACTTAAATGTTTTATGCAGAATTAAGTCATAAAAATTATTAACAACAACTTTATCCATGCCCAATAATGCAGCCTGCCCCCAGTCTACCAATGCAGCCAGAGTGTCCCCATATTGCAGCCAGAGTGTCCCCATATTGCAGCCAGAGTGTCCCCATATTGCAGCCTACCTGTGCTGGGTAGGAGAGGAGAGGAGCCGGAGCCTCCGTCTGGTTGATCAGAGCGCGGGGAACATAACAGCTTTCAATTCAATAGCTGTGTTCCCCGCCACGAGCCGTCATATACAGCCCCTCCCCCTTGTCCAGGAAACTTTGATAGACAGATCACCCGTAAATTGAGGGCTGTTAAAACATGAATGGGTGCTGACATAACCGCCTGCCCCCCCTCCTCCCGCTACCCCAATAGTCCCATGCGAGACAATCACCGCCATGAACACCAATCGGAGCACACCGACTCCTCTAGGGCCGGCTCATCCCCAGGAAAACAGCTAAAAAAACACAAACCCCCCCTCTCATGAGGACCTTGGGCACGCCATGTACAGAACACTCTGCTATTGGCTGCAAGCGAGTATGGCCAGCAATACAATAATCACTTTACCATCTGGAATAAAGAGATTAGATCTCATGTGGGGAGGTCCACTGACAGCTCTGACTCCAGAAGGAGATATGGAGAACACAAACATCTGGGTTGGACCCACTTTGTTGGGTATTGTCCCCCCTTGCTAGTAGCAGGTTGGGTCCCCCTCCAAACTAGAATATATATAAAATAAAATAAATTCTATCACCACGGTTCACACAGTAGAATGATTGACACTCCCTGCAGCCAATCACCTCTGCGCTCGGGCTCGTCTTGTCAGAAGTCCGTCCAATCAGAGAACTCAGCGGCCGGTGTAATGGGCGGGGAATGCGTTTCAAAACTCGTACTGTGTAGCGGAGCCCGGCCCGGTAACTCACCATTACTCCGCAATATCTTAATGACCGTCCCGGGCACCATTCTGTTCGCTATCCGCTGCTCCATTCTCAGCCTGACATGGCGCCGTACACTGGGAGAGAGAGACAAGATCCGCCCGCACATCACATGTCTCTGTATACACTGAGGAAGGAGGACGAGGCGTTCCGTGTCTCCTGTCAGCCCCCCTACCATCCGTACCGATAACACAGAGATCTCCGCTGCGCACCTCCGGCCCCGCTCACCCGCCGTTACTTTTTAAACAAAGCACGCCTCCCGGCTACGTCATCACGTATCACGGCAAGCACAACTTTGTTCATAAGAGCGCGAGCCTGATCTTTATATGTGTCTCCTTCACAGGGGCCATTTTACCGCTGTGTACTGAACGTGAGATCTAGTGTTCCCCACGCTCTGAACAACCAAACGGCGGCGGCCGCTCCTCTCCTCGATCGCCCCCCCTGCTCCCAGGAAGCCCACACTCGCCAGCCCTCAAAATTTACTCGCAAAATGCGAGCAGGCGAGTGTAAATTTTGAGGGCTGCCGTATATAAATATATATATATATATATATATATATATATATATATATAATATATATATACCGTATATATATATATATATATATATATATATATATATATATTTTGTTTATTGCAGTAGCCAGGGCCAATTAGAATGAGGTGGGTATAACAATAAAACTTGTAATAATCACCACCTCTTATCACTTTTCAATCCAGAAAGTGGATCCTGTACCTGGGAGAGTGATAAGAGCTGGTGATTAATACCTCTGATGAGTTGTTTGTTTATAAGGTGGAGGACAGGAGGTGTGAGCACTGTGGAATGAGAGGATTAACCACTTAAGGACCTGCTCATGACTATATACGTCCTGTTTTTAAAGATGGATATCTCGGTAACGGCAGCACCTCCTGCCAGAACCGAGATATTCATCTTTTCTGTAAGCGATCATGTAAACGATAACGATGGTCTCTGCAGCGGATTTGCCGCGAGATCACCGTTATCGGCGGCGGGAGAGGGCCCTCCGCCGCTTACCGGAGCCGTCGGCAGCGGCGGAGGCGATCGGTCCTGTCCCCTGCTCGGCGTCAAAACGTCACTTCCGCCCATGCTTCTTAAAGCAATATTTTCTAAATGTAATTTTTTCAAATTACAAAATTTTATTTTTTTGCATTCAAGTCTAAATATGAGATCTGAGGTCTTTTTGACCCCGGATCTCATATTTAAGAGGATCTGTCATGCTTTTTTCTATTACAGGGGATGTTTACATTCCTTGTAATAGGAATAAAAGTGATCAATTTTTTTATTTATTTTTCAGTGTAAAAAATAATTAAATAAATCAAAATAAATAGGAAAACAAAAACATTTTTTTTAAAAGCGCCCTGTCCCGTGCAGAAGCGAATGCATACGTGAGTAGCGCCCGCATATGAAAACGGTGTTCAAACCACACAAGTGAGGTATCACCGTGATCGTTAGAGCGAGAGCAATAATTCTAGCCCTAGACCTCCTCTGTAGCTCAAAAGATGCAACCTATAGAATTTTTTAAACTTTGCCTATGGAGATTTTTAAGGGTAAAAGTTTAATGCCATTCCACGAGCGGGCGCAATTTTGAAGCGTGACATGTTGGGTATTTTTTTACTCGGCGTAACATTATCTTTCACAATATATAAAAAAATTGGTTAAATTTACTGTTGTCTTTATTTCTAAAAAGTGTATTTTTTCCCCAAAAAAGTGCGCTTGTAAGACCGCTGCGCAAATACGGTGTGACAAAAAGTATTGCAATGACCGCCATTTTATTCTCTAGGGTGTTAGAAAAAATATATATAATGTTTGGGGGTTTTAAGTAATTTTCTAGCAAAAAAAACTGTTTTAGTCTTGTAAACGCCAAATCTGAAAAACAGCCAAGGTCCTTAAGTGGTTAAACACTCTGATTGAAGCACAAGGCACTTTGTTGATGGACTTTTATTTCATTGGACACTTTATATATCTTACAAAATTTTGACAACACTGGACAGTTTAGCACACGTGTGTCAAACACAAGGCCGTGGGCCGAATCCGGCCCTCCGGGCAATTTCATTTTGCCCTCGCACTTCTCCTGTATCTGCAGGAGAGCTCCAACCTTCCTCTGGTCCTCTTCCAAACCCTGCACTTTCTGCTTCACAGCAACGTCCCAGTGCTCTGCGCCCCGAGCCCACTCTTTTTTTAAGCCAATTGGAGCCCCAGGCTCTTATGTGCTTAAGAAATAAATACAAATAAATTGAAATACGTCTGGCACCCTGCATGTAGATTATGGGCCGGGCGCATGGATTAGGGGGCAGCGCCCCTTATGGACGGGCCGCCACTGGAAGAGAATATCAAGAAGTGATACGTGAGGTTGCTGACATTGCATTTAAGATGGCGGCACTCAGCAGAACTTTGGGATGTCTACACAAGCGAGGCTTTTACAGGGAGGTAAAACACGTTAAATGCACATATTATAAGATTTGTATTAAAATGAATGGTTTGGTGACAGGATATGCTTAAGAATTTTTTTTCCTCAATAAGTCTGTAGACAGTATGGTTAAAGTGTTAAAACGTTGTTCCTCTGGCCGATACAACAAATAAGCGATTTAATTGCGGTGAACAAGTGGAATGTGTCACACTGGAATTTTCCATTGTACCTGTCACTAAATGCTGATTCTCTGCTGGAAGTCACTTTAGTAACATTAATATGCACCTTCTGGCTTAGACTGCTAGAAAATTCGGATTAGCTAAAACTAATAATGTGTTGTGCCGTCATGGAACATTATAATATATGAACAGGTCTGTCTGATATATGTATGAACAGGTCTTTACCAGCTGATTTGTCAAAAAAAAAAAGAAAAGAAAAAGGCCTTAACAGCAAAAGGGTTAATGTGGTAAAGGGGTAGTAAACTCTTCTTTAAAACTTGAACCTACCTGCTTATAAATATAGTAGACTTGCCTGTAGGTTCAGTGAATATTAGGGTTGCACCGATACCCGTGTAAATGGTCTGATACTTGAAATCGATAACTTTGCGGTGCAATTTGAGTCCATACAAAATAAATTGGCAGAAATCGTACTGCAAAGTATTGCATGTAATTTGAACAGGAATGTGGAATGTGGTGCGATTCCTGTCCGAATCTCACGCAGTTCCCCCACCGCTCCTTTGTAAATCCAGGCTTGTTAAATCGCACCACAAAGGTATCGGTGAATACTCGACCGAAAGTATCAATATACATACTCGCTGGTAAAAAAATTGTATCGGTGCAACCCTATGAAATATCTCCTGAACTTGCGCAGTTTCGGAGATATTCACAGCGCCAGCAGCTAGTGACATCACCAGCACATGAGCAGTACGCTCTGCATTCAGTATAGTGTGCCATTAATCCAGGACGGCATGCCAGGATCGTGAATCCCATGTACGAGCGTGGAAGTGTTATCATTGTGGCCCGACCATGCAAATAGTCAAAGCGCATGGAATCGAAGGAAGGTCATGCAAATATGGAAGTGCCTGCATTGGTGACAGTGCGCTGCTTAAAGCGGATGTCCGCTGAAAAAAAAAAATTAAAAGCCAGCAGCTACAAATACTGCAGCTGCTGACTTTTAATATCAGCATACTTACCTGTCCTGGAGTCCAGCACACACACAACCGTTTTTAATGGTCTACAAAAAATGTTTTTTTTCAACCCAATTATTGTTAAGGCGGCCTTGCCTACACGCAATTGTGAAAAAAAAAATGCTTGAGCAAAGCGTGGTGACGTACAACACGTACGACGGCACTATAAAGGGGAAGTTCCATTCGGATGGCGCCACCCTTGGGGCTGCCTTTGCTGATTTTGTGTTAGTAAAAGACGATTTGCGCTTTTCTGTCTGTTACAGCGTGATGAATGTGCTATCACTATTACGAATGCTATTTTTACCAGAACGAGCGCTCCTGTCTCATAACTTGCTTCTGAGCATGCTTTTTTTTTTTCATGTCGTTAAAGCCCACAGACGACCATTTTTTACGATGTTAAAAACGACAATGTTAAAAACAATGTGAAAATTTAGATCATGTTTTACATTTTTAATGGCCATTTTTTACGTCGTGAAAAATGCTCTGGAACCCACACATGATCGTTTTTAATGACATTAAAAAAATTAAATTTTTTACATCCCAAAAAACAGTTGTGTGTACGCGGCATAACAAGAGCTCCCTGGGAACTGTATCCAGCCACGAACTTTATGACACACATCTTGCTTGTCACTCGATGATTTGCTCTGTCTGTCTTTTAGACAAAGAGTGCGGTAATTGTTATGGCAAATTGAGGCCTTCAGAGCTGAGATTGTCTTTCCCTATTGTTGTTATTTTTTGCATACACATATTATGCAAAAGCTTTTAGTTCTACAAGTAGTCACGTTTTATTAGACGCCGGTCTTTTCTTGAACTTGACCACAAGGCCTGAGTATGCAGAGTGGAGGGGGAGGGTGAGCGCAAATAGACGCTAAAATTGGTGGCTTATTTCAGGATCACCAATCACATGGAACAGATTTTTAACCTCAACAACTGATTGCTCTCCCAAAGACTAGTGTGAGAACAGGTATTATTCTGCATCAAAGATATGATCCAAGCTATATGAAAAATGGCAGGATTAGGCAAGCATCTGTGAGTAGCTGCAACCGAAATGTTTGGACAAATCTTCTTGGGCCTGTAACAGAGTCAGTGTCTGACAATTTTCCTTGGCTTTGGAGAATGCTGGTGTCATGGTGCCCCCTGGTAGGTGATGCGGGCCACCCAAGTCGCAGAATCAAAATGATGGTTAGTTTTATTATGGTGGGGATGAACCAGCAACCCTAGTGGTTTCCTTAGCTACAAACTGCCAGTTAAAGGGGTTGTAAAGGTTTGTTTTTTATTTTCTAAATAGGTTCCTTTAAGCTAGTGCATTGTTGGTTCACTTACCTTTGATCCATTGATCGACTTCTGTAAAATCAGCATATCTGATTTTTTAACACAATAGCGCTCCAGAAGGGATTCCCTGATAACGCTGACTGTGTTGATGGGGGAATCGCGCAATTTTCTTTCCTTCTTCCTTTGGAAGAAAATTAATTTGCATAGTCTATGGGCTGCTGAACACTAACTAGTCTTAAAAATGTTCCCTCCCCCTCATGCTACCTATGCTGCCTAACCTGTGTAAAAAAGATGTATATACTTACATAGTTTTAGTCTGCTTTAGTCTATTCACATGATCCTATCTATCACTGGGCAGCAACTGCAGGGGAGAGGAGGGGAGAGGAGGGCATGCTTGACAACAGCTGGGAATTCTGAGAGTCACCTACAGGCTTAAATTTTGACGTAAATTCCTACATAAAAAAATACGAATGGACTGTATAGTACTTGCGTCAATGCATGTGTCAATGCATAAGTGTACACGATGTGAGAGGAAGTCAGGTAAATCTGTGGGTGTTGTCACAGGCGGGAGATACATTTCTGCCTTGTTTAGACAATTCACCAATTACTATCAGGTTTAAGGACCTTGGATAGCTTCAGCTGTTGAGAATGAGGCAATTAAGGCCTCTACAAGTTATCCAGAGGATGACTACTGATTGCTGCATCCTGAGGCCTTTGATTTAAGGAGAGCAGTGGGCTGAGAAAGACTTATGAAGGTGAGGTCGTATCAGTATTTCTGTGTGATAAATATCAAAGAGACTTTTTGTTTTCTGCTGTATGACCAGCAGTGTCTGCCCAGCAGTAGGCTGTGCCAGACTCTATAGGTAGGTTCTTGTGTTGAGAAGGTAGACTCCCCAAGTGGCCAGGGTTTATTTTATGTTTTGTTTTGTTTATGCTGTTTTGATGCTTGCACTTGTATCCAGCAATATGGAAGAATAAACTATATCCTTTGCTTTCAATCATCCTCAACTGCCTTTCTGTATAGTTCAGCGTGTAGTGAACCCATCCAGGGAGTCACACACACCCGCTACCGAGCCAATACCTCACAACGAGTAAAAACGTTTCTAGTTGTTCTTTGTCATTAGTGTGATATGTGCATGTACTGTATAAGTGTGCAAAATACTGAGCAGCAATGCAAACTTTTGTATTTTAGTTTACATGTCTGTGTGTACAGGCTCATTAAAAACAATGCATTTAGATCTGTAAAAAAAGAATTGTTGTTTTTGGTGTCCATGTGCAAGAATCCCTAAACATTTAAGAGTCACAGCTGACAGAATGTCAACTCCTGCTGTAAATCTGATACTGTATGTAAAACACACATTCAGAAATGCAAGCCTTTGACATAGTCTTGTTTGACGAAACGCGCCTGTCGGGGCTACTGCATATATCACGTGATGATCCTGGAGTGCGAGAAGACTGGATTTTGTGAAGCGAGGAAGGCGAGTGATTAGAACTGTTATATTGCTAGTGCTGTGAATCGCTTACTCTTTGTAAGTGGATTGATGTGCTTGTGGAATAAAAGAGTTCCGCAATGTGGAGGTGATCTGTCATCCTTTCTTTGAGCGGTGCGCCTGATCCTTGCTGAAAGGTTTTTTGCTCGGATTAGATTCAAAGGGAGCTGAGGAAAATCAGAGCTACACTGCCTTATTAAGCGATATATTCTTTCTATAATAGAAAGGATAGACCTAAGGTGAGAGTTGCTGGGGACACTTTGCTAGGGAGCATGTTTTATATTGGATGCTCACAAGGATTTCTGAGGACTTTTTTTTACTGATTGGCAATTAATAGAAGAGAAGGTATGGACTGAATCATCTTGTTCACTTTACAGACTTTATTTTTCATCTGTTGTTTTTCACTGTTGTGGTTAGTGTGGTTTGAACAATATTTTGGCCAAAGTTATTTTGGCAGCATGTCTTTCCCTATGTCCACTTCTATCATACACTGAGCTCAGAATCATAAGTGTGGCCCTTGTATGGCCATAGGGGCCCACACACTCCTCATTACCCCAACACACTCAGATGCCCTCTCAAGTAACTTTCAGGCCTCGTACACACGACTGAGGAACTCGCCAGGCGAAACACATCGTTTTCCTCGTCGAGTTCCTTGTTAGGCTTGTCGAGGAACTCGACAAAGCTTGCTTTGCGTACACACGTTAAAGACCAAATCTCCTCGTTCTCAAACGCGGTGTCTTCAACACATACAACGTCAGGGGCTGCTTTTGCTAATCTCATGTTACTGCGTGTCAGGAAAAAATTTGGTAAGAGACATTTGCACTTTTCAGTCTGTTACAGCGTGACAAATGTGCTATTTCCATTACAAACGCTACTTTTACAGAAGGTACGCGGGTTTCTTTGCATACACACGCTCGAGTTTCTCGTAAAAAAAACAGCCTGACGTGGAACACGACGTGCCAATTTGACTCCTGTCGAGGAAAAGGAGAACTTGCTCTCTTTTTTGCTCGTCGAGTTCCTCGACAGTTTCCTTGATGAAAAACCTACACACGACTGGTTTCCTCTGCAAAACAGCTCTCCCACTGAGTTTCTTGGCCTCAGATTTACTTATCATCAGTGAAATGCTAAGTGTGACAGTCAGGGCTGTGAATAAGGGGGTACCACCAGTCCCCATGTACAGGGCCCAGTCCAGCAGGGGGGCCCAGGCAGCAGGGTAAATCATATTTGGGCAGGGAGAGTAATCAGCAGCTGAAAGCTGGCTTCTCCTCTCCCTCATGCTGGCTTTCAGCTGCTGCAGAGAGAGACATACAAGGGATCGGCTCTAGTAATTTACCCCCCCCCTACCCCCGTGCACCAATCACTCTCAATCTGCACCACATGTTTCCCCCTGCTGCACAGGCCCCCTTTGTTTGCCCCCTATCACCACAGTGCTGCCAGCTTCCCTCCTCTCCTTCCTGCCAGAAGCTGCAAGCACACAATAGGATCCTTCAGAATGGACAGTGGGAGAAGGATCCGGTAAATATGTCTTATTTACCAGCCTCTTCCTTCCCTAAATGAGCATAATAGAGTGATCTGTACTGGTCACTCACTGTGTTCATTCATAACTGAAGCATAGTTGGCTGTATGAGGCACTGTGGTTTCTAACAGCAGCCCTGGTGACAGTTGATAGCCACTGGTGTCCCCAAGCCAAAAAGATTATTGGGCTTAGAGCCGCAGGAAAATAAGATCCCTGGGTTGAGAGCCACCAGCCAATGTACACGTGTGGCTAGGGGGCACCATTGCGCAGCCAGGGTAAGCAAAGGTAATTTCTGGGATATCGTCATAGAGTGTCACTAAAAAAGGCTTCAGATGCCAATCCCTGGTAAAGGAAATGTTATTGTAGCTTTGCAGTTTTTTTAATCTATATATTTTATTTTACACTGATGGCAGCTTACTTACAATAATTTTGTTTGCACTGATCCGGAGTAGGGCACGTACTTCTCGCTGCTACTCCTCGCATCAGGGCAGTTGCTTCTCCTCCTGGCCGAACAGGAAGTGGGTCTTGATTGCCTGGGGGGAGAAGCAGGAAGACAATAACGAATATTAATTCGCTATTGTCACACAGCTGGGTGGGCTTTTTTTAACTTCTTAAGGACCGCCTCCTGCACATATATGTCGGCAGAATGGCACGGCTGGGAACATCCACGTATATTTACGTCGGTTCCAGTACCCAGCCGAAGCTTTGTGACCGGGACTCGGACTCGCGGCGATCGGTCCCCGAAGCTGAAGAACGGGGAGAGGTGTGTGTAAACATGGCTTCCCCGTGCTTCACTGTGGCCGCAGCATCGATCGCGTCATCCCTGTTATAGGGGGACGCAATCGATGACGTCACACCTACAGCCACACCCCCCTACAGTTGTAAACACACACAGGGAACACATAACCCCTACAGAGCCCCCTTGTGGTTAACTCCCAAACTGCAACTGTAATTTTCACAGTAAACAATGCAATTTAAATGCATTTTTTGCTGTGAAAATGACAATTGTCCCAAAAATGTGTCAAAATTGTCCGAAGTGTCCGCCATAATGTCGCAGTCACGAAAAAAATTGCTGATCGCCGCCATTAGTAGTAAAAAAAAAAAATTTTTTTATAAAAATGCAATAAAACTATCCCTTATTTTGTAAACGCTATAAATTTTGCGAAAACCAACCGATAAACACTTATTGCAATTTTTTTAACCAAAAATAGGTAGAAGAATACGTATCGGCCTAAACTGAGAAAAAAAAATGATATATATTTTGGGGGGATATTTATTATAGCAAAAAGTAAAAAATATTGCATTTTTTTCAAAATTGTCGGTCTATTTTTGTTTATAGCGCAAAAAATAAAAACCGCAGAGGTGATCAAATACCACAAAAAGAAAGCTCTATTTGTGGGGAAAAAAGGACGCCAATTTTGTTTTTGTTTGGGAGCTACGTCGCACGACCGCGCAATTGTCAGTTAAAACGACGCAGTGCCGAATCGCAAAAATGGGCAAGGTCCTTTACCTGCATTTTGGTCCGGGTCTTAAGTGGTTAAGTTAGCTAGAACCTTAGGCTCTAATCACATGCTTAAAAAAAAACAAACAAAAAAAACACCATTATAATCCATGCGTCTGGCAGCCTGCATGTAGATTAGGGCTAAATGCATGAATTATGGGGGGGGGGGGCTGTGCTCCATATAGATGGGCTGCCACTGCAGTGATTAGACTGTACCATTGTAAATGTAATAATATAATATCTCTACGCTACCCCTCACCTATTTGAAATTTCGCATGCTCGGAGCTAGCCCTCACTAACATTGTGTGTGCTCAACTATTTTAAAATATTCTGAAGAAACACATGGAGACCATACATACTCCATGCAGATCATGTCTAGTTTGCACCTGAAGAATATGTTACCCCGACATTTCATATTCCTAATATGTGCCTGCTGTTCCATGTACTTGTATGAAAAAGTATCCTGTTCTCTTTGTATTGCTTTTTTGTGTGAGATCCCTGGTGTTCCTGCCATTCCCTCTCCTTTTAAAAACTGACACACTAAGCAAGTGAACACACCTTGGTCAGTTCTCTAGCTATGCCGGAAACTCAGCCTGCTCTTTTTCTAAAACCTGAATGGTCCCTCACGGTCCGATTTGCAGTGGAAACGCTCACGCGATTAGACCGGCCCCATCCGAACCGCTCCAAAATTACTGACCCAACCCGATCCGTGCAGTGGAAACAAGGCATAAGACTTGGTGTCGGAAAATTAGGACCTATGTACTGTAGACAGCAGTGTATGCTAATTTTAGGATAAAGCTGTCACTGGCAAGTGTTCAGCAAACTGAAGAAATGCTGTAATGAGCTGTCGCCTCTCTTGCACAAGGACGTGATAATTTGCTGATGTTAATAGACAAGACCTTGCTAGCAGAAAGTTCCTGATTAAAAAAAAAACACAAGATATGTACCCTAAAGACCTCAGGTATACATTAGAGCTGCACAATTCTTGCCAAAATGAGAATCACAATTTTTTTGCTTAACATCATCTTTCACAGTATACCAAAAAATTAGGCTAACTTTACTGTTTAGTTTTTTTTTTAATTCATTAAAGTGTATTTTTTTCAAAAGAAATTGCATTTGAAAGACCACTGCGCAAATACAGTGTGACAAAATATTGCAACAACCGCCATTTTATTCACTAGGGTCTCTGCTAAAAATATATATATACTTTGAGGGTTCCAAGTAATTTTATAGCAAAAAATATTGATTTTAACTTGAAACCAAGAAGTGTCAGAAAAAGGTTTAGTCTTTTTAAGTGGTTAAACTTGCCTCATTCCTTTGATCTAAAGAACGAAACTCTACAATGTTTATAGTTAGCTCAGCAGCTTAAGAATGTAGTGATACTTGGCAGACTGCCTGTTTTTTGTTTTGTTTTGTTACAGCTAGGGTTGTCCCGATATATCGGGTCCGATACCGAGTATTTGCGGGAGTACTCCCGATGCTTCTGCCAATACTTTTTTTTGTATTTATCAACATGTTCTGTGAAAATTCTTTGAGTTTTTTACTTCTGCGTGACAAGCAAATAAAACATTTTTATTAATTTTTACTCATTTTTATTCTTTTATAATGTCTTGAGTTAGAGTTCTTCATAATTCTAAAGAAAATATCCTTAGTCTGTATTGTGGTTTGAAAACTGTCAGATGACATTTAAAAAAAGTATCGGTATTTGGTATCGGCGAGTACATGAAAAAAAGTATCGGTACTTGTACTCGGTCCTAAAAAAGTGGTATCGGGACAACCCTAGTTACAGCTGTAGGCTTCAGCAGAGAATTCTCTGCAATCTGGAGATTTTTTGGTAACCACTTGCCGACCAGCCTCTGTCATTATACAGCGGCAGGCCGACAAGATCTCGCCAACCGTTGTAGCTGTACATTGGTCCCTTTAAATGGGATAGCGGGCGGGGGGGTTCCGATGCTCGTGACCGCCAGCCGTGATCGATCGCGGTCACAAGAGGTAGAACAGGGACGTGTGTGTAAACACAAATCCCTGTTCTGTGAGGAGAGACAGATCATGAGTTCCTAATAGCTAGGAACCACAATCTGTAATTTCTTCTAGTCAGTCCCCTCCCCCCATAGTTAGAACACACGGTCAGGGAACACAATTAACCCTTGATCACCCCCTAGTATTAACTCCTTCCTTGCCAGTGACATTTTTACAGTAATCAGTGCATTTTTAGAGCTGTGATCGCTGCCAATGCCAATGGTCCCTAAAATGTGTCAAAAGTGTCCGATGTGTCTGCCATAATGTCGCAGTCCCGTTAAAAATTACTAGTAAAAAAATAAAATAAAAATGCCATAAAGCTATCTATTTTGTAGATGCACAAACCAATCAATATATGCATTTTTGCGATTTTTATTTCCAAAAATATATAAAATACATATCTGCCTAAACTAAGGGCCGATAAAAAAAAAAAAATTGGGGATATTTATTATAGCAAAAACATTGTGTTTTTTTCAAAATTGTCGCTCTTTTTTTGTTTATTGCGCAAAAAAAAAAAAAAAAGAAGGTGATCAAATTACCACCAAAAGAAAGCTCTATTTGTGGGAAAAAAAAGGACGACAATTTTGTTTGGATGCAGCGTCGCAATGTGCTGTGTGTAATGTCCTTTAGACAACAATACACCTTTCACATCCACAAAAAGAAAAAAAAACTTTACATGGCTACGGACAGTGTTTTTTCACCCATGAGGCCTCACTCCCATGGGCAGGAAGCAGTCCTTTGTTCCCATAAACATACTTCTCTCCTGGCTCTTATTGAATGCTGTCTAGTAAATTTCACTGTTCATCAGTTTGGTGTGAGGATTACAGTACGTTACTGACAGCTTTAAAGTAGTATTAAACCCTCATTCTCCTGTAAACTGTTAAAACTCTCACCCCAGAACTTGCCGATTGCAACATTCTATCCTGCTTGGCTCCTGCTCTTTTAGTGCCACTCCCCTAAACTTCTGGTGTTCACAGGAAAGAGTTAACAGTGGACAGCGCAGTCTCCAGTCAGTTTGTTAGCTTGTAAAGAGAGGGAGGAAATGAAGGATGGAGAGTGCCTTGCCATCACAGGCTTTGGGGTTGTGTGTTTCTATTGATGCACACAGGGTAGAGCGACACAACTGCAGGCAAGGGTGGCTCCATAGGATGCTGCAAGATAAAGGAGCCACCCTGAAACAGGAAACCTGGAGCATCAGTCATGAATGCTTAAACTTGGGTATAGGCAAGAATTAAAAGATGAAAAAGTTGCATACTAAGTTAGTAAGTAATTAAATCAGCTGCTGAAAGTGCTTAAAGCACTTAGGGTTTATTATCACTTTAAAGGGAATCTGTCCTGAAAGTATAATGGAGGTGGCCAAAAACCCTTTTTTTGGCCGCTAGCGGGGGGGGTAAAACAGCAACGCTAGCAGCCGAATATCGCCCCAATTTCAACAGTAAAGCCCCGCTATTTGCACCACCACCGCACCTCCCGCCCCAGTGTGGAAGGGGCCTTATTTTTATGGAGTCCCCTGCTGCTCCAGTCAACCTCTAGACCTGAGAAAAAAAGCACGAGGAGTCCCCCGATGTGGGGCTTTAAAGGCAACAGTGATTAGAGTAAGAACAGTGTATACAAAAATATATAATTTTATTTGTCAATTACAAAAAAACATAATAAATTTAAATTTAAAAACCATAATGTAGGTATACAAGTTGAAAGTGATCCACAGAGTAAATACAAGGCCCTACGCGTTTTGGGTGTTCCCTTCTTCAGGGGCCGAAGTCTGTGTGGGATCTGATAAATTTACAAAAAAACATATTATGAATACTGACTTATAATGCATAAACAAGTGGTGATGTACATATCAGAATGCGATTTAACAAACTCATACCAGTCACGATGCTTTCAAAAATGCTGAAATGAGGACCTGGAATCCCGTATCTTGCAAAACCAACCTCTAGACCTGAGAAAAGGAAGCTCTGAGTCACCATAATCAGCACTTTGACAGCTCTGGTCTACTCATCAACCATCATTGCTATCAAGGGAGAGGAAGGGTAGAGCGTAAGATGCTCCTCCATACATGGAAGTACAGGCAATACTTTCTGTCACACCGTATTTGCGCATCGGTATTACAAGCGCACTTTTTTGGGAAAAAATACACTTTTTTTAATTAAAAAATAAAACAACAGTAAAGTTAGCCCAATTTATTTTATATTCTCCACCACTGGCAGCTGAATGGATCAGTGGGAGAGCAAAAAAGAGAGTATATGCTACTGGGGCATAATAGTGAAGGCATTATATTAATTACTGGACTATCAATTAATGGGTCATGATGGGGAAGCTGTTTATAGAGGCCAAAAATGCACAGGTTTAATCCTATGTAACGTTAAAATGTATATTTCTGATGCTGTTCCAGTTGTCTCCATGTTGGTTGGTAGACTCTCTGAACTGAGCACAGACTGTTAGTTTGTGTGACGCATTCTCCAGGCTCTGTAATCAGTTTTATCTTTTAACTTTTATTATCCAGCAAAGATTAGAACATAATAAAGTTTAATCCTAGGGCTGAATTGTGTCCTTAGTAGCAAGTAGCATTCATACACCTTTGATATTTCAGCTGTAATAGGACCTGAGGAATTAAGCCTCACAAGCTTTTTTTTTTATCTTTATAAGCTTTTTTCACATAAAAAACAAATCACCATAGGCAGTATAAAGAGACCATGAGGTTCTGGCAAACAGTGGGAATTGCAGTGCAGACAGACACCAGTATAAACAATAAAAAGGCGTGCAGATTAAAGTGAAAAATTCATCCAGGGCCAGCTCAGAATTATTATTATTTTTTTGTTTTCAATAGGCTGGGTTAGGTCCACTGGGTGGATTTACCCCTCTTTTTGTACCACTGTCACTGAGAGGGGAAATCCAACATCTTAGAACATTTTTCGGGGTCCTACATTTTGTTTTCGGTCTCTAGTTTTCTTTTTAATTCTTTTTTTTTTAATTTGGAAATTTTCCTATTGCAGTTTCTGTCCAACACACCTCCCAGAAAATGGAGCTGGGAGATTGTTAAGATTATTTAAAGTGGAGTTCCAGAAATGGCGGTTGCTGCCTCTTCATCGTCCACTGTAGGTCTTCTTCCTCCATCCTAGTCATGTGTCTTCTGATGAATGGGGCACGCTGCCTTCTGGGAACTGTGTGTATACATGTATGTGTGTACTGCGCATGCGTAGTAGGAAATGGGCAGTGAAGTGAGGATGGGGGAGCTGCTAGGATTCAGGGATCGGCCTTGGGGGGGGGTCTGACATCGCGGGCGAGTAGGACAGGTAAGTGTCCTTATTAGGTCCAGTGTTTGTAGCTGCTGAAAATAAATACAAATTTGCTGGTGGAACCCCCCTTTAAATGTGATTATATGGGATTAGGCTTCAAGAAAATGGCATAAAAAATGTAATGATGTAAAAAAAAAATGTAATTATGTAATTACAAAAATGTTATGGCATCATAGAATGCATTAAGATAAAAAAAACTTTCCGTCTTTACAACCCTTTTAAATACATTGCAATATTGTATGTGAGGTTTTTCACTATTGAAGGGTTTTGTTACACATATTGTAAGGTGACCAGATTTTTACAATTGAGGACATATTTTATTTTTTACTAGTAATGGCGGCAATCAGCGACTCTTTCCCGTCGCCACTGCTGCCCGCCTCTCAGCCTGTCAAGTCTTACTCTCCAGGCCCGGCTACTACTGGGTGGGGAGCGGAGGAAGATCACTCCGCCAAATAAGGCTCCAGATAGGCAGGCGGCTGGCCAGGACTTGAGCCAAGGCAGAAGAACATGTGAGTGGAGCTGAATGGGCACCCGAAACTGAAGAAATATTCCCTCTACTCCAACCAGCACATGATCATCAGAAAAGGCCACAGATAATTTAAAAAAAATACACCCCCCCCCCAAGCTAGAGCGGGGGGATGTAATTCAGATTTTTTTTCCTGAACTGACTGTCTTTAAATTTGCCTCAGCCCCTGTTCAAATCCAATCCGGGGACAAAACCATGGACAGACTTGGTCGGGGACAGTGTCCTCAATCCAGGGACTGTCCCCAGAAACCAGGGATGTCTGGTCACCCTAACATATTGGGCCTGCGCCCCCTTTCCTTCTTACTTATTTTGCTTTACAAAGTGCCATTTGGCATTTCAAAGGGGCAGCTTATCACAGGGGGCTTTTATCACATTTATAACATAACCTGTGTGGTGTGGTGGGGTAGACAAACACCCATGTATATGTTCTTATGCACAGAATATATATATATATATATATATATTGTATGGGTGGGACCCTGTGCTGTGTGAGAAATGGCTGCTTTACGCCAAATTCTGGAGAGAAAGACACGTTAATTGGACAGCTGTGTCTTGGGCTTTTTAAGTCTGATCTGACCAGAATTCTGGGCCCCACCCTACAGACAGGAGGTCTGTTCCTGAGAGCCAGGTGAGCTCCCATCTCTGAGAGGAAAGAGAGGCTGCATGGGTTGCAGCTAACACATGCAGATCTGCAGGAGGCAGATGCCGGCTGGTGTCTCTCTGTGAGAAAAGAAACTGTATGCTTCAAGAAGTTTGATGCTGTGTGCGTCCAAGAAACTCAAACGCTGTGTGCGGATAAGTCGCTGTGTGCGACTGTTGATTTTTGCCAGATACAGGAATGATGGAAACCCCCCTGCGAGGGCTGCTTTTATATCTGTGAACTTTGATGTTTTTAAATAAAAGTGGTCTACCAGGTCCTTAAAAACTCAGTTCTGGACTGGCGTGCTCACTGAAAAATGCACCTACCATTGGAGTTTGATTCCCCAATCCTACAATATATATTTATATTTTACATTTTATTTAAGTTTTTGAACCAGGTATGATTTATAGGTTTATATAGCACCTAGCGCTCACTTTTAAGTTGTACAATATTTTAGGAAAGGGAAATACACAAGTAAATTAAATGTACAAAATGTACAAAATCATGAAAATGCGCATATAAAAACATATCTAAAAGATAATAGGTGCCTGTTGCAGTGAGAATAATTTTTTTTAAAGGGAAATATACACAAATCAAAAGTGCAAAAATTCACATGGAGAAATTTGTAAGCAATAATAGGAGCTTAATACAAAACTAAAATGAAAGAGGATACAGCATAAATCAGCATAAAACAGGATATTGTTAAAGGGCATGCCCTACTGGTATTCTCCCTGATAGGAGAACCTACCACTACTGGACTCTTGCTGAAAAGACTGCTTCTAATGCCACATACACACGATCATTTTTTGTGATGAAAAAAAACGACGTTTTCTGTGAAGTAAAAAACGAAGTTTTTTTCACAAAAAGCGAGGTTACGTTCACCACTCTTTTCCATTGAAGCTCGCTTCATTACTAGCTTCTGGGCATGCGCGGGTTGAAAAACGTCGTTTTAAACGACGTTTTTGCTACACACGGTGACTTTTTGTGAAACAAAAAACGACGTTTTGAAAAACGACACAAAAAATTCAAGCACGTTGGAATTTTTTTTTGGTCGTTTTTTTTAAGACAAAAAACGACGTTTTGCCCACACACGATCAATTTTCATCGCAAAAAACGACCGCCTACTGCGCAGACTCATCCCCTTCATCCCGGAAGAGGACACAGCAGTAGTAGTCGGAACAATCATCAATTCTCGACTCGACTACGCAAACTCCCTCTACTTAGGTCTACCAAAATACCAGATCTCGCGCCTACAAGTCATTTAGAACACAGCAGCTAGGTTGATAACAGGAAAGAAACCCTGGGAATCTAACACCCCATCCCTGAGGGCCCTTCATTGGCTAACAGTAAAGAACCGGATTACATTCAAGACCCTCTGCCTCACCCACAAATGCACACAAGGAAAGGCTCCTCACTACTTATGCGAGAAAATAAAGCACTACACCACCCATCGCACTCTCCGATCATCTAACCAAAACCTCCTCGATATCCCCAAATACAACTACAAATCAAAGGGAGAACGAAGATTTGCAGTCCAAGGACCATGGCTATGGAACGCTCTACCAACAGACATCCGCATGGAAGAAAACTATTGGGCCTTCAGGAAAAAGCTTAAGACCCACCTCTTCTGAAGGATTAGGAGGATGCCGGATGGAAGCGACTTGAGGCGATTTAATTCGCATGTGCATCGCTATACAAGTTATTCACTCACTCAAACCCTCTCTTTTGCCTAGCCAACACCAAGTTCCATATGTTCTCACAAGTTACAACACTACACACATTACCTGGGGGAAGGCAGTAGGCACAGAAGAGCCCTAAAGGCAGAAGTGATTGTAGAGAATGCCACTTCTCAACATGGCCCGACTTGTGTACATTTCAAGATGAGGGCAGTGTACATTAGTATTGTCAGTCACATCCCCATCCTCTGTGGTATAGTATACACGCACAAGAAATCTGCTTCTTTTTTTTTTTTTTTATCAAAAAGCTTTTATTGGAGCAAAACAATACCCCGGAGGGCACACATACAGCGTACAGATACAGCACATGACCATCGATAATCGATAATGGGTAGATTGTAGGTACAAGTGCGACAACAGTGAGTAACATAAATCAGGTGACACAGAATACAATCACGATTTAACCTAGATGCCCCAGAATGTGAGCACTATGCAGGAGGGTTAGTTACCAGTCCACCCGCATCCCTCACAATCTCCTAAATCCACCCGTGGGACTGTGAACCCCCTGAGCTCATCCGACCCCCCTATATGCAGGTTGCAGGTGACTTCAGCCATTTTCCCCAGACTTTTTCATATTTGGCCGGACAGCCCCTGTGTGAATAGATCAGTTTCTTATACGGTAGTACGCTGTTGACCTCTGCCAGCCAGTGTCACAGCTCTGGGGGTTCCGATCGCATCCATACCCGTGCTATTACCTTTCGGGCTATAAAAAGTGTCTCTTGATGCCAACATCCGGGAAAATACCCAGCAGGCACGGTTTGGGCTGTAGGGTAATAGGGGACCCAGTTTTGTCATGAAGGAATTTCACCACCTGTTCCCAGAAGGCCTGAATCTTAACGCACTGCCAGATTAAATGGAAGAAGGTGCCCGTATTGCAGTTACACATTGGGCACGTGGCTGTGGAGTCCCTCCTGTACCTGGAGATCCTGAGGAGCGTAAGATATGCTCTATTTATAATGAAGGTTTGTGTAAGGCGGTCTGACAGTTTTGGGGATACTAGTTTACAAGCATCGAGAGCGTCGCTCCACTCGTCATCTTCTAGTGGGCCCACCACCTCCCCCTCCCACCTGGGCTTTAGGGCGTATGCAGACACTGTAGCAGTCGGGAGTGTGATCATGGTGTGGAATTGAGTGATTCGTTTTTTGGGGTCGGGGCACTTAACTGCTGCCATGAGGAGATTATCAGCTAGGGCCAGGTCATCCTGAGGGAACTGAGCTTGAAAGCCATGTCGTAATTGGGCGTAGCGAAATATCATGTGGTCAGGTAGATTATATTCAGTCTGTAACACGTCAAAGGGCTTTAGCCTTCCACGTCTGGTAACATGGGACAAGTAGTATATTCCTCTGGTGCTCCACACCTCGATTTCCCGGATGCGATCCATCTCCGGCAGGGCAGGGTTGTGCCACAGGGAGGTGTAGCCGTGTAGGGGCGAGATACCCATCCTGTCCGAAACTATGCTCCATATCCTCCTGTAGTGATACAACAGGGAGTGGCGTTCCCCCACCAACCTCACCCCCCCTGCTATTGTCACCAAAGGGTCGCCTATTGACTGGGTCCATGCAGGGCAAAGGAGGCGGAGGAATCTAGTCCTATCCACCTTGTCCACATGAAACAGTTGTGATAGCTGGGCAGCCAGATAATATGCATTAAAGTCAGGCAACGCCAGTCCAGCTAGGTCGGTTGGGTTTTTTAGTCTATGCCAGGGGAGTTTATGCCTCGCGTGCCCCACACGAATGGCTTGAGAAGGGTTTCCATAAGCCTGAAGCACCTGAGTACCAGATATACCGGTGAATGCCACACCATGTAGAGAATCTTAGGCAGCAGAACCATCTTGATTAAATTTATGCGACCCGTGACTCCCAACGGGAGTCGGGCCCAAGCCTGAGTTCTCAACTTCAGCATATCATACAGTGGCGTGACATTCAGTGAGGTATAGTCTGCTGGGTATCTAGTGGTCCGAATCCCTAGGTATTTAATCTCAGCCACTCTCTGCAGTGGGAGAAGGGCCCCTTCCCTCGTCACCAGATAGCTATCTAGTGGGAGTATTTGGGACTTGTCCCAGTTGATCCTGAGTCCCGAGAAAGCGCCAAAGCGCTCTATTAGGGCCAGTGCCAGTGGGAGGGAGTTGGTGGAATCCTCCAGGTACAAAAGTGTGTCGTCCGCGTATGTGCTTATTCTCTCCTCAACGTCACCTCTCCGTAGACCCGCTATACCTGGGTGTGTGCGTATGGCAATTGCCAACGGTTCTGCCGCCAGGGCATACAGCAGCGGCAACAGGGGGCAGCCCTGCCTTGTGCTGCGTCGCAGGGGAAATTGGATCCGAGGGCCACCCGTTGGCTAGGACTCTAGCCACAGGGGCCTGGTAGAGGAGTTTCACCCAGTGGATGAATCTGGGGCCTATCCCGAATTTAGCGAGGCATGTCCATGGCGACAATTATTCTAGCCCCTGGGTTGTCGTGGTTGGCCTGGAGATTAATGAACAGCCTCCTGAGGTTGAAGGAGGTGTTTCGGCTAGGCATAAAGCCTGTCTGTACTATGGAGAGGATCACGGTGTTTAGGCGGGCCGAAAGCACTTTGGCTAGAATTTTGATATCTACTTGTAGAAGGGAGATGGGGCGATACGAGTCCGGTAGGTGAGGGTCCTTTCCTGGCTTGGGAATTAGAACTATGGTGGCTTCCCTCATCGAGGGCGGGAGCTCAGAGCTCTCGAAGATGGAGTTGTAAAGGGCGAGGAGTCTGGGAACTAGTGTTTCAGCGTAGGTGGAGTAGAACTCGGCTGGTAAGCCATCCGACCCCGGTGCCTTGGACTTCGGGAGACCGGCTAGAGCGGTCTCCCGCCGTCAGTGGTTCCTCGAGTGTTTGAGTCTGCTGTTCATTCAGTCGGGGGATCAGTAGGTTCGCCAGGAAGTCTTCTGATAGGGAGTCAGTGTCAGGGGCTACCGTGTCGTATAGGGAAGAGAAAAAGTCTTGGAACATGTCGGTCACCCTCTCCGGATCAGTTATTAGATCCCCAGTTGAAGAGCGCAGGGATATCACCACTGGAGGTCTCTCTTCGCAGTGCACTAAATAGGCGAGTAACTTCCCCGCTCTCTCCCCATGTTCAAACGTTCGCTGCCTAAGAAAGAAGAGCTTTCGCCTCGATTTCTCATAATGCAGTCGATCGGCTGCCCTAGTGCAGAGCTTGAGTTCGGCAGCCAGGTCAGCCGACGGGTTGGCCGTGTACTCCCTCTCCCTCGCCGCGGTAAGTTCCATGGCCCTCTCTAAGGCCTCTGCAGAAGTGGCCTTGATGGTGTTTATGCGGGAAGAGAGTGTCATGCGGGCATGTAGAAATCTGCTTCTTTAAATAAAACAAGATTCAAGAGCTTATAAAAATATTAGTCCTTGAAAAGTTTCCATGAATGTACTTATCATTATGTGGCAATCATTTACTTCACACAACCTTCTGCAGGCCACTGCTACAGTAATTGTTTTAATAAAATTTGCAACAAAAAATGGAAAAAAAAAACTTCAATATGTGTTTTTATTTTACGCTGAAAGAGTGAAATGTCAGCAATGATTGCTGTAATTCGTACACCTATTGTTTGATTAACAGGCTCATTGTTGTTCCTTCAATACTTGCAAAAAACAGGAATTCCATATCCAAGGGTACACTGCTTACATTATCTTTCAGAGTATAAAATGGCAGGGATTTTGTCAAGGCTGCAAGGACTAGAAACAACAGAACATTATATAATGCTGGAAAATGGACTCTCAATTCTTCTCTTTAGTAAAGTTTAGGTGCTTTGCTTATGTAATTGAACCACGGATAATAAATATAAAGACATAGATCATGTTACTTTTCATTTAATTGAACAGTGGGAACAAGAGGTAGTGTCTAGCCAGTGTCTTGTTAGCTTTTAACCACTTGACCACTGGGCACTTAAACCCCCTTAATAACCAGACCAATTTTCAGCTTTCGGTGCTCTCACAGTTTGAATGACAATAACTCAGTCATACAACACTCTAACCAAATGAAATTTTTGTCCTTTTTTTCCCACAAATAGAGCTTTCTTTTGGTGGTATTTGATCACCTCTGCGGTTTTTATTTTTTTCGCTATAAATGAAAAAAGAACGTAAATTTTGTAAAAAAATGAATTTTTCTTCATTTCTATTATAAAATTTTGCAAAAAAGTAATTTTTCTTCATAAATTTGGCCTAAAATGTATACTGCTACATATCTTTGGTAACAAAAAAAAAAAAAATTGGATAATATTTAGTCTGGGTGAAAGTTATGGGGTCTACAAGCTATGGTACCAATTACTGAAAATTGATCAATTTGATCACATCTGATGTACTGACAGCCTCTCTCATTTCTTGAGACCCTAACATGCCAGAAAAGTACAAATACCCCCCTTTTTGGAAAGAAGACATTCCAAGGTATTCAGAAAGAGGCATCGTGAGTTTTTTGAAGTTGTCATTTTTTCCCCACAATTCTTTGCAAAATCAAGATTTTTTTATTTTAATTTTTTTTCCACAAAATGTTCATATTATTAGGTTATTTCTCACACACAGCATATGCATACCACAAATTACACCCCAAAACACATTCTGCTATTCCTCCCGAGTATGGCGATACCCCATGTGTGAGACTTTTACACAGCGTGGCCACATACAGAGGCCCAACATGCAGGGAACGCCATCAGGCGTTCTGGAACACCCAGACCAATTCTGACATTTCTCTCCTACATGGAAAAATCATCATTTATTTGCTAGAAAATTACATAGAACCCCAAAACATTATATATGCTTTTTTAGCAAAGACCCTAGAGAATACAATGGCGGCCGTTACAACTTTTTATCTCGCATTGTATTTGCACAGCAATTTTTTGAACGCGTTTTTTTTTGGAAACAAAACAGTTTTGTGCTTAAAAAAAAAACAAAACAGTAAAGTTAGCCCAATGTTTTTGCATAATATGAAAGATGAAGTTACGCCGAGTAAATAGATACCCAACATGTCACACTTCAATATTGCACACGCTTGTGGAATGGCGCCAAACTACGCGACTTAAAAATCCCCATAGGCGACGCTTTAAATGTTTTTCCTGGTTACATCTTTTTAGTTGGAGAGGAGGTCTAGGGCCAAAATTATTGCTCTCGCTCTAACGTTCGCAGCGATACCTCACATGTGTGGTTTGAACACCGTTTTCATATGTGGGCGGGACTTACGTGTGCGGTCGCGTCTGTATACGAGCACACGGGTACAGGGGCGCTGTAATTTATTTTTTATTTTTTTATTGTTCATTTTACTTTATTTATTTTAGTTTGACACCTTTTTCCCCAAAAATAAATGTTTTGGTTACTTTTATTCCTATTACAAGGAATGTAAACATCCCTTGTAATAGGAATATAGCATGACAGGTCCTCTTTACAGTGAGATATGGGGTCAATAAGACCCCACATCTCCCCTCTAGGCTGGGAAGCCTAAAAAAAAAACGATTGCAGAGTATTGCGCGGGGGAGTATTGCGCGGGGGAGTATTGCGCGGGGGAGTATTGCGCGGGGGAGTATTGCGCGGGGGTACTGCAGAGTATTGTGCGGGAGTATTGTGCGGGAGTATTGTGCGGGAGTATTGTGCGGGAGTATTGTGCGGGAGTATTGTGCGGGGTACTGCGGGGTACTGCGGAGTATTGCGGAGTATTGCGGAGTATTGCGGGGTACTGCGGAGTATTGTGGAGTATTGCGGGGTACTGCAGAGTATTGCGGGGTACTGCGGAGTATTGCGGGGTACTGCGGAGTATTGCGGGGTATTGCAGAGTATTGCGGGGTATTGCGGAGTATTGCGGGGTACTGCGGAGTATTGCGGGGTATTGCGGAGTATTGCGGGGTATTGCAGAGTATTGCGGGGTACTGCGGAGTATTGCGGGGTACTGCGGAGTATTGCGGGGTACTGCGGAGTATTGCGGGGTACTGCGGAGTATTGCGGGGTATTGCAGAGTATTGCGGAGTATTGCGGGGTATTGCAGAGTATTGCGGGGTACTGCGGAGTATTGCGGGGTACTGCGGAGTATTGCGGGGTACTGCGGAGTATTGCGGGGTACTGCGGAGTATTGCGGGGTATTGCAGAGTATTGCGGAGTATTGCGGGGGATTGTGCGGGAGTATTGTGCGGGAGTATTGTGCGGGAGTATTGTGCGGGAGTATTGTGCGGGAGTATTGTGCGGGGTACTGCGGGGTACTGCGGAGTATTGCGGAGTATTGCGAAGTATTGCGGGGTACTGCGGAGTATTGTGGAGTATTGCGGGGTACTGCAGAGTATTGCCGGGTACTGCGGAGTATTGCGGGGTACTGCGGAGTATTGCGGGGTACTGCGGAGTATTGCGGGGTATTGCAGAGTATTGCGGGGTATTGCGGAGTATTGCGGGGTATTGCAGAGTATTGCGGGGTACTGCGGAGTATTGCGGGGTACTGCGGAGTATTGCGGGGTACTGCGGAGTATTGCGGGGGTACTGCGGAGTATTGCGGGGTATTGCAGAGTATTGCGGAGTATTGCGGGGTATTGCAGAGTATTGCGGGGTACTGCGGAGTATTGCGGGGTACTGCGGAGTATTGCGGGGTACTGCGGAGTATTGCGGGGTACTGCGGAGTATTGCGGGGTATTGCAGAGTATTGCGGAGTATTGCGGGGTATTGCAGAGTATTGAGGAGTATTGGGGGTATGCAGAGTATTGAGGAGTATTGGGGGTATGCAGAGTATTGGGGGGGGGTATGCAGAGTATTGGGGGGGGTATGCAGAGTATTGGGGGGGGTTATGCAGAGTATTGGGGGGGGGTATGCAGAGTATTGGGGGGGGTATGCAGAGTATTGGGGGGGGTATGCAGAGTTTTGCGCAGGGAAGGAAGGAGTTAATGCAGGGATGGCTGAGCAGGGATGGATGGATCTGTGACTGCAATAGTCACAGATCCATCCCACACTGCTGCAGCCATCCGCGCTCTCCTCTCACGCTGTACCGATCGGTACAGCGAGAGGAGGGAAGAACCGGCGTCAGCAAGTGACGCGGTTTGTTTACATGTGATCACGCCGTCATTGGACGGCGCGATCACGTGGTAAGGAGCCGCCACCATTGGCTCCTTACCGAGATCACTGACGCTGCGGGTCCCGTGGACCCGCCGAGCGCCGTGACCGCGTGTGCGCGCCCGCGCGGGCGCGCGGATCTGACGCACGTCAGATTTGTTTACACACGTGGTCGCGCCGTCATTGGACGGCGCGATCACGTGGTAAGGAGCCGCCGCCATTGGCTCCTTACCGCGATCATCGGTGCTGCGGGTCCCGTGGACCCGGTGAGCACCGGTGATCGCGTGTGCGCGCCCGGTTGGGCGCGCACACCTGACTCTAACGGAGGACGTCCATGGACGTCCTGTTAGAGTACAGGAACCGCCCTATAGCCGTATTTCGGCTATAGGGCGGTGATTAAGTGGTTAATGGAGTGGAAAAGGATTATTATTATACTTATTATACTGGACTTATATGGCACCAACAGTTTGCGCAGAGCTTTACAATAAAAAAAAGAGAAACAGTACAGCTACAATACGATTATAGACAAGAGGGTTAGGCGGATTAGAGGATTAGAACCCCTGTTGGTTTTTACCAAAATCCATGACTCTATTTGAGTGATTTCTGCTCTCATTGACAGCTATTTCACCAAATAGGAAATGTTAAATCTCTAAAGACAACACTGACAGAAATAAAATCCTTTACTCTGTAAAGTTGCGGAAGGCTTTTTATTGACTGTGACTTGGTCAGCGGCTTTGTGTTAATTTGTATTGGTATTTATATGTTTGAACCTTGTATGTTCTTATTGTCTTTGTTGTGCTCTTGAAACATCAGTGGTTTGTTGTTGAGACTTCAGTAAATTTTGCTATCTGGATCGATGTATATGTCATGGACATGCAATAATGTCTGGCAGTTTACCTTCTCCTCCATGTGTCCATTAGAGGCCTGACTCTCTTTCTGGCTGCCTTTTATCATCTCCTCCCTGTATGGCCCCACCCCAGGCCATCCCAGGAAGTCTATATTATCTGTTGCACTGCAGGTCTGCTTTGCTGTTCAACTTTGTTTGTTAGCTTGTGTTCCTGTCTGCTGTGTCCTACATTTACCTTTCTGTGTACTGATTTTGGCTCGTCTCTGACTACTCCTGTTTGCCTGTGACCCTGACCTTTGGCCTGTCCCTTGGTTACCCTTGTCTGCCTGTTGCCCCAACCTCGGCTTACCCTTATCCCTTGTGTCCTCAGTGGCTGCTTCTCCTCTCTCCCTACGGAGCGTGACCTGGGGGACCCCAGGGGCCACGACCTGGGTTCAGTTGCAGCGAAGGCCATCCTCACCACCAGAGGCTCTGGTGAACACCTGCTGGACCTTAGACCCCGCACCCTGGGGAATATTGGGCTCACGTTTCCTGTCCATCCACAGCAGTCAGCTATTGGGTTCACTACCTTGCAGTGCACCCCTGTCTCCAATGGGGTGCACTTGTCACCTGGCCACAGATGACCTGACAGTATATTTATACTGTGCCACCTGTCCACCAACCCATCTAACTAAGGGATTTTGAAGGTCTCTGCAGTGCATATGATGTATTTTGTCTTTTTATCTACGTGTTTGTCCTCATTGCAGTTTTTATCCATCTCCTGTCTGTTAGAAGCATTGCCTCCATTGCAATGAACCATTGTATCCATGACAGTAAGTGAGGGAAAGTCCCAGGTAGCAGTAAAAATTTGGGCTTTATAATGCTTTTTCACTCTATCCAAAAAAATTAAAGTTGTGGCTGGTTATACGCTGTGTACATTGTACTTTTCCTAGTGTTGCTAAACTACGTTACCCCTGGATTCTAGGCTTCATTGTTGCCAAACACTATTGTTTATTTCTGAGTCTGGTGGATCCCATGGAATCTCCTGTGCAAATAAATACTTTATACATTTTTGGATTGGTTAGGCAAACCCCCATGTGACAGAGCTCAGCGCTTTCAGGTGGGGTGGTAAATTTGCTTACATTACTTACTTTATTTTCTTTAACCCTTTTACCCTAACCGCTAACTGCATACTTACAGAATGTTCACGTCCTGCTAGCCTGGATCTTACGACTGGCGACACATACTCACAGGAGCCTCATAAACTTTTATAGGGTTTTTCTTCTCAGAAGACGATCAAAAGACAACCCTGTAGATGTCTGGCATCGTATAAAATGGGTAGAATATCTAGGCCAGGGGTGGCCAACCAGCCCTTTGATGTGGCCTGCGACCTCCTGCTCTAGAATGGCAGATTGGCAAGCCCAGATCGCAGGTTGTCAACGTGCCATACCACAGCATCAGTGTTGTGAATGAAGTTAGTGGTAGAGGAAGAATGCAGCTGCGGAGTAGAGCCCTATAAGCCGATGCTTCCTCTACAGCGCTGGCTTTTGCCACAGGCGGAATCTATGACAAAGTTCAGCTAACCCGTAGGATAGACACATTGTGGGTAAAACGCAGTGAAAGCAGTCTTAAGTCCTTTTTACACAATCAGCCCGACCAAACTGAACCCTCAATTCACCTCTACAGAGCGACAAATGTAAACTGGAACGCCCACTCCCGCGGGACCGAGTACGCCGGCCTACCTCCAATCCACTAAAGAAAAAAAAAAAACAGAACGGAATTTGTCCCTTTTCATTTGAGCGGATCAGATGGCCTATAGAGTAGCTGTGACATTTCTTCCACCTGCTCCTCTAATTGTGGCCCGCGACTGCTTACAAAGTTGCTTAAAGCAGAGGTTCACCCAAAAAACAAGTATATAACATTACATTCAGTATACCACAAACATGTACAGTATGCCGTTTTTTTTTGGGGGGGGGGTGTACATACGGTATTATCGGTATTTTCCTCCCGGATTCTGGGTACTCGGTCCCGCGGGAGTGGGCGTTCCTGTGCAGTGCCGCAATTTCATCTGGAACTTTGCCCATATGATTGACGTGCCTGAGAAAAACTCCCCCGGATAAGGCGCATCGCGACTTTCCGAAAGTAGCCGAACTGTCCGTCGGCTCTATACGGCGCCTGCGCACCGACTTGGAGCCGTGTAGAGCTGACTCCACAGAAAAACGGCATACTGTACATGTTTGAGATAAACTGATGTTATATACTTGTTTTTTGGGTGAACCTCCGCTTTAAGTGGCCCTCGCTCTTTAAAAGGTTGGGCACCCCTGATCTAGGCTGTTCCTAGACAGTTAGGAAAACAAACAGAAAGATATGAAATAACTTTATGTATGCAAACCAACCTTACTAATAGTTAGCAACCTTTAGTTTATGTTTACTTATTGCTTGAACTAACAAGTTATAACTTGTCGATTTACATTTCATGGCTGCATTATTTTGTAGCTCTTGTTTTCTATGCATTGTTTATACCTTTTTTTTGTGTGTGTTTTATTTTTAGTAATCTGGGTGCCGTATGTCTGTTTCAGCAGCACAACTATTACTGTCTTGTGCTTTAGGTTTAGGCAGGTTTTATTTAGACAACAGCTTGTCATTTGTCATAATTATAGAATGCAAATAAAAGATGTTTTACACCGCCTATAGTGTGCTTTGATAGCTACCACCTTGATATAAATAGTCGCACCCGTAGGCATTAATAGCTGAACTGACTTTGAAAAGTACTTCTATCTTGCCTACAGCACAAACAAAAAAAAGGTCAGTCATTTTGGAATTCCCCTCACTTTCAGGCTTGGTCACAATGGCCAGCAGAATAAATCTTACAGGCTGGGGCAGAGACATCAATAAACACTTGATAGAGGGTCTAAACCAGGGGTAGGCAACCTTAACCCTCCAGCTGTTTAGAAACTACAAGTCCCATGAGACATTGCAAGACCCTGACAATAACAGGCATGACTCCTAGAGGCAGAGGCATGATGGGACTTGTAGTTTCACCACAGCTGGAGTGCCAAAGGTTGCCTACCCTTGTTCTAAACCTTCTCTACTCCAAAAAAAAAAAGAAAACTAAGACTAGAGATACACTTTAACTGTGCAGAATTAGCTACAATAGGGGTATGCTCAATAAAAATTACAGGTGCTGCTCAAGGGTCTATCAGGTCCTCTTGCTTGACAAACTGCTAGGGGTGCCGACAAGGACAGAGCTTGTCCCAGCTCAAAACATCCAGTAGGGAAAGAAAAGAAAGTACTAAAGGTCACACATCAGAGCAAGACACTGAGGAAGTATATGACAACCACAGCCTGGGCTCCAACCAGCCTATGCCAACCCCACGCATTTCACTCCCCCCGGAGCTTTATCATGGGGATTCCTGGCCTGGACGGAGCCCAGGCTAAGGCTATCATATACTTCCTCACAGGGTTTTGCTGTGATTTGCGACCTATCCAATAGGGATATGGCTGAATTCCACTGGAAATTGAAACCTTTTTATTACACATGAAAATGTGGTACTGAATATCAGCAATATGAAGTATTAGGGGCTGTGTGCCACCCCTAACAGCCCTGCCGTCCTAGACCACATTCAGTGTTGGCTTATCTTGCCATGGGTATGTAGCGTTACCCCATTCAGGAGCCGCTGGCTGTTTTTGGGACCGGCGTATTAACCACTTTAGCCCCGGACCATATTGCTGTCCAATGACCAGAGCACTTTTTGTGATTTGGCAGTGCGTCGCTTTAACTGACAATTGCGCGGTCGTGCGACGTGGCTCCCAAACAAAATTGGCGTCATTTTTTTCCAACAAATAGAGCTTTCTTTTGGTGGTATTTGATCATCTCTGCGGTTTTTATTTTTTGCGCTATAAACAAAAATAGAGCGACGATTTTGAAAAAAATGCTATATTGTTTACTTTTTTCTGTAATAAATATCCCCCAAAATTATATATAAAAACATTTTTTTCCCTCAGTTTAGGGCGATACGTATTCTTCTTCTACATGTTTTTCGTAAAAAAAAAATCGCAATAGCGTTTATTGATTGGTTTGCGCAAAAGTTATAGCGTTTACAAAATAGGGGTTAGTTTTATGGCATTTTTATTAATATTTTTTTTTTACTAGTAATGGCGGCGGGCACTTCGGACACTTTTGACAAATTTTTGGGACCATTGGCATTTTTTTAGCGATCAATGCTATAAAAATGCATTGGATTACTATAAAAATGCCATTGGCAGTGAAGGGGTTAACACTAGGGGGCGGGAAGGGGTTAAGTGTGTTCCTGGGGTGTGTTATAAGTGTTTCCTCACTAGGGGAAATCACTGATCTTCTGTTCATACATTGTATGAACAGAAGGTCAGCGTTTCCCCCGCTGACAGGACCGGGAGCTTTGTGTTTACACACATAGCTCCCGTTCCTTGCTCTGTAACGAGCGATCGCGTGTGCCCGGCGACGATCGTACCCGCCGGGCACGCGCGCGGGACTCGGGGGCGAGCGGGGACGCGCGCCCCCTAGTGGCCGAAAATGTAGCTGACGTAGAGCTACGTGCTCTCGCCCAGGAGAGCCGACCTGCCGCCGTAAAATGACGGCGGCTGGTCGGCAAGTGGTTAAGTTACCTTGTAGTATGTCTAGGGGTAGTAGCAGTGAGTAGTAGTGAGCGAATGTCCAGTCATCCAATTGGTTTTTCAAATGCTTTATTCTGAGGCACAACACAGCCAACATCAACATGAGGTAGGATAGGAAAGGTTGATGAAGCAGAAGAACAAGTGCGGTATCAGGCCCTGGATGATGATGAAAGCAAGCCTGCTTTCAGTAGCAATGTAACAAACGTCGCCACTCTAGCCAGAGTGGGTGAAGTGCCTCCGGACAGACTTTTGCCACAAGCCTGGCAGCCGAAATGTCACTTAAGGTTGCTGGGAGGAACAGACCTCTGCCACAGGCCTGGTTCGGGCCTCTGCCACAGGCCTAGTACTTCAGTACTCAAATTAACAAGAAGGATTGAGCAAATCCTCCCAGTAAATGCAATGAAAGGGTCACCGGTTGACAGCTGCCATGTACCTGTCAAGGCCTTGGTGACCGGATCCCCGATGGTTCGTTCAAGTCTCCTGGACAACCTGCTTTTGGGTTCTCCCTGAGCCGATCCCCCACCGTTCAGCCCTCAGCTTAGGATCCTCCCAATAAAGTTGGGGTCCCAGTAAGTCACTAGGGTCCCTCTCAACATCAGGATGTAACTCCACGCAGCATGCGATTCCAGCCGGATGGGCCATGCCGTCGGGGTCCGTGGATGCGCACCCCCTGAAGCTGAATGCCGCACCCCGAGCCTGGACCCCGCGATGAAGACAGCCCACCCCACACCAAATCATGGCGTCCGTCACAAATATACCCCTCCCCAGCATGCCCCGCAAGGTCCAACTCCTCTAATTGGCTGCTGGGGAAAAGTGGCTTTGCCAGAACTCCTCTAGCGCCACCTGCCGCCCAGGGATGGGATCACATCCCTGAAACGCAGTCTGACCCACAGGATAGTTCTGGAAGACAGCAGCCTGAAATTTGACAAATTATGAATGGGAGCCAAATAACTCTCCCATTCACCCACTAACTTTAGCGTAGTGCCCGTACTGAAAGTAAGGGGGCGCCACAGGTATTTGCTGTCCTGCATTATTAAACTGGAAATATGTTCAGTACTGCAAAGCGTGCCAAGGGAGACAGACATTCAGAGGCTGCTCCATACATCTTGTGTTTGTCCATGTTGGCAGAATCTTGCGCCAGTAATTACTAGCTTCCCTGTCTGTCATTGAAGATCTGTGATCACTCCTCCGCAGGTGTGCTTTACAGAATTGTACATTCCTTAGTAGCTAATGCTGCAGACATGAGACCAAACTCAAATACCAAGTCTACATCTATAGTATAAGTAATAGCTATGGAAGGTGCAGCTGAGATGGAAAAGAAAGGTATTTGATTCAGTATGTGTGGCAATGTAGTGAAATGAGAGCCTTGAGGTTCATAAGTATCTGGGTGGTAGACACCCTAATGTCATCACTTGGGATTTTCTTCTATCAATGCACCCGCTTGTATCTCTCTGTTTTTTACAAAGTAAGAACTTTATTTAAAGGCAATATTCACATGTCAGTATCACAAAACATTACAGAAAAAAAAGATGGTGCAAAAAATATCAAATGTATACATTATTTACATATATCTGTATGGGAAACAGCATTCAATCGTATTCAACAGGGTTATTAGAAAAAGAGATTATCAGACCTTTACTAGGAGAGCACTCTCACCCGGACCAGTCTTGGATAAGTATTGGAGGATCCCCAAGAGTGGGGGGGAGGGATGAAGAAGGAGGGGAGAGGGAGCAGGGTATGGTGGAGAGGACATGGGGGGCTGGGCAGGGAGGATATCTAGAGGGCAGAAGGAGAGAACAGGGGGGGGGGATCACAATCGGCCATGGTCCAACCGGAGAATATGCAAAGAAATTACCGCGCTACATGCGCAAATGACAATGACTACAAGCTGCAACCACTAAGTGTTATACACACACTAAATACACAAGAGAAAGAATTGAAGTTGCGCTAAAAATAAAAAATAAATAGTGAAAAAAATATTAATATAATAAACAAGTGGTTTTCAGAACCATATATGAAATAGTGTCTTTGGATGAATTTAGAATCCAGTATACTCAAATGGCAATAAAAACCAATATAGTATAAATAGTGAAAACAAGGAGTGTTGGAAAGTCCTTATCGGGCAGTCCTGGGAATAAACAAATATATAACCACCACCAAATTGCCAGTGCGGTAAGAAAAGGAGGCTTACCAGAAGGCAAGCATAACTCGCTTGCGGCTGAACCCCAGCCAGGGCCTTTAAAAGTCCACAGCAGAATACCAAAGCAGGGTAGAGATTACGGGAAGCTCCAGATGTATCAGCAGTTGATTACCCAAATTTTTTTTTGAAATTCACATAGTGAAGTACGCCAAACAACACATAAAAAACGATACTTGGAATAAAGATGTATGTTGTCCTAAGTTGTGACTAAATTAACACCACCACCGTGTCACCAAATGAAATGAAGGCTTACCAGAAGCCAGATTAGTAACCGCATATAGTAGGAAAGCCTTTGCTCAGAGCTTTGTGAGGCAGCTGATGTCAAGGTGTTCTGTAGATCCTCCAGATGTCAGCAGTACACCGGAAAGGAGTAAATAGCCCACATAGTGAAGTACGTTTAAAATATCCTTACAGGTTTATTAAAAGTTGCACTTACATGTTACAGAAGAAATAAAGGCATAAAGAAATGAAAGCCGGCCGGCTTACACGAATGCCCGTTCCGCTCGGATCGTCACGTCAAAAACGTCAGCACGTCACCTTCCCGACGTACGTTTCGTCATAAAATTGACGTCGTCTGGGGCACGGGCGACGCACTGACGCATCACGTGAAATAGTATTCAGACAGAACCAAGCCTCGATCTGACTCTGAGTGCTGGATAGTAGTCTATGGTGGCCTAATAGAACCAGAGCCAAGCCTCAACTTGAAACAAGGAGGCTGGATGTCCACATACGGTGGTCTAACGGGCCCAAATATAAACAATGAAACAACACTGAAATTAATGGAAATAACTAAAAAAATTGGCAGGCTAACAGTGCGATCGGATGGCGGCCTAGAGTGTCCGCCAGATGTAGAATCTACCAGTATTTTAGTAGCTGGAAAAATCGATCTAATCACTGTCAGGAAATGTCACAATATGTAACCAATTGGAAAAACGGCTCAATGAGGGTGTCTCATTGATAATAATAAAACATAAAAAATATATAAAAGGAAAAACAGCCACATGTAAGTAGGTATATAGGTCAAATACCCTTGAGAGAAAAATCTCTCGTAAAGGCTGTCCCCCCAAATCGACTGAACCCTATAAGGCCTCGTACACACGAGGCAATCTATCTGTTCAAATCGGTCGGACCAACCGATTTGAACAGATCTGTCTGCTTGGATATTGGTTTTCTCGCGTGTACACACGAGCAAACCAAAATCCCCGCCAGCAGACAGTGCGCTGACGTGTCGGTGACGTGGCGGTGACGTTGACGCCGCCACGTCACCGCACCAGGAAGTAAAACACTTCCGCGCATGCGTCAAAATCATTCGGCACGTGTGCGAGAAGACATGTCTGCTGGTTAGCATACTAACCAGCAGACATGTCGGGCGGACGGGTTCCCAGCCGACAGATTTCAAAGCATGCTTTGAAATCTGTCGGGTGGCCAAATCCGTCTGTTTGCCCGTACACACGATCAAATCTGTCTGCTGAAACGGTCTAGCAGACCGTTTCCAGCAGACAGATTTACTCGTGTGTACGAGGCCTAAGAGGGTTGTGGACATACCCACATTGCTTACATGTAATTAATCATCATATTGGCATAAATAGGAAGTAAAAAGTAGAAAATAAGTATATAAAATCCATAAAAATATAAATATGTCAATATCCAGAAGATGTCCGGTCTAAGTGTATATCAGTGTATTGATATTGCACAAATACTAAATTTGTCATAAGTGGTCAGCCATAGGCCAACATAGGGACCATCTGTCAGGTCAGATCGAGTTCACAAACATGATGTTATAAGCCCAAAAATTTAAACACCAGAAATAAGAAACGTATGAATTATCAATAAATGCGTTGACATCTACTTCCACGTTGAGCCCAAAAGGAGTATAACATTTGATTCTATGGATCCATGCCATTTCCATTTTTGATATGCTTCTTACCAGTGCACTCCCTCGCCAGTGGGGGTTGTATCTGTCAATTCCCAAAAATATAGTCTTTGAGGGATCCTTGTTCTGAGCTGCAAGATAGTGTCTCGAAACTGGATGTTTCAAAGAACCCGCTTTAATTTTGGTGATGTGCTCATTGAGCCTTACCGAGAGGGGTCTCTTTGTTTGGCCCACATACTGAAGCCCACATGGGCACTGGAGCAAATAGACCACCCCTTCAGTTGCACATGTGATAAAGGGTTTAATTGTGTGCTCATGCCCCGTGGTTGTAGAGACGAATTTATGGGTTCGTCTGTGAGCACACCCACTGAAAGAGCAGACACGACATTTCCTACATTGATAGAAACCTGTAAAGGAATTGAGGAAAGTGGATTTGGCTTTAGGGGGTTCAAGGACATTAGGGGCTAGTTTGTGTCTCATCGGTTTAGACTCCCTCTGTGATAACAAAAAGATCGTCATCTGGCCCGCGGATAAAGGGGGGGGAATAGTCATTCTGGATAGAAGTGACTATCTAGCCGAAATGGACAGAATTTTGGGGGATAGGGATACCTATACCCCTCTAGCTTCTGATCCTAAGCTCATTTATCACAAACAACTAGAAAAACTTGTCTTGAGAGGGTATAAGGAGGGAATTTTATATAAAAAATAAAAACTCTACCTTATCCCAAAAGCTCCAAGAACACCAGTTATTTACTATCTGCCGAAGATACATAAAAGTCTGACCTGCCCCCCGGGTCGCCCTATAGTGAGCGGGATTGATTCACTCACGTCCCGGGTGGGCAGGTATATAGATTTCTTCCTGCAACCTCTGGTCACAAAAATGCCCTCCCATTTAAAAGATTCATGCCATGTGATCAATATTTTATCTAATCTCAAATCCACGAAAGATATGTGGTAACCAGCTAACCAGCAGACATGTCTTCTCGCACACGCGCCGAATGATTTCGATGCATGCGCGGAAGTGTTTTACTTGCTGGTGCGGTGACGTGGCGGCGTCAACGTCACCGACACGTCAGCGCGCTGTCTGCTGGCGGGGATTTTGGTTTGCTCGTGTGTACACGCGAGCAAACCAATATCCAAGCAGACAGATCTGTTCAAATCGGTCGGTCCGGTCCGACCTATTTGAACAGATAGATTGCCTCGTGTGTACGAGGCCTTATAGGGTTCAGTCGATTTGGGGGGACAGCCTTTACGAGAGATTTTTCTCTCAAGGGTATTTGACCTATATACCTACTTACATGTGGCTGTTTTTCCTTTTATATATTTTTTATGTTTTATTATTATCAATGAGACACCCTCATTGAGCCGTTTTTCCAATTGGTTACATATTGTGACATTTCCTGACAGTGATTCGATCGATTTTTCCAGCTACTAAAATACTGGTAGATTCTACATCTGGCGGACACTCTAGGCCGCCATCCGATCGCACTGTTAGCCTGCCAATTTTTTTAGTTATTTCCATTAATTTCAGTGTTGTTTTATTGTTTATATTTGGGCCCGTTAGACCACCGTATGTGGACATCCAGCCTCCTTGTTTCAAGTTGAGGCTTGGCTCTGGTTCTATTAGGCCACCATATACTACTATCCAGCACTCAGAGTCAGATCGAGGCTTGGTTCTGTCTGAATACTATTTCACGTGATGCGTCAGTGCGTCGCCCGTGCCCGTGCCCCAGACGACGTCAATTTTATGACGAAACGTACGTCGGGAAGGTGACGTGCTGACGTTTTTGACGTGACGATCCGAGCGGAACGGGCGTTCGTGTAAGCCGGCCGGCTTTCATTTCTTTATGCCTTTATTTCTTCTGTAACATGTAAGTGCAACTTTTAATAAACCTGTAAGGATATTTTAAACGTACTTCACTATGTGGGCTATTTACTCCTTTCCGGTGTACTGCTGACATCTGGAGGATCTACAGAACACCTTGACATCAGCTGCCTCACAAAGCTCTGAGCAAAGGCTTTCCTACTATATGCGGTTACTAATCTGGCTTCTGGTAAGCCTTCATTTCATTTGGTGACACGGTGGTGGTGTTAATTTAGTCACAACTTAGGACAACATACATCTTTATTCCAAGTATCGTTTTTTATGTGTTGTTTGGCGTACTTCACTATGTGAATTTCAAAAAAAAAATTGGGTAATCAACTGCTGATACATCTGGAGCTTCCCGTAATCTCTACCCTGCTTTGGTATTCTGCTGTGGACTTTTAAAGGCCCTGGCTGGGGTTCAGCCGCAAGCGAGTTATGCTTGCCTTCTGCTAAACCTCCTTTTCTTACCGCACTGGCAATTTGGTGGTGGTTATATATTTGTTTATTCCCAGGACTGCCCGATAAGGACTTTCCAACACTCCTTGTTTTCACTATTTATACTATTGGTTTTTATTGCCATTTGAGTATACCGGATTCTAAATTCATCCAAAGACACTATTTCATATATGGTTCTGAAAACCACTTGTTTATTATATTTATATTTTTTTCATCATTTATTTTTTATTTTTAGCGCAACTTTAATTCTTTCTCTATGGTCCAACCGGCCCTGCTTTGGAGATAAAACTAATGGCCCGTACACACGATCCGAATATCGGACGAAAACGATCGTCCGATGATGGATCGTACGATTTTCGGATCGTGTGTACACTACTTTCGAGAGCCGATCATGACCGTTCATCCGATATTATTCGATCGGACAAGCGCGAAAATTTTCCTCGTACGATGTCAGATCGTGCGATTTTCGTTTAGTCAGTACAGCCGTCGTCCGAAAATACAATACAAATACATAATTCGTATGAGAATTTTCGTGACTTTAATAACCTATTTTATTTTACTTGCGACTATTAAGCGAAAAAAGTCGTACGATCCGTCGTCCGATATTCGGATCGTGTGTGCGGGCCATAAGGGTCTGCTTCTAGGCTGGGTGGAAAGGTCTCCAGCTGTAAAGAACTCCAGGAATCTATCCAGGAGGACCATATCTTGTCAAACTTTTTTTTTTTAACAGAAGGATGTTTTTATTAACAAATCAGCATTACAAGATATGCAGCAGTCGACAATAAAGCTTACATAGAACAATGTCAGTCAAAGATAAGCATTCCCAGATTTTTAAAAAACATGTTCATAACTCCTTCACCCTAACATTCCTCAACCGATAATCTTGTCAAACTTACTCAGACAGTTCCTGTTCATATACGTTGTTTATTTATACCCTACATATACCCAGTAAAGTAATTGCCCTCAGGTGATAAACGAAGATGAAACAAATCCTCCTTGATAAGTTGTACCTGTTTCTCTGGAATCATTTGTCCTGTACCGCAGTGGTAATTTTGTCAATGAAAACATTTTATATGGCGGCATATTTCCAATGTGGTGTGCTTAGCACTGTGTAATATTACAGGCCTCCCCAGACTACCATTTAGAGCAGTGTTTTTCAACTCCAGTCCTCAAGGCACACCAACAGGTCATGTTATCAGGCTTTCCATTATTTTGCACAGGTGATTTGATCAGTTTCACTGCCTTAGTAATCACCACAGCCATTTCATCTGAGGGAAATCCTGAAAACTTGACCTGTTGGTGTGCCTTGAGGACTGGAGTTGAAAAATACTGATTTAGAGCACTGTGTATTACAGGCCTCCTCAGACCAGTGTCCAGAGCACTGTGCAGTACAGTCATCCTACGAGCACTGTGCAGCATTACAGGCCTCCTCAGACCACCGTCCAGAGCACTGGGCATTACAGGCCTCCTCAGACCACCATCCAGAGCACTGTGTTGCATTACAGGCCTCCTCAGACCACCGTTCAGAGCACTGTGCAGCATCACAGGCCTCCTCAGACAACTGTCCAGAGCACTGTGCAGTACAGTCATCCTACGACCACTGTCCAGAGCACTGTGCAGCATTACAGGCCTCCTCAGACCACCGTCCAGAGCACTGGGCATTACAGGCCTCCTCAGACCACCATCCAGAGCACTGTGTTGCATTACAGGCCTCCTCAGACCACCGTTCAGAGCACTGTGCAGCATCACAGGCCTCCTCAGACAAATGTCCAGAGCACTGTGCATTACAAACCTCCTCAGACCATTCAGAGCACTCTTGGCTGTGCATTACAGGCCTCCTCAAACCATCCAGAGCACTCGCTGTGAATTACAGGCTTTCCAAGTTCCCCCTAATTCAACCCCACGGAAGCAGATACAGAAAACTTCCAATGATGGGCCATTTCAAGCCAGTGCACCACTGCAAATTATTTGCACTGCTCTTTCAAGTGCATAAAAATACAATATTTACTAAGGAACAACAGGCCACTGAAGTCAGGAAGGATGCCATAGCAACATACATGAAACTACGTGTTTTTTTCAGCCCTTTAGCGCCACCCTTTGGGCAACTTCTTCTGCTAATGTTGTGTTATGGTTAGCATTGCTTCTGCGCATGGGTGTATGTACTTTTTTTTCCCAAAGTACTTCTGTACACACGATCGAATAATCCGACAACACACATTTGTGGCCGGAAATTTTTAAAGCATGCTTTCCAACATTTGTTGGTGGAATATCCGACAACAATTGTCCGATGGAGCATACAAAACGGTCATCACACAATTCCTGTCGGAAATTCAGATCGTGTGTATGGGCCTTTGCAATCACTTTAAGCAGATAACAGAGGGCTGATGCAGCAGAGCGAAATGACACTCAGTGCTTTGGATTGAGACAAGTACACACTATAAGAGGAATACGCTTTGTTCAGATTTCGTGTCTGATTTTAGTAACCCCTTTGAAAGGAGGTCTAAAGCCGCGTACACACGATCGGTTTAAACCGATGAAAACGGAGCGAAGTTCACTTTCATCGGTCCAAACTGATCGTGTGTAGGCCCCATCGGTCCAAAAACAGATGGCTTGCTTTAAAATCGAACCGATGGACGGCTAACCAATAGGTCAATACCGATCGTTAGTACGCACAAGCATCGGTTAAAAAACCATGCATGCTCAGAATCAAGTTAACGCATACTTGGAAGCATTGAACTTCGTTTTTTTTTTTCATCACGTCGTGTTTTACGTCACTGCATTCTGACACGATTGGTTCATGAACCGATGGTGTGTAGGCACATCAGTCCATCAGTCAGCTTCATCGGTGAACCGATGAAAACGGCCGTCGGACCGTTCATCGGATGGACTGATCGTATGTACAGGGCTTAAATGTCTGTAGGTTGCTACCTTTTATTACTCCAGTAAACTTTAATTATGTGAAAAAAAGGAAATCAGAGTTGATAAGGGAGTGAGGAGTCAGTGTCAGAACATGAAGGACAGTAGCAGAAAATAAAATGCACCATAAAAAGCACCAAAACTCCATAAAGGAACAGAAGAAGTGTTTTTCCGCAGGAGAATTTTAATGGCACAGACCCAAACCAACATATCCACACAAGTATTGGAGCCAGCCAGGCATTACTACCTCCAAGCTCTATGAACAAAAGTAGAATGCAATGTACGGATAATTTGGCATCCTGAAGATTGACGGATTGTGTCTGAACATCTAACTGCCCTCCAATGTTTCTGGGTAAGACTTGCACAGAGTGGCCCTAAGCAGACATCATCAAAACTGGAAAGCCTTTTTAAAATAGGGTGACCAGACGTCCCCATTTTCAGGGGACAGTCCCCTGATTGAGGACACTGTCCCCAGGCCAAGTCTGTCCCCGGTTTTGTCCCCAGATTGGATTTGAACAGGGGCAATTTCAAAGATAGTCAGTGCAGAATAATAAAACAAAAATCTGAATTATAGCCGCTCCTAATAGCTTAGGGGGTGTATTTTTTCCCATTATCTGTGCCCCTTTCTGATGATCATGTGCTGGTCGGAATAGAGGGAATATTTCTTCAGTTTCGGGTGCATGCCCATTAAGCTCCGCTCGCATGTTCTTCTGCCTTGGCTCAAGTCCAAGCCAGCTGCCTGCCTGCTCATCTCTTTGCCTTCCCTGGCGGAGTGATCTTCCTCCGCTCCCCACCGAGTAGTAGCCGGGGCCCGGAGAGTGAGACTTGACAGGCTGTGAGGTGAGTGGCGACGGGCAGAGAGTCACTGATTGCAACCATTACTAGTAAAAAAAAAAAAAAATATGTCCCCAGATTTCATTAAAAAAATCTGGTCACCTTATTTTAAAAGGAATATAGTACACAGTGTAAGTACAGATATAGTTCTTCCATACAAGCTAGTATTAAATAATTACAAACATGACAAGTAAACAGTACAAAGGTTGGTGAGTTCCCACATTCTGTCCATTTCCTGCCAGGATCCAGATACAATGTGAACTGTGCATGCTTTGCAGCTGTACTAGAATCTGCTCATACTAATGATGTGGGAACTTGTCAACAATGTAGCAGTCACACTGAGTATTAATATGATGTATAATTACTCCTCTTAAGGGCTCAGTGAACCCAAAACTGACAAACGAAATCACCTTGCAGCTTATTGGTCTCTCAGGGACTGTAGAAGTGAATTATCTGCAATGGAGTTCTGCACTCCTGTCATGTCTATTATAGCATCCAACTCTCGTACATTTAAATCTTAAGACATTTCATTTTTCTCTTTGGAGCACCTGGAATGCCCTTGCAGTAGTGGAGGAAGGTAAAATCTAAGGCCCCATGTACACGGGACGCTGGTGCAAACTCTGCTGATTAAAATCTGAAACCGGCGTTTAGAAATGCCAGGTTTGCCACGTTTGCATGCTGCGTTTAGCGGCGTTTTACTGCGTAGAAGCATTTAGTTAAGAAACATCATACGGACCCTCCCTAAGCTCAAAAAACAGTATTATTAACCATTTCAGCCATTTTGTAAGACCAGAGTGAGTAGCAGCAGCTGAGAGAGCAGCAGTGTACTTGTATTTAGCGTGTCACTTGCCACATCACCTGCCACAAGTTGTGGATTGTCCACCTGGCCACGTCACCTGCCACAAGTTGTGGATTGTCCACCTGGCCACGTCACCTGCCACAAGTTGTGGATTGTCCACTTGGCCATGTCACTTTCCACGTCACCTGGCCACGTCACCTGCTATGTCACCTGCCATAAATTGTGGATTGTCCACTTGCCACGTCACTTGGCCATGTCACCTTCCACGTCACCTGCCACATCACCTGCCACAAGTTGTGGATTGTCCACTTGCCACATCACCTGGCCATGTCACCTGGCCACGTCACCTGCCACAAGTTGTGGATTGTCCACCTGGCCACATCAGCTGGCCACATCACCTGCCACAAGTTGTGGATTGTTCACTTGCCACATCACCTGCCACAAGTTGTGGATTGTCCACTTGCCAGTTCACCTGGCCACGTCACCTGCCACAAGTTGTGGATTGTTCACTTGCCACATCACCTGCCACAAGTTGTGGATTGTCCACTTGCCACATCACCTGGCCATGTCACCTGCCTCAAGTTGTGGATTGTTCACTTGCCACATCACCTGCCACACCTGCCAGTTGTGGATTGTCCACCTGGCCACGTCACCTGCCACAAGTTGTGGATTGTTCACTTACCACGTCACCTGCCATGTTACCTGCCACAAGTTGTGGATTGTCCACCTGGCCACATCACCTGCCACAAGTTGTGGATTGTCCACTTGCCACATCACCTGGGCATGTCACCTGCCATGTCACCTGGCCACGTCACCTGCCACAAGTTGTGGATTGTCCACCTGGCCACATCACCTGCCACAAGTTGTGGATTGTTCACTTGCCACGTCACCTGGCCACAAGTTGTGGATTGTTCACTTGCCGTGCCACTTGCCGCAAGTTGTGGATTGTCCACTTGGCACAAGTTGTGGATTGTCCACTTGCCACATCACCTGGGCATGTCACCTGCCATGTCACCTGGCCACGTCACCTGCCACAAGTTGTGGATTGTCCACCTGGCCACATCACCTGCCACAAGTTGTGGATTGTTCACTTGCCACGTCACCTGGCCACAAGTTGTGGATTGTTCACTTGCCGTGCCACTTGCCACAAGTTGTGGATTGTCCACAATGCAATGCAAGCAATACATTTTTTTTTATGTTTTAAAAACGCTAACCCAAATGCGGCTAAACACCGGTACCGCATTTAGCCGCGTTTAGCCGTGTTTTGCATCTGAAACTTTGAAATCTTTACATCTGAACTAATTTTTTTGCTTTCGGAAAAACGATGTTAAACGCAACTGCATATAAACGGCAATAAACAAGACAGGATAACAATGAATGAGTTCAGGGGCAGTTGAAAAAAGTGCCCAACTGCCTCTGAACGCGAGTTTAACAGCGTCCCGGGTACATGGGGCCTAATACCATAAAACTATGCCCTATTTTGTAGACGCTATAACTTTTCCGCAAACCAATCAATATACGCATATTACCAAAAATATGTAGAAGAATACATATCGGCCTAAACTGAGAAATAAATAAAAATTTAAATTATATATTTTTTGGGGATATTTATTATAGCAAAAAGTAAAAAATATTGCTTTTCTTTCAAAATTGATGCTCTTTTTTTGTTTATAGCGCAAAAAATAAAAACTACAGGGGTGATCAAATACCACCACACGAAAGCTCTATTTGTGGGGAAAAAAGGACGTCAATTTTGTTTGTGTATAACGTCGCACGACCGCACAATTTTCAGTTAAAGCGACGCAGTGCGAAATCGCAAAAAGTGCTCTAGTCAGGAAGGGGGTAAATTCTTCCGGGGCTGAAGTGGTTAAATAAAAAAATGTGATCTCTGAGTCTGATGATAAATGCTCCTCTGCCACCTATACAAGTACTTTGATCCTAATTTGTTATTAGTTTGCATCTACGGTACCTCTTACAGGCTTGCAGATTAAACCAAACATTTCCATCTAATCCTTATCCTCCTATAGTGTATTAGTAGCCAATACAACATGTCCTTTACATTACTGGGCGATTTTCTCCCCCAAAAAATCTGCGATTTAAAAAACTTGATTCATGATTCAAATCAATTTTTTTTTGATGGACACCACACCAGTCCTAAAAGCTGTGGGCAGGAGTTTTTAGGCGAGGCCGCGGCTTTGGCCTAGTCCACGGCGTCTGGCCTCGCGGACTAGGCCGAAGCCGCGGCCTCCCCTAAAAACTCCTCTCCGCAGCTCCTCAGGACCAGCGCGGTGTCAGCCCCACCCGGCACGCCATCCATACTTAACATTGGCTGTGCCTCATACAGCAGGGTTAACATTACAACGGACCTACGCTAACGCAAACGACGTAAAAAAATTGCGCTGGCCGGACGTACGTTCAGGAATCGGCGTATAGGCTCATTTGCATATTTTAGACGGGACGGGTTTCAGCAGACAGATTTTAAAGCATGCTTTAAAATTTGTCTGCTGGAACAACCTGTCTGCTCGCCCGTACACACGATTAAATTTGTCTCCTAAAACGGTCCGTCGGACCGGTTTCAGCAGATAAATTTGATAGTGTGTACGCGGCCTAAGAGTATCATATATTAGCTGGGAGACAGATCAGCTTATTAACTATGGAGTTAGGAGAATAAGAATTATTTGAGTAGGTTACAGAACATTTTGATTTTTTATGTCTGTAATGTAATCGATCTTGTTCTTTTATGAGTACCGAATATAGAATATTTAAGTCATGCTTAAATATTGCTTGAATCTGGTTGTTGTGTCCCTGGCAATGGCCAATTTCTTCCATAGCTTCAAAAGTATTCACCTTATGTAGCCATTCCCTGATCAATGTACTTTGTGTCAATTTCCAATGTGGATAAACGCCAATGTTTGTAAAATATAAAATTCTAAAAAGACACAAAGCAACACAGATTACAATCAAAGTATACCTATTAAAAACAAAATATCCAGCAAGATGATTCTGAAAATGGATAAATGTATAAATACATACTAATGTATAAATATGTATATAAACCTACTGTTTGCCCAAAAATAATCCCTACTGTGATTTTCTGGGAGGGCTGCAATGTAAGCCCCACCCCGAAAGTAAGCCCTAGTTTTGAAGGGTTGTGTTGTGTGGTCTAGACTGTGTATGTTTCTGTGGTGAATACCTTTTTTTGCGGCTCTGCTCAGCTCTCGGCCACCCTACCTCTGCAGTGCTCAGAGCCGGAAAAGACCGCTCAGGCGGTACATTGAAGCACCGAGCGGCACACAGCTGATTCCCTGCTGCTCCCCTTCTGCTAGCTGGCAGTGGGGGATCTTGGCCCTCCTCCCTCTGCAGTGCTCGGAGCATTGGAAACAGATCAGGCGGGTCAGGGAAGCGCTGAGGAAGGTGCTGTACGAAGGTACAGTGCACACTTTACATTGTATAGGCTGTAATTCAGTGCATTTTATGATTTTACTGGCACTTTTAACTCTGTTTCACTGGCCACTGGGGATTTCTGACAGGCAGGGTGGGGGGTGGGGAGAGAAGACAGCACATGACAAGCCCTACCTTCTGTTGAAAAAATGTATATAAGATCCGGGATTATTTTCGGGGAAACACAGTATTTATATAGAATATATAAAACATATTGTGAAAACACAATGAGGCCGCGTACACACGTACGAGAACCTCGTCGGGCTAAACTCATCGTTCCGCCCGAAGAGGTTCTCAGCCGGCCGTCGAGTTCGTCGACCAGGCTGTCGAAAAAGTCGTCAAGCCATTAGTCCCGATGGCCCATCGAGGAAATGGAGAACCTGCTCTCTATTTTGGCTCGACGCCTTGCTCGACAGTTCTTCTCGGCGAAAACGTACACACGATCGAGCTTCTCGGCAGAATATGGATCCCAGCGAGCTTCTCGCTGGATTCTGCCGAGAAGCTCGGACGTGTGTACGGGGCCTGAGGATGTAATAGCAATATAAGAATGGTTGTGCTCCCTCAAAATAAAAACAGTCCCTTAATTGCTTCCAAAAGTGAAATTATGAATCTTTGAGTGAATAAAACAGCTATAGAACAATCTCTCAAGGGTATACTAGGTCATCTGCATCATCTAAATGGAACAATATAACTATAAATCCTTCAGTGCAAGTTAAGGAGTGCCACAATCAGACAAGGGTTCTTAGTTGGTACAACCTTCCAAGCACAACAATTTAGAAAAAATATAGCTGCGCTGCATTGCACATGTGGTTCATCAAAGAACGCGAAAAAACGTAACCAAAAAATTTATTTTGAATATATGTTGAGCATAAAAATCAGTGAATAAGTGTCTGCAAAGGTCCTATGTGACTTATACAAAATAGGGAAACATATATTAAACCCCTACAGTGATTGTTAACACTGTGAACAAGAGGTGATCAATAAAAAAATGAATGATGTTCCAAAATAGCATTGTATAAGTAACAGTCTGTTTTGAAAGTTGGTTATCCATGACTTCAAGCAGATTAACACCCAAAAAGAAGTGCCAAGAAGTTTAGAAAGGAATCCTTCACCTCTTATATCAAATCTCCTTACCAACTCCAATGGATCTCTTGTTATGGAGATCACAGTAGAATGTGGCTATTTACCCCCACCCAGGGTCTCTCAGTGGTGAGTAGCAAAGGTTTCCTATCTCCTCCACGTGGGGGCTCCTCAGTATATCTCCCAAGTGGATATTCCCTATAACAATACAAAAGCTGCCATAGTGTAGTACTTTCAAGTATTTAATAAAAAAAGACAAAGATGTACACTTAGGCCGCGTACACACGATCGAATCTGCCAGACCGTTTCAGCAGACAGATTCGATCGTGTGTACGGGCGGACAGACAGATTTTGCCAGCAGACAGATTTTAAAGCATGCTTTAAAATCTGTCTGCTGGGAATCCGTCCGTCCAATATGTCTGCTGGTTAGTACGCTAACCAGCAGACATATCTGCCCGCACATGCGTCGAATGGATTCGACGCATGCGCGTAAGTGTTTTACTTCCTGGTGCGGTGACGTGGCGGCTTCAACGTCATCGCCACATTACCGCGCTGTCTGCCGGTGGGGATTTTGGTTTGATCGTGTGTACAGCGATCTAACCAAAACAGCCCAGCAGACAAATCTGATCAAATCCGTCTGTCAGACCGATTTGAACAGATTTATTTGGTCGTGTGTACGCGGCCTTACAGTTAGTAGTATTATAAAAAGCGTGACTGTTATGTTTTGTTCAAGCTGGTTGGCTCTCAATATCCACCCGTCCTTCCGGGGTTGTAGTGTTGTCTCGTGGTTGACGTCAGCACGCCGCTCCTCCAGGATTTTCCTCCACAACAATTGCATTCATGAGCTGAAGTCAGTACATTAGGGTAACATACTGTAGCCAGGGCCGCAGACAGGGGGTACCACCAGCCTTCCTGTACAGGGCCCGGCCCTGCCCATTCAGCAAGGGGGCCCGGAGGCAGAGAGTGGACTCCCAAATTATGGGTACATACTAATTTTGTGCTCTGCAGTAGTTTTAACCACTTCAACTTTGGAAGGTTTTACCCTCCTTCGTGACCAGGCCATTTTTTTGCGATACTGCACTGCATTGCTTTAACTGACAATTGCGCGGTCGTGCGACACTGTACCCAAATAAAATAGATTTCCTTTTTTTCCCACAAATAGAGCTTTCTTTTGGTGTATTTGGTATTTGATCACCTCTGCGGTTTTTATTTTTTGTGCTATAAACAAAAAAAAAGTGCGACAATTAAAAAAAAATATATACTTTCTGCTATAAAACTCATCCAATAAAATAAAAAATAAAAAATCGAATTTCTTCATACATTTTTCCTCCCTATAATTCTAAGCACATACAAACAATAGATAGGGAATGGAGGGACATAAAAGAAGCAGAACCTTCCCGCATATAGACCACACCATGTTTTTGCACAAAAAAATTATTAAGATTTCAGTTCAAATACATAATTTGTAATTAGAATTTAAACATTTATTTGATATTATGTATTTTTTCGTATTATTACTGCTCTTTGGTTCTCCTTCTAAATGTTTGTACTCCCAAGTAATGTTTTAAAAGGGTAAACCTTGTTTTCCTTTTGACCCAGTTCAGAATTCATCTGATGTTTCACAGATGCAGTCATATCCCAACTTACCTGACTGTTGGTATCATACGATCCACACTTGTAAACAGTGTTGATTGATTATATGATATTTGTGTTAGGAGTCCCCTACTTTGTTCTTATTTTCCTGTTTTGTTCTCACATGGTGATATAACTATAGTCTACCATACTGGAAGTCAATGATTATAAACTTCGATTGACATTGACAGCAATAGTGATACCCTAGAATAATTTACTGATCTATAGTACACCTGTAAGAATGATATGTCGCTTAGATGGCTAATATGCAGGTACCTAGTGTTGCATCAAGCATCTTGGGAGCTGCCAATTTCAGGACTTTCTATTATGCATTTTTTATTTTCATTTTTTTTATTTATTTATGCATTTGCTTATCCTAGCAGTGACACAAGTTGGCCTGTTCCCCGCTGCGTCTTTCTGGTGGGCCACCAAAACCACCCATTAAAGTTATGGGCCAATAGGAAGATTAGGAAAGAGGCATGCCAACACTCCTTATGCCCCGTACACACGATCAGATTTTCCGTCGGAAAAACCTTGGATGTTTTTTTTGACAGAATTCCGCTCAAACTTGGCTTGCATACACCCGATCACACAAAAGTTCTCTGAACTTTCGTCTGTCAAGAACGTAGTGACGTATAACACTACGACGAGCCGAGAAAATGAAGTTCAATGCTAACGCGCATTCGTCGAATTGTTTCCTAACATGCGACAGAATTTTGTGCGTCAGAATTGCTACAGACGATCGGCTTTTTGGATAGGAATTTTTTCCATCTGAAAATTTGAGAACCAGCTCTCAATCTTTTGCTGGCAGAAATTTAGACAGCAAAAGTCCGATGGAGCATACACATGGTTGGAATTTCCGTTCAAAAGCTCACATCGGACTTTTGCTGGTGGAATTTTCGATCCTGTGTATGGGGCATTAGTTGCTCTTGAAGGCTTTCCCGGGTCTATGCAGACTCCCCTAGCTGTCTGTGTTAGTCTTGGGGCCAGTTTAGTGACATTTTAGTGCTGACTTACAGTGGCATCCAACTTTAAACATACATCATGGCTTGCCATAAGCAACTGCAGGCACCTTTGCTGACCTCTGCTATGTAGAAACACAAATACAATGCTAAGAAAGAACTATAATGTGTCAGCAAATGCTTCCTGAAGCTTGCAACTGTTTGTGTACAATGCAACTATCACAACTGCTGAGATACAGTGATATATATCTGTTTCTTAAGCTGTATTTCTTTTGAAAACAGTAATTTTCAAAACGTTTGAGGACAAGGCGAAAAATGGAAAATATTTCTTTTTTTTCTTTGAAGTATATTTTAACTGTGAATGTGGTTTCCACTTGGGAAAACCAAACCTGCTATAGTATGCACGTGCTAGGTAAAGTTTGATCAGGAAGTAGAACTTTCATTGTTTCTCATGAACATTCCTTCATTTTATATATGATATGTTTTATATAGTGGAGTTTTGCAGGCATAAACATTACATCATTTGACGTGCAGCTCAAAATCGAAGGTTAAATTGGCATTCCAACAGAGTGCTTTTTAAATTTGTTGAGTGAGGCCCCGTACACACGACCAAGCTTCTCGGCAGAATCCAGCGAGAAGCTCGCTGGGATCCATATTCTGCCGAGAAGCTTGATCGTGTGTACGTTTTTGCCGAGCAAACTGTCGAGCGAGGCGTCGAGCCAAAATAGAGAGCAGGTTCTCTATTTCCTCGACGGACCATCGGGACTAATGGCTCAACGCCTTTTTCGACAGCCTGGTCGACGAACTCGACGGCCGGCCGAGAACCTCGTCGGGCGGAACGATGGGTTTAGCCCGACGAGGTTCTCGTAAGTGTGTACGCGGCCTCACTGATGGTATATCGCATATTTTTGACGAAAAATTATTCAGATATACCATATGAATTTTTGAACAAAAGTCTACTAGCCATGTACGACTGACCTTAGACACAGCTGGAAGAAAAAGGTACAACTTCCTACTCTACAGAGAGTTACTAATATTTTAACTGCAATGTAAAACTACACTGATCTAAAGACCATTTAAGTTAATGGTATAGCAAGTCCCATTATCAATTTGTATGCTATGTAGATTGGATCAACATTTGTAGGTCATGTTATAAGGCCTTGTGCACACAGGACGTTTTTTTCCTCCCTGGACACCTTGCTCCAAGAAGGAAAATGCAGCTGGGAAAATGCGCCTAAAGCCTAATTTTGTATGTGCGATAGTGCGCGTTTATGTGCGTTACCATGTTTGTCGTTAATTTTATGGCACCATCTGATTAGAGAACCAAATAGCACTTTGTTATTTATACCATTGCAGCAATTACATTCCTAAGAGGTTGGTATACTTACCGGCAAAACTCAAATAATTAGAATATCGTGCAAAAATGTATTTATTTCACTAATGCAAGTGAAGATGAGAATGCCAAGAGAAAGATGAGAAACATGAGACCCAACAATGCAGAAGAGCTGAAGTCCGCGATTGAAGCATCCTGGTCTTCCATAACACCTCAGCAGTGCCACAGGCTGGTGGCTTCCATGCCACGCCGCATTGAGGCAGTAATTGCTGCAAAAGGGGCCCAAACCAAGTAATGAGTACCAGGGGCGTTGCTAGGTGGCAAGAAGACCAGGGGCTTCAGCCCAAGGCCGGCGGCGGGGGGTCGGTCGGCGGCTTTGGATCCGGGATGGTCATGGCACTGGGTCTTTTGGCTGGGCGGTGGGGTTGTGTGGTGGGGGGGGGGGGGGGTAAGCTCACTTGCTGGTTGCTGCCTGGCTTACCATTGCCCATCAATTTTGAACACTAAACCCACCTACCTGACACATATGGTGGGGTTAGGCAGATACGGTACAGGGGGAGGGTAAGTGGACATAGTACAGGGGGCTAGAGGGTACAGTATAGGGGCAGCAATGTAGAATACAGATATGGTCTCTTCAAGCAGGGTAGCTGATGTCACAGATCCTATCTATTCTGGAAGGCTGTCACTGGGCTAAATATACAACAGGAATGACAATTCCTATCTTCGTTCCCCATTTGAGTTTTTGTCTCTCTTCTGGTGCTTTGCAGTGTTAAAGAAGGATCCCGAGGTGGAGCATCTTACTACTGCTGCTTGTGCATGTGGGATGTGTACTGCGCCAATCACATGGGATGAATAGGAGAAGAGGGTCAGCAGGGATTGGCGCAGTACACAGTACACATCTCTCACCCACACAAGCAGCAGTAGTAATATGCTCCACCTTGGGGTTCATCTTTAAGCACTGAAAAAAATGGGGTGGGAATGAGAACCATGGGGTAGTAGGGGAGAAAGAGGGGGGGGGGTATGAGATGGGGTATGGGTGGAGAAGAACTGGAATGAGACTGGGGAAATCCTGGTCTGTATAGGGATTAAAAAGGAGAATTTGTGCTGGTGGGGGTCAGATAGATGGCTGTCAGGGGGACTGGAGAGGGATAATCAGAGATGGGCATGGGGCATACTCTCAGATGGTAATAGATAGCCATAGTATAAAAAAGTAAATGGGCTGTCTGACAGGGAGGGGAGAGATCTCCATTTCCTAGTAAAGAGACAGTGTTGGGGGTGTGCAAGGTGGGGGGGTTCCAGACATTTGTAATGCTTGTAGATCCTGGGACACACACACATGTGTGAAGTGAAGTGTCTGCAGGGAAAAATCAGGGAAGGGAGGGGGGAGATAACAACCAGAGGAGCAGTGTGACAGGCAGAGGAGTGGATCTGTGTGAGGAGGACAGGGAGCAGGACGGCCACATAGTGTCTGAGGAGGGGAAGAAGATGTCAGGGAGGGAGAGAGATTAGTGCAGGCACAGACAGATAACACAACTGACCTGTAAAGCCAACGTGAGGAGACCTGTTACCACTGCTGCCCGAATCTGCTGGGAGGAAACTTCAAAGGCCCCCCATGCACCTAGGAGGACCCCTGGGCAGTTCGCAGAAGTGCCTGTGCATTAAGACAGGCAAGCCCTCTCCCGCTCTCAGTGTGATGAATTCCCCAGCTTTCAGGAAGAGGAAAACAGGCAGCGCTAGGGGAGACCAGGCACCTATAGGAGATCACACGTGGCTAGAACAGGGAGGCAGATCGGTGCGCTGTGACATTCACAGGAATGATGCCGACAGGAGGGAGAGGGAGAGATACACAGCATCGGTTCTGTAATTTTCAAAGCGCACCGATCTGCCTCCCATCAACGGCACTCAGGACCAGAAAAGGCTCGGGGCTAACAATGCAGAGCTAAATGCCCATGACTCGGGGCTTTACAGGGACCCATTCGGGGCTCCAGCCTCCTTAGCCAGGGTCTAACGACGCCTCTGATGAGTACATATGCATGCTTATATTTTTCAGAGGTCCGATATTGTTCTATGTACAATCCTTGTTTTATTTTTATTTTTAAATCAAAGATGTTTATTGAAGAAGAAAAAAAAAACACAAAAAAATTTTTTGACACGAAACAAACAAAAGGGGAAAATCACAGCAAATTCACAGCTCATTCTTACATCGTCAGAACATTGCAGCAGTGCAGATAACAGTTCAAACAAGAAGTACAACCCCCTCCTCCATAACATAAAATACATAGATTACGCCATTATTCCGGTGGTACCAGTCCCACAAGAGATCCTCACAGCATCCTTGTTTTATTGATTGCATGTAATATTCTAAATTTTCTGAGATTGTGGATTTGGGGTTTTCATGAGCTATAAGCCATAATCACCACAATTATGACAAATCTCGGCTTGAACTTTGTTGCTTTGCATGTAATGAGTATCTTATATATTAGTTTCACCTTTTAAGGGCATTAGTGAAATAAATGAACTTATGCACAATATTCAAATTTTTCGAGTTTCACCTGTACTTTGTAGATAGATTTTCTATTAGTAGCAATCTACCTCCCTCTCTTTTTCTATTCCCCCTTCTTTTTTTTTATAATTCTGTTTCTCCATCTCTTAATTTCCTGACGCATTCATGGCAGCACACACTGGGTTGTGACTCCGCCCCCACAACCTGACAGGATTGGTTAGCTATAAATCTGAGTGGGAGACACCCGGCGTCATTCTCTTTTTTTATCCTCACCTGAACAGGACTGGAACGGACGTACAGCTCGCCTCCTACCGCTATCGCCCCAGCAGGTTCAGCCTCTCCTGTTTGGAAGTCCCCCCTGTACAGTCTCTAATAGAGCTTTATGGGGGGAACCCCGCTCTGGTGGTCTCGGGGGTCAAAATCCCGGCGAATACCTGGCATTCTACAAGCTCTAAATGAGCTTAGATTTGGCAGTGGCTCCCCTTACCTTCCTTGAAATCCTCTTGTCTATCCTGGTCTGTCTCCCCTTCCTTCCGGTATAATTGGGTTATTGGAGACAGCAGACTGCTGGGCCTTGTGGTTCCTCGCTCCTGGCGTCCCTCTGGCCGATCTGCGCATGCGCGCAGCGGAATGATGACGTCAGGGGCTTACTCGCCCTCATCCAAGATGGCGCGGGGTCGCACGCGGCGCCACTGCGCATGCGCGATCGCGTCATCAACGCCACGACGGCGGCGCCAACTTTAAATAGGAAACTTTTCCTTTTTTTCTCCGAGGTTGCTGCTTTGCTCCAACTTCTCTATATTACTTGCCCCAGGTAAGCCTTGTTCTTTCCCCAGAATGGCTGTGTCCCTCTCCCTTCCTAACCCTTTTTCTCTTCCTCTTGTTTCCTCCAGCTGCTACTTCTCTGCTTTATGGAGTCCACTGCCCTAGCAGACCACTGCCAACAAACAAGGTAGGTAGGCCATCAATAGAGGTAAGTAGAGAAGAGAAAAAAGAGAGCTGGCCACTAAACACTGCCTTCTTTCGCAGTCCCACCAGGCCCAGCGATGCAAGCCCACGGCACAGGGAGAGATCCAGACATTCATCTAGAAGATCCCGCAGAAGTCGGTCAAGAACCTCCTCCCGCTACCGCCGATCTAGGCGCAGCCGATCACGCCATAGTCGATCTCGCCACAGCGGGTCTCATCGGAGACGATCTCCCTCAGTGCACCGCGAACGTTGCCATACCCGTCCTGCGGCTAATGCCTGCTGGGTGTGTGGTGCCATTGCAATGCCAGGAAAATTAGCATGTCGCACCTGCTTCAATGAAGCGGTTGGAGAAAGGGAGATGGACGCCAGGACAGCGACAAGTCTTGCCAGAGATCCAGTGCAGGATTCAAACTGGACCCCTCTAACCGGCGGGGACCCCACCCCAGGCACCTCACCGGCTCTTGACCCCTATGCCCAACTAGCGGGGACCCTGTCCGACCAGGAAGAGCATGAGATGACATCAGGATTTGACTTCAGCCTAGTTGAGCCCTTTGCACGCTCCATTAAGGAGGCTATAGGCTGGGAGGACCCCGTGGCAGAACCGAAGGTTGGGAAATATTTTCCCGAACTAAGAAGGGATCCGGAACTATTTCCTTTCATAGATGAGTTAGAAGATCTCATTAAAGATGAGTGGGAAAAACCTGATAGGCGGCCCAGCCTCTCTAATAAGCTTGCTAAGCTGTACCCGCTAATGGAGTCCAAGGTGTCTCCCCTTATCAACGCTCCCGTTGTCGATTCATCCCTGATGCGACTCGCCCGCCATGTCACCTTACCGATAGAAGACGCGGTCTCGTTCCGAGATGTGCTTGACCGCAAGATGGATCTGGAATTGAAGAAATCGTACTCTTCAGCAGGGGGAGCCTGTAGACCAGCGATTGCTACGGCTGCAGTCGCCAAAGCCATGTCCACATGGGCAGCCAATGCGGAGAAGGCCCTCTTAGAAGGGACTGACCAGAGGGAGGTGATATCCTCGTTACAAGAAATTAGGCTAGCAGGAGACTTTGTGGCAGGAGCCTCAGTGGATATCATTGGCTCCTCGGCTCGCTCCATGTTAGCCTCGGTAATGGCCCGCAGAGCCTTATGGCTGAAACCCTGGGTCGCTGACTCAAACTCCAAGTCCAACTGGTGCAAGATCCCGTATGATGGCGTAAACCTGTTTGGTGCGAAATTAGATACGGCAATCTCCAAAGTTACCGGAGGAAAATCGGGGCTTATCCCCTCCGACAGGAGACCCAAGCCCCAGAGGGGGCCTACCCTCAGGCGCAATCTGCCCGATAGGTACAGGGAAGCCAGGAATTATCGCCCAGGCAGGGAATTTAGAAGATAGGAAAATGGTAGTGTAGCGCTCAGAGTTGCAAAATATAACAATAAAGTTGAACTTGCATAGATGTAAATGGTGTGTAATACACATAGAGTGATTTGTGCGTCAACAACAAAAATAATATCATGAACCTCATAAAAAATAAAATAAAATAAAGTTCATAAAATAAAAGTTCATAGATTCCAGTGACACAAATGATGCTTGATTTTCAAAAGTGAAAAGAATAAATCCCACCACCGGTGAAGATGCAGGCTTACCAGAGGAAGTGGACTCTAAGAAAATTAAATTTCTAGAGTCGGTCAAGCTTGGTAAATGCTCAGATCTTGATACAGGGTGTCTCTCAGAAAGGGGATCAGCAGATATCTATGATGTGGATTCCAATGGCCACGAGACTGGTTGGAAGTCTCTCGTTCACGGAAAAAATGTTGGTCATCCGTCTCAAAGATGGCATGTCTGTCTGATGGTGTCCTGGTCTGGAGGTTGATGTGGATCTCCTCTGATGAGTCTTCTATGGTTGGGGTCCTCTCGGGTGGTCCCTCTTGGCTCCTCTGATGAGTCTTCTATGGTTGGGGTCCTCTCGGATGGTCCCTCTTCACTCCTCTTCACTTGAGTGCAGACACAGAACGTCCCTCACACCACTCAGCCAGGACAAGAAGCCTCCATCTTCCATCGGGGACACGGAGGAGAACTTTCCCCTGATTGTGGACACTTGTGAGCCGGAGGAAGAGAAGCCGAGAGTTGGGAGAGATTTCCCCCTTCATGCCCAGTCACCGTGCTGGGAGGAGTCAGAAGTCACCCGACCATAGAAGAGGAGCGAAGAGGGACCATCCGAGAGGACCCCAACCATAGAAGACTCATCAGAGGAGCCAAGAGGGACCACCCGAGAGGACCCCAACCATAGAAGACTCATCAGAGGAGATCCACATCAACCTCCAGACCAGGACACCATCAGACAGACATGCCATCTTTGAGACGGATGACCAACATTTTTTCCGTGAACGAGAGACTTCCAACCAGTCTCGTGGCCATTGGAATCCACATCATAGATATCTGCTGATCCCCTTTCTGAGAGACACCCTGTATCAAGATCTGAGCATTTACCAAGCTTGACCGACTCTAGAAATTTAATTTTCTTAGAGTCCACTTCCTCTGGTAAGCCTGCATCTTCACCGGTGGTGGGATTTATTCTTTTCACTTTTGAAAATCAAGCATCATTTGTGTCACTGGAATCTATTAACTTTTATTTTATGAACTTTATTTTATTTTATTTCTTATGAGGTTCATGATATTATTTTTGTTGTTGACGCACAAAGCACTCTATGTGTATTACACACCATTTACATCTATGCAAGTTCAACTTTATTGTTATATTTTGCAACTCTGAGCGCTACACTACCATTTTCCTATTTTGTTTTTTGCTTCTTGTTTTTCAGTAGCCGTGTTTAGCAGCCCAATTTATTCATTTTTAGCAGCGCAGTTTTACACACCATTCCCATTAGGGAATTTAGAAGAGATGGGAGATCTACTCGCCCCCCCTTTGCTAGGGGTCAAAAGATGAAGGCCATTACCACAGGGGACCAGCAAAAGTCTTTTTGAAAATTTGCCTGCCCACCCAGCTCAGGTGGGCGCCAGGCTCAGGAATTTTGCACAACTTTGGGCGGAACATTTAGAAGATCAATGGGCCCTTTCCATGGTCAAACAAGGCCACAAATGGAGCTTTATGGGGACATTGCCTCACACGGTTTTTCAACCCACCAAAATTCCCTCCTCCCCAGACAAAAGGAAACTTCTACTGCAGTACGTCTCGGATTTAATTCAGAAGGAAGCAGTCATAGAGGTCCCTTCCCACCAGAGAGGCAGGGGATTTTATCCCCCTCTGTTTCTGGTGCGAAAGAAATCAGGAGACCTTCGGCCTGTATTGGACCTCAAACGTTTAAACAAAAGGATCCAAATAGAAGCCTTCAAAATGGAAAGTCTCCAGTCTATTCTTCTGGCAGTGAACTTAGGAGATTGGATGCTGTCCGTCGACCTGTCAGACGCCTACCTTCACATACCAATCCACCCCGCTTTTCAGAAATTCCTTCGTTTTTCCATCGGGCAACACCACTTTCAGTTTCGATGCCTGCCCTTCGGCATCTCTTCAGCACCCAGAACATTCACAAAGGTCCTCCTCCCGCTCATAGCACTCCTCAGGGAGAGGGGCTTGCGGGTTCACCATTATTTGGACGACATACTGCTCCTAGCGGCGGATCAGGAGACTCTGCTCTTCCAACGCAACATCCTAGTCTCAACCCTTCAGTGCTTCGGGTGGTTAATCAATTGGCAGAAGAGCAGCCTAGAACCCTCACAGGTGATGACGTTCCTCGGAGCACAGTTGGATACGAGACAGAACAGGGTGCAGTTGCCTCTAGAGAAGGTGGAACCCCTAGCTCGGAAGGTGCAAAACCTACTATCCTCCAAATCTACGTCGGCCAGGTCTTGCCTCAGCCTGTTGGGCTCTATGTCCTCAACTATACCCATGATCCAGTGGTCCCAGTGGCGAATGAGGTCTTTACAAAACACTTTTCTCAGACAGTGGGACGGGACCTCAATGCACCAACCCATCAACATTCCCAGCCATGTGAGACCCGACCTTTTTTGGTGGACTCTGCCTCCCAAACTCAGGGGCTTCAGACCTATAGTCCCTCCGAGTCCGGAAATCGTGACATCAGACGCCAGCGAGAAGGGTTGGGGGGCGCACTACCGGGATCAGACAGCCCAGGGACGATGGCCTTTTCCTGCTCGAGGAGTGGTCTCAAACATTCTGGAGCTTCGAGCAGCGTTCCAGGCCCTCTTGGCTTTCGAGCCTCTACTACAGGGGAAATACGTCCAAATTCGTATGGACAACAAAGTGGCGGTGGCCTACGTCCAGAGGCAAGGCGGTACCCGAAGTCGCACGCTACTAGAGGAAGTTCGCCCCATAATGGAATGGGCCCAGACACATCTATCGGACCTACGAGCAGTTTACGTCCCAGCGGATCAAAACACGCTAGCCGACTTCCTGAGCAGGGAACTTCGATCGAACAACGAATGGTCCCTGAACCTCCGGGAGTTCTCTATGCTGACGGACACCTGGGGGATTCCGGAGATCGACCTGGCAGCGACACCAGCCAACACCAAGTGCCCGAGATTTCTGTCCAGAGTACCCTTTCCGACAGCGGAGGGGACAGATTGCCTTCTCCACCCATGGGACTTCAACCTAGGATACGCCTTCCCTCCGACTCCCTTGATAGCGAGATTTCTATGCAGACTCCGGAGATCGTCATCAACAGTAATAACGGTAGTACCATTCTGGCCAAGGAGGCCTTGGTTCACAACTCTACTACAGCTCAATACTTGTCCTCCTATCCATCTACCAACGTCACCGGACCTCCTACTCCAGGGCCGATCCTTCCATCCGGCCCCCGACAGGCTCCACTTGACAGCCTGGAGGTTGAAAGGGCTAGATTTAGGGAACAGGGATGCTCCCAGGCAGTCATAACCACCTTAATGCAGGCCAGAAAGGTTTCGACAAACACGGTCTACACAAGAATTTGGGAAAAGTTCACCCACTTGGCGCAACTTAGAGGCTGGAATCACATCTCGCCAGACCCTTGCCAGATCCTAGAGTTCCTTCAAGCGGGTATCGACAAAGGCCTGAGCTCAAACACCCTTAGGGTACAGATCTCCGCTCTTTCTGCAAAGACTGGCACTAAATGGGCCCTGCACCCTCTGATTACCCAGTTCATGCAGGCCTGTGCGAAGATCAGACCTCCAAGAAGACCACCCTTTCCAGCCTGGGATCTTTCGGTGGTACTAGAAGCACTTTCCAATCCTCCCTTCTTTCCACTCAGCTCAATCTCCTTATGGGACCTGACCCTGAAGTTATCCTTCCTCATCGCTATAGCTTCAGCTAGAAGAGTGTCGGAGTTGCAAGCTCTCAGGTTCAAGGAGCCATATTTGGTTTTTCTACCAGACAGGGTGGTGTTGAGGCCTTCTGACCGTTTCCTCCCCAAGGTTACCTCGGCTTTCCACTACAGCCAGGATATCGTCTTACCACGCCTTACTAACGAGGATGGGGAACCTCACGCCTTGGACATTAAGTCTACAATCTCCAGCTACCTGTCGGCTACCACCTATCTTCGCTCGTCAGACGCCCTCCTGATTATCCCTCACAGAGCCAGGCGAGGCCAGGCGGCCACCTCCCGAACCATCGCCTCTTGGCTAGTCAGAGCTATAGAAAAGGCATACTCTATTCAACAGCGAGAGGTCCCGGAAGGCATCAAAGCACATTCAACCAGGGCAGTGGCGACCTCCTGGGCAGCATATTGCGGGGTCTCGTCAGAGACCATCTGCAGAGCAGCTACCTGGTCTTCCAGGCATACCTTCATATCCCACTACAGAGTGGACGCAGCTCTTTTGGCTACAGCTGAATTTGGCAGATCTGTCTTCAGGGCCAATTCTTCGGCTCTCTAGAGAATAAATACTTTGCATTGAACCCTCCCGACTGGCGAGTTATTTCCCAGTGTGTGCTGCCATGAATGCGTCAGGAAAATGGAAAATTGTATACTCACCTTTCCGTAATTTTCCTTTCCTGACGCATCTTCATGGCAGCACACAACTGCCCACCCTACTGTTCAATGATGATATATACGGAGAATGACGCCGGGTGTCTCCCACTCAGATTTATAGCTAACCAATCCTGTCAGGTTGTGGGGGCGGAGTCACAACCCAGTGTGTGCTGCCATGAAGATGCGTCAGGAAAGGAAAATTACGGAAAGGTGAGTATACAATTTTCCATTTTCTCATTGCTAATACTTCATAATGAGTTTTGTAGAATCACAAGGAAGTTCCCAAAATGTGCATTCATTGAATTTATGTCATAAGGATGTGAACAACCACAAAACAGGTTCATCTTATTTATCACAGTAGCTATAAATGGATGTTAACATCTTTTCAGTTTCAATCGTTTTTATTGGTTTTTCAGCAGAAAAATAAGGATGTCAACATCTTTTAATAGAAATGCTGTTTTCATTACTTATAGCTGATGATTACCCCTGAATCTGATCTGGTACTATTTAAAGATTTTGTAATGAAAGCAATTCAATTTCAAATTTTCCATTATTTTTAAACCCTGTTTGACGCTTTCACAAAAATACACCAGAAGCCTTAAAGCTCTATGTTTTTTTTTTTTGTAAATGTTGCTTTTGTTTGATTTATAGATATGGATAATAAAGAAAAGTAAGATGAAACTTTTGGCTTGCATGTAGAACAACAATTGGACTATACTGTATTAGGCCTCGTACACACGACCGAGGAACTCGTCGGAAAAGACACATCGTTTTCCTCAATGAGTTCCTTGTTAGGCTTGTCAAGAAACTTGACAAGCTGTCTTTGCGTACACACAGTCAAGACCAAATCTCCTAGTTCTCAAACTCGGTGACTTCAACACATACAACGGCAGGGGAAGTTCTATTCCACTAGCACAACCCTTGGGGCTGCTTTTGCTAATCTCATGTTACTGCGTGTTAGGTAAAAGTTTGGTAAGAGACAATTGCACTTTTCAGTCTGTTACAGCGTGACAAATGTGATATCTCCATTACAAACGCTACTTTTACCGAAGGTGCACAGGTTTCTAAGCATACACACCAACGTGTTTCTCGTGGAAAACCAGCCCGACAAGGAACACGACCACTCCCGTCGAGGAAAAAGAGAACTTGCTCTCTTTTTTCCTCGTCGAGTTCCTCGACAGTTTACTCGATGAAAAACATACACACGACCGTTTTCCTCGGCAAAAAAGCTCTCCCATCAAGTTTCTTGATGGATTCTGTCGAGGAAAACGGCCGTGTGTATGCGGCCTAACCCTGCAATCAGGAGCTTTCAGAGAATGCAAAAATAGCATCATACTAGTTGGACTTGTGTATTCTCAGCATAGTTGCCAGTATTTTTAAATCTTTCCCAGACATAAATCAATGCTGATCTTGTGTATGTAACATGTACTGCAGCAGGGTGGGAGTTCAGCTGCATTGGAGACAATGGGGGTTATTTACAAAAGGCAAATCCACTTTGCACTACAAGTGCAAACTACAAATGCAAAATGCACCTGAAATTGCACTGAAGGGGACATGTAAGGAAAATAAAAAACAGCATTTTAGCTTGCACATGATTTGATGATAAAATCAGCAGAGCTTCCCCTCGTTTCAGCTCTACCCCTCAGTTTTACAGCCACTGCACTTCCAAGTGCACTTTCAGTGCAATTTCAAGTGTGTAGTGCAAAGTGGATTTGCCTTTCGTAAACAACCCCCAAAGTTTCTTTGCAGGCATTCTGGCCTCACGGTACCTCTGCAAATAGTGCTTGCCCCAGATTCATGTACCTGTTTCTAACAGGTACATAAATCTGTTTCTCACACCAACATGTGTCCTGTGGAGGCGGGAGGCATGACGGAATTTAAAGAATATCGTAGACAATCTTTATGAATTCCCTTGATTCTGTGACTTCTGTCCTGACAGTCTTCATCAATAAAGGAAAACTCCTTTCAGGTGTTTCTAGTTCAGGGATTTAGTGTCTTAATGGGGGGCATACAGCGCCAAGTTTAAATTTGACATTAAGAAATTCAGCCTACTAGGGGCTCTGCCAGCTTCCAAATTTAAGATTTTGGCATTCAAGCACAGCAGACCTTCTGCCAAACACCACTTATGCACTGGATCTCGCTATCTGGGAACTACATTGGTACTTATTCTGGGAGTTTGTGCTTGTCACAGCGGTCCTTATTTACCGCACGTCTCACCTCTTCACTTTTATCTCTGGTATACTGCATGGTGGGACTCTTGTCAACACTCTTATCTCATCACTTACCTTGTAATCTGTTTCTATTTAGTCACCTTGGTATATTCATGTCATCCTATTCACATTTATTTTCATCTGTCCTGGCACCAATTCCTGGGGTCTGACACAATTGTGAGACTCACTGATCATCACATTACAGCCACATATCTATCATCAACTCGTAGGGACGCCGCTACTCATTTGATTACAAGCTGATTAAGATTTTATATTGTGTAAGTGCAACCTTTTATTACCATTAAATTTGGATACGTGATGTACTGCACTCTTTGTTTTTACTTCCGAGTTTGGTGTGAGCAGTTGAGATTCCAGCAAGCAATAAGGTTTCTGGGGAGTCCCAATTCCCTGAGCTTGGTGAGGCCATTTTTTAGTGGTCACAGGCAGCTGGTAGCAGAATATACTTTCACCGGGTGTGGAGCAGGATTCTCTCTGGTGTGAAGGATTATCACTCTCTCTTCACCTAGAGCTCTCTATTCACACAACGCTGGTCTCTGTTTCCTTCTACATATAAACTGTTGATTTGGGACTTTAATTCGTCTTATTTCTACATCTCTTTGTTATTTGCTTCTATGGTCATAATTTATTTTGTTTGCATTTCATACATAACTATAATTTTTAAACACGTTTGAGGTTACTGCCCTGCATCACCAGTAGTGTCAACATGGACATTAGCATCCTTTTGGGATTTGAGTGCTTGCGTCTACCTTCCCATTGGGTCCTCATCCCCTCAGAAAAGACACTCTATGGTCCCTATCTGTCAAGCATTTGTTCCAACATGTAAGTAGGGCAGGGCTCGACAAATCCTAGGCGCCAGGTCGCCAATGCGACTAGAAATTTCACCCTGGCGCCTGGGCTTTGATCAGTGTCTGTATTTAGTGAGAGGAATCTATACTGCGGGAGCAGGGTCTGTATTTAGTGAGGGGGATCTCTACTGTGGGAGGGGGGTCTGTACTTAGTGGCTGGGTCTTTAATGAGAGAGGGGGGTGATACCAACCCTAATAACGACACTCGGGCTCATCACTGAGTCGTACCAAAGAAAAAAAAAATGGCGCCTAACTTTTTTTAGCTGGCTCCTAGATTCAAAGCAAATTCGTCAAGCCCTGAAGTAGGGGGATGTATATTCTCCTTCCTCCTGACTCCTTTTGCTTCTTTTTTTTTTTTCTGTCCAAATTTCCCATTATTGGGGTTACCAGTGGATTACATTGGCTCTTATATAAAAAAAAATCACAGATCATTTGCATCCACTCCTGATGAGGTGAAACAACCCAAAATGTGTTGAGCTATTAAGCTATTTATGATGCATATATGTTTACTTTGTTAACCTGTTTTCGTTTTATTATCTCCTATATGGAGCATTTGGCCAAAGTTGTCTATACTACGTTTTCCATGCTGATACAATTTACTGTCCTATATTGGGCCATTGGTATGACCTTTATTAAACAAATTATATTTATGCATGTATATATTTGGTATGTTAGGTTCATGTATAATTTTAATATATTTGTATTTTTTTTTTTTTTATCAAACTACTGTTTCTATTTAAAGTTCCAACTCCCCCACTCCCCCTTTCTTTGTGTTTTTCTGCCAAACACCAGTCAATGTTGCCAGAGGTGAGGCTGCAAAAGAAAAGCCTCTTGGATTCGGCTAAAGAGGAAACAGAGGGTGGTCTTAGAGAGCAGAGCATTGGATGCCTAGCGCTGTGGCGGAAGAGGAGACATATGGTGGAGGAAGCATGAGGAGCGGACACCAGAGCCACCACTGCCCGCACTCCAGGAAAGGACAAAACAACCCCGCCACAGGAGCCGGTAACAGTTGGACCGCCCGCAGGGGGTGCTCTCAGTGCTGCGCCGGTGGGGGTGTTGTTTGTTTGCCGCCCCACCAAAAGAACAAACCACCAGCCACTACTGGTATAGGCTTACAAAACAGACTTTACAACCGCTTTGAGGCATAATTTTAGCTCAGTATCCTTATACCCTGTGTAACTGGCTGTGTGCAGAAATGTGCAACTTGATAAACTAGATTGGCTGTTACTTTTAATTTTACTGCCCGATGGCCTGATGTGTCTCTTTAATTACTGTTGTGACTCTCTTGTCTTGTGTCATTCATAAACACTGATGTCGTTATTATGTACTTGTAAGAGGAGGACTAGCTGCCCTTTTCAGTCTTGTTTCCTTTCTTTTCTATTTTGTGTTTAGGCTACAAAGTGCTGGCAAGCAGCAGCTATATTTTAGTGAACTAAGGCGGTCGTTTACAGTAACGCTTTGTCATGTGTACAAGGCAGCCGCTGTTGCTTTGCTGCATAGAATCATCAGTGTTCTAAAAGAAGAGCAAATGAGTATTAAATTATACCCCTTACCAAAACATTTTCATTTTAGCAATGGATAGAATGGTAAAAAAATTAACAAACTTTATTAGGCTTTTATTACTGTGCAAGACCCCACCGGCATGATTCATCCTCTCTCTTTGACCTGCTGACATTTGTTGCTGGAATAGAAGGGGATTGGAAATGTAAAATGTTGTGGATGCCATCGGAACAAGAAGGGAGCAGAAATGTTACAGTGGGAGCACCTGTTTTTACGTCAGCTGTCCAAAAATGTATTTCCTCTTATTGTAGAGCTCTACTCTTATGTGGGTGATATATAAAGAATTTGCATAGCCATTCATGCAGTGAAATGGCATGTCTATTTGTTGCGTGCAAATGGAGCCCAAAACAATGTAAATAGGCTACATCTTGTGCTGTTCTAATGTAAGTGATCAATTTAAACAGGAAGATACAGCATTTGGCCAATAGATGGTGCTAAGTGTCAAAAGAATTTCTATAATACTTTTCTCCATCTAGTGGTCAAATGTGGCGGTTTCCTTTTAAAACCAACACCTTTTTACATTCAAACAGCACAGGATATTGCCAATTAATATTCATATTTTTTTGCCTTGCCCTAATTGCACAGATCAAATATATATATGCACCCTTATTGGGGGAATGACTATGTAAATGATTTATAAATCAACTCCTGTGTGTGTGTGTTTACTTTATATATATATATATACCGGTATATATATATATATATATATATATATATATATATATATAAATTATAATACTTTCTGTGCTTCAGTGCAGTAACTGGTAAGGCCATTTAAGACTGCATTTATACCTTCACAAAAGATCCACACTGCTCACAGATGAGCTGGCTCCAACGAAGGGGCGGACTGACAACTCATGGGGCCCCCCGGGCAATAGAAGACTATGGGGCCCCCGGGCTTACAGATGGCTACTACGCCAGAAGGCAGTGCAGAGGCGGGGCAGCTAAAATCTCTGGATTTTCACATCAGAAGCATGTTGGTTTCAGACATATCAGGGACAGATGTAAAAAAAACATAGATTTGTACATACTGTCCCTGGTTTTATTGAGCCTGGCAACCCTGACGGGGCCCCCTAGTGACATGGGGCCCTCGGGCAGTGCCCGAGTGACTCAATGGTCAGTCCGCCCCTGCTCCAACGGCATGATCTCCTCACTGCAGGGTGCTCACCCATTTGCAACTGAAGCAATGGTGAAAGGAACATTCTGATGGCTGCACACCAAACTGAGATCCAAATGCCTTTATTCGCATAAAACCATGAAGAGCACTACATGTACAAGGAATGGAGGAAACCGTTATATACAGCACAACTGCGCAATGCTAATCGCAGGTAGTAAAAAATTTCCTGATCTGTGTGGCTGCGGATTGGGAAATGTCTCACTGCCTGTGATTAGCGCTGTGCAGTGTCAGCCTCCTAGTGGGCGCTGGCATGTGAAGTTGTGAACACGCCTGAGCCCATCCTTATTTTTCACACGTTCATGAAGAACTCAGATGAAAATGGAGCCTTAAAGTGATTCTCCAGTCACTTAAAAAAAAAATAAGTCAGCAGCTACAAATACTGGCACTGCTGACTTTTCCCTGCTTTCAATCCACGATATAGCCTACAGCATGGGCCTCCAGTTCTGGGAGGACATACATGGGTGTCCTCCCACGTGCGCACCACCTGCGCACCCCTGCGGAGAGCTTCGGGCGTGCTCTGTGACCACTGTGTGCTTTGGACACAGCGGATCACATATAGAGGTAAGGGGCCAATCACAGCGCCCCTTTACCATATGATCAGCTCTGTTTAATCACAGCTGTCACAGACGTAAACAAACTTTGACGGTTATCGGCTGTTATTGGCTCTCCTTTCCTCACACAGAGGAAAAAAATATATCACGAATATTCGATATTAAAAGTCACACAAAAAAAAATAGCGAAATTTCGCAATTTCTTTTATTTTTTATAATATATCACGAATATTCGATATTAACGAATAGTCGCGAATATTCTTTGAAATATCGCGAAATCGAATATGGCGTATTCCGCTCATCACTACTCAGCAGTGCTGCCTCATCACTTCCCAACAGTGCAGCCCCATCAGGACACAACAGTGCAGCCTCATTAGTAGACATCAGTGCAGCCTCATCAGTGTACATCATTGAAGAAGAAAAATGTGTTATATATTTTTTTTTTTTACAGAAACTAAGAAAAACTTTTTTTTTCAACATTTTTGGTCTTTAATTGTTTATTTTGAATAAAATAAAAACCCCACTGGTGATTAAATACCACCAAAATAAAGCACCATCTGTGTACAAAATAATGATAAAAATTTCATATGGGTACAGTGTTGCATGACCGCACAATTGTCATTCAAAATGTGACAGCACTGAAAGCTGAAAATTAGCCTGGGCATGAAGGGAGTGGTATTGAAATGGTTAATAAAAATGCACTTACCTGTCCTGGTATCCAGCACTGTACTCGCCCAGGCTGGTTCTTTACCAGTCTTCGGGTTCCTGGCGATGCCATGCTGAGTGTGGGAAACCGGTTCCTCACTGCTCATGAGTGAGCTGCACTACACTGCGTGAATGGTCGCACAGCCTTCTGGGACCTGTGACAAGGTTGTGGACAGGGTAGAGGGGCAACTTCTGGTGGAATTGTCTCGAGGATTCCAGTGGAGGTGGTGATTGGGTACCTATCAGACTTTCATTTTTCAGTGAAGTTTCACTTTAAAGGTGATTTAAGTCATTCTGCTAAACTTGTATTTTGTATAAAAACACACGTTTGCTGCCTGTACATATTACCGTCAATACTCGAGTATAAGCTGACCTGAATATAAGCCAAGGCACCTAATTTTACCACAAAAAAAAATGGGAAAACATATTAACTTGAGTATAATGTCGCGTACACACGATCATTTTTCGGCATGGAAAAAAAACAACGTTTTTCAGCATGTCCAAAAAACGAAGTTTTTCCAACTTGATCATTAAAAACGATGTTGCCCACACACCATCGTTTTTGTAAAATGATGAACAAAGCGCGGTGACGTACAACACCTACGATGGCACTCTAAAGGGGAAGTTCCATTCGCCTTTGGGCTGCTTTAGCTGATTCCTTGTTAGTAAAAGACAATTCACGCTTTTTTGTCTGTTACAGCGTGATGAATGTGCTTATTATGAATGGTAGTTTTACCAGAACAATCGCTCCCATCTCATAACTTGCTTCTGAGCATGCGCGAAACGTCGTTTCAGCCCACACGCGATTATTTTTTACAACCCGAAAAACAATTTTTTTTAAAACGAAGTGAAAAAAATGCAGCATGTTCGATTTTTTTTTTTTTTCAGAACAAGAAAAACGATGTAAAGCCCACGTCGTTTTTTTTTAGGCTGAAAAATTATCGTGTGTACGAGCATAAGCCTAGGGTGTCCATCTGCATGCCTCACTGTGCCTCACTGTGTCCATGTGCATGCCTCACTGTGTCCATGCCTCACTGTGCCCATGCCTCACTGTGTCCATGCCTCACTGTGCCTCACTGTGTCCATGCCTCACTGTGTCCATGCCTCACTGTGTCCATGCCTCACTGTGCCTCACTGTGTCCATGCCTCACTGTGTCCCTGCCTCACTGTGCCCATGCCTCACTGTGTCCATGACTAGACTTACGTTTAACATGGGAGTATATAGAGGGGGTGCCCGGCTTTGAAAAATCGGTGCTACCCGGTTGTAGGTTCTCCAGACAGCAAACATTGCACACTTGTAGAGGAAAAGTGGGGCTATATGTGTGCCAAGTATGGGGTCCTACGGCCGGCTGGTATCAGGTCCCCAAATTTACCGGAGAAATTACCGATTAACATGGGAATCTATGGAAGTGGTGCCCGACTTTGAAAAATCGGTGCTCCCCGGCAATAGGGCCCCCGGACAACAAACATTGTACACTTGTAGAGAAAAAGTGGGGCTATATGTGTGCCAAGTTTACCGGGTCCCCAAAGTTCGGGAGATCAGGTGCAAAAAGGTATACTCGAGTATAAGCCGAGGGGGGAATTTCCAGCACAAAAAAAATGTGCTGAAATACTCGGCTTATACTCGAGTATATACGGTACTAACCAGACACCTATACCTGATGACGTTAACACTGCAGAATGTTCATGTTTAGTTCTATGCAGAAGAGAGTAGAAGGAAAAAATGATGCGCACAGATGCTGCAGCTCACTGCTTATTTTGTGGGGTGGCCGCCGGTCAGCTTACAGGCATCTGTCTGACCCATGAGAGTGGTTGTGTGATCTGGACAAAAGCACTAGGTGTTACGTACCTGGTTACCAGAGTCTGATGCAGAGTCTCTTACGACTCTGGTTCGCGAGCCACTGAAGAGGGAACAGCGGACTCGGAGCACAGAGGGGTAGGAGTGCCAAGGTGGTGCAGAGTAGAAGCAGGTGGGCGAATACCTCTGATGTGGAGACGTAGAAGATGCTGACGACGCTGAAGGGGAGGATGGGTCAGCGACCCGCACGGAAGCTACGACTACTGCGGCACAAGCTGGAAAGGTAAGTTGGTGTAATAGACATCAACTGGAACAGCAGGGTCAGACAAGCCGGGTCATAACGGGTAGGCAGGAGAGATGTAGGCAGATGGCTGGAGAGTAGTCGGTGAAGCAGGCAGGTAGGTCTGGTAACGAGAGTTCAATCAGGCGGGTGGTCAAACAGAAGCCGGGTCAAGGGTTGGATGGTCAGGCAAGCCAAAGTCAGAATTCAATCAGGTATTCCAGACAGATTATCAGAGTACAGGTCTCAGGTATGGATCAGTCACAAACTGCAGATCAGGCAGCAATGAGCCACGCCGGTTCACGTGCACGCGTGCGCCCCCGCCCGCCATGCATGCGCGCGCACCCCCCGTGCACGTGTGCCCGCCGTTGGAGTGCGTGCACGAGCACGGGACGCGCGGCGGCGATCTGCAGACATGGAGGAGGAAGACTGCATGGAGGAAGTGAGTCCCTGACACCAGGTTTATTTCTATGGGCACCCACAGTGGTTCTTTGGACACCTATAAGTAAAAAGATTAATTTAGCATGTCAAGGCGGACAACTGCCACAATATACTAAGAATTTAAAAACGCTTTATAAGCCCTTTTGGAAAATTATTTCACAGACATTTCATGAAGCTTCACATTCGCACTAAGCAAAGTCTTCCATTAATTACATAACATTATCTCCAATTACTTTCGCTGAATGAACGATGTTTACAACAACTCAGCACAGCCCATTTTATTTCTCTTGCCAAAAACACTTTGTTATTATTGTGTGCACATTCAGCCATGAAACTGGTTTAAGTATGTCGATTTTAAGTTATCCCTTCAAATAACAACATTGTCCTTTCTGCCTGAGCATCCAATAATTGCTTCTGTCTAGCGTAGATTACGGCCTGTGCCTTTAGGCACCGCGAGAATGGTCAATGGTAAACAATTTCAATCCTGGTAACTTGTTATTTTTTGTTGTAATAGTAAGATTATTCTTTGTTTCCTTCTACTTTCATCTGGTCATCCTGAGTAACAATTCCTATCCTAGGGTGACATTGTTCATTCACTGTACTGTCTATGATGAAGGGGAATAGCGCCCTGAAACGTGTCAGTTGAGGTGCCCTACATCTCATTGTGTCCTCTTAATATGGGTAACTGCTCTCATATTGACAGCTTCAAAAGGCTCATATCCCATACTCAATAAAGACTACAGACTCCCCCCCGTTTACCCTTTTTATAACAGAGGAGAGGGTTTCGGCAGACCTAAGAGATGACTGAGAACAGAGTAATTATTACCACAGCAGCACAGGCAGAGAACATAGGAAGTTTTCATGTGGTGGAATCAAATAGTATTTATACCTAAAACCAGTGGTGTATTTAGGTTTTGTGCTGCCCTAGGCCTGACTAAACTTGTGCACCCCCTAATTTATATATGACCCACCCCTTCCTGTCAAGGCCACACCCCTTGCTGTTTAATTTTGACTGGGGACACTAGATTTGGGAGCATGTAGGGGGGGGCAATAGAGTCCCTTAATTTGCATAGATTTCCTCTCACTTCCTGTTTGGCTATGGGACAGGAAGTGAAGGGAAATCTCTGCAATGAGACAGGGATGTTAAAAAAAAAAACTGATTGGGGCTATAACCTTCCCTTACTCTATCCAACAATTTCTGATAATTTTATGGAGAGGACTAAGAAGATATAACCAGAAGCAGTGCGGCCGATTTATGGGGGCACTAGACTAATTTGCCTCTCTGCCTAGTCCGCCCCATAAGACTGGACACTGCACACTGGCTTCAAGGACTGTCTCGCTCTGCACAACGGCCATTTATAGAACGCCTTGTACTTTTTCCATGAATACAGGCATTCTCTGTTTGGACAAGGTGGAAATTCTGACATCACCACTCCTCTTCTTCACCTCGTTCAATCTGATTGAAAACAATTTATCTACGGTATCTGTTCTATTAATGGCGCCAGTGCCAAGCGAAAGGCCCATCATGGTCAGTGTTCAGAGGGGGGCTGCTTTCAGAGAATCTTGGGGGGACCCAGAAGATTGTTGTTATCACTGTAGGAGTACCAACTACAACAGCGATTAGTAGCTTGGCATCTCAAGTATGTGATATGCATTCCTACAGTGCCTTGAAAAGGTATTCATACCCCTTGAAATGTTTCACATTTTGTCGTTACATGCAAAAACATAAATGAATTTTATTGGGATTTTATGTGATAGACCAACACAAAGTGGCACATAATTGTGAAGTGGAAGGAAAATTATACATTTTTTTTTACAATTAAATATCTTAAAACTGTGGCATGCATTTGTATTCAGCCCCCTTTACTCTGATACCCCTAACTAAAATCTAGTGGAACCAATTGCCTTCAGAAGTGATCTAATTAGTAAATAGAATCCACCTGTGTGTAATGTAATCTCAGTATAAATACAGCTGTTTTGTGAAGCCCTCATAGATATGTTAGAAAACCATAGTGCACAAACAGCATCATGAAGGCCAAGGAAAACACCAGATAGGTCAGGGATAACGTTTTGGAGAAGTTTAAAGCAGAGTTAGGTTATGAAAAAATATCTCAAGCGTTGAACATCTCACAGAGCACTGTTCATCATCCATTATCCAAAAATGGAAAAAGTATGGCACAACTGCAAACCTACCAAGAGATGGCCTCCCACCTAAACTGACAGGCTGGGTTAGAAGAGCATTAATCAGAAAAGCAGAAGCTTTTATGGAAGAGTGGCAAGAAGAAAACCATTGTTGAAAGAAAGCCATAAGAAGTCTCGTTTGCAGTTTGCAAGAAGCCATGTGGGGGACACATTAAACATGTAGAAGAAGGTCCTGTGGTCAGATGAGACCACAATTTTACTTTTTGGCCTAAAAGCAAAACGCTATGTGTAGCAGAAAACTAACACTGCACACGGCGGTGGGGGACGACATGTCTGCTGGTAAGTGTACTAACCAGCAGACATGTCGGGCGGACAGATTCCACCGGATGGATTTCAAAGCATACTTTGAAATCTGTCGGGTGGAGAAATCTGTCCGCTAGCCCATACACACGAGCGGAGATGTCTGCTGAAACGGTCCATCGGACCGTTTTCAGCGGACATATTCCCTCGTGTGTACGAGGCCTTAGTCTTTTGTTGTGACCTCCTAAATATTTATTCTTTGCATTGTTGTGCACTCTAAATTTAGAAGATTGGCCAAAGCTTTTTTGGTGATACTTTTCTTCTGGATCACAGGAGTTCACTTACTTGCTCTCCTATGACCCAGAATTAGCCAAGAGGGGGCTAAAGCCAGTTGTCAGCTGTCGTCAAAAAGTTGCTCCAGGCTCTGGAAGGATACTGGCCACATTGTTAGGATCCACAGCAGCACCTGCCCCCTCTCCAGCCTGGCCCTCTAGTGAGCACTGGTGGAGCAGAGCAGAGAGTGGGGAACTGACAGTCACCGCTCCCCACTCTCAGAGAACTGACAGTCACCACTTCCCACTCTCAGAGAACTGACAGTCACCGCTCCCCACTCTCAGAGAACTGACAGTCACCACTTCCCACTCTCAGAGAACTGACAGTCACCGCTCCCCACTCTCAGAGAACTGACAGTCACCACTTCCCACTCTCAGAGAACTGACAGTCACCGCTCCCCACTCTCAGAGAATTGACAGTCACCGCTCCCCACTCTCAGAAGACTGAAAACTGAACAGTCAGCAATCATGTGACCGCTCAGCTTTTGGGCTTAGAAATTACGGGGGGCAGCTGCAGCATCAGGCCAATGCTGCAGTATAGAGGCAGTATAGAGGTATGTTTGTTATTTTAACTACCCCAAAATTCTCCTTTGAATATTTATTCTCAGAAGTACTTATTCATTTACCTGCTGTAAGTAAGGTGGAGGAAATGTGTTAAATTTTTCTATTCTTCTGTAGTTATAATGGATTGATTAATCAGACAGTGGCTGAAGCTGTTGGGACTTTCTGATATTGTTCAGGAGTCAAGGGTCCCAAAAGGCCCATGGCCATCAGCAGCTCACCACCAGGGCTTTTTTTCAACGGGAACACGGGTAACACAGTTCCGTAACCTCCAGTACTAAATGTATGTAATGGCAAGGGGTGCTGGGGTGTTGAGGGAGGTGTCTATTGTTGCTGGCTGCTGGAGGGTCTATTGATGCTGGCTGCTGGGGAATATATTGTTACCGGAGGGAATCTCCCTTATGTTGCTGGGGGACAATCTTTGATGAGAAGGATCTACTGTTGAGGGAGGGGTCTATTGCTGCTGGCTGCTGGAGGGTCTATTGATGCTGGCTGCTGGGGAATATATTGTTGCTGGAGGGAATCTCCCTTATGTTGCTAGGGGACAATCTTTGATGAGAAGGATCTACTGTTGAGGGAGCAGTATATTGTTGCTGGCTGCTGGAGGGTCTATTGATGCTGGCTGCTGGGGAATATATTGTTGCTGGAGGGAACCTCCCTTTTGTTGCTGGGGGACAATCTTTGATGAGAAGGATCTATTGTTGCTGGCTGCTGGAGGGTCTATTGATGCAGGCTATTGGGAGTCTATTGTTGCTGGGGGGGGGGGGGTCTATTGTTGCTGTAAGTGTTTATTGTTGCTACAGGGGGTCTGTTTTACTGCCTTTCTTGATACCATTAACACATTCTATACAAATTACAAAGCACCATGAAATGATACTTGGCTTTGTATTCTCTAAGGCCGCGTACACACGAGGGGATATGTCCGCTGAAAACGGTCCGATGGAAGAAAAGTATCACCAAAAAAGCTTTGGCCAATCTTCTAAATTCAGAGTGCACAACAATGCAAAGAATAAATATTTAGGAGGTCACAACAAAAGACTAAGGCCTCGTACACACGAGGGAATATGTCCGCTGAAAACGGTCCGATGGACCGTTTCAGCAGACATCTCCGCTCGTGTGTATGGGCTAGCGGACAGATTTCTCCACCCGACAGATTTCAAAGCATGCTTTGAAATCTATCCGGTGGGGATCTGTCCGCCCGACATGTCTGCTGGTTAGTACACTTACCAGCAGACATGTCGGCCCCCACCGCCGCCGCGCCGCTGCCGAATGGATTCGGCGCAAGCGCGGAAGTGTTTTACTTCCTGGTGCGGTGACGTTGCGGTGACGCGGCGGCGTCAACGTCACCGCCGCGTCACCGCCACGTCACCGCGCCTTCCGGCGGCGGGGAATTTGATCCGATGGTGTGTACACGCCATCGGATCAAACTCCCGATCGGACATATCCGATGGAAATGGTCCGCGGACCGTTTTCATCGGATATATCCGATCGTGTGTACGCCGCCTAACATGGGCATTACTGGGAGACAGGTAGGGGGGCGTAACCAAGGAACGGTGCTTTGAGTTGGGTAGGGGGCGGAAACAAAAGGCGGCTCAGAAAGGGGGAGTTCCTCTACCTATTCGCTGAGAAAAAAAGCCCTGCTCACCACCGAAACGTTTGTAATTTCTAAGCCACTGGGACCAGGCCAGATGGGCTCCTATTCAGAGGCGATTGAGTTCGCATGTGCCGCGCTATATACGTTTTTCATTCATTCATTCATTCATTCATTCAGCGCCATTTCCTCCTTGGTCATCACATTACAACAATGGCCTTTTTATCTCATTTATTATTGTGCCCATTCAAAAACAGCTACACCCACTGCAACCATTACACCTCCGTTGTTTACTGATAACATAACCCAGTGCAGGTATGCCTGGAGTTGTGTGTATAGGAAGGCAATACAGTGTCTGTGCAGCTGCAGGTCTGTCATGGGAATACGGAGCTCAGGCTGAACACCGATCCCTGAAGGAGCGCTTTCATAACAAGTAAGTCGCACAACACCCAGTATCACTTGGTTATGGTTAAAGTGATATTACCACAAGGACACAAATGTGTGACTGTAACATGGCTACCTTTCTAACAGGAAGAGTTAACACTCCTTAGGTTACTGTATACATGTAACAGGATCTCCCAGAAGCCGTGATACATTTTTGGCATGGGGCTGGGTGGATGGGGCTGGCTGCCTGTAATATACTCAGATACTTGAGCTGTCCATTTCCCTCTTGCTGTACTCGGTAATGGGAATTAGAAATCACACTCGGCATTGATGCCCATCTGTTGCAAGCACAATAATACGTAGCGGGACTCGGAGCCCAAGCAGACAGCGAAATGATTCATTCTTAAAGGAAATCACTGATTTCTTCTCCTAGACATCTTCAGCTAACCTAGAGGATATTCCTTCCCTGTAAGTCACTGCTTTGTTTTCTTCTACACCACAATTGTGCATCCTGAGATTTGTGCGTTAAAGTGGTATTAAACCCAAAAGCAAACATTTATTATATTGCAGTTTACCGTTTCTTAGCTGTGAAGACTGCATTCATTTTTTTTAGGTTTTCTTTATTTAATTTCACCTGGCGATCCAGCCAGTAAGTCTGTTGTTTTTCAAAAAAACAAGCTCTTTAACAGAATATATCAGTTACAAGGAGGAGACAAACCATGTAACAGTAGCAGGGGTGATTACAATGATCATCTATTATTTATGTATAAACTTTATCCCGAAAGGAAAACACTGTTTGTTGCAACTGCTTAAATAGTATTAGCTGGAGTTTGGCTATGTATGTTAGTGTATCAAAATCTGCTAGTCCAAATGCGCCTCTGTGCTCCCTCATCTAAATGTGCCCCTGTGCTCCCTCATCTAAATGTGCCCCTGTTCTCCCTCATCAAAATCTGCCCCTGTGCTCCCTTATCCAAATGTGCCCCTGTGCTCCCTCATCCAAATGTGCCCCTGTGCTCCCTCATCTAAATGTGCCCCTGTGCTCCCTCATCAAAATGTGCCCCTGTGCTCCCTCATCTAAATGTGCCCCTGTGCTCCTTCATTCAAGGAATGATGTGCCCCTGTGCTCCCTAATCCAAATGTGCCCCTGTGCTTTCTCATCCAAGGCATGGTGTGCCCCTGTGCTCCCTTATCCAAATGTGCGCCTGTGCTCCCTCATCCAAGGCATGGTGTGCCCCTGTGCTCCCTTATACAAATGTGCGCCTGTGCTCCCTCATCCAAGGCATAATGTGCCCCTGTGCTACCTTATCCAAATGTGCCCCGGTGCTCCCTCATCCAAGGCATGATGTGCCCCTGTGCTTTCTCATCCAAGGCATGGTGTGCTTCTGTGCTCCCTTATCCAAATGTGCGCCTGTGCTCCCTCATCCAAAGCATAATGTGCCCCTGTGCTACCTTATCCAAATGTGCCCCTGTGCTCCCTCATCCAAGGCATAATGTGCCACTGTGCTACCTTATCCAAATGTGCCCCTGTGCTCCCTCATCCAAGGCATAATGTGCCACTGTGCTCCCTCATCCAAGGCATGATGTTCCCCCGTACTCCCTCATCCAAGGTATGATGCGCCCCTGTGCTCCCTCATCCAGGGGAGGTTGTACCCTTGTGCTCCCTCATCCAAGGCATGATGTTCCCCTGTACTCCCTCATTCAGGGGAGGTTGTGCACCTGTGCTCCCTCATTCAAATGTGCCCCTTTGCTCCCTCATCCAAAGCATGATGTGCCCCTGTGCTCTCTCATCCAAATGTGCCCCTGTGCACCCTCATCCAAGGCATGCTAATACAGGAGGTGTGTTACTGGGCAGATCATCAGTTGAAAACAGAAGGAAAAAGGCTAAAGATAGAATCCTAAGGCTTCATGTACACCCTGCCTACATTTACCACAGCCGCAGGAAAATGCTAAATGTGGAAAAATCTTGGATTCTCCTATGGTTTTGCACCATTTTCCAAATCGTTCCTACCCTGAGTGCAATTCTTTCTCGTTCAGGAGAGTGAAGTTGATGGAGGTTGAACCTCACCTGACCACAGCAGCTTCCAGACTCTGCTAAAAGCGTATGTGTACATTGATCCAAAAGCTTTTATGGAGTTAAGTTTAGGAGCTTTGGAAAAAAAAACAAGTTTAGGAGCTGCTAGTGTACATGAAGCGTAGGGGCTCATGTACACACAGACTAGGTTGACCACCAGCCGTGAAAAAATGCAAAAGGGGCAAAATCGTTTTCCGATTTTGCCGCGTTTTGCATCTGGGGGTCAAAACGTTCCTATCCTGAATGCGATCTTTTAAAACCACTTTAACCCCTTTTCCATCCGCACTATAGCCGAATGACGCATACAGTGGGGATCTACATTGCCGGTAGGCCATCATCATATGACGTTCTTCCCTTTTTACGCTCACCGCACGCCCCCTGTGGGATGAGCACGATGCACTCTGTGATCACCGTGTCAATAAGATTTGGGTGATCACAGATCTCAGTAAGGGGCAGATCCCGGACCCTTACCACATGATCAGCTGTCAGCCAATGACAGCTGATCACGTAATGTAAACAGAAGATCGGTAATTGGTTTCTTTTTTCTCCGCACCTATCAGTGCCCTTCAGTGCCACCTATCAATGCCCTTCAGTGCCACCTATTAATGCCCATCAGTGTCAGTGCTACCTGTCAGTGCCACCCTATCAGTGCAGCCTATTGATGCCCATCAGTGCAGCCTATCGATGCCCATCAGTGCAAGTCTCATCAGCGTAAATCAATGAAGGAAAAACAACATTTTTCATTGTTTTTTAACAAAAAAAAAAAAAAAAACAATGGTGATCAAATACCACCAAAAGAAAGCTCTATTTGTGGGAAAATGTTCATTTGGGTACAGTTTTGCATGACTGGGCAATTGTCAGGACAGCGCTAAAAGATGAAAACTGGTCTGGGCAGGAAGGGGGTTTAAGTGCCCAATAGGCAAGTGGTAATCAAGTAATATAGATATAAACCCTATATGAATTACCTTTATTTTATAAAAGCACTGTGTATGATACACAATTGTTTTTTTTATATACTGTATATATATTTTTTAATCATTCATGACATCTTGGTGCTTCTTATCTCCTCAACAAGAACCTTGAAGGCAAGAGCATTAGGTTAAGAGTTTCTAGTTTAGTTAAGAGCATATAGGATTGTATACAGATGCCTATCTGCAGGAGGTTTCACAGTCTGGTAGATTTTGGGGAGGCTTTTGCTGTCAAGCCCCAGGCGAGAGAGTCTACTCTCATAGATGCTTATATCTTTTATCTGATGTCCTGGAACACGGCACCCATCACATTTATCACTTACTCTTCTGTGATCCAAGGCCATCCATTTTTCTCCACCCACAGTCCGTTCCCCCTTTCCTCCCTCCATTCTCCCTTCCTGTATTCCCTGTCAAGTTTTCTGGGTAGGATAATTGTATTGGGCTTTTTCCCGGCCAAATCACATCGGAAAAATATAGAAGATGTTCTATATCTAAAGTACGATGGAATTCATACACACGATCGGAAAATCCAATTGAAAAAGTGAGCACTGATGGGGACAGCAGAGAGCTGCTGACTGACAGTCACAGCTCTCTGCTCAGAGTGAAGGGGAGAACTGAGAGATCAGTGGTGTTTGATCGCTCGATTCTTACTAGAGAGCCGGTGGGGCACAGATGCAGAATCGGATCAATGCTAAATCCACCTAGGTAAGTATAAGGCCGCGTACACACAATCAAAACTATCTGCTGAAAACGGTCTGACAGACGGTCTCAGCAGACAGATTCGATCGTGTGTACGGGCGAGCCGATGGTATTGGCCAGCAGACAGATTTTAAAGCATGCTTTAAAATCTGTCTGCTGGGAACCCGTCGGACCGATATGTCTGCTGGTTAGTACGCTAACCAGCAGACATATCTGCTCGCACATGCGTCAAATGGATCCGACGCATGCGTGGAAGTAATTTACTTCCTGGTGCGGTGACGTGGCGCCGTCAACGTCACCGCCACGTCACCGCGCTGTCTGCCGGCGGGGATTTTGGTTTGATCGTGTGTACAGCAATCAAACCAAAACAGCCAGCAGACAAATCTGACCAAATCGGTCTGTCAGACCGATTTGATCAGATTAATTTGCTCGTGTGTACGGGGCCTAATTGTTTGTTTTTTCAAATCCTGAACTTCATACACACGATCGGAAAATCCAATTGAAAAAGTGAGCACTGAAGGGGACAGCAGAGAGCTGCTGACTGACAGTAACAGCTCTCTGCTTAGAGTGAAGGGGAGAACTGAGAGATCAGTGGTGTTTGATCGCTCGATTCTCACTAGAGAGCCGGTGGGGCACAGATGCAGAATCGGATCGATGCTACATCCACCTAGGTAAGTATAATTGTTTGTTTTTTCAAATCCTGAACTTTTCTTTTACGTTTACATATGCTTTAAAATTAAATTGTAGTAAACCATATAAATAAATCACAAGTCATCTTGCATTGTTCTGACTGTTCTAAGCTGGTGAAAGGTAAATGTAATTAAATGGTATTGTTCATCACTGCTAATTTGCAAAAGTCATTAACGGTAAACTAACCCTTTAGTTTAAAACATGTACTGAGGACGTTGTAACGCATAGGGATTTTTTAATAAATAGTGGACTGACTGTGAGGATGAAGTGAAAAGAGTTGTAATTGTGAAGACTAATTACCACTTGGGTGGGTTAGATTTTTTTTCTTCATGCCCCATTGTTCTGTAGTACCACTTATGCAACTGCTTATTGAGAGTTTACTTGTTGCTTAAAGGGGTAGTTCCCCCAAAAACCTTTTTTTTAACATTGATTGAGGCTCGTTATGTCAAGGGGAATCGGGTTGTTTTTTTTTAGAAATGAAGCAGTACTTACCGTTTTAGAGATGCATCGTCTCCGACGCTTCCGGGTATGGTCTCCGACTATAGGCGTTCCTATTTGATTGACAGGCTTCCGAGGTCGCATACATCGCGTCACGATTTTCCGAAAGTAGCCGAACGACGGTGCGCAGGCGCAGTATAGAGCCGCACCGTCGCTCGGCTTCTTTCGGCTACTCGTGACGCGATGTATGCGACCGTCGGAAGCCTGTCAATCAAATAGGCACGCCCAGACCAGACGATCATACCCGGAAGCGACGGAGACGATGCATCTGTAAAACGGTAAGTACTGCTTCGTTTCTAATAAAAAACCACCCGATTCCCCTTGACATAACGAGCCTCAATCAATGTTAAAAAAAGGTTTTTGGGGGAATTACCCCTTTAATGAAGAATGTGTATGGAAGGCTCTGAGAGTCTAATCAATCCTGAATGCACAGATAGAACCCTTTATAAGACGTCCTTCATTTTGGAAACAACAACAGATATTTTGAGCTGTAAGTGGTTATTCAGTGTTTGCTATTTGGAGATATTATGCCATTTACTTTTCGCTGTACAGTTAATTATTGCTGCAGTATGGTTTCAGATATCAAATTTCTCCTCTCTCTGTTCTGATGCAACTGTGATACTGTATGCATACGCTGATGCAACTTAAAGTAGAATTGCTTTGCATGAGGGTCTGTCATTATAGGAAGCCTACAATCTTTATAATATAAAAATATATAAAAAGGAAAAAATGTTGCGCTTGTCTAAACAAAACAAAAGGCAAGCTGCTACACAACAATGTGACAAAATTGGAAAGTGATAAATATATAAATGATAATATGAAGCACTCAATATCACACTGAGTAACTAAGAGAAACGAATATAAACTGAATAGTCTATATAAGTGAATGTGTCAAAAAAAGCCACAAAGAGTGAAGAAGAAAAACTGATATACAAAGAAATGTCCATCAATATTTAATGTGAATAAACGCTGAAAAACATATAGCCACGTGGATCATCATGGGAAAAACATTCCTTCCGGCTATGTAGAATAGATGGAATATGCTTACCAGATCCAGAGGATCTACCTGTCAGCGACAGCAGAACACAAAGGCATAGGAAATCCCAGGGAAGATCGACTCAACTTGTCTGACGACTCTGATTGGAACCACAAACTTGGCCTTGTTGGGACTCGGCAGTCCTTAACTGGAAACTCTCAATGAGTGAGTGTCGATCTGGATCGATGGAATGGACCCAAAGAAGGGGGGGACCCCTTACTTCCAGCAGATGTTAAGTGAAGAAGGAAAAAACAAACAAATGGGATATAACAAAGCACGATGGTGAAGCTCCAAAAACTCCTCTGCTGCCACTTCCATTAATGATATAATATATAATATCATTTAACTTTACATATCCGTACCTCCCAATATTTTGAGATTGGAATGAGGGACACCTACTAGAAAACGTATGTAGACATAGAAAACGCCCCCTGCCACACCCCCTTAAAGGAGAATTAACCTAAATAAAGGTCAGTTAAACCCACAAGGGCTTTTTTCACCACTACTATTCCTTTATATTGGCTTTTAATATTTACAGATGCAACAATTTAGAAATTGGATAAAAGGTTTAGCACTGGGAAACACTTTTTCAAAGATAAAAAATGCATTTTATATACATCTATATGGATCAGACCAAAATGAGGGACAAATGAGGAGGAAAGAGGGACAGAGAGACATTGTTCCCAATCAGGGACAGTTGTAGCAACCAAATGGGTTAGGGTGGGGGTAATGTTGACAAAAACTGGGTGGCATCTGGGTAAGGGGAAAGGGTCTTGTGTGATGGCAACCTGAAAGAGTGGCAATTAACCTAGGCTCCTGTATGTGTTCATATATATATATATTAGGGCTGTGCAAATTAACTTTTAATTAATCGATTAATCTTTAATTTTTTTGATCGATCAAAATCTTTTTGATCGATTAAAATTCTTTTGATTGGTACTCACCTCTCCGCCGGCTTCTGGGCCTTCAGGGAGTTCCGTCGGAGATCCGGTAACGTCACGGACACCGGTGGGGCTTGCCGTGTCCATCTGAAGGGCTCCTTTGCTGTGCCTTCATATCTGCATGGTGGCGGACCTTACTATCTGCCACACACCAGGGCTGTTACACTTCCCTCTATCACTTCTCTCTATCAACCTGGGATTCTACAGCCATCCACTGGGAGATGTGATAGTTCCCTTCATGGGACATCTAAATGCCGACGGACTGATGTTAACCTCTCCTCATCTGGATTCAGCAGTGGTATTGTTGTACACATTCTTATACCAGTATCATACTTAGCTACATGTTTTTCTGACTGCTTTTGGTACCGTTTGGTATTACACCATTTTTACAGTTTATGTAGCTACAACGATTTTTATCTCCAGTGCAATATTTATTTGGTTACCTATGGATTATTCCCAGCGAGCGCTGCCTTTCTGTGTTTCTTGTATCCTGCTATCCATTTTCCAGTGGTTGGTAGCTGCACTGGGAAACGGTCTGCAAGGAGATCAGCTAAAAGTAGTTGGATCTGTATATGCATTATAATTAATCGAAATTAGTCGATTAAAAAAAAAAAACGATTAATCGAACACAAACATTTTGATCAGTAACAGCCCTAATATATATATATATATATATATATATATATATATATATATATATATATAGTACAGACCAAAAGTTTGGACGCACCTTTTCATTCCAAGAGTTTTCTTTATTTTCATGACTATGAAAATTGTAGAGTCACACTGAAGGTATCAAAACAATGAATTAACACATGTGGAATTATATACATAACAAAAATGTGTGAAACAACTGAAAATATGTCATATTCTAGGTTCTTGAAAGTAGCCACCTTTTGCAGCAGACACATCTCTAGAACAACTGTTAGGAGGAGACGGTGTGAATCAGGCCTTCATGGTAGAATATCTGCTAGGAAACCACTGCTAAAGAAAGGCAACAAGCAGAAGAGACTTGTTTGGGCTAAAGAACACAAGGAATGAACATTAGACCAGTGGAAATCAGTGCTTTGGTCTGATGAGTCCAAATTTGAGATCTTTGGTTCCAACCACCGTGTCTTTGTGCGACGCAGAAAAGGTGAACGGATGGACTCTACATGCCTGGTTCCCACTGTGAAGCATGGAGGAGGAGGTGTGATGGTGTGGGGGTGCTTTGCTGGTGAAACTGTTGGGGGATTTATTCAAAATTGAAGGCATACTGAACCAGCATGGCTACCACAGCATCTTGCAGCGGCATGCTATTCCATCCGGTTTGCGTTTAGTTGGACCATCATTTATTTTTCAACAGGACAATGACCCCAAACACACCTCCAGGCTGTGTAAGGGCTATTTGACCAAGAAGGTGATGGGGTGCTGCGCCAGATGACCAGGCCTCCACAGTCACCGGACCTGAACCCAATCGAGATGGTTTGGGGTGAGCTGGACCGCAGAGTGAAGGCAAAAGGGCCAACAAGTGCTAAGCATCTCTGGGAACTCCTTCAAGACTGTTGGAAGACCATTTCAGGTGACTACCTCTTGAAGCTCATCAAGAGAATGCCAAGAGTGTGCAAAGCAGTAATCAAAGCAAAAGGTGGCTACTTTGAAGAACCTAGAATATGACATATTTTCAGTTGTTTCGCACTTTTTGTTATGTATATAATTCCACATGTGTTAATTCATAGTTTTGATGCCTTCAGTGTGAATCTACAATTTTCATAGTCATGGAAATAAAGAAAACTCTTTGAATGAGAAGGTGTGTCCAAACTTTTGGTCTGTACTAGGGTTGTCCCGATACCGATACCAGTATCTGTGGGAGTACTTGTACTCCCCGCAAATGCCCCCGATGCCTGAATAGAATAATTCCCCCCGCCGCCGCATACCGCAAATCCGTCGCCGCATACCGCAAAGCTGCCGCGTTAATCCCCGTGCATTACAGCGCGCATTACAGGCAGCTTTCGTTTGAATACTTGTAATGCCCGCCGCGCCGTGTATAGACACTCCCCTTCTCGGGATTGGACGGATCTGTCCAATCCCGAGCAAGGGGGAGTGTCTATGCATGGAGCCGTGTATAGACACTCCCCTTTGCTCGGGATTGGACGCGGCGGGCATTACAAGAATTACAAGAATTCAAACGAAAGCTGCCTGTAATGCGCGCTGTAATGCACAGGGATTAACGCGGCAGCAGCGGCGGCGGCGGTGGCATCGGCCTCATCACCCACTACTAGGTATGGGGGACATGGCTGCAATATGGGGTTCAGGACATGGCTGCATATATGGGAGACATGGCTGCATCTATGGGGGGACATGGCTGCATCTGTGGGGGACAGGACATGGCTGCATCTGTGGGGGACATGCAGGGCTGCATATGTGGGGGACATGCATGGCTTCATATGTGGGGGACATGCATGGCTGCATATGTGGGGGGACATGCATGGCTGCATATGTGGGGGACATGGCTGCATATATGGGGGACATGGCTGCAATATGTGGGGGGACATGGCTGCAATATGTGGGGGGACATGGCTGCAATATGTGGGGGGACATGGCTGGATATATGTGGGACTGGATATATGTGGGGGGACATGGCTGCAATATATGTGGGGGGACATGGCTGCAATATATGTGGGGGGACATGGCTGCAATATATGTGGGGGGACATGGCTACAATATATGTGGGGGGACATGGCTGCAATATGTGGGGGGACATGGCTGGATATATGTGGGGGGACATGGCTGCAATATATGTGGGGGGACATGGCTGCAATATATGTGGGGGGGGCATGGCTGCAATATATGTGGGGGGACATGGCTGCATTTGGGGACACATTTAAAAAAAGTATCGGTATTCGGTATCGGCGAGTACATGAAAAAAGTATCGGTACTTGTACTCGGTCCTAAAAAAGAGGCATCGGGACAACCCTAGTCTGTACTGTAGATATATAGCTGCCTCCAACTATTAGCAAAAGTATGTAGGCATAGGACACACACCCTGCCACTCCCCCTTAAAGGAGAATTGTATCAAAAAAATGATTGTTTAACTAATTGCCGACCGCCCGCCGTCATATTACTGCGGGACGCTGGCACTGCTACGCATGAGCACGTAGCTCTACGTCCTCCCTTTAGCAGCTCGTAGGGCGCGCTCGTGCTCGTGCCTGGCGGGTACGATCGCCGCCGGGCACCCGCGATTGCTCGTTACAGAGCGGGGAACGGGAGGTATGTGTGTGAACATATACCTCTCGTTTCTGTCAGCGGGGGAAACGTTGATCTTCTGTCCATACAATGTATGAACAGAAGATCAGTGATTTCCCCTAGTGAGGCCACCCCCCCCCCATACAGTTAGAACACACCAGGACCACACTTAACCTCTTCCCTGCCCCCTAGTGTTAACCCCTTCATTGCCAATGGCATTTTTATAGTAATACAGTGCATTTTTATAGCATTGATCGCTATAAAAATGCAAATGGTCCCAAAAATGTGTCAAAAGTGTCCGATGTGTCCGCCATAATATCGCAGTACCGAAAAAAAAAACGCTGATCGCCGCCATTACTAGTAAAAAAAATGCCATAAAACGACCCCCTTTTTTGTAAACGCTATAAATTTTGCGCAAACCAATTAATAAACGCTAATTGCGATTTTTTTTAACGAAAAATATGTAGAAGAATACGTATCGGCCTAAACTGAGGAAAAAAAATGTTTTTTTTATATCTTTTTTGGGGATTTTTATTATAGCAAAATGTAAAAAAATATTGCATTTTTTTCAAAATAGTCGCTCTATTTTTGTTTATAGCGCAAAAAATAAAAACCGCAGAGATGATCAAATACCACCAAAAGAAAGCTCTATTTGTGGTAAAAAAAGGACGCCAATTTTGTTTGGGAGCCACATCGCACGACTGCGCAATTGTCAGTTAAAGCGACGCAGTGCCGAATCACAAAAAGTGCTCTGGTCTTTGGACAGCAATATGGTCCGGGGCTAAAGTGGTTAAACCTACAAATGCTTTCTACCACTACTATTACTTTATATTGGGTTTTGGTATTTAAAATGCAGCAATTTAGAAATTGGATGAAAGGTTTCGCACCGGGAGGCATTTTTTTAAAGATAAATATCGCTTTATATATAATAATATATATAGATCCTAACCAAAATAAGGGACAAATGAGGAGGAAAGAGGGACCTTTTTCCAAATCAGGAACAGTCCCTCAAAATCAAGGACAGTTGGGTGCTATATATTTATACAGGTATATAACAATTAGCTGAAAAGGGGAAGCAAGATTTATTACAGGAGTTCTATGGTCACAGTATACACTTTAATTTTATAACATCAGCATTGTAATCCCAATTCAAGCAATAAATATATTTGACTATCCAATATAAGCTTACTTGAAAAATCCACTTTCATGTTGTGAGTGTTGTCTGTCTGCTGGTCATCTCTTTTCACAGCTTCCTGGATTCCCAGCATGCTTTGCAGCTTCTCCTCTGCTATTTACTTTCCATTTCTAAGGACTATATATCCTATGGTACCTTGCTTCCTGCAAGCATTGATTCATGTACTGACTCTGCCTCTTGAAACTCCTCCTCACCTCTCTAGTTAGGAAGGCAGACTCTGTGAAATATGTGACACAGCAGTGCTAACTCACAAGGTATGGTGAATAATGTGTCACAGAATTTAGGAATGTGTGGGGATCTTCGTAATGTAAGTTTACAAACTTTAGGATTATTCGGAATAATAGGACTGGGCTAGAAATAATTGAAATACAATGTGGAAATAAATCTAATAATTTTACAGTCCATTGCTAGGGAGATTTTCTTTCACTTCAAGCTATTACAGGAGCCAGGATGAGTTCCCTGCTGCACCAGTACTCCCAGGGGTGGACGTTCAGGACTTGCACCCCTTCTAGAGAGCCTGAACGGCACACAATGCGGGTCTTCGGGTCACAATAAAATAGATCCCCTGCAGCCAACAACAATAGATCTCCCCCATCAACAACACCCACCCTACCCCCATCAATAATGGACCCCCAGCAACAATAGATCTGCCCAACAACAGTAGAGGCACCGCAAATGATACCCTCCACTCCAGCAACAATAGGCCCCCCCTCTAGCAATAATAGATCTTTCAGCAGCCAGCAACAAAAGACCCCTCCCTCAACAGAAGATCCCCATCAACAATTAACCCCCTCCAGCAACAATAAACCTCTCTGGCAACATTAGACCCCCCCACAACAATAGGTCCCCCCCAGTGACTATAGATCCCCCATCCGCCAGCATCAACAGACCCTCCAGCAGTCTCTAGTACCCCTTGCCATTACATATGTTCACCCACATTCCCTCTGAAAAAAAGCCCAGCTCCTCAGTAGTGATTCCAAACTCCTCTTCCTAAACCATTCTGCAGTGTAAGGGGTGGAAGGCACAGCTTCCTCTATGAGTCAAGCTAATTTTCTGCCTTGGGAAGTGGACATTTTTCTTGGGCGCTGGTTCTCTCACCAACCCTGTGAGAGTTCTCCTGCCTGTAGAGCCTATGAGAGGGCCCAGTCATTGGAAGTGTCACCTCCAACAATAGGAGGTGTATACATCATGCAGGCAGTGATATGGACTACTAAACAAGGACCCCAGGAAGTAAACAGAAGAATATAAGATTGAGATGTGACCGTGGCTTCAGGTAAGTGAATTTGGATATTTTTTTTTTTCCATACCAGCATTTTGTTAGGGGCTGTTGCTAATATCATGGAGTTGGACTTTAAATTTTGACCAGTCGAATCCACTTTGCACTATACAGTGCACTTTCAAGTGCAGTCGCTGTAGATCTGAGGTGGACATGCAAGGAAAATAAAAAACAGCATTTTAGTTTGCACATGATTGGATGATAAATTTAGCAGACATTACCCTCATTTCAGATCTTCCTGTCAGATTTACAGCAACTTTCAGTGCACTTGTAGTGCAAAGTGGATTTTCCTTTTGTAAACAACCCCCAATGTGTTATAAACAATATTTTTGAAGTTTGTTTCATATTATGGGGCAGCTAAGGCCCCTTTCACACAGGCAACCAATTTCAATTGCTTAGCGGGGGATCGCTCCGCTGAGTAGGCGGATGACAGATCCTGGCCGCTCTGCTGTTCAGAGCAGACTTGGACACAGTTCTGCTCTCCTCTATGGGGAAATCGGATGGAAAATAGGACCGCCATCCGTCTGGATTTTGCGGGCAGGATTGGATAGCGGCGGATGTCAGCGGACATGTGTCCACTGACATTCACCGCTTTATAGAGAAGACTGCAAGGTCCGATCAGACAGCCCTAGTGAACTGTACACACGGGCAAGAATCTCGTCAGAAAAAAAACCATGTTGTTTTTCCTGACGAGATTCTTGGCAAAAAACTCTTGCCACCTGAGTGTACAGACTTCAAAGAACCTCTTGAAAGGAAAGAACACGGTGACGTCATCGCGTACGACGTGCATCTTCCTGCACCCTACCTATGCCGTGGAAGCTACCGCGCATGCGTCTAAGTCATTTGGAGCATGCGCGGGTTTCCACGGCGACAGGTAAGTATACACACTCTCTGGTTTCTCGTCAGGAAACAGGCCGACAAGAATCTCGATGAGATAAAATGAGAGCAGGTTCTGTTTTTTTTTTCTCGTCGAGATTCTGGCCAGATTTTCTGACAAGAAACCTGAAAGCCTCGTAAACACGAACGGTAATCTCGGCAAGAATCCGTTTTCTTGCTGGTTTTTGAGGAGAAAAACGGCCGTGTGTACGAGGCTTTAGGCCTCATTCATACATTGAATTCAATACCATTGCACAGTGTTCTGTGCATCCGCATGCAGGCAATCTACATCATGTCTATTGGAACAAAGCAGCTGCACAGACACAGACACAGTGTCCCAATTTCAAGAACTATTTATACAGTTGGCTTACCAAGTTTTTTTGGCATTTCTTTGATGATATCATTCTGCAGTGATGAATCACATTGAGCATATGTGAATTATCAAATGTATTCTCTGCGCTTGCGATGAATAATCTGTTATTGTGACACCTACAGAACGGGAAACCTTTTACTTCTCGCTGCATTTCAGATGATTCATAGTTCCAAATGAAAGTTTAGAGCCATATGAAGGTCATAAATATTATTTTTTAACACGTGTCTTGTGCCTGAAAATCAGCTTCTTTCAGATTACCGAGAAGTAGATAAAACTCGCTTCATACAAATAACTTTGTTTCTGCATAGAAAACACGTCTGTTATCAAGGCTCTTGTTTTTCTGCGTTGTTTTGCTCCGTGTTTTGGCAATCACAACGTCTGTTTGTTGTAACGCTGGAATAATATTATCCCAAAACATTTTACTTTGCCACTGGTGACCCGGCTCATTCTACCACGGCTTTCACCGTGTTGTGACTCTGAAGTATACCAAAGCCTCAGATTGTTTCTGTCAGTTGAGCAGAGAACAATAACCGCTTAACCACTTGACCTCCGGAAGGTTTTACCCCTTTATAACCAGGGCATTTATTTCTCTTTAGCACTGTGCTACTTTAACTGACAATAGCGCAGTCTTACAACACTCTACCCAAATACAATTTATATATTTTTTTTCACATAAATGGAGCTTTCTTTAGAGTCGGTTCACACTGGGGCGACTTGGGATCCGACTTGAAGTCGTCTCAAGTCGTCCCAAGTCGTGCTGTCCAGAAAAGCAATGTAAGTGAATGGGAGCGGTGTTAATGCACACTACTCATGTCGCTCCGACTTCAGAAGAGGTTCCTGTACTACTTCAATCAGACTTCTAGGCGATTTGTACCCATTGATTTCAATGGAAGTCGCTTCCAAGTCTGATCACTGTTTTAATTGAAGCTACTTTCAAGCAAGATAACATACATTTCTCAGGCAAACCTCTCCCTCCCCCTCTCTCTCCCAGAGCTGGTTGTTGTTTTATTGGCCACTGGAATGTCTCCTGACCTGAAAAGGACTTCAAGTCGTGTTGTAAATCGCCCCAGATCGCCCTGTGGTTCATGCTCAAGTAGTGTTGAAGTTGCTTCTGAAAGTCGTGCTGGAAGTCGTGTCGCCCCAGTGTGAACCGACTCTTAGGTGGTATTTGATGACCACTGAGTGTTTTATGTTTTGTTATATAAACAAAAAAAAAGACAGAACATTTGGAAACACCTTCTCTACCATATATTTTCTATTATAAAACAGGGCTTTTTTTTCTCAGAGAATGGGTGCAGGAACTCACCCTCGCCAGCCAACTCCCTGACGCCAACCCCACCCTCCCGCCTTTAACCACACCCCCATTCTTGCTTTCAATCCCACCATTCCTCAGGAAAGAGAAGTGTTGCCAAATAATGGGTATGGTCAAGACTCATCTACTCCCCTCCCTGTCCACAGCTCATCCTCTCCCCTCTGGTCCACAGCTCACCCTCTCCCCCCTATCCACAGCTCACCCTCTCCCCCCTATCCACAGCTCACCCTCTCCCCCCTATCCACAGCTCACCCTCTCCCCCCTATCCACAGCTCATCCGCTCCCCTCTGGTCCACAGCTCACCCTCTCCCCCCTATCCACAGCTCACCCTCTCCCCCCTATCCACAGCTCACCCTCTCCCCCCTATCCACAGCTCATCCTCTCCCCCTATCCACAGCTCATCCTCTCCCCTCTGGTCCACAGCTCACCCTCTCCCCCCTATCCACAGCTCACCCGCTCCCCTCTGGTCCACAGCTCACCCTCTCCCCCCTATCCACAGCTCACCCTCTCCCCCCTATCCACAGCTCACCCTCTCCCCCCTATCCACAGCTCATCCTCTCCCCTCTGGTCCACAGCTCACCCTCTCCCCCCTATCCACAGCTCACCCTCTCCCCCCTATCCACAGCTCACCCTCTCCCCCCTATCCACAGCTCACCCTCTCCCCCCTATCCACAGCTCATCCTCTCCCCTCTAGTCCACAGCTCACCCTCTCCCCCCTATCCACAGCTCACCCTCTCCCCCCTATCCACAGCTCACCCGCTCCCCTCTGGTACACAGCTCACCCTCTCCGACCCCCCCTCCATCCAAAGCTCACCTCCTCCTTTTCCACAGATCACCCTCTCCCCCCTGTCCATAGGTCTCTCCCCCTTCCACAGCTCACCCTCTCCCCTCTGGTCCACAGCTCATCCTCTCCCCCTATCCACAGCTTATCCTCTCCCCCCTATCCACAGCTCATCCTCTCCCCCCTATCCACAGATCACCCTCTCCCCCCTATCCACAGCTCACCCTCTCCCCCCTATCCACAGCTCATCCGCTCCCCTCTGGTCCACAGCTCACCCTCTCCCCCCTATCCACAGCTCACCCTCTCCCCCCTATCCACAGCTCACCCTCTCCCCCCTATCCACAGCTCATCCTCTCCCCCTATCCACAGCTCATCCTCTCCCCTCTGGTCCACAGCTCACCCTCTCCCCCCTATCCACAGCTCACCCGCTCCCCTCTGGTCCACAGCTCACCCTCTCCCCCCTATCCACAGCTCACCCTCTCCCCCCTATCCACAGCTCACCCTCTCCCCCCTATCCACAGCTCATCCTCTCCCCTCTGGTCCACAGCTCACCCTCTCCCCCCTATCCACAGCTCACCCTCTCCCCCCTATCCACAGCTCACCCTCTCCCCCCCTATCCACAGCTCACCCTCTCCCCCCTATCCACAGCTCATCCTCTCCCCTCTAGTCCACAGCTCACCCTCTCCCCCCTATCCACAGCTCACCCTCTCCCCCCTATCCACAGCTCATCCTCTCCCCCTATCCACAGCTCATCCTCTCTTCTCTGGTCCACAGCTTATCCTCTCCCCTCTGGTCCACAGCTCACCCTCTCCAACCCCCCCCATTCACAGCTCACCTCCTCCCTATCCACAGCTCACCCTCTCCCCCTGTCCATAGCTCTCTCCCCCATACACAGCTCATCCTCTTTCCTCTGGTCCACAGCTCACCCTCTCCAACCCCCCCCCCCCCCATCCACGACTCACCTCCTCCCTATCCACAGCTCACAATATCCCCCCTGTCCATAGCTCTCTCCCCCATCCACAGCTCATCCTCTCCCCTCTGGTCCACAGCTCACCCTCTCCAACCCCCCCTCCCCATTCATGGCTCACCTCCTCCTTTTCCACAGCTCATCCTCCCCCCTGTTCACAGCTCTCCTCCCATTAACGGGTCACCTTCTCTCCTCCTATCCACAGCTCCCCCTCCACCACCACATCTTTAGTTCACCTTCTCTCCTCCCATCCACAGCTCGCCCCCCTCCCCTCCATCCACAGATTTCTCTCCTCCATTCACAGGTCATCTTCTCTTCTTCTTTCCTCTGGTCCACAGCTCACCCTCTCCCCCCGTCCACAGCTTTCTCTCACTCGGTCACAGGTCATGTTCTCTCCTCTGATCCACAGCGCACCCTCTCCCCCCTTCCTCGTTCACAGCCCCCCCCCATCTACAGTTCACCTACTCACCCCTGGTCCACAGCTCACCTCCCCCTCTCAGCTCTTAATCCCCTATCCACAGGTCATCTTCTCTTTTCCCGTCCACAGCTCCCCCCCATCTACAGGTCACCTTCTTTCCTCTGGTCCACAGCTCACCCTCTCCCCTTCTGTACACAGCTCTCTCTCCCCCATCCACAGCTCATCTCTCTTCTCCCATGCACAGATCACCATCTCTCCCATCCACAGCTCCCCTCATCTACGGGCCACCATCTCTCCGTTGGTCCACAGCTTCCCCTCTCCCCCTGTAGGCAGCTCCCCCCCGCAGAACATCCACAAGTTCTCCACAGCTGTCACTCTGCATAACCACCTCTTCCTTCCGCAGCTCTCTCACCTCTTAAGGCAGGGGTCAGCAACCTTTTTCCACTCAAGGGCCAAGTTCAATGTATGTGAATGCATAATACACAGACCCCCCCTATGTCATGCTTTAACCGCTTGCTGACCAGCTGCCGTCATTACACTTTGCCAGGTTGGCACGGCTGTGAGAATCGCCGATTGATTTACGTTGGCTGCTTTAAGTGCGATAGGGGAGCATGGTGCAACACCGGAGCGATGTTCATCGGCCACCCGTGATCGCTTCACAGAGAGCCAGAACGGGGATCTGTGTATGTAAACGAACAGATTACCATTCTGACAGGGGAGTAGAGAGAGGTCTGCTGTTCCTAGGGATCAGGAACAGCGATCTCTCTTCTCCTCCAGTCAGTACAATACCCCCACAATTATTAACAATTTCCTAGGGAACACTTAACCCCTTGATCGCGCCCTATTGTTAACCCTTTCCCTGCCAGACAGATTCCAGTTCTTTCACTGTGGGGAACATCGAGTCCACCAGTCCAACCTGCGGCAGTATAACTACAGAGGCTGGTTGTCAAGTGGTTAAAAGACATCAATTACATATGACACCTATCAAGCAGTGGAGCACTCGTGTATTGTAAATATGCCATAGTATAAAGAGAACATTGGTACCTTAGTTGTGGAGTAGTCTGCATATAAGGATGGGAGATGGTAGCTGGTAGAACAAGAGCCACACAAATCCAGAAAATACGTCATTTTCTACTACCACGGATGCCCAAGCTATGGACCCCTATGACAGTTTTAGGAGCAGCCTATACAGAAGATATGTGCATCAACATAGGTCTAATTGTCAGCCCCTGTGCATCATTCCCCCCAAGTTAGACCATATTTAAAAAAATTATTCTGGGCAAATTCAGCTGAAATAAGGCAGTTTATATTGTTGTAGGACCCCGTTAATTGCCACCTGCCATACTGTATGTGTACCTGTGTTGTGTTTCCATTTTAGCAAGATCCCTTGTCTTGCATAGAAGGTCATATTAAAAAAAATAACTTTAGGTGGTGGTCATCTTCAATGTTATCTGTTATTCCCAGTAGCATAATCAATAGATCTACTTCCAATGTCAGGCCTCGCACACACGACCGAGAATTCCGTCGTAAATGAAACATTGTTTCCTCGACGAGGTTCTTGTCAGGCTTGTTGAGAATCTTGTCAAGCTTTCTTTGCATACACACTGTCAAGACAAAATCTCGTCGTTCTCAAACGCGGTGATGTACAACACGTATGATGGCACTATAAAGGAGAGGTTTGATTCCACTGGCGCCACCCTTGGGGCTGCTTTTACTAATCTCACGTTACTGCGTGTTAAGTAAAAGTTTGGTGAGAGACGATTCGCGCTTTTCAGTCTCTTACAGCGTGACGAATGTGCTACCTCCATTACGAACGCTACTTTTACCGAAGGTGCGCTCCCATCTCATACTTTATTCTGAGCATGCGTAGGTTTCTAAGCATACACACGAACGTGTCTCTCGTCGTAAACCAGCCCGACGAGAACCACGACGATGAAATTGAGACTCCCGACGAGAAAAAAGAGAGCATGTTCTCTTTTTTTCTCGTAGAAATCCTCGATAGTTTTCTCGACGAAAAACATACACACAACATTTTTCTTGATGGATTTTGCCGTGGAAAACGGTCATGTGTACGAGGCTTCAGTCCTCCAACTGTGTCTTGCCATCTACCTCCTGCAACACCACACCCCATGAGTGAAAGTAACCGCTGCAGGCAGAAGAAAATCTAACAGCATTTCATTGTATTATTGGAACCTTAAAGTGGTTGTAAACCTCAGACATGAAATATGAACAACGCATATACTTCCATAGTGTGTGCTTGTCTCAATCCACTATGTGTCATTTCTCTCTGCTGCTTCATTCTTCTGCTATAAGCATGAGTCACTTCTGACAGATTTTCCTGACACCAAGAGAAAAATGGTGACAGGGAGGGCACAATCTGTGATTGACAGCCTCAGCTCTGGTCCTGTGTGAAGGGGGGTGTCTCTTCCCTCCAATCAGCTCTTAGTGCTTTCCTCTCTGATGTAACATCAGCTCCCTTCTCCCTGCTTTTCAAAGCTGAGAGGACCTGTGTAAATTCTGCACTTTGAATGGATGTAGGAGAAATAAGGCTGCAGATAGAAAGGTACAACTTATGTAGGATGACTTGTTTCATCTCTGTGTGTCACCTGAGCAGACTCACTTCACTGGTATATGTAAGGGTTTACAAACTTTAACCACTTCCCGACTGACTCCTGTACGGCGGCTCCTTTAAGAGCCACAGCAGGCGCAGGACTCGATGCATGTGGCCGGTGGGCGTAATCGACGACGACCACCCTCGATCACGGGCGCGAGAGCAGGAACGGGGATTTGTGTGTCTAAACACACATATCCCTGTTCTGACAGGGGAGGAGAAACAGATTGTTTGTTCCTACTAAGTAGGAACAACGATCTGGCTCCTCCTCTAGTCAGTCCCATACCCTTAGGCCTCGTACACACGATCGGACATATCCGATGAAAACGGTCCGCGGACCATTTCCATCGGATATGTCCGATCGGGAGTTTGATCCGATGGCGTGTACACACCATCGGATCAAATTTCCCGCCGCCGGACGGCGCGGTGACGCGGCGGTGACATTGACGCCGCCACGTCACCGCTACGTCACCGCACCAGGAAGTAAAACACTTCCGCGCATGCGCCGAATCCATTCGGCAGCGGCGCGGCGGCGGTGGGGGACGACATGTCTGCTGGTAAGTGTACTAACCAGCAGACATGTCGAGCGGACAGATTCCCACCGGATGGATTTCAAAGCATGCTTTGAAATCTGTCGGGTGGAGAAATCTGTCTGCTAGCCCATACACACGAGCGGAGATGTCTGCTGAAACGGTCCATCGGACCGTTTTCAGCGGACATATCCCCTTGTGTGTACGCGGCCTTAGGCCGCGTACACACGAGGGGATATGTCCGCTGAAAACGGTCCGATGGACCGTTTCAGCAGACATCTCCGCTCGTGTGTATGGGCTAGCGGACAGATTTCTCCACCCGACAGATTTCAAAGCATGCTTTGAAATCTATCCGGTGGGAATCTGTCCGCCCGACATGTCTGCTGGTTAGTACACTTACCAGCAGACATGTCGGCCCCCACCGCCGCCGCGCCGCTGCCGAATGGATTCGGCGCAAGCGCGGAAGTGTTTTACTTCCTGGTGCGGTGACGTTGCGGTGACGCGGCGGCGTCAACGTCACCGCCGCGTCACCGTCACGTCACCGCGCCTTCCGGCGGCGGTGAATTTGATCCGATGGTGTGTACACGCCATCGGATCAAACTCCCGATCGGACATATCCGATGGAAATGGTCCGCGGACCGTTTTCATCGGATATATCCGATCGTGTGTACGCCGCCTTAGAGTTATAAATACACCTAGCGAACACAGAAAACCCCTTGATTGCCCCCTAGGGTTAACCCCTTCCCTGCCAGTGGCTATTTTTAGCTCTGATAGCTGTATAAATGTCAATGGTCCCCAAAAAGTGTCAAAAGTGTCCGCTGCAATGTTACAATCCCGATAAAAATCGTTGATCACCACCATTACTAGTAAAAAAAATTATAAAAATGCATAAATCTATCCCCTATTTTGTAGACACTATAAGTTTCGCGCAAACCAATCAATATAAGCTTATTGCAATTTTTTTTTTGTTACCAAAAATATGTAGAAGAATACATAATGGCCTACATAATGAAGAATTTATTATTTTATTTTTTCAATTTGGGATATTTATTATAGCAAAAATTGTCGCTCTTCTTTTGTTTGTTTATAGCGCAAAAAATAAATACCACCACCAAAAAAAAAGGACATCAATTTTGTTTGGGCACAATGTCGCACAACCGCGCAATTGTCAGTTTAAGCGGCGCAGTACTGTAATGCAAAAAAATGGCATGGTTAATAAAAATAATTTGAGTGAGTAAACAGCCACAGTAAGTTGATATTTTATCCAATGGTGTAGCTTGGCCGACTTGGCTCCAGTTCAAAATAGCAGGGCTCCTATTCATCCACCCCATACCCACTGCTCTATGCTTAAAGGTTTAGTCCACTTATACCAGAAAACTGCCTATGAAGGTAAGGTACATTTGTAGCTCAAAACAAAGGCCCAGATTCAGATAGAATTAGATTATCATAGAGTATCAGAAATACACTACGCCGCCGTTTTTTACCTGGCTCTACTTGAAATCCAGGTAGATTTTGTCCAGTAAACGACGGCGGCGTAGTGTATTTCTCCCGTCGCAATCCATCTACGCGAGTAGGGGGCGTGAAGCATTTAAAATAGGCGCGTTCCCGCGGCGATCGAACTGCGCATGCTCCGTTCGCAAATTTCCCGCCGTGCATTGCGCGAAATCACGTCGTTACGTCGTAGTAGCGTCGTTTACGTACATTCCTATTCCCGAACGAGTTACGTTAAAAAAAAAAAAATAATTTCAAATCGACGTGGGAAAGACGGCCATACTTTACATGGGTTACGCACTGTAATGCCGCGTACACACGGTCGTTTTTTGCGATGAAAAAAAACGACGTTTTCTGTGAAGTAAAAAACGACGTTTTTGAAACGTCACTTTTCAAAGACAATTTTGCATACACACCATCGTTTTTTCACAAAAAGCAAGGTTACGTTCACCACTCTTTTCCATTGAAGCTCGCTTCATAACTAGCTTCTGGGCATGCGCGGGTTGAAAAACGTCGTTTTAAAAGACGTTTTTGCTACACACGGTGACTTTTTGTGAAACAAAAAACGACGTTTTGAAAAACGACACAAAAAATTCAAGCATGTTGGAATTTTTTTTTGGTCGTTTTTTTGAAGACAAAAAACGACGTTTTGCCCACACACGATCAATTTAAATGACGTTTTAAAAAACGTCGTTTTTTTTCATCGCAAAAAACGACCGTGTGTACGCGGCATTAGACCAGCAAAAAGCTCCTCTAACATTACGTAGCCAAAAAATTACGTAGGCGATTGCGAGGGACACTCGTACCTTCGTGGATCGCCGTAAAAACTAATTTGCATACCCCGACGGTGAAAACGACGCGGACTCCACCCAGCGGCCGCAAACATATTGCAACGTAGATCCGAAGGCTTACGAGGACGTAAGCCTCTCGGATCGAAGCCCGAAGCCGCCGTATCATGGTTTGAGGATTCAAACTAGTGATACGGCGCGCAAAATTTGAAATTACTCCTGTCTAACACCAGTTAGACAGGCGTAATCGCTCTATGAATCTGGGCCAAACTGTGCAGCTTTGACCAAAGTAGAACAATATCCTGGCTTTAGGTGTAGTCCAGTTGCGTATCTACCAAATCCTAACTGAAAAACTCAGATGTATGGTATCATCCCAGCCTGTTTTGTTGCTAGGAGGTTGCTAAGACACTCCCAGCTGTTACTGTTCACCTCCCCCATCAAAGGAGCTAGCTTCTTCTCTGCTTCAAACACACGTGTGATTTTTCTGGTCCAGTAGCTCTGAGCTCAGTGTTTGGGAGCTCACTCCTGTGATGATGGGGGTGAACTGTAACAGCTGGGGAGAGTTTAAGCAACTTCCTAGCAACAAGCCAGAACAGGATGATGTAATCTCGGGGAATTTTTAAGTCAGGCTTTGGGAAGTATGTAAATGGCCTAAATTTATAGCAAAGATATTATCCTCACATCATGATGCTGCCACCACCATGTTTCACAGTGGGGATTGTGTGTTCAGGATGATGTGCAGTGATAGTTTTTTGCCACAAATGGCATTTTGCTTTTAGGCCAATAAGTTAAATTTTGGTCTCATCTGACCAGAGCACCTTCTTCCACATGTTTGCTGTGTCCCCCACATGTCTTCTTGCAAACTGCAAAAGAGATTGCTTATGGCTTTCTTTCAACAATGGCTTTCTTCTTGCCACTCTTCCATAAAGGCCAGATTTATGGAGTGCGCGACTAATAGTTGTTCTGTGGACAGATTAGAGTTGTCTCTTGGCTGCCACCCTGAGGATGAACCTTTCATGCCAAAACTTTATTTTGTAGTTTTGGCTAGAGCGATGAGGAATAGCTAAGGAAGCTTCCAATGGAGAGCCTCCTTATTGACAACTGTCTTAGGCTGGATCCACACCTATGCTTTTTTTGTGCTTTTTTGCAGATTTGCACTACAGTCCCTTTAACATGGTTTCCTGCAAAATGTAAAAAGCACTAAAACTGCATAGGTGTGAATCCAGCCTTAGGCCTGTTTCACACTTATGCAGGTTGCAGTTTGCATATTGCAGATGCATTTTGCGTTTTTTCAATACAGTGGAACCTCGGATTACGAGCATAATCCGTTCCGCTACGTCCAGAGGTGGGGGGGCGCTGGAGAGCCTCAGAAATGGCCGGAAAGGCCCGAGGACAGCTCGGCTGACCTTGGCAAACTTTGGAAAGGCTCGGGAACAGAGTATTTCCGTGTCTTTCCGAGCATTTCCGAACGACACCGCTTGGCTCCGCCCCCCCCCCCACCTCATGCCAAACACGGTACTGCACACCGCTTTGGCCTCAATCCTGCTCAGTTTGCCAGACAACACTCGCAAACCGAGTTAGGATTTTTAAAACTACAGTGCTCTAATTGCGAAACGCTCGTTAACCGCGTTAATCGCAATCCGGGGTTCCACTGTACTTGCTTTTCATCCATTGCAGTCTATGGAACCAAAAACCAGAAAAAAGTCCCTGGCCCTTTTCATAAAATGCACAGATGTGAACTACATCCATAGGAAACCATGTTAAATGGACTGTAGTATGTTTCTGCAAAACTTAAAATGTGCTAAAAAATGCATAGGTTTGAACCAGGCCTAAGAAGACAGTTGGTCTCTTTAAGCGGGATAGCGTGCATGCGGGCGCTGCACTGCGGGGGTGACCGGCGATTGTGGCCACTAGAGGCAGAACAGGGACATGTGTGTGTAAACAGACACATCCCTGTTCTGTGAGGAGAGGAGAGAGAGAGAGAGAGCGTAAATTCCTACAAGCTAGGAACCACAATCTGTCATCTCCTATAGTGAGCCCCATCCCCCCACAATTAGAAAATACACTAGGGAACACAGTTAACCCCTAGATCGCCCTTAGTTAACCCCTTCCCTGCCAGTGACATTTACACAGTAATCAATGCATTTTTATAGCACTAATTGCTGTATAAATGACAATGGTCCCAAAATTGTGTCAGATCGTAGATCGCCGCCATTACTAGTAAAAAATAATAATAATATAAATACCATAAATCTATCCCCTATTTTGTAGACGCTATGGGCCAGATTCAGGTAGAGTTAGGCTGGAGTATCAGTGATACTCCAGCATAACTCTCACTTTGAGCTGGCGTTTCTGTTTTCAGTAAGCAGAAAACAAGAAACGCCGGGTTGGAGTTCCTATACGAGCGGCGTAATTGTATTTCGCCGTCGTATCGGAACTGCAATTTTAGAAATGGCGCTCGGGGCGTTCCCGCTGATTAACGCCGAGAATATGTTAATCAGCAAGAGACGGAAATTCACGATCGTTCTTGGGCCCGACGCAGTGACTTTCCGACGTTTCCGTAAGCGATACGCGGCGTAAAGAAAAACCAGCCCCCTAGTGGAGTATCCTATGTTAAGTATGGCTGTCGTCATCGGGTCAAATTTAAAATTTTTAGCGTCGTTTGCATAAAATGTCCGTGAATGGGGATTGACGTCATTGACGTTCACTGACAGAATTTGGAGCATGACAGTCGACGCATGCGCAGTACGTTCGCCGCGGGATCGCGCCTAGTTTAAATAATACACGCCCCCTACCTGTCCAATTTGAATTCCGCTGGCTCATTTTCGCTACGCCGCCGCAACTTTAGGAGCAAGTGCTATGTGAATACAGTACTTGCTCCTAAAGTTTCGGCGGAGTAACGTAAATGACTTACGTTACTCCGAAATAAAGAACCGCTGTCCGACCTGAATCTGGCCCAATAACTTTTGCTCAAACCAATCAATTTTAGTTCATTGTGATTTCTATTACCAAAAATATGAAGAAGAATACATATCGGAACATAACTGAGGAAAGACTTGGGGATATTTATTATAGCAAAAAGTACAAATTGTGTTTTTTTCAAAGTAGTCTCCGTTTTTTTATTTATAGCGCAAAAAATAAAAACCGCAGAGGTGAAAGAAGGAAAGAAAGAAAGAACGCTCTTTTTTTTTTTGGAAAAAAAGGACATCAATTTTGTTAGGGTACAGCGTCGCATGACTGTGCAATTGTCAGTTAAAGTGACGCAGTGCTGTAACGCAAAAAATGACCTGGTCATTGAGCAGTCAAATCTTCCCGGGCTGAAGTGGTTAAGAAGGCTCTCATTCACTTGGCATTTCTTATGTTCAGCGACTTGGGGCAACTTAAGACTTACAAGTCGGATCTCAAGTCGCTGTAGTGTGAACCGGCACTTATGCCGCGTACACACGGTCGTTTTTTGCGATGAAAAAAAAAACGACGTTTTCTGTGAAGTAAAAAACGACGTTTTTGAAACGTCACTTTTCAAAGACAATTTTGCATACACACCATCGTTTTTTCACAAAAAGCGAGGTTACGTTCACCACTCTTTTCCATTGAAGCTCGCTTCATAACAAGCTTCTGGGCATGCGCGGGTTGAAAAACGTCGTTTTGAAAGACGTTTTTGCTACACACGGTGACTTTTTGTGAAACAAAAAACGACGTTTTGAAAAACGACACAAAAAATTCAAGCATGTTGGAATTTTTTTTTGGTCGTTTTTTTAAAGACAAAAAACGACGTTTTGCCCACACACGATCAATTTAAATGACGTTTTAAAAAACGTCGTTTTTTTTTTCATCGCAAAAAACGACCGTGTGTACGCGGCATTACATTTCCCTGCTGTATCCAAAGTAAAAAAAAGAAAGAAATGGATTTAGATATACGTTATTAATGCTGACGTCTTTTAGTGAGCCTCTCTGAGCAAGTAGAAAGGTCCGGTTGCAATGAGATATCATGCCAGAGCTCTGACTTGGGACTTGCCATTGGAATTCAGACATTGAGTACCCCAGTCATAGGAGATGCTGGGTTGCTAGGGGAAATTTGTGAAGGTGTAGTGCCTGCTTTTGACTTTTTTAGCTTTGTTTTTACAATTTAAGCCAAGAGGAGGTTTACCTTCACATAGTATAAAGGTGGTATTGTGTGTGAAGTGTCATCCCATTAAATAGAGCTTGACAAATTGGGTATTTCTCTACAGAATACTGCTATGACTGGTAAGCCTGCTTCAGACTGAACAACACAGAGCAGTGGGATGTGCATCAATTTACAGTGTGAAGCCTCATGTGTGTGAACATATGCCAACAGAGTTGTGGGAGGTATAAATAGCTCAGTCACTTGAATGTCATTTTTACTGTCCCAGTTCTAATATGAGCAGGATTGTATTAAAAGACGATGATGGGCAAAATAGGTGTAAATTGGTAAATCTGATGTATTATTCTAGGGCCAGTTCACACCAGAACACTGCAGGAAACCCACAATCCATGCGCATTTCTCCATTTCCATTCAAAGCGCACTGCAGTTGTGATTTGTAGCAAGTGTCTACATTAACCACTTGCTTACTGGGCACATACACCCCCCTCCTGCCCAGGTAAAATTTTAGCTTCAGGCACTGCGTCGCTTTAACTGACAATTGCGCGGTCGTGCGACGTGGCTCCCAAACAAAATGTACGTCCTTTTTTCCCCACAAGTAGAGCTTTCTTTTGGTGGTATTTGATCGCCTGTGCGGTTTTTATTTTTTGCGCTATAAACAAAAAAGTGCGACAATTTTGAAGAAAAATACAATATTTTTTACTTGTTGCTATAATAAATATCCCAATAAAAAAAAAAAAAAAATTCTCAGTTTAGGGTGATACGTATTCTTCTACATATTTTTGGTAAAAAAAATAAAAATCGCAATAAGCGACTGGTTTGCGCAAAAGTTATAGCGCTTACAAAATAGGGGAGAGAATTATTATTTTTTATTATTTTTTTTTTACTAAAAAAGGCGGCGATCTGCGATTTTTATTGGTACTGCGACGTTATGGCGGACACATCGGACACTTTTGACACATTTTTGGCGCCATTCACATTTATACTGCGATCAGTGCTATAAATATGCACTAATTACAGTATAAATGTGACTGGCATTGAAGGGGTTAACACTAGGGGGTGAGGAAGGGGTTAAATGTGTATCCTAGGTGTGTTCTAACTGTGGGGGGAGGGGGGGTGACTGGGGGGGTGACCGATCTGTGTCCCTATGTAGGAAGGAACACAGATCGGGCTCCTCCTCTCCAGAGACAGGGCGCTGTCTCTGTGTAAAACGGCAATGAGAGATGATCTATGAGAGATCATCTCTCATTCGCCCACAGATCGCATCGCAAACGGCCACTCTGATTGGCCGTTCGCCGCGATCTGTGATTGGCCGTGTCCAAGGGACACGGACAACACAGGGCTTCCCCGCAGCGCGCTCTACAGCGCGCGCTGGGAACGCCTAAAGGAGATGCCGTCAAATGACGGCATGTTGGATATTCAGGCCCGCGCTGTTGCTGTCATTCGACGGTAGCGCGGGCCTGAAGTGGTTAAAGAGTTTGTAAACCTTTAATTTTTCATTTTTTTTAATAAAAATAACAAACATGCTTATATTAACCTGCTCCGTGCAATCATTTTGCAGAGAGCAGCCTGGATCCTCTTCTTCTGGGGTCCCCTGCCAGCGCTTCAGGCCCCTCCTCTTCATCAGGTGCCCCCAAGGAAAGCCACTTTCCCTGGGAGCACTCATGTGGGCTCGTCTATTGACACAGACTGCGGGACTCGAATTTGCCCCCCTGCTCCCGTGTCACAGGATTTGATTGGCAGCTGCTATCAATCTGTCCAATGAGGAGAGAGACACACCGACTGGAGCTGCTGTGCTCGTGTACTTTGCAGGATCGAGCTTAGGTGAGAACAAGGTGAGGGGGGTGGGGGGGCAGCAGCAGCACAAAAGGTTTTTCACCTTAAAGCGGAGGTTTCGGCAATTTAAAAAAAAAAAGCCAGCAGCTACAAACACTGCAGCTGCTGACTTTTAAAATATAAACACTTACCTGTCCAGCGCACCCGTGATGCCAGCAGACGAGGACGAGCAATCGCACGTCTCTCGGCTGCACCCGCCGCCATCCCTGGTGAGGGAATCGGGAAGTGAAGCATTGCAGCTTCACTGCCCGGTTCCCTACTGCGCGAGTGTGCGCCATCACTGGTTCCCTGGTCTCTCCTGGGAACAGTGTATTACCCAGGAGACAGTGGGGGTGGTGTGGGTAGGGGCGTGTCTGCCGCACGAGTTGTTCCCGGAAGTGGGTGCAAATACATGTGCACCCTTGGATTTAATAACTGATTGAACCTCCTTTGGCAGCAATAACTTCAACCAAATGTTTCCTGTAGTTGCAGATCAGACGTGCACAACGGTCAGGAATAAATCTTGACCATTCCTCTTTATAGAACTGTTTCAGTTCAGCAATATTCTTGGGATGTCTAGTGTGAATCGCTTTCTTGAGGTCATGCCACAGCATCTCAATCGGGTTGAGGTCAGGACTCTGACTGGGCCACTCCAGAAGGCATATTTACTTCTGTTTAAGCCATTCTGTTGTTGATTTACTTCTATGCTTTGGGTCGTTGTCCTGTTGCAACACCTATCTTCTGTTGAGCTTCAGCTGGTGGACAGATGGCCTTAAGTTCTCCTGCAAAATGTCTTGATAAACTTGGGAATTCACTTTTTCTTCGATGATAGCAATCCGTCCAAGCCCTGACGCAGCAAAGCAGCCCCAAACCATGATGCCCCCACCACCATACTTCACAGTTTGGATGAGGTTTTGATGTTGGTGTGCTGTGCCTCTTTTTCTCCACACATAGTGTTGTGTGTTTCTTCCAAACAACTGAACTTTGGTTTCATCTGTCCACAGAATATTTTGCCAGTACTGCTGTGGAACATCCAGGTGCTCTTGTGCAAACTGTAAACAGGCAGCAATGTTTTTTTTGGACAGCAGTGGCTTCGTCTATGGTATCCTCCCATGAAATCCATTCTTGTTTAGTGTTTTACGTATCGTAGATTCGCTAACAGGGTTGTTAGCATATGCCAGAGACTTTTGTAAGTCTTTAGCTGACACTCTAGGATTCTTCTTCACCTTATTGAACAGTTTGCGCTGTGCTCTTGCAGTCATCTTTACAGGACGGACACTCCTAGGGAGAGTAGCAGCAGTGCTGAACTTTCTAAATTTTTAGACAATTTGTCTTACCGTGGATTTATGAACAGCAAGGCTTTTGGAGATAACCCTTTCCAGCTTTATGCAAGTCAACAATTCTTAATCGTAGGTCTTTTGAGAGCTCTTTTGTGCGAGGCATCATTTATATCAGGCAATGCTTCTTGTGAAAAGCAAACCCAGAACTGGTGTGTGTTTTTTATAGGGCAGGGCAGCTGTAACCAACACCTCCAATCTCATGTCATTGATTGGACTCTAGTTAGCTGTCACCTCACTCCAATTAGCTCTTCGATATGTCATTAGGGGTTCACATACTTTTTCCACCTGCACTGTGTATGTTTACATGGTGTGTTCAATAAAAACATGGTAACATTTAATTCTTGGTGTGTTACTAGTTTAGGCAGACTGTGATTGTCTATTGTTGTGACTTAGATGAAGATTAGATCACATTTTATGACCAATTTGTGCAGAAATCCATATCATTCCAAAAGGGTTCACATACTTTTTATTGCAACTGTAAATCTCCTGCCCTTGTTGTTTTAACTTTGGATAGTAAAACATTTTTTTGCATTATTTTGCATAGATTGCATTAAGATAAAAAAAAAAAAACTTCTGACTTTACAACCACGTTAATTTGAGTTCTGTCTTACCCCCTGTGGAATAAGCCACACTGCTTTATTTAGGCTCAGAAGATTGGCGGTTGGACTTGATTCATGCTTCGTAAATCTCTTTCTCTAATTCCTGTATCAATATTCACATTCCGATTTCCATGGCATGTTTGACCTTTGTGACTGAAAAAAAAGGAATCCCATTTTTAATATCAGGCTTTCCATATGAGAGGTAGCAAGAAGGGTGTTCCAGCATCACCAACAGGTGTGGTCCAGGATCAACAGATAACAGGCAAAAGGGAGTGAGGTGAACTAATGCACTGCAGCTAAATGAAAACACAAAGCACTGAATGAATTGGCAGTGACCCATATATGCATCTTAAAGTTTTATTTTCAATGTTAATGGGAGTGTACATTTAATCTGTTGGGAGAATAAACATTGGCTAAGTAGGCTGTACTTTCATTAGTTTTTTTAGACACAATAATTATGACATTTATGTAACACAGTAGTTTGCTTTGTGCTATCAACTTTTGCTGTTTATAGTTGTCTAAGTTGTCTAAATCTGTACAATTGAGGAGGAAACACAAACATTATTATATAATGCATTCATTTTTCTCTCATTAAGCCCTGGTTCACACTGGGCTGCGGGAGTGAAATTGCGCGATTTCACTCCCTCTGGCAGTCCCGATTTCGGCACGATTTAGGAGACATCTGTGCAGGTTTCTGCACAGATGTCAATGTAAATCGCGTCCTGAAATCGCAAAAAGTAGTACAGGAACTACTTTTTGAAATCGGTGCAGCGCCGCAGATGCGGCGTCGCACCGATTGGGACAGTGTCATTGCCGGCAATTGCCGCCGATTTGAGATGCGATTTCACATGTTAAATCGCATCTCAAATCGAACTAAATTGTACCCAGTGTGAACCTGGGCTAAAATTGATATCAGTTTGGCATGTTTTCCTATTAACCCTGATGAAGTAGAGGTGCATCTAAGGCAGGGCACAAAATTTCAAGTCTGGAGCCCCTAGCCAGGCCTTAAGACTTACATGCCGCCAGTTGCCCCAACCAACCCCTACCCTGCTCCGCCCCTAATTCTGCCCCTAAACACCCTTTTGTAAATGATCTCATGAAATTACACTGTTAAATGTTTTATCCCGAATTCAGGGCCGGTGCTATCACTAGGCAAATTAGGCAGGCGCCTAGGGCGCACTGCTGCCTAGGGGCGGCTGGCCGCTGGTTTCCCTCTGCGTCTGCATGCTCTGCAAGCTGCAACATGTAACAAACTCAGTTCCAGGCATTTGCTCCCTCCGACCGGTACTGCATTTAGAGGCGCATCGCAACACTGGAGCCAGTGGAAGCAGAGCCAATGCTTCCTGTATAGCGCCGCCTCCAGTCATATGGGTAGGTTGAAGGGGGTAGAGTCAGGGGTGGAGCCAGTGGGGGCGGCAAAAGTAGTGTGTCAAAAATCCTTGCACCAACCCTGCCCAAATTAAGTTATAAAAATAAATATTAACAACAACAACTTTAACATAAAGCATATCAGTACCCAGGGCCGCCATCAGGAATTTTGGGGCCCCTTACACAGCTTCAGGCATGGGCCCCCTGGAGCAGAGACCCGGGGGGGGGGGGGGTGAAATTGAGAAGCGGGGGGGGGGTGCTGCCGCGAATTGAGAAGCGGGGGGGCCCTTTACAAAAAGAAGAAATAAAGAAAAATATATATAAAAAAGGGGGGTAGCCATCCGGGGCCCTGGGGACCTCTGTGCCCTTTATAAAATAAAAAGAAAAAAGAGAGAAAATATATATATATATTTTTTTTAAATATAACATTTATATAAAAACAAAAAAAAAACAAGGGGGTTGCCTTCCAGGGCCCTGGGGACCTCTGGGCCCTTTAATATAAAAAAAATGTATAAAAAAATAAAAAAAATAAACAATTATAAAAAAAGGGGGTTTGACACATGGGGCCCTGGGGACCTCTGGGCCCTTTAATAATAATAATAATAAAAGAAATAAAAAAATATCTAAAAAAAATATTTATTTTAGAAAAAAAGGGGGGTTGTCATCTGGGGCCCTGGAGATCTCCAGGTCCCTGTGGACCTCCGGACCTCTAAAAAAATAAAACAAAAAAAATTGGCCCTTTAATAAAAAATAAAAGAAAAATATATAAAAAAAAATATATATTTTTTAAAATATATATTTTTTTTTATAAAAAAAAAGGGCTTGCCATCTGGGGCCCTTAGTGGCCTCCGGGCCCCTGGGGACCTTCGGACCCCTAAAAAAAAAAAAAAAAAAAAAAACATTTTTTTTTTTTTTTTAGGGTGGTTCCCATCCGGGCCCCTGGGGACCCCCGGGCCCCTTACAGGTGTAATGCCTGTACCCCCCTAATGGCGGCCCTGCCAGTACCCATCAGTGCAGCCTCATTAGTGCCCATCAGTGCAACCTCATCAGGGCCCACCAGTGCAGCCTTATCAGTGCTCATCAGTGCAGCCAATCAGTGCAGCATATCGGTATCCATCAGTTCAGGCTCATCGGTGCAGCATATTAGTGGCCATCATTGCCGCCTCATCTGTGGCCATCAGTGCAGCCTCATCAGTGCCCATCAGTGCAGCTTATCAGTGCCCATCATTGACGTATCATCAGTGCCCATGAATGCAGCCTATTAGTGCCCATCAGTGCCACATATCAGCTCTGCCTTATCAGTTCAGCCCCATCAGTGCAGCTTATCAGTGCCGGCTCATCAGTGGCCATCAGTGCAGCCTCATCAGTGGCCATCGGTGCAGCCTATAAGTGCCCATAAGAGCAGCCTCATCAGTGCCCATAAGTGCAGCCTCATCAGTGCACATCAATGAAAGAAGGAATAAGGAGGATTGCCAGGCCAGATCACACAGAGCGGGGATCTCCCGCTGTAACATAGCTTGGAGATCTAATGCCGGCCACTGTCAAACAAAGGCCTGCCTCCTGGACCGGCATTGTACAGGTGTGCTGTCTATCATAGGAAACGGTCCCGGAGACAGAACTTTGTTTAACAGCAGCCGGCGTTTCATTTCCAAGCTGTGTCACAGCAGGAGATCCCTACTCTGTGTGATCCGACCGGCTCTCATCCTGACAGTTTCCTGGCTGATTACTTCTGGGCCACTCTAATGCCCTGTGATAAAGGCCATACCGATTCTGCCAGAAGCAATCAGCCAGGAAACTGCACTGTCTGACCCTGATCCACATTGACCCTCAGCTAATTTCAACTCACCAAATGCGATCAGGCATGTGGAAATTTTGAGTGCTGATCTAAGGCCTCAATCACACTGCCACTGTCAAACTTGCATTTATTTGAGTTTGAAGAACATTTCTAGACACATATTAAAGAATAACTAAAGGCAAAATAATTTTTTAGTTTTGGATAGAGTAGTGAACAATCAGAACACCCGTCAGCATGGGCATCCGCTGACATTTTTTCAGGGGTGGGGGGGGGGGCGCTTCGGCAGCGGAGATACACAGTCGCATTTTTCCCTTTCTTTAAACGCTAACGGGGGTTCAAAACGCCCCCCCCCCTGCGTTATAATGTACAAAACACCCCACTGTGCCCCCTGCGTCTTTCAATATCTCTTTGTCACTACTGTGTACTCCCCACTCCACAATTGCACCTCTGGACCCCTTTACATTACGCAGCACCTCACAGCTCTGGACCCCTTTACATTACACAGCACCCCACAGCTCTGGACACCTTTACATTACACAGCACCCTGCATCACTGACTCCCTTTACATTACACAGCACCCTGCATCACTGACTCCCTTTACATTACACAGCACCCTGCATCACTGACTCCCTTTACATTACACAGCACCCTGCATCACCCCACAGCTCTGGACACCTTTACATTACACAGCACCCTGCATCACTGACTCCCTTTACATTACACAGCACCCTGCATCACTGACTCCCTTTACATTACACAGCACCCTGCATCACTGACTCCCTTTACATTACACAGCACCCTGCATCACTGACTCCCTTTACAATACACAGCACCTTGCATCACTGACTCCCTTTACATTACACAGCACCCTGCATCACTGGACCCCTTTACAATACACAGCATCCTGTATCACTGGACCCCTTTACATTACACAGCACACCTTTCCCTTGACTGAAACACTACATTATATTGACAGTATTTTTATTTCAGTTCGACTCGTGTGATAAGCGGAACACTAGAAGACTATCAGACGAGCCAAACTAGTAGAGCGGGACCTTGCACACAGACCCAGCTCCATGACATACGATACGAGTGGAGAACAGAAGGAGGGAAGTGCTGCAGTCGCCGCTTAAAGTGGCCCCAGGGCCAGTTCGACACTGCGATTCCAGGGGAGGGCAAATTACCCCCCTTGCCCTATGGAGCGGACGCCTATGCCTGTCAGGTCTTCACTTGCTGTCTGTGCCCCTGTTAGTGACATTGACCTTCACTCTTTGTCCATACCTAGGTGATGGTACTTTTCAACACAGAGCTGTGACAACTTAATGTAGCTATTTCTAATTTGGGATGAGGTAAGCACACAAAACAAAGGCATAGTTTAGTGGCTAGATAGCCGCCACCTGTACAAAATATGGGAACCACCCCAGCCTATAACTAGCCTTTGCAGTAAGGTTCAGGAACGCACTGGATGACTTCAACTGCCATTGTGCTTTTAATGTATGTCCCGTGCATCCCTGTGCCTTTTAAGGAGGGATGGGCTCCCTCCAGGCAAACCTGCCCTTGATCTATTCACTGCAATATGTGCTGGAAACTTGGGAGTCTCTGAAAATTATAGGGTTAGGACCGCAATATACAGAGGCATCTTGGCTTTTTTTCGGTTCTGGTAGATGGATAGGAGTTGGCCTGGTGGGTAGAACCATGCAGGTGCCTCCCCACTATACACTGTGGTGCCTCCTCCCAGCCCCATACATCAATATTGTGTAATGTAGTGACATATCAGCAGGCGGATGGAACCACAGAGCGCAAATAGACATCAGGCATCAATCACACCTGGAAATGCTGAAGATTCTTTAGTCACCATTGCTCTTCAAGAATGCAAAGATCAGCTGTGCGGCTGATGGGACAAGTATGATACCTCTTGTACAGTGACAACTTTAGTTTTCATTTTTCATGAAAAATAAAGCAGTGTTCCCAAAATAATTAGTCCTAAATTCTCATTTAGCATAGCTTCCATGCCTAAGTATGTATGCGTTAATTGCGTTTTGTAGATTTTTTTTTTTTTATGTCTTTTAGCCTTACGTATAGTTTCCTTTTTACTGCAGAAGTATTTTGCTGAAGGCCACTTATAACAAACATGTTTTTATCTGTAAATTCCTGCTGTATGTTTTCATTATGTGTGCCAGCCACAGCACAACTCATCCAGGGGAAAAACATTGCAGACATCAATAAACATAGTCGTGAAAATTGCCAAACTTGTGTGAGGAGGTCATCCCGGCAACTGGAATGGTGTTTTCTTGTGATGATCTTCACTTCCATGTCATTTGGATGATTTGAGAAATAGCTGGTTGGGTTACCTATAGTGCAAGCAGTTCAATGGTCACAAAGTCAGATATGAAAGTTTTATGCAATTTAAAGTGATTTTAAAAGCAATATTTCATTTTTTTTCTGAGGACACTTGTGCATGCACACCCCCACGCCCGATCTGTGTGTTAATTGACATACACGCCGTGCCTTGGCCCTGTCCTCTGCTGCCACTGGCCGTGGTTGACAGCAGCAGGAGCTGCCTCTCTATCCAATCAGGAGAGAGAGAACCGAGAGAGCCGTTGCTCTCGGGCACATCACTGGATCAAAATTGCGCTCAGGTAAGTATTTAGGGGGGCTGTTAAAGTAGTATTGAACCCTCCTATCTTTTTCAGCCAAGGAAGCTGCCATCTTAGCCTCTGTTTAAACAACAGTTGCCATGTTGTTACAAGTGATCAGTTCTGACAGTTCAGTTGGGAGCATAAGCAACTGTGACAGTTATCATTCATGGCATGCCTTGAATGTATCTGTTTTGAGAAAACAATTACATTTATAATTTTAGTACCACTATAACCCTGACAGTGCTTTTACTCCTTTATCCCAAGAGAAAAATAAAATAACCATTGCTTGTAAAGTTTTAGCTAGATTTCAACTTAAATTTGTTAGTCAAGTCCATCTAAATTTGCTAATGCATCTAACACTACCCTTTCCACAAGCTGACGATGCTCCTGTCCCAGGGTGACTCCTTTACCCCTCCATAGAGTGAAAGCAACTGTAGCGCCCCTATACTTTCAGTTAGGACGCTATGTAAATTTAGAGGGGGATGAGAGACTTATTTGCTCTCACCAATGTTGAATTATTTAAATTCGGCTGCTGCCAGCCCTGAACTGTCCTGTAGGTCATTCTGTGCTCCAGAGATGTAGTTACATCTTTGGGCAGCGGGTGGCGCCAGAGGGGTCCAGGCAGAGCCACTTTCCCCAGCAGCCAATTGGAGGAGTTTCTCCTTGCGGGGGATGCTGGGGAAGGGTATATCTGTGGCAGACGCCATTTTTCGGGGTCTTCGCGGGTTCCTGATTCCAGGTGCAGCACCCACCTTCAGGGTGTGCACACATCACGGGCCCCACCACTATGGCCTACCTGGCCAGGGCCTGTGCAATGCGGAGTTCCTGGCTCTGGGCCCATATGGCTCAGAGCAACTAAAGCAACCAAAGGGGGATCCCAGTGACTAACTGGGACCCCACACTTCAAGAGATATCCCAAGCTGGGTACTGTTTGGTGGGGAGTCGGTCTGAGGTGAACCCGGAGGCAGGTGATCCAATAGGATTTAGACGGAACCATCGGGCATCTGGGTGACCGGACACTGACAGGTTGTGAGTTGCAAACTGTCAGTCGGTGACCCCAACTATTGACTGAGAGGATTCGCTTTAATTCTTGCCCTTGAGTATTGGACCTGTGGCAGAGGCCTTTACTAATTTACCAAAGCCAAATCGGTGACAGAGACTTGTTCCTTCTCAGAGCTCACAGTGATGCTCCGGCTGCCAGGTCTGTGAGGAAGGCCTGTCCGGGTGCACTGCACCCATCCCGGCTGGGGTGGCGACGAAAGCTAGAATACTATTTGGAGGCAGGATTGCTTCCATCTATCCAAAGCCTGAATCTGCAAAGTTGCTCTTTTCACCAATCTGTCCTATCTACTCCAAGTTGACTGTTGGTCGTGTTGGACCGAGAATAAAGCATTTTAAAACATCAACCAACTGCCTGGACATTCCGTCACTGCCATCACCCCTAGACATATTACAGAGGTAACTTAAATTACGCCGATCCCAAATCAAACCAGCGGCTCCTGCGGGAGTGAGCGCTACACAACCATGGGATATGTAGTCCTTAGAAACTGAAGTAAACAGTAGAGGAAAAGCTGACTACATGCAGAGAATCCAGGAAATTGTGGAAAGAGCATGAGAACTAGACATGTGCATTCGTTTTCGTTAGAATGCATTTTCGTCCGAAAATCAGGTTTTTCCGTTATCGTATTAACATACGATAACGAAAGTGCAAGAAACGAAAACCGAAAGATCCGACATAAAAAATGCTTTATTTTTGTTTTCGTAGCGGTAAAAATTCGATATAGAGAGATTCGACATTATAGGGAAAAGATTTGACATCATAGAGAAAAGATTCAACACTATATAAATAATAGATTCGACATTTCAGAGAATAGATTTCGATCTATGAGACGTAAAGATTCGACGCTCCGTCGAATATTCTTTGATATACACCATCAACCAAAAAGATTCGACGTTCCGTCAAATCTTTTTTTTTTTTTTTTTTGCCCATTCGACAGAAACCAAGTATTATTGGATTTTCGGACGAAAGCTATTCCCCAACGAAAAACTAAATAAATCAAAACGATTTTCGGGAGTAACTAAATAAATTTATTTTCCAAACGAAAACGAAAAAACAAAACAAAATATTCCAGTCTGCACATGTCTAATGAGAACATAAAAGCATGATCACAACGGCTTTCTCCCCACTCTTACAGGGTTTAGTGAAAGCAGCGTGAGCCACTGGCTCAATCAAAGCCAATGATGAGGAAGCAAGTGGCAGAACGTGTCCTGCTGTCTGTGTCAATAGATGCAGACAGCGTGGCTTGGGTAGGAGCCTGCATGAGTGCCCCCATGGAAAGTGGCTTTCTACGGGGACACTCGCCTATCAGAAACCATGAATCAGACCGAGACAGAAGTACAGTTAAATCACACTTGTTTAATAATAAAAATAAAAAGGTAAACAGAGTAAGCGTAGTCAAAACATAGCCAGAGTTCAGTAACCAGATCGGGTAGTTGGCCAAGTACTACATGCAGGATCTGTAGCCAGAGGGAACAGTCAAGCAGGTCTTCAACAGGAACGCAGGAGAAAGTCTCTTGTGATGTTAACACAGGGGAAGGCAAGGAGCAAATGAACTGGAAGGCTTTAAAGCAGAGTTTCCATCCAAATTTTATTTTCCCATTATAGTGCACATTAGACCTAAAAAAGAAAGAAATAATTAATAATTTATTTTTTTTTCCCACTTGGAAATGCCTGTTGCTATGCAGTCCCACGAAATCTGCCTTCGGATTCACCTCGGATTCTGACGTCAGCTCCCTCGGCTCCTCAGAACGCTAATGCTCCTGAGAAATGTGTGTCATCATTTCTCAGGATGCCGTGCGCTTCCCCTAGCGCTGTTTGAGAAACAGGAATGTAGATGTAGATGCAGGCTGACATTTATATTTTAACAAACGACAATGTTTTCTTCTGCTCTCATTCAGGATTCTTGATCTTCCGGCTTTATACACTGTTCTGCATTGTTGTTGTTCACGGCGGGCACTTCCAACGACGCCGATGGTCACTGCTCGTCATCGTTGTCCAGAAAGTAAGTGCTTGTGGGCTTCACATGCCCACAAGCAAAATGAGAACTGCAGCAAAGGAATTTTATAAGTCCCTTTCACAATAACTCTGCAGATCGGCAGCGGATTTGTACATAGTAAGTGAACAGAGTTGTAAAACCGTATTCCATGATGAATGAAGATACTTTTAAAAATTGCACAATGTGGTTGTGCAATTTTAAGTAGGCAGAGCTGACAAGCAGGATCATCAACAGGTGGACCACTGTGGAGAGATAGGAGCTGTCAATTAGCTGACAGCTGAGCTGCCAGCACAGAGAAGCAAGGGTTCAGCCCTAACATCGCCAAAGAGGCGGAGTCAGAAGCACTGGTGGGGGGACCCAAGAAAAGGAGGATCCGGGCTGCTCTGTGCAAAACCATTGCATTGAGCAGGTAAGTATAACATGTTTGTTATTTTTTTTTTAAATCTAGCCTTACAATAATTTTAAAAAGGCAAAAGCAACTGTCCCTGTTGAAGCAATGTCTAGCCATTCTGGAAACACCATGGATGATTGTCCACTTCTTTTGTATATCTGTAATTTAAAAAAATATATAGTTTTATTAACTTGGTGTTGCTGAGTTTCCTAATGAGAAACACTAAATCTGAAAATTCTCATAATTTTTTGGTCTAGGGCTGGGCTATATTATATAATATATATGTTGCTTGATTAAAGTGATTCTAAAGGCAGATATTTTTTTTTTTTTACAAACATGTCATACCTAACTGCTCTGTGAGTGAGTGAGAAACTTATATAGCGCAACACATGCGAACTGAATCGCCTCTGGGCGCTTGGTAACCATTTCCCTAGGCCCTCAGAAGAGATGGGTCTTGATCTTTCTCCTGAAGGCCAGGTGGTTTACCTCCAACCGGATGTCGGTTGGTAGAGCAGTCCATAGTCTTGGGTCCTTGGACCGCAAATCTTCGTTCTCCTTTGGACTTGTATTTGGTTTTGGGTATCTGGAGTAGATTTTGGTTGGTGGATCGCAGAACGCGATTGGGGTTGTGAGCTTTTAGTTTTTCGCATAGATATTGGGGGGCATTCCCCAGGATATACTTATGCGTTAGACAGAGTGCCTTGAAAGTGATTCTGTCTTTTACTGGCAACCAATGAAGGGATCTCAGTGAAGGTGAGATTGATTCCCATGGTTTTTTCCCTGTCACAAGTCGAGCGGCCGTTAACTACTGACCCTATTTGTGCATCCATTGTCATGTTGGTGTCGAAGATGACTCCAAGACTTTTGACTTTGGTGCTAGGGGTGCTGATTTGACCAAGAATGGGCGGGGGCGTCCATGTTGTTGCGAGATGAATCTTTCGACTGGCCTGAAACAGGAGAAGTTCTGTTTTTGAGCCATTGAGTTTAAGATAATTCTTAGTCATCCAATTTTCTATCAAAGAAAGGCATTTCTCTAGAGCGAGATAATGATCCTTTTTGTTGCAGATGCGAAAATACAGTTGTGTGTCATGCGCTTAGGAGTGGTAGAGTGACTTCTGGTTACTGATGATTTTGAAAAGAGGGCGCAGATAGATATTGAACAAAACAGGCGACAATGGGGATCCCTGTGGGACTCCGCATGACACCGTGCGTTTTTCAGAAGTGAAAGGACCAAGTTTCACTATTTGTGATCGGTTTTCCAAGAAGGAGGAGAACCAAGATAGATCACATTTCGCAGCTCCGGCTACTAAAGATTTTGCACAGAGCAGCCCTGATCCTCCTATTCTGGGGTCCCCTGCTGGTGCTCCTGGCCCCTCCCTCCTCCCAAGTGCCTCATAGCAAGCTGCTTGCTATGGGGGCACCTGTAGTGGGAGCCACTGCTCTCATGCACATCCCTAAATTGAGATAGGGCTCAGGTAAGTATTTGGGGGGGAGGTTGCTGCATACAGAAGGTTTTTTACCTTCATGCATAGAATACAAGAAGGTAAAAAACCTTGTGCCTTTATAACCACTTTTAACCACTTCAATACCCAGCCATAGACAATTGACGGCCTGGGATGGGATTTACCATCCTAAGTGGCCGTCAATTGACGGCCTGGGTATTGCAGGCGAATATCTGGACAAAGCCTGCAGCCAGAGGCATCATCCAGATATCCATCTCTTCAGCCGGCGATTCTGCACAAAGTAAGAACGATCATAGCGGCGGTTCCGCCGCTTGATCGTTCTTACAGGCCGCGGGAGGGGACATCCCCCCCCTCCCGCCGCCATCCGGTGCTTCTCCGGGCTTACCTGTACCTTCGGGGGCCCGGAGAACGAATCGTCGGCGGCGGCAGGAAGCATAGAGATGACTGGTGACCAGATGGTCACCAGTCATCTCTATGACCGTCGGAGGACCCGGGCGCGATCTGATGACGTCACGCCCGGGTCCCCGTATGTAAACAAAGCCGCGATTGCGGCTGTAAGTCACCATTCATGAGATCGGTGAATTTTTTTTCACCGATCTCATGGTTTCCAGCCTGGAGGTGAGATGTGAGGTCTTATTGACCCCACATCTCTCCATAAAGAGGACCTGTCACACACATTTCCTATTACAAGGGATGTTTACATTCCTTGTAATAGGAATAAAAGTGTAAAAAAAAAAAAAAAAATGAAAAAAAGTGTAAAAATAAATAAAATATAAGTAAAAAAAAAAAATAAAAGATAAAAAAAAAATGAAAACGCCCCTGTCCCCGATAGCTCGCGTGCAGAAGCGAACGCACACGCAAGTCCCGCCGACATATGTAAACGCCGTTTAAACCACACATGTGAGGTATCGCCGCGTGCGTTAGAGTGCCAGCAACTAATCTAGCACTAGATCTCCTCTGTAAATCTAAACTGTAACCTGTAAAAAATAAATAAAGCGTTGCCTATGGAGATTTTTAAGTACCGAAGTTTGGCGCCATTCCATGAGTGTGCGCATAATTAAAGCGTGACATGTTGGGTCTCTATTTACTCGGTGTAACATAATCTTTCACATAATACAAAAAAATTGGGCTAACTTTAGTGTTTTGTTATTTTTTTAATTCATAAAACAATTTTTTTTACAAAAAAAAGCGTTTGAAAAATAATTGCGTAAATACCGTGCAAGATAAAACTTTGGAATGACCGTCATTTTATTCCCTAGGGTGTCTGCTAAAAAAAACATATATAATGTTTGGGGGTACTGTGTAATTTTCTAGCAAAAGAATGATGATTATTACATGTAGGAGAGAAGTGTCAGAATAGGCCCGGTATGGAGGTGGTATAAAAGCCTAGTATTGAAGCGGTTAAGTTTAAAGTAAACTTTTCAATTGCACCTGTATGTTTTCTTTCATGAAGTTCGACAGACATTATAATGTTCATAGTTAGGCCTTCTTTTTACATTCCACGTCACCTTATAGATGCATTTGTAGTTAACCGAAGGGGAGTTTGTCCTTCCAGTAGCACAAAAACACTTCATGTGCCAGGTGCTAGATTGGCTTAGATCCAGAATATCAAGCCAATGTTTACTACTAATAGGACAAAGTTCAGGAGCTGTGTGGAAACAGGACTGCATCCTAATAGAATAATTTCTCTCTTTTTGTGTGTGAACTAAACAGACCTTCTGTTATCATGTAATCATGGAAAAAAAATGAGTTTAACTCATTTATGACGTTGTAGGTTTTGCTCTCTATTTATTATTTGAAGAAGAAAACAAGAATAAGTGCACACATTGGGCAAGGGGAAAAATTAATTTGCCTTTAAGCAAAATTTTCACATATCGTTCTTCCGTATCTTCAGTAGCTTTTCCAGGGTCTGGCCCAGATTTGAAGGATTTGTCCCTGGAAATGTCCATTGTGTTCCATTGGACCTTCCACCCAGGTCCTAATCTACATCTCCTTATTTGGCCAGGGGATCCAACAAAATAGGGTTAGTGACATTACAGCTTCCTTAATATGGTATTGGAATCAGTGGTGGTACACATACTATTAAAATAAGATTACTAAAGCGCTGATATGAATAAACTAATATATATATATATATATATATATATATATATATATTAGGGCTGTGCAAATTAACTTGTAATTAATCGATTCATCTTAAATTTTTTTGATCGATCAAAATCTTTTTGATCGATTAAAATTCTTTTGATTGGTACTCACCTCTCCCCCGGCTTCTGGGCCTACAGAGAGTTCCATCAGAGATTTGGTAACGTCACGGACACCGGCGGGGCTTGCCGTGTCCATCTGAAGGGCTCCTTTGCTGTGCCTTCATATCTGCATGCCGGCGGGACCTTACTATCTGCCACACGCAAGGGCTGTTACACTTCCCTCTATCACTTTCCTCTATCAACCTGGGATTTTACAGCCATCCACTGGGAGTTGTGATAGTTCCCTTCATGGGACATCTACATGCCAACGGACTGATGTTAACCTCTCCTCATCTGGATTCAGCAGTGGTATCGTTGTACACATTTTTATACCAGTATCATACTTGGCTACATGTTTTTATGACTGCTTTTGGTACCATTTGGTATTACTCGCACCATTTTTACAGTTTATGTAGCTGCATCGATTTTATCTCCAGTGCAATATTTATCTTGTTACCTACTTGAAGACTATAAAAGTTTTAATGCTATTTCCATCGAGCGCTGCCTTTGTGTGTTTTTATATCCTGCTATCCATTTTTCCAGTGGTTGGTAGCTGCACTGGGAATCGGCATGCAAGCAGATCAGCTAAAAGTACCAGTAGTTGATCTGTATGTGCGTTATAATTAATCGAAATTAGTCGATTAATCCATTAAAAAAATAAACGATTAATCTAACACAAACATTTTGATCAGTAACAGCCCTAATAAATATATATATATATATATATATATATATATATACACACACAGTGCCTTTGCGAAAGTATTCCGCCCCCTTGAACTTTGCGACCTTTTGCCACATTTCAGGCTTCAAACATATAGATATAAAACTGTAATTTTTTGTGAAGAATCAACAAGTGGGACACAATCATGAAGTGGAACGAAATTTATTGGATATTTCAAACTTTTTTAACAAATAAAAAACTGAAAAATTGGGCATGCAAAGTTATTCAGCCCCCTTAAGTTAATACTTTGTAGCGCCACCTTTTGCTGCGATTACAGCTGGAAGACGCTTGGAGTATGTCTCTATCAGTTTTGCACATCAAAAAACTGAAATTTTTGCCCATTCCTCCTTGCAAAACAGCTCGAGCTCAGTGAGGTTGGATGGAAAGCGTTTGTGAACAGCAGTTTTCAGTTCTTTCCACAGATTCTCGATTGGATTCAGGTCTGGACTTTGACTTGGCCATTCTAACACCTGGATATGTTTATTTGTGAACCATTCCATTGTAGATTTTGCTTTATGTTTTGGATCATTGTCTTGTTGGAAGACTCTTGAATGCTTAAAAAACGTGAATGGAATCAATCTGTGCTCCGTGTCAGTCTCTACAAATAATATGTGCTGACAGATGATCACCACCACCTCAGTGTACAATGCCTGCTCACCTCAAATTAAGACCCCAAAGGGTCTATTGGCACTTTCAATAATAATCCATACAAGGATCAGCTCGATATAAGGGTTTGAGCTAATGGCTCCAGGGTTAAGCAGGACTTCTCCATGAATTTTTTTTTCTCCAGGATCAATTTCTCAAAGCAAAATAAGACATCATCATTGTACAAGATTGCTTAAAATACTTTGCTTTTAATTAAATATAAAAATATGCACTTACATTTGTGCAGTAATAACAAGCGTATTAAACGATCAGTTAAGCATTGGGAGAGCTCTCCTCCTCACTACACATCCAGGATAACGAGACAAGAAGTGTCGTCATCGGTTCCTCCCGGCGCGTTGCGTCACATGTCACGTAACTTTCTCAAGGTAAATGAAGCCATGTGATGAACGTTGTGGTATAAGAGCTACGATTAGCGTATTGGTTGCCATGGTGATGTATAAGTCATTGAATCATCTTGCCGTACTTATTATACTCTTCATTGTGTGGAATTTATACATAGTATTACACAATACATATAGCGATAAATTGCTTAAATTTTTTTATCTGTGTTTTTAAAATGTTATAAGCTATTAAAATATTTTAACCTTATGACCCCTTTAAAAAAATAAAATAATAATAGATAAAAAAACTCACTTATTTCTAAAAGGTGTATTTGGCTCCATCTAGTGGCATATATCGAAAACAACTATCAAAAATCTGAAATAAACCAATTCAAATCAAAATCAATATTTAACCCTAGTGACCAGAAAGTATTGAGCTCAAAAATCCATCTTGATTCGCTTTTACTTAGCTCTCTAATCTTATTGCTTCCCCTTACAAATCATGAGGAGGTTATTCAAGCATCTAGATGTGCTATGGTTAGATTTAGTAACTTGATATCAAAACAAAAAAGATTTATTCTGAGATGCTTAGCATTTGGTTTACAGCATAACTATTTTTGGTATAATTCTGACTACAATAGACAACTAAATGGGATTGGTATGGAAGCTAAATATGCAGAGAGTGTTGCGAATATTTTTATGTCAAAATGGGAAGAAGAAGTTATCTATTCCGACACCCCCACACAACTGGTAATGTACAAAATATTCATTAATGACTGCATAATAATATGGAATGGTGACCAGGAGAGTTTGATTAAATTTTTGCAGAAATTGAACAATAATCAGAAAAACATTAACTTAACGTATGAATACCATGAGAAGACCATTCATTTTCTGGACCCGGAAATCCAATTAGAAGAAGATAAAATAACTACAAACCTTCTTTAGTCCGGTAAAAAGTAACAGTTACATACCAGTGGACAGTTTCCACTATGATCCGTAGCTTATAAAAATTCCCAAGGGACAAATGATACGTTTAAGAAAATGAATGGTCTTCTTATAGTAACAGCCATATACCAGTATACAAGCCATATACAAGTAATAGATGCAAGCTGTTAATAAAAACTTAATTTTTAGGGTGGAACTCCGCTTTAAGGGAATTAAGAAAGACATGCGGCCATTTACTAAAATTAGAAGAAAAGTGGTTTAACCTTAAACTGCATAGAGGGGTTCTTTACTGTGAGGCCTCGTACACACGACCGAGGAACTCGTTGGAAAAGACACAACGTTTTCCTCGACGAGTTCCTTGTTAGGCTTGTCGAGAAACTTGACAAGCTGTCTTTGCGTACACACAGTCAAGACCAAATCTCCTCATTCTCAAACTTGGTGACTTCAAGACATACAACGGCAGGGGAAGTTCGATTCCACTGGTACAACCCTTGGGGCTGCTTTTGCTAATCTCATGTTACTGCATGTTAGGTAAAAGTTTGGTAAGAGACATTTTGCACTTTTCAGTCTGTTACAGCGTGACAAATGTGCTATTTCCATTACAAACGATACTTTTACCGAAGGTGCGCGGGTTTCTATCAAATAACTTTTTATTGAAGTTAAGAAAAGGAAGGAGTACAATTCTTACGGGATACACAGCCACATGATACAGCATGAGGAGATATAAAGAGACAAGGCACAGGTCTGCTTTCCTTTTGGTGTCCTACCACATTAGTGCAGATAGTAACATGTATGGACTTTGTGTACAATTCTATACAACAATAGGCTCACAACTTAGGTTAAGGCTGTCGTAGCACAGCGACACACGTCATCATATTGCAAAACTTTAAACACAAAAGGGTCGAGAAGGTACCCCAATAGAGGGGAGAGAAAAAGAAAAAATGGGTAAAGAGAATAAGAGGAGGAAAAGAAAAGAAAAAAAAAAAAAAAAGAAAAAGAAAAAAAACACAGAAAAAAGATAAGGGGGGGGGGGAAGGGAAAGGGAAAGGGGGAGAAGATCGTCGGAATAGCTCAGCTACCTGGTCGAGGGGAATCCTCCCGAAGGCGCCAAGGTTCCCAGACAGTGTCATGGACCTCCAGTCTGTCCTGTATACTGGCGGTCATTCTCTCCATCAGCTCCACATCCTTGAGCGCGGGTTTCTAAGCATACACACCAACGCGTTTCTCGTTGGAAAACCAGCCTGACGGGGAACACGACGAGCCAATTTAGACTCCCGTCGAGGAAAAAGAGAACTTCCTCTCTTTTTTCCTCGTCGAGTTCCTCGACAGTTTACTCGATGAAAAGCCTACACACAACCGGTTTCCTCTGCAAAAAAAGCTCTCCCACCAAGTTTCTTGATGGATTCTGTTGTGGAAACCGGTCGTGTGTACGAGGCCTAAGAGCGGTAAGGATGTGGAATTCTCTTCCACAAGCTGGTTTCAGCATTGAGCATACATTTTGAAAAAACAATTAGGCACCTAAACGACCACAACATACAGGAATATACAATGCAATATTTTTGTTTCAAACGGTTTTTATTATTAGAGAAAATAAGATACAAGCAATGCATTATGACATTGAATGAAAAAAAAAGGATGTAACAATCAATGTATGAGGTACAGTTACATGGAAGTCATATGGATACAGCGTATAAACATCTAAGTATCATATTGTAATAGAATGAAAATAAACAATTGTAAAAGATAATTGGACAAAAACGATAAAGTCCTCAAACCTGAAAAGAAATAAAAGTCAATACAAAACAATAAACTAAATCGTATGTAAAGTAAACACCATCAGTAGCGTTATTGAAGGACATTGGACTAATACATGGTGTGTGTTTAAAAATGGGATATCAGTAGTGTTAAAATGGGAAATTTGGTAGGACAACGCTAAAAATAGGGAATGGAGAAAACATTATAAAAAAGGGTGAAGAAGGAAGGTGAAGGTGAGGCGGACACTCCAAACCAAACTGCCGTTACAATTTGAGAGAAGATGGGGAAGGAAACAGAGCGTAACCCAAAGATCAGGGAAATAAGTGATTACCGTATTTATCTGGGTATTGTGCGCTCCCGCGTATAGCGCGCACACCTAACGTAGCCCCGAAATTCCTGTAAAAATAAACATTTTATAACATTTTATTACTTACAGATTTGGTGTCTTGCCCGGCGTCCATCGTCCGGTCCGGGGTCCGTCTGCGGCCTTGGTGGTGTCCTCCTGGCTTCGAATCCCCGCTTCCCGCTCAGTTTGAAGCCTCCGCCAACATATACCAAGCGCAGTACACTCGGGCACGCTCGGCCACACTCGGCTTCGTCACGCATAAACGTCACAGAGCGTGACTACGAGCGAAGCCGAGCCTGGCTGAATGTACCCGAGTGTACTGCGCTCGGTATATGTCGGCGGAGGCTTCAAACTGAGCGCGGGAAGCGGGTATCAGCGTATATGGCGCACCCACGATTTTCCCCTTATTTCAAGGGGAAAAAAAGTGCGCGTATACGCCGATAAATACGGACTGAGAAGTAGTTCCTGATAAGTATTGGAGCCCTTAAAGTGAATCCAACATGCCCATGTAGTCCTAAATTTTGAAGGGTTGTCTCTGGCCTGATGAATCAAGTCTTCCATATCAGCGATTTTATCAATGCGTTTGACCCAATCAGACATTGTCGGAGGGGTAGTATTTCTCCAGTATAGAGGTACGCATTGTTTCGCTGCATTGATAAGATGGAGTGCAAGGGATTTTCTGTAAGAGGATTGTGGTAACGAGGTATGATGCAATAAATATTGGGCCGATAATATTGGGTGAAATATTGGGTGAAAAGTCTGAGGCCACGTACACACGATCGGACCACCGCTGACGTGGTCTGATGGTCTGATGTGCGTACACACCATCAGTCCAAAATCCCATCGGGCCAGAACGCAGCGACGTAGAACACAACGACGTGCTGAAAAAACAAAGTTCAATGCTTCCAAGCATGCGTCGACTTGATTCTGAGCATGCACGGGTTTTTGGTCCGATGCTTTTCTGTACTAACCATCGTTTTGGTCCGACGGTCAGGTGTCCATCGGACAGATTTTAAAGCAAGTTTTAAAACTTTGGTCCGATCGACAACGGTCCGATGGGCCGTACACACCATCAATTTGGTCTGATGAAACTGGTCTTAAGGCCAGTTTCATCGGACCAGTCTGATCGTGTGTACGCGGCCTAAGGAGTATGTCGTAATGTGAGATATCATATCATGCACCTTCTTCCAGAATACAATGTAATATTGACATAAATGCTCACACACACAGGTTGGACTTGATCGACTTGTGTCTTTTTTTAACCACTTGCCTACTATGCACCTACACCCCCTTCCTGCCCAGACAAAATTTAAGCTTCCGGCACTGCGTCGCTTTAACTGACAATTGCGCGGTCGTGCGACGTGGCTCCCAAACAAAATTGGCGTCCTTTTTTTCCCACAAATAGAGCTTTCTTTTGGTGGTATTTGATCACCTCTGCGGGTTTTTTTGCAATATTTTTTACTTTTTGCTATAATAAATAACCCAAAAAATATATAAAAAAAATATTTTTTTCCTCAGTTTAGACCGATACGTATTCTTCTACATATTTTTGGTAAAAAAAAAAATGCAATAAGCGTTTATCGATTGGTTTGCGCAAAATTTATAGTGTTTACAAAATAGGGGATAGTTTATGGCATTTTTTTTTTATTTTTATTTTTTTACTATTAATGGCGGCGATCTGCGATTTTTTTATTGGGACTGCGACGTTATGGCGGACACTTCGGACACTTTTCTGAAATTTTTGGGACCATTTACATTTATACAGTGAACAATGCTATAAATATGCATTGATTACTGTATAAATGTGACTGGCAGTGAAGGGGTTAACCACTAGGGGGCGGGGAAGGGGTTAAATGTGTGTCCTATGAGTGTTCTAACTGTGGGGGGAGGGGGGGTGACTGGGGGAGGTGACCGATTGTGTCCCTATGTACAAGGGACACAACCGCTCTCCTCTCTCCCTGACAGGACGTGGAGCTCTGCGTTTACATACAGAGCTCCACGTCCCCGCTCAGTTACTGAGCAATCGTGTGTGCCCGGCGGCGATCGTTGCCGCCGGGCACTCGCACGGAATCCCAGCAGAGCGGCGGGTGCGCGCGCGCCCGCCCGCGGCTTTAAAGGGACATCACGTCATATGACGTGATGTCAGGATAATGGAGTCCTCCGCCCGCCGTCATTTGACGGTGGGCAGAGGACAAGTGGTTAAACCTTACCAATTATGTATTTATTTAAGGGGACAGGGGAGGGACCTCCAGATGATTGACAGCCACAGCTCTGTTCCTGTGTGCTGTCTGAAAGGGGGTGTGTCCCTTCCCTCCAATCAGCTGTCAGAATTCTCCTCACTGAGCTCTGCAGAGTGTGATTTTAGCTCTCTGCCCCCTTTTTTCTGAACTCTCAGACAAGTTTTACAATTCAGCACTTTGAATGGATGTAGAGAACAGAAGGCTGCAGATAGACAGATAGAACTTATGTAGGAGGATTTGTTTCATCTCTTTGTATCACCTGAGGCCAGTCAATTCACTGGGTATAGGAAAAGGTTTAAAATCACTTTAAACCAACTGGATTACCTGTATATAATCGGTGAGTGGCCTGATTCTTTTTGGCCTATATAGCAATGTGGAGGGGAGAAGACCTCCTTGGGAGGAAATAGGTTCTATGGGGTGCCTTGGAAAAGTCATATACAATTAAATCAACTCCAAAAATGATAAAAAATCCTTCATATTTCATAAATAGTTAAAAACATAATTTGTCAGTCCTTTTTACACATAGCCGTTCTTACTCCATAAACTTGAAAAGTAGTCAATCATTCCACGAGACCTCCAAAATATCTACATATTTTGCAGAACTCTCTGCTGCATCAAGACTATGAAGTCACCTGTGATGTAACAATAGATTCATAGGTTTCAAAAGCCAGATGGGACAGCCAAAATTAACACACTGTAGCCTTAGGCCCCTTTCACACTGGCTCTCTCTGCTGATCCCTGCTATGCAGAGCGGACACGCACACAGTCCCGCTCTCCTCTTTAAGGCAATCAGATGGAAATGGACCGCCTGTTTGTTGCCATCTGATGCCACCTGATCCACCCACCAGTTTCTCTTTCAGCTATATTTATCCTCAGCCTGCATAAGGGAGCAGCCTGGCCCAGAGTCCCTGAGCACAGATTGCCCTAGATTCCTTGGAACACAGTAATGGCATCCAGGGTTGTTTTAATGAGAGGGCACTCCTGGGCACTGCCCAGGGGCCCCAGCTGCATGGGGGCCCCTGCACTTTCCTCAAAGCAGCTGGTCCTTGAGCCATCCTACCTACTTGATGTGTTTACCTGCACTGTCTTCATTGTAGGGCCCCCAGAGCATTACTTTGCCCAGGGGCCCATGATGCTATTAAAACAGCCCTGGTGGCATCTCGTGCCACCCGACTGGGATGGGAAATTGTTTTTAGTTAAATTATCAAAGATATTGATCTCTTTTTTTCTCGTCGAGATCCATGACAGTTTTCTCGATGAAAAACATACACACGACCGTTTTTCTCGGCAAAAGCTCTGCCAGCATTTTTCTTGATGGATTTTTCCGAGGAAAACGGTTGTGTGTACGAGGCCTTATTATTCCATTGCTTTGCAATCCCATTATTGGGTAATTTATGGTTGCCACATATACATTTGAAATTACAGAGTAGAATTTATAGAAATAAATCTGCTAAGAGGTACGTAAGTAAAAACAGATTGGGAGTCACCGATCTAACCAATTAGGTGCAAAATGCCTCTGGTAGAATAATTTATATCACATTTCTGCGCAGACAGCGATGTGATAAAACTGTAGACATTGGAATTTGTATAGGGTATGTGGAGGTCATGGGTTCAAGTTCCACCTAAGGGGTTGTTTGGTTTATGTATAGATTAATATAAAACCTTTTTCTTTATTTTAGCACTAAAAAATCTAGGAAACTGATAGCTGTGGCCCTTAATGATGGTGAAATATTAACATGTATTATTAATAATTACCAGAGTATTGGGATTTTCAGGGTGCCAATAACAGCACAACGGTATCTATAGTAAGAACAATCTTCACTTCAATTTTATTATACACAAATCTTTAAAAAATGAAAGGAGTTGTAAAGACAGACGTTTTTTTTTTATCTTAACCACTTCAATACTGGGCATTTTTACCCTCTTCCTGCCCAGGCCAATTTTCAGCTTTCAGCACTGTATCGCTTTGAATGACAATTGTGCGGTTGTGCGACATGGCTTCCAAACAAAATTAACGTCCTTTTTTCCCCACAAATAGAGCTTTCTTTTGGTGGTATTTGATCAAATATGCGTTTTTTATTTTTTGTGCTATATACCAAAAAATACTGAAAATTTTGAAAAAAAAAACAATGGGCCAGATTCAGATACACTTAATATTGCGCTGCGTAATCAAAATACTCTACGCTGCCGTATTTCACCAAGCTCTACACCGAATCCTGGTCGATTTTTGCCCATATGCTACGGCGGCGTAGTCTATTTCTCGCCGTGTAATCGAAATACGCGATTGGGGGGCGTGAAGCATTTAAATTAAGCGCGTCCCCGCGGTGATCGAACTGCGCATGCTCCGTTCAGAAATTTCCCGCCGTGCATTGTGCGAAATCACGTTGTTACGTCATTCGTTGTTTGAGTAGCGTCGTTTACGAACATTCCTATTCCCGGACGACTTACGTTAAGAATATCGCTCCGTTGATCCCCGCTGAGCCGTCGGATGACAGGGCGGTCCCCGCACACTGTGCAGAGACCGCCCTGTCTTTTCTCTGCTCTCCCTTATGGGGGGATCGAATGAACACGGACCGTCTGTCCGTGTTCACCCGATCCGATCTGCCAGATGGATGGAAAACTAGGTTTTTCCTCCGTCATACTTTGGCGGGTCGGATGTCAGCAGGCATGTCAACGCTGACATCCGCGGCTCCATAGAGGAGCACGGAGCGCCCGTTCAGGTCCGTATAAAAAACTGGCAGGCGGATCTGAACGGGCCGCCCGTGTGAAAGAGTAATCTTTCCAAACTGAAATAGAGAAGTTTTTCTTTTATTTCTACTTTAACCACTTAAGCCCTGGACCATTATGCAGCTTAAAGACCAGGCCACTTTGCGATTCGTCACTGTGTTGCTTTAACTGAGAATTGCGCGGTCGTGCGACGTGGCTCCCAAACAAAATTAGTGTCATTTTTTCCCCACAAATAGAGCTTTCTTTTGGTGGTATTTGATCACCTCTGCGGTTTTTATTTTTTGCGCTATAAACAAAAATAAAGCGACAATTTTGAAAAAAAATCAATATTTACAGCCCACTTCCTGTTTCTTGTCTAGTAATTAGCCTAGGCCTATGACATCATTCACAGCTCTCTCTATTACTCTTGTGGGAGGAAGGGAGGGGGGATGAGTCATAAGAGGGCCAATGAGAGCTAAAGGGTTGCAGAGCTGGAGGTGTACCTCTGTATGTTTGTGTAAATCCAGGAAGTGAACAGGAAGCAGCTTCAGCTGCCCACAGTAAAAATGGATGCAGCCATTCTCAGTGGAGGGAGATTTCTGCAGCATTTTTTGGCAAGTACAGAATTGCAGTATATATAAAATAATATGCAAAGTGGTTGGAGGGAAGCTTCAGAATGGCAAAGATGTTTTCATTACAAATTATGTGACCAGACTGAAGTTCCCATTTAACCATAAGGCTAATAGACAAAGATTATATTACTCAAACTGAAATTCTGAATCTGGAAAACGTTATATTTTTATGTGTCATGCATTTTTGTTGTGTGTAAGTAAGTCAGTATTGTTTCAGTGTCTGAAGGAAAGCGAACTTGTTTTGGAATTTTTCATTTCAAATGTATTGTGACAATAAATGTTATCACAAATGTGAAGCTGGACAGTGCAGATTGTTTTGGGTGATAACAGGAGACGTTTCTTATATAGAAGCCGTAAACTCCAACATCTGATGCAGAAATGTTCAATCAGTCGCTAATTTATTTCTGTTTATTTTTATTGCAGAATGTTGCTATTGCACACACTTTATGCCAACAATTTACATGATACAAAAATGTAAACCTGCATGTTTTTATAGGTTATGTAAAATTACAAACAACACAAAAAATCCCGTATGACGCATGTCTGGCCAGGACTGAGGAACTGGCACGCTTCCTGCCTTTCTTATGACCAAAATATGTTTACTGTATAATATCAGACTTTGCTTGCAAGGTTTGATGGTATGAAACTGTATGAAGCTGTAGTCTAGTGATTATCCTCTGGCACACAAACTGTTGACGAGTAGTTTTAGGAAGGGTGGGCTTAGTTCACACTTGTGGTTGGGGTAAAGGGGACGGTAAAGCCCTGTACACACGATCGGATATCTGATGGAATCTAATCCGATGGATTTTTTTCTACGGATATCCGATGAAGCTGACTTTCACCAGTCTTGCCTACACACCATCAGTCAAAAATCCGACTGTGTCCAAAAGCCGTGACGTAAAACACTACGACGTGCTGAGAAAAATTAAGTTCAATGCTTCCGAGCATGCGTCGTCTTGATTCTGAGCATGCGTGGATTTTTGACCGATGGACTTCCACTCAGACGATCGTTTTTTTCTATCGTTTTTTTATCCATAGGAAGATTTTAAAACATGTTCTATTTTTTTCACCGATGGAAAACAAACCGATGGGGCCCACACATGATCGGTTTGTCTGATGAAAACGGTCCATTGGTCTGTTTTCATCAGACAAACCGATCGTGTGTACAGGGCATAACTGCCCTCCTTAACTATAAATACAGAGGAAATGGAAAGGGTAACAACCCCGGGACTTTAAAGGTGTCAAAATCAATAAATGAAATTTCAGTACTACCTGTATGAGCTCCTGATGAAGCTCGAATAAAGCGAAACATGTAGGGCGATTTTGATACAGGTCCTCTCTTTGCTGGCTCTTTATGGAACCTTTTATGTTGATTGGGATGTCCATGCAATATTTAATGTTGATATGTTAAAACAATAAACTTGTTTTTATACTATTTCTATTTTGATTTATTGATTTTGACACCTTTAAAGTCCTGGGGTTGTTATCCTTTCCATTCCCTCTGTATTTATTTTTTACTTATGGGATGTGGTGTCTTGATTTGACCTTCTGTGCCTCCTTAACTATTCAGTACAGGACACTTTCACCCTCTTCTTGCCCAGGCTAATTTTCAGCTTTTAGTGCTCTTATGCCTTGTACACACATGCAGAATTTCCAACGCAAAAAGTCAGACGGAAGCTGTTCTTCGGATATTCTGTCCGTGTTTATGCCCCATTGGACTTTTTCCGTTGGAAATTCCGACAGAATTAGATAGAGAACATGTTCTTAATTTTTCAGATGAAAAACATTTCTATTGGAATTTCCGTTTGTCTGGATGCAATTCCGATGGACTAAAAACCACACATGCTCAGAATCAAGTCGACGCATACTCGGAAGCATTGAACTTAATTTTTCTCGACTCGTCGTAGTGTTTTACGTTACTGCGTTCTTGATAGTTGGAATTTGACCGTGTGTATGCAAGACAGCTTTATTCCGACGGGAAAACCGGTCGTGTGTACAGGGCATTACACTTTGAATGACAATTACTTGGTCATGCAACACTGTACCCATAAACTATTTTTTTACACAAACAGAGCTTTTATTTGGAGGTAATTAATCACCACTGTGTTTTTTTGATAAACAAACGAAAAAAGACAGAAAATGTTGTTTTCTTTAATTCTGTTATAACATTTTGCAATGACCCCTTTTTGAAAGTAGACAGTCCATGGTATTAAGTAAGAGGTGAGTTGTTTTTTTGGGGGATTTTTTTTTCGATTTCTTTTTTTTTTTTTTTTAGAGGAACTTGGATAGGGCAAGAGATTTGATCTGCTAGGAACAGATGTCAGACTTTTCCTAAATTAAGCAGTGTAGAAGTGAAGAAGCCTGCGCACAGTCCCTTGCAGTAAGTGGCAGGTAGACAGAGCTCATCAAATCACTAGCTAGTGATCTCTTAAGCTGGGTCCTTAGCTGACTAGAAAACAGCAGAGGGGGACTAACAGCACTAGTCCCTGAGATCCCACAGATGTCTGTACTTACCGGCCTTTGTACAGCAACCAATAGCCTCTCTTAGTGATACCAGATGGATCCTCAGTAAACTACCCCTCAGTCAGCTTAGAAGAACCAGGGCCACTTTTCCATTCCAGTTTCATGCCCTCAGGTCACCCACCTGAAGACACATAGCAGCATGTCCCAGATAAGGTCGCCTACCTGAGGCCGCATAGCAGCATGTCACAGATAGGGTCGCCCACTTGAGGACGCATAGCAGCAGGTGCCAGGGGAGGTCACCCACCTGAGGCTCCATAGCAGCAGGTGTCAGGGGAGGTCACCCACCTGAGACTCCATAGCAGCAGGTGCCAGGGGAGGTCACCCACCTGAGGCTCCATAGCAGCAGGTGTCAGGGGAGGTCACCCACCTAAGACTCCATAGCAGCAGGTGTCAGGGGAGGTCACCCACCTGAGGCCCCATAGCAGCAGGTGCCGGGGGGGGTCGCCCACCTGAGGCCCCATAGCAGCAGGTGCCAGGGGAGGTAAGTCTATCTCACCTCACGACTGCAGCAATACACTATGAGAAGGACCCAGAACCCATTGCAAGTTTGGCGGGAGGCAATTAAAGGGAACCAATCCCGTATAGCTCCCCCCTGCAGCAGCTGAAAAGCAGCTTTTCCTCCTCTTCTCTCTGACAACCTTTAGCTGCTATCTTAAAAGTGAGATATCATGGGTCTGTTTAGACCCCTGATGCTTTACCAACCCCCACAACAGGGCTGTTAAAAAAAATGTAAGAAATACTACAAAGTAATATATATATATATATATATATATATATATATATATATATATATATATATAAAATAATTGTGAAAAATAAAATAAAACATAATTTGGGCTCATTCACACAGGTTCTCATAAAGTATGAACGAGCGGTTTGTTTGTATAGCTGGAGCTGCCTGTTAAGGTCCGTATACACAATCCAAAAAATGGACAACAGATTGTCCAGTTTTCTTTGCATGTTAGTTGTATATCAAAAATGGAGAATTTACTTAAGTTACGGAAATTCTCATACGACAGAATAAAGAATTAGAAGTAATGTCTTGTGTTGTAGTGTGTTTGTATTGTATTTTCGGATGACTGATTAAAGGAAAATCGTACGATCTGGTACCATACGAGAAACATTTTCGCCTGTCCCATCGGATAAAATTAGATGATCTGTCATGATCGGCTCTCGAAAGCTCTGTACTAACGATCCGATTATCGTACGATCGTGTCGAAAGTGGTTTATTTAATAAGCTGGCCATTAATCTATGGGGACACAACGGCTGTACAAACACAGCTGTAGAACCTAATTTGACAGGTGTGCAGTGATGTAGGCCTCCACTCACACACCAATCAAATTGGGACCTGCGCCTGTGTTTGTACAGCCGCTGCATCCTCATAGCGTAACATAGGCTGCCTGCACACTGCTCCAGCCACATAAAAATAAGACCTCATTAACACAATACAGTTTTATTTTTAAGATTTAGCAAGAATTTTGTAAGTTATGCTGTGTTTGTGTCCACTAATAATGACTTTCTGGGGAGGGGGTGTTGGGGGGCCCTGTCAGGTAGGCTGAATGGGGCTCTGTGATTTCTAAAACTAGGCCTTGAATGGGGTCGGTCAGATATAAAGGCTGTGTTTCATGGTTTAGGTGTTAGGAGTTCAGGTATTAAGTTTTAGGATGTACTTTAGTATTAGGCCGCGTACACACGATCAAATCTATCTGCTGGAAACGGTCTGCCCGACCGTCCCAGTACACAGATTCGATCGTGTGTACGGGCGAGCAGACGGATTTGGCCAGCCGATAGATTTTAAAGCATGCTTTAAAATCTGTCGGCTGGGAATCCGTCCGCCCGATATGTCTGCTGGTTAGTACGATAACCAGCAGACATATCTTCTCGCACATGCATCGAATGGATTCGACGCATGCGCGGAAGTAATTTACTTCCTGGTGCGGTGACGTGGCGGCGTCAACATCACCGCCACGTCACCGCGATGTCTGCTGGCGGGGATTTCGGTTTGATTCTGTGTACAGCGATCAAACCAAAACGGCCAGCAGACAGATTTGTTCAAATCTATTTGCTCGCGTGTACGGGGCCTTAGGGATTCATCGCATTACAGAGAAGTTAGAGGAGCTGCAGTGCTTACAGTTGTTTCTCAGCTTCATGAGCTTTGCAGCAAAAAAGATCAGCTCCAAGTTGCCAGGCCCAAGAACCGATGAATGGCACTTACAGCTATATGCAAGTAAACATGTCTTTTGTTCAAAGGTAAACTGCCAACATGCTTAGTGGCTTGTCCTATTTGGAAGAAGGATCAGATAACATGCTTTCCATCGGTATCGGTTTTCGCCAGTGGTGTGTCTAGGATGACTGTGGTTTTATGTAACTATAGGCATGGTTTGGCAGAGCATGGCAGTGTTCAGAGAAATCAAAGATGAATTCTAAAAGGTCATCCCATCCAAAAGTGTTATTTTAGTTTTTAGCAGATTCAATTTAAATGAACTGTAGACAAATGTAAAATACCCAAAAGGAATGCAGCTTTGTGATCATTTATACATCAATAAATGTATTTCTACTTCAAAAATTCTCTGTATTGCATGCTTACAGTGGTCCGGCTTGGCACAATGTAAGTATGCATAACTCATACCCAATAGATCGCTGGGGAAGCTGGAAATTTACATTTAAAATTGGCCACAATTTCCCAGGTCCTGCTTCGGTTCTGTGCAAGTATCTTCCCCTCTGCACAATGACCACAGGCAGTAGCTTTCTCAACACTGCCATCCTTCTTAGAACACCTTTTATCTTTTTTAATGAATACAGGCATGCTCTGATTGGGCAAGGTGGAGATGAGGGGACCAAGGATGAGTAGCCAAATTGGAAGATAATACTAATCCACAATGGAGGTAGGATATCTGGCAAAGATCTGAATTGCCCAACAGTGAGTGCATACTTTGTAGTGTCAACACTTGTCCATTCAGAAAGGTAAGGTGCCAGTACATACTCACAGCAGCGTCTAATTCTCTGCTTTTATGGCTGAAAATTTGGGCTGTTTGACAGGCAAAGCTTCAGCACTTCCCAAGATTGTCAAAGCTTGCACGCAACTTCCCCCATGTCCCCCTCACTTCTTGCCTTCTACACATTTATTTTGGTTAATAAGACTGCCCCTAGTGATGGGCCAATAGCAACATGTGGAGTGGCGAGCTCCAACAGTACCCACAAGTGTCAGAACATTTGACTGTCGAAAGAACTATGGATTCAGTTGAAAACCAGGGTATGGAATCAGCTGCAGGTCTACAGTATGCAGGAAGATTTAGGTGCCTACACTTTATATTTGTAGCACTTTTTTTACGGGTCTCTTTAATGTGTTTTTGTTAGTCTGGAGTAGAGTGGAGAAGAGTTAGACTCTCTGACAAGTTTATACTGCTGTCTGTGTCCCCATTGGGGGGTTTTGCCCTCTTTATGTGTATTGGTGACTATTATCACAGAAAAGGAAAGAGACATTTTAGAGTTGTCCCCAATGGCAACACCAGTTCTAATCCTCTAGGAGGAAAGTTTCTCTTACTGACCAATCTGACAGGGGCTTCTACCCTTTCCTAATCTATCCAAAACTAAAAAAAGGTATAACAGTTTTTATAAATTCACTTTAAAATGTAAATTTACATTTTCTTCTAAATTACATGATTATCTATCTAATTTATGGAAATGTTTCTAAAAAGGACACAGTTGTAGAATTATCCTGTATTATGGCTGACTTTGAAAACATTTTTTTTTCTTTTTCAGGATCTCAGCTCTTTTGCTATGCCATTTTTGGATGGAGACTTGGAAAGTAATGATAAAAATGCAAATCGCAAGGTAAGTTCATTACCAGAAAAGCAGAGCTGTAAATGGAAATCATAATGCCAACTAGGCATAATGAGAATATGACAATTTCACTGCAGATTGGTTCTACATCTTTTGTCACATGTTACTGGAGCACAAGACATAATATGACAATTCAGAAATTAGTTTTGTTACATTTCTACAAATGATTTATAACTATGTATGCTACATAGTGTTCCTTAGTCAGGGTGAGATTATGAGGAATACTTCTCATTAATTGGTAGCTGCATCTTTGTCATTATTAATATTGTTATGAAGATGGAAACTCCATTGTGTGCGTAGACACAGCTCCCACACATATAGACCTCCTATATACAGTGCCTTGCGAAAGTATTCGGCCCCCTTGAACTTTGTGACCTTTTGCCACATTTCAGGCTTCAAACATAAAGATATAAAACTGTAATTTGTTGTGAAGAATCGACAACTAGTGGGACATAATCATGAAGTGGAATACAATTTATTGGATATTTCAAACTTTTTTAACACACCATCCCCACTGTGAAACATGGTGGTGGCAGCATCATGGTTTGGGCCTGCTTTTCTTCAGCAGGGACAGGGAAGATGGTTAAAATTGATGGGAAGATGGATGGAGCCAAATACAGGACCATTCTGGAAGAAAACCTGACGGAGTGTGCAAAAGACCTGAGACTGGGAAGGAGATTTGTCTTCCAACAAGACAATGATCCAAAACATAAAGCAAAATCTACAATGGAATGGTTCACAAATAAACATATCCAGGTGTTAGAATGGCCAAGTCAAAGTCCAGATCTTAATCCAATCGAGAATCTGTGGAAAGAACTGAAAACTGCTGTTCACAAACACTCTCCATCCAACCTCACTGAGCTCAAGCTGTTTTACAAGGAGGAATGGGCAAAAATGTCAGTCTCTGGATGTGAAAAACTGATAGAGACATACCCCAATCGACTTACAGCTATAATCGCAGCAAAAGGTGGCGCTACAATGTATTAGCTTAAGGGGGCTGAATAATTTTGCACGCCCAATTTTTCAGTTTTTTATTTGTTAAAAAGTTTGAAATATCTAATCAATTTTGTTCCACTTCATGATTGTGTCCCTTTTGTTGTTGATTCTTCACAAAAAATTACAGTTTTATGTCTTTGTTTGAAGCCTGAAATGTGGCAAAAGGTCGCACAGTTCAAGGGGGCCGAATACTTTTGCAAGGCACTGTATATAGTCAGGGCCGTCTTTAATATGGTTTGGGCCCTGGGCAAACATTTTTTTTGGGCCCCCCTTCAGCTTATTTTGGGCCTGGCTGATTCACATGTATGTGTTTTGGCGGCCCTCATTTGTGCAGGCACAGCAGCCCATTGATTTGAATGTGCTACCATGCCTTTGTTTCCTGCAGAAAAAAGGTGCATTCAGCATTTTAAAAATCAGTTGCCTTGAAATCCATTCTGCTTTTGCACCATGCTACTTACCTGCAGTTCTTGCACACACAAACGCACTGTGTTTTTAAAAGCGTGACCTAAACGTCTAAAAATGCAGCAAGTTTGAGGCCTCGTACACACGATCGGACATATCCGATGAAAACGGTCCGCGGACCATTTCCATCGGATATGTCCGATCGGGAGTTTGATCCGATGGCGTGTACACATCATCGGATCAAATTCCCCGCCGCCGGACGGCGCGGTGACGCGGCGGTGACGTTGACGCCGCCGCGTCACCGCCACGTCACCGCACCAGGAAGTAAAACACTTCCGTGCATGCGCCGAATCCATTCGGCGGCGGCGCGGCGGCGGTGGGGGACGACATGTCTGCTGGTAAGTGTACTAACCAGCAGACATGTGGGGCGGACAGATTCCACCGGATGGATTTCAAAGCATGCTTTGAAATCTGTCGGGTGGAGAAATCTGTCCGCTAGCCCATACACACGAGCGGAGATGTCTGCTGAAACGGTCCATCGGACCGTTTTCAGCGGACATATCCCCTCGTGTGTACGAGGCCTGACAGTGCGGGAACTGCAGATAAGTCACAGCAGACAGCAGAATGGACAGACAGTGCTGTATTTCATTGCTTGATGGGTGTGCCGTGTGCTCAGCCTATTACATGAGGCATCAAATGAATGGGCTGCTGTGCCTGCACAAATGTGGGCCGCCAAAACACATACATGTGAACCAGTCAGGCCCAAAATAAGCCCATCAAGCAGTTAAATAAAGACAGTAATGCCATGTGCTCTGAGGCCTTACTCAGCCTGGACTGCAGGTCTGGTCTGTGACTTAAAGAGTTCCTCTATTTTACACATGGCATGGCATGGGGTCCCATGGTGCTAAAACAGAATGGACAGACGGTGCTGTGACCCCATGCCATGCCATGTGTAAATTACAGGAACTTTTTAAAACACTGACCAGACCTGCAGTGAATCATCAAATATTATAAAGACTTTGGGCACACTCTACAGAAAACTTCTATTTACAATATAGATTAGCAAACAGTGACATACCTTGAGGAGCAGGACATGAAGAAGTCAGCCTCAGGAAGAGCAAACTGGGAATGCTATAAAATCACATTCTAATTCACTTTTATATGCAAGCAGCACCCAGTGGCAGGAAGGGAGAAGTGCACGTCTAAAGGGAAGCCAGGTGTTCTGTACATTTTAAAACACTGGGAAGGGAAGCAGTACTGTCACCTGGCTGCGTGCCGCTGATGATTTTCAGCCTGATTTGTGGGCAGCACAGGGGCTTAACGGGCGGCAGGGCCGCCATCAGGAATTATGGGGCCCCTTACACAGCTTCAGGCATGGGCCCCCTGGAGCAGAGAACGGGGGGGGGTGCTGCCCCCTTAAATTGAGACGCGGGGGGGGGGGGGCGGGGCTGCCGCGAATTTAGAAGCGGGAGGCCCTTTACAAAAAAAAGATTTAATAGAGAAAAATATATATAAAAAAAAGGGGTGTTGCCATCTGGGACCTCTGGACCCTTTAATAAAAAATAAAATAAAAAAATATATTAAAAATAAACACTTATAAAAAAAAAGTGGGGTTGCCATCCAGGGCCCTGGGAACCTCTGGGCCCTTTAATAAAAAAAATATATAAACAAAAATAAAAAAATAAACATTTATAAAAAAAATTAAAAAGGGTGTTTGCCACATGGGGCCCTGGGGACCTCTGAGCCCTTTAATTTTATATATATATATATATATATATATATATATATATATATATATATATATATATATATATATATATATATATATATACATATACATATATATAAATAAAAAGAAATAAAAAGAAAAAAAAAGAAATAAAATATAAATAAAAATTATAAAAAAGGGGGGTTGCCATCCAGGGCCCTGGGGACCTCTGGGTCCTTTAATAATAATAACATTTATATTATATAATATGTATATATATATATATATATATATATATATATATATATATATATATATATATATATATGTATATAAATAAAATAAATATATAAAAAAGTTTTTTTTAATAAAAAAGGGGGGTCTTCATCCGGGGCCCTGGGGAACTACGGGCCCCTGGGGACCTCCAGACCTCTAAAAAAAAATTGGCCCTTTAATAAAAAATAAAATACAAATATATAAAATAAATATTTTTTTTTTATTTAAAAATAAATACAAAAAAGGGGGGTTGCCATCTTGGGCCCTGGGGGCCTCCAGGTCCCTGGGGACCCCTAAAAAAATTGGCCCTTTAATAAAAAATAAAAATATATTTAAAAAATTGGCCCTTTAATAAAAAATAAAAATATATAAAATAAATATATTTTTTTATTTAAAAATAAATAAAAAAAGGGGGGGTTGCCATCTTGGGCCCTGGGGGCCTCAGGGGCCCTGGGGACCTCCAGACCTCCGGCCCCCTAAAAAAAAGGGGGTTGCTTTGGGCCCCCAACAGTGACAGGGCCCTGGGCAGCTGCCCCTGTTTGCCCTATGGTAGAGACGGCCCTGTATATAGTAAATACCTCTAAACGGTGCAGGTTTAGGGGATATTTACAGTACCTACAGTTAAGCCTTACTATAGGCTTACCGGTTGGTACAATTAAAGAGGAAGACTTTACTTCCTCTTTAATACTATCGTTTCCTTTTTTATCATACTATACATACTCTTAGTTGAGCTTCCTTTGGATGTGTTCATGACATGGCATTGCGTGCAGAGACTGGGCATAGTGATGAAAGGGCCTAAAGATCTCTTCTTCCTGCTAGTTAGGTGTTGAAAATCTCAGCTCATGAACCTGGCATACTGTAAGAATATAAGAAAAGAGAGGGTGGACTGGCCTAGTGCATTATCCAACAAATGTATTAAAAGGTATTTAATAAAACTATAAAGACGTCTACTCACAAACATAAACGTAAAAAAATCGCTAATCAGGCCACAAGAGTGACTGATCTCTCACAAATTGCTTGGACTGCCCAGCCAAAACACAGGGTCCTGGTGGCTGACACATTTGGAAGGACCGACCATACTTATGCAATGCTGCTTTGAAAGCATAATAAATTAAAACACAGAAGACTATTTCTTCCACTGTTTTTTATTTCTTTGTTAATAAAAGGACATTTGAAACTTGTGTTCTGTTATGTGCATCAGTCACATACGGTGGCCCTGTATTTTTTCCTAATCAAGTCTGTTTTCAATTGCATGCCTTTCGGTTAACATTACATAGGAGATTTACTAAAACTGATGCACACAGAATCTGGGGCAGCTGAGCATAGTAGTAACCAATCAGCTTTGAGGTTTTAGGGCTCTTTCACACGTCCATTCAGTTTTTTAGATCAGTTTTTTCCCCCTTCAGTTGATCCGTTTTTTCATCTGTTTTTCGTCCGTTTTCCGTCCGTTTACATCCGTTTTTCATCAGTTTTTTTCATCCATTTTTTCATCCGTTTTTTTTTAGAACTTTTTTTTTTTTACATATTTTGATGAAAAACTGACGTTAGCGGATCGGATGGTAAACGGATCATCCGCTAACGTCCGTTTTTCGTCCGTTCCGTTTTTTTGACGGAAGAAAAATAGGGTTTTCTTCCGTCCAAAAAAACGGAGCTTACCGCAGACGGATGTTAACGGACGTTAGCGGATGCTTATCCGCTAACGGATGCTAACCCATAGGGAAGCATTGAGGTCCGTTAACGGACGTCCAAAAAACGGACGAACTGAACGGACGTGTGAAAGAGCCCTTATTTTCAAAGCTTAATTGAACAAGCTGAAGTTAAAAGCTGATTGATTAGTACCATCTTTCCCCGAAAATAAGACCGGGTCTTTTATAAATTTTAGCTACAAAAAATGCATTGGGGCTTATTTTCAGGGGATGTCTTATTTGTCCCCTGTCTTCTCTCCCCCTCTCCCTGTCAGGTCCAGGAGTCAGCATCGCTGTTTTCCCAAAATAAACCCTAGTTAAAGTCCTTTTAAAATCATTTAATCCACTCTGTAAATGGATTATATAATGTCCAGTGTGTGTGTCTTTATGTAACATTGTGGAAAATACCTTATTCACAGCGAAGCTGAGCGCTCACATGACCCACCAGAGCCCTTTTTCCCACTCTGAGCACTGCTGGGGGAGATATTGTAAATAAGGTGTTTTCTACAATAATGTTACATAAAGACACACACTGGACATTATATAATCCTTTTACAATGTGGATTACATGATTTTACAAGGACTTTACCTACGGCTTATTTTTGGGGTAGGCCATCCTAAGAAATTGAGATAGGTCTTATCTTTGGGGAAGCATGGTATGTGCAACTACACCAGATTCTGTGTGCACCAGTTTTCATTTTTAGTTTTATCTTCCAAGTAGTTAGTGTTATGGCTATTTATATAACATCATATAAATGAGATTTAGAGTTTGAAGAGGTTGCAACAACTGTAATGATTTGTTTAAATGGAAACTGATATATGTTATGTATTAACCAAATATTGTCTATTGTCCCTGCAGACAGAAGAACCCAGCAGTACTGGAAGCCCTTCAAAGAGCTTCTTCCCCAAATCACTACAAAACCGACCTTCTAGCCCACTGTCAGCCCCCGTAAAATCAAAGTATAGCCCAGGATCCCCAAAGACTGTGTTTCCTTTTCCATACCAAGAGTCGCCTCCTCGCTCCCCTCGACGGATGAGCTTTAGTGGCATATTTAGATCTTCTTCCAAAGATTCTGCATCCTCCAACTCATCTACCTCACCTGGGGGCATCAAATTTTTCACAAGGTCCAGAAAAGGTAGGAAATAACCACATCTTCAAAGTATCATGTGCACCGAAGTAAGGGAATGATACCTCTAAGTACTTTTTAACAAAAGATTGAGATATTCGGATATTCATTTGAAGGTTTTATTACTTTGTCCACAAACAAATAGGAATGAGTAGCCATTAAAGTAGATTTTCAGTTTCTATTGAAATCATCTTTTATTTTAACATCCCCCATCCTACAGTTGTTCCCATTATAGGTTTTAAAGTACACCTGTAGATAAATCAACAAAAGTTGTTAAAAGAACAGTAAGCTTAAAGAAACAAGGACACCAAGGTCTATTGCCTGTTGAGCAATACCAGCCACATCCTGTGGCTATTAACCATAAGAGCTTATTAGCATCTGCATAATAGAGGGCTCAGATTTTGGGGTCACCAAAGCTCTCTACAAGAAGCTGGAAATGTAAGGCCCCGTACACACGGCCGAGAACCTCGACGGGCGGAACACATTGTTCCGCCCGTCGAGGTTCTCGGCCGGCCGTCAGATTCGGCAACCAGCCCGTCGGGAAAGGCGACCAGCCATTCATCCCGACGGGCCGTCGAGCAAATAGAGAACCTGCTCTCTATTTGCTCGACGGGTTTCCCGACGGGCTGGGCTTGGCGAATCCGTACACACGGCCGAGGTTCTCGGCAGAATGAGGATCCCAGCGAGGTTCTCGCTGGTTTCTGCCGAGAACCTCAGCCGTGTGTACGGGGCTTAAGTAATAGGTACCTAGATGCAGGAACTATGCATAAAAATGCCCTATTGGTGCCTGTATATGGAGTGAGGATGATCGCTCCTGTTATTCTGCAATGTGTGAAAGTTCAACAGTGTTTTGTCTACTGCATTTCTTGGGTGCCAAAAGCTTGTATCTGGCCATGACTGGATGGCACAAAGGGTTGCCTGTGTAGAGAAATATTGAACAATGACAATCATTCTTGTGAAGATATTTTATGTTGAGGGCTAGGTATTATGTATGACAATTTTTTCCCCACCTTATATTTTTTGTATGAACTGAATGCATTATATCACAATAAATAGGTTAATTAGTTAATCAAGTATTGTGAACTGACATTGGTGGCCCTTTCTTTTATTAGTGCATACAGTTTAGCATTGGATTCCTCGGTGAACCTAATGTCTGCAGTGAACTAATTATTGCATATGAGTATGTGTATGGAATAATCTAGGATACCAAAAATAGGTTGACTGTCACAGTCCCCATGGGGGGATCTGTATAACCATAAAGAATTGCGAAATAATCAATCCAATAAATTCAATTCAGTTTATATATATATATATATATATTTATATATATATATATATATATATATATATATATATATATATATATATTGTAAGGGTAGGACCCTGTGCTGTGTGAGAAATGGCTCGTTTACGCCAGATTCAGGAGAGAAAGACACACTAATTGGACAGCTGTGTGTCCAGGTATATAGTTCTGACCTGAACAGCATTCAGGGCCCCACCCTACAGACAGGAGGTCTGTGCTAGGAGTCAGGTGACTCCCAAACCTCTGTGAGAGAAGACAGAGAGTGGATGTGTCTCTCTGCAGGGGGCAGAGGTCATTACTGTTGGGGCAGCTAGAAGCTGTGTGCTTCAAGAAGATCAAACGCTGTGTGCGACCAGTAAGCTCAAATGCTGTGTGCGGATAAGTCGCTGTGTGCGAACAAGTCGCTGTGTGCGAATCAAACACTGGGTGAGGATAAGTCACTGTGTGCGAACCAGATGCTGTGTGCAACTGTGGAATTGTTTGCAAGAATGATGGAACCCCCCTGCGAGGGCTGCTTTTGTATCTGAACTTTGATGCTTTTAAATAAAAGTGGGCTACCAGGCCCTTAAAAACTCAGTTCTGGAATGGTCTACTCACTGAAAAACGCACCTACCATTGGAGTGTGATTCCCCAATCCTACAATATATATAAATAATATATAATGTATCATAATATATAATACATGGATCATGCAGAAAAAAGCATGATAAATACAGTTATAATCATATTGACATATTTAATATTCATATTGGATAGACATATTTGATACCAGCAATAACGATTGATAAATTAAATGGACATACAGATCAAGTGAACATGATTATCTTAATAAATATAGATATTAAATGTAGTTGATAAAATTCATGATTTTGGGCAAACTTGACTTGGCATACCTGAGTAGGGGAGACAACTCTTTCAGGGCCACCATCCTACTCCAATATGGGGACTACTGGGCTACCTACTTGGGCTCTGCCAATTGGTAATTTATACATCTTTAAATCCTGCTCTCTTTTTGAAAGCATGACATATCATTTGAAACTTCGTTGACCTGTTTACCCATTTATTCCACTTTTCAGCCACCATTTATACATCCCACTACTGATGATTGGCTTTAAACACCATGAAACGCGTTGAGTCTAAACGTAAGAATCCCAAGTCAAGTTTGCCCAAAATCATGAATTTTATCAACTACATTTAAAATCTATATTTATTAGGATAATCATGTTCACTTGATCTGTATGTCCATTTAATTTATCATTTGTTATTTTTTGTATCAAATATGTCTATCCAATATGAATATTAAGTATGTCAATATGATTATTACTATATTTATTATGCTTTTTTCTGCATGATAAATGTATTATGATACATTATATATTACAGTTATACTGTATATATATATCAATTTAATTTAATTTATTGGATTGATTATTTAGCAATTCTTTATAGTTACATAGATCTCCCTGGGACTGTGACAGTCAACCTATTTTATATATGAGTGAGTGAGTGAAAAACGTATATAGCGCAACACATGCGAACTGAATCGCCTATGGGCGCTTAGTATCCATTCCCTGAGCGAAACTTTTTTTACCTCAAAAGAGATTTTGATCTCTCTTCTGAAGGCCAAGTGGTTCACCTCCGATCGGATGGTGGTTGGTAGAGTGTTCCACAGTCTAGGTCCTTGGACTGCAAATCTACGTTCTCCTTTGGATTTGTATCTGGCTTTGGGTATCTGGAGTAGATTCTGGTTGGTGGATCGCAGAACGCGATTGGGGTTGTGAGCTTTTAGTTTTTCGCATAGATATTGGGGGCAGGGCCGGACTTACCATTGGGCTTTTTTTTTTTTTTTAGGGGTCCGGAGGTCCCCAGGGCCCCGGACAGCAACCCTTACTTTTTGTATTTATTTTTATAAAAAAATATGTTTATTTATATATTTATATATATATATATATATATATATATATATATATATATATATATATATATATATATATTATCATTATTTTTATTATTATTAAAGGGCCCAGAGGTCTCCAGGGCCCCTGGATGGCAACCCCCCCTTTTTTTATAAAACAATTTACATTTTTATATATATATATATATATATATATATATATATATATATATATTTTTTTTTTTATTAAAGGGCTCAGAGGTCCCCAGGGCCCAATGTGGCAACCCCCCCTTTTTTTTTATAAATGTTTATTTTTTTATTTTTGTTTATATTTTTTTATTTTTTATTAAAAGGCCCAAAGGTCCCCAGACTCCCCGGATGGCAACCTCCCTTTTTTATGTATTTTTTATAAAAAAAAATATTTTTTTTAGGGGTCTGGAGGTTCCCACTTTTTTTATTTATTTTTTAATAAAAAAAATATGTTTTTATATATATATAAAAAAATAAAAATGGGCTAACTTTACTGCCTATTTTTTTTTTAATTCATTAAATTCATTTTTTTTCCAAAAAAATGCATTTAAAAAGACTGCTGCGCAAATACAGTGCAACATAAAATATTGCAACAACCGCCATTTTATTCTCTAGGCCAAGGTCTTTACTAAAAAATTATATAATCTTTGGGGGTTCTAAGTAATTTTCTAGCAAAAAAAAAAAAAATGATTTTAACTTGAAAAGAGCTGTCAGAAAAAGGTTTGGTGTTTAAGTGGTTAAAAATTCCTAATTTACATACAGAAGAAGTTAATTCCTTTGAAGAGATACAATGTTTAGACTTAACTTTCCACTGATAAAGAATGTTTCCAAAACTTGGCAGATTGCCCAGACTGACTTTTGGCTAAGAGCAGACAGGAAATTCTTTGCATACCAAAGTGCAGAGAGAAAATTATTTTCATGTGAAAGATCGTGAAACCTTGTATCAAGAATCGCAACGGGAAAAAGATTGCGATAACGATTCTTGACGATTAATCGTGCAGCTCTAATATATATATATATATATATATATATATATATATATATATATATATATATATATATATTTATTATTATTATTATTAAAGACCCCAGAGGTCTCCATGGCCCCTGGATGGCAACCCCCCTTCTTTTTTATAAAACTATTTACATTTTCTTTATATTTTGTATAAATGTTTATTTTTTTTATTTTTATTTTTTTTTATTAAAGGGCCCAGAGGTTTATTTTTTCTTTTTTTATTAAAGGGCCCAGAATTTTTATTCCGTGCACAGATGATGCACAGATGAGAGTCACCCCCCCCCCCTGCTCAACAACTTTAATGTGCACCCCCCCGCTCAACAACTTTAATGCCCCCCCCGGTCAACAACTTCAATTTGCCCCCCCCCCCCCCCCCGCTCAACAACTTTAATGCGCACCCTCTCCAGGGGGCCCCTTCAACACTCAAGCCCAGGGGCCCCCACCACCCTAAGTCCTGCCCTGATTGGGGGGCATTTCCTTGAATACACTTATGCGTTAGGCAGAGAGCCTTGAAAGTGATTCTGTCTTTTACTTGCAACCAATGAAGGGATCTCAGAGAAGATGAGATTGATTCCCAGGGTTTTTTCCCAGTCACAAGTCTAGCGGCCGTATTTTGAATGACTTGCAGACGAGTGATTTGGTATTTGGGGAGTCCAAGATAAATAGTCCAGTCTGGAGTTGATAATTGTTCCCACCACGACTGCTATGACTTCTTTTGGGATAAAGGGGGCAAGTCTGCATAGTAGGCGCAGCAGATGATGCAATCCGCTGACTTCTGACCCTATTTGCGCATTCATTGTCATGTTGGTGTCGAAAATGACCACGAGACTTTTGACTTTGGTGCTAGGGGTGATGGATTTACCCAGAATGGCCGTGGGTATCCATGTTGTTGCCGGATGATTTTTTTTGGTTGGCGTGAAACAGGAGAAGTTCTGTTTTTGAGCCGTTGAGTTTAAGAACTCTTTGTCATCTTGTTTTCTATCATAGTAAGGCATTTCTCTAATCCGAGATAATGATCCTTTTTATTACAGATGCGAAAATACAATTGTGTGTCATCTGCATAAGAGTGATAGAGTAACTTCCTAGATTATTCCATACATATATTCATGCCTCACTTGGTCCAAAAAGTCCCAAAATCCATTTTCTTTTTCTTTTATATACACAGGGATAGAGGCATGTTTATGTTGCGTTTGGTTCTAAACAGGTCACTTGCTCTTTATATAATTATTGCATATGTTTCCCAATGGGAACTGGGTATCCTATTATGCCCATGAACAATTTTAGACTATTTTAAATTTATATGATTACAGCTGCCTGAATTATGAGGCCAAAGCAATTTCCAGTGCCATACATGTCCAGTGATGTATGGCTGTGGAGGTAGATGCAGCTGCATTATAACTGTATCAATCTACGCATATGGTCATCAGATGACTGATTCTAATGCAACTGTGCATCATTTGACAATCAAGCCATTGTGTCAAAGATTTACAACAAAATTTCAGTGATTTACTTTTATGTGTACTTTACTTTTCATAGGCTGTTACCAAAATGTTTGGAATTGTCCTCTCATGGACAAACTCTGGCTTAAGTGTCCAATTTACTTTTAGAAGTTGCTTCCTAAATAAAACCTCTACATCTATATTACATAATAATTGTAATGTATTTTGGCGTGCTGATGTGATTGTGTATATATCAGCTTGCATTACAATTGTGGAACTATATAGCATTCATTGGATGCAACTCTGGAAAATTCCAGGGTTGATTTCTGTTAAAAATTCCCAGGAGTGGAATATATATATATATATATATATATATATATATATATATATATATATATATATATATATATATATATATATATATATATATATATATATATATATATCTATATATATACAGATAGTGGTTATTTCAATAAAACCTGGTCACTGAGGCTTTGCAGCTCATTGTAAATTCATACAAGCTCATAAATGCACATACACAGTATTTTATCACTCATCAGAGCTCCAGTAGTTATAGGTTTATCTGTACTGCTCAGTCCAGTAATACACTGCGTATGACCCAACATTAGGGACAGATGCTTGGGCCCCCTTTGCTGTGTGCTCAATAAAGTGGAAACAAGTCAGCTAGTGGATGTTGTGGTCCTGCAGTGCTGACACATGTGGCTTTTGCTCAGTCAGCAGCTCTTTCTACCTAACAGTGGTAGAGGACCAGAACGGATAAGTAGAACATAATACCTTCCTCAATGAGAGGCATGGAAGAATGTCTGAGCAGCACATTCCTGGCCAGCCTATTTATACCGGGAGAATTAAAACATCCATTTGTGTACTGTGTTCACATGGAGGTGTTGTGATGTTGTATAGTTTTACACTTTTTAAACGAAAAATTATTTACATTTTTTGAATAAGTATATACAGAACATAGTAGCACTGTTGCAATACCACTAGAAAGGCCATGCAGGGCCAACATAGCACATACAAAAGAACAATACAGATTACTATCCCACATAATAGTAAGGCTTGCATTAAACCTCAGAGGCCACTGCCCCACCTCGAGACATCAGGCTGCCCTGCATTGGCTGCCAGTTGGTCAGAGGGTGCGTTTTAAAATTTTAACACTTATTTTTAAAGCGTTTCACGGGCTAGGACCCGCCTATCTCTGTGCGAAATTGAATAGACATGTTACTGGCCGCTCCCTTAGATGGAGCTGCCAATTCCGCCTTGAACAGCCAAAGAGTCGGCTGAAAAAATGGGGGGGCCGGGCTTTTTCTGTGCTCGGCCCGAGAGGATGGAATTTACTTCCCCTAAGTCTTAGACAGAGTCCGGACTTACTTACATTTAGGAGGGATCTTAAAACCTGCCTGTGGGCAGAGGCAGAATGATAGGAGTATTGAGGTTAGGGCATTTTGGAGGGTAGTACTGCTGAATTTGTTTTATGGGGAATTGTGTGTTGTCTCTCCGTTGGTTTTATGTGATTTTTATGGTTTTATATTGTATCGTATTGGTTTTTTGGTTCTATATTGTTGTTATATTAAGTGATTTTAATCGTGGTACATATTGTATATTGTTACTATGTTAATTTATGCCTGTAACACCCGGTCTCGTTGTGAATTGTTAAGGTCTGGAAGCGTTTCGATACCTTCGGGTGATTCTACGCTATACAAGCAATAAACAATAATAATAGGGATCGACCGATAATCGACGGCCGATATTCACTCTTTTAGAAGTATCTGTATTGGTCCAAAAACTGACCGATAATACCGATATTGCTTCAAGGAGTTTTACCAGGGTGATGCATGCAGCTGCATGCTACCATGATACCGTTCTTTAGAGCGTTCTTTAGAGCGGACGGTTGGCTTAATTGTAATAACAATTGATGTGGCTCAGCAGCCACTCGGCTGTTATTACAAGCAGCTGGAGGGGACGTTCCGCCACTTGCCCGGGCTCTCCCATCCCTCAGGGAGGCCCGAGAAACCAGCCGGCACGTCTGCCAGCTGGCCGAAGACCTGAACAAAGCCAATGTTTCATTCGGGTATCGGATCTAGTAATCCGGAAGCGATGTCATGCCATCACTTCCCGGGTTACTGTCATCTTAAAATAAAGTATTCAAAAATGTGATCTTGACGTTTTGAATACTTTGAAGTGCAGAGGAGGGGTTTGGGGTCTTATAGACCCCCGATGTCTCTATAAAGAGTACCTGTCACATGTCTATTACTATCACAAGGGATGTTTCATTCCTTGTGACAGCAATAACAGTGATAAGAAACAAAAAAAATGTAAAAAGACAAAATATCGGCAGGAGAGGTGGCCGAAATTTCGGTATCGTATTGGCACCAAAAAAAACGATATTGGTCGATCCCTATCACATAACATCCCACTCCCTTCATCTACCCCTCCCAAATACCAGCTCATCACGACAACCTTTGGCATGAACCACAGGATAGGGTGTGCATCTTCGCGGGACAACAACGAAAGGCAAATTTTAGATTAATCCTTTTTGTGATTTTTCTGAGCCATGAAAATTCTTCCATTATATATTTTGTTTTATCTGCCTGGTAAGCATGATATTTCTCACAGTCCAGTGTATTTTTTTCTGCATCATAAACACATGGACAGTGTTTAATGCCACGTACACACGATCGGTCCATCCGATGAGAAAGGTCTGATGGACCGTTTTCATAGGTTAACCGATGAAGCTGACTGATGGTCAGTCGCGCCTACACACCATCGGTTAAAAACACGATCGTGTCAGAATGCGTTGATGTAAAACACAACGACGTGCAGAAAAAAATGAAGTTCAATGCTTTCAAGCATGCGTCGACTTGATTCTGAGCATACATGGATTTTTAACCGATGGTCGTGCCTACTAACGATCGTTTTTTTTCCGGTTAGGTATCCATTGGTTAAATTTAAAACAAGTTGGCTTTTTTTTTAACCGATGGTTAAATAACCGATGTCACCCACACACGATCGGTTTGGACCGATGAAAAGGGTCCATCAGACCGTTCTCATCGGTTTAACCGATTGTGTGTACACCTCATTAGACTGGATTCACACCTATGCATTTTTAGTGCTTTTTGCATTTTGCAGATGTGCACTACAGTCCATTTAACACAGTTTCCTATAGATCACGTTCGGTAGTGCAAATCTGCAAAATGCAAAAAGCGCTAAAAATGCATAAGTGTAAATCCAGCCTAACATGAATTCCAATGGCCCTAGTTTACACCAGTACTGTGCATTCCAGCGCATTCAACAAAAGTAGAACATGTTTTTTTCTGTTATAAAACACATCTGGAACACAGCAAAACGCTTTAAAAATGCACAAGTTTTCAGTTGAGATAAGGAAAAATGGGAAGAAACGCACAAACGCACTTAATAAAAATCATACAGAAACGCATTCAGAACGCAGAAATTGTGGTGGGAACCTGCCGTGAGTCACCACTGACTGATGGAAAACTACAGACTACAGCGCACAGCAGAGTGCAGATTATTCAAACATTATTCTTGGATTTTTCTCTTCTAATACTTATTTACAATTTATATAAAGCAGCTTTCAGTACCATGGATGAATATATGAATATTTTAGGGGATTGTTAGAACAAGTGATATCCTAAATAAAGTTGGTATGGCGGATACTGTTATTTTCAAAGTCAATTTTCTTCCCAGTAATCACATAGAACAAAATGACTGTCATTCTGCTGCATCTTTTTACTTTAAAGACCGCTAATACTTCTAATATAGTCTGTAGTACAAAAATGTGAAATATCTCAATATGTGTGCTAATATGGATACATTTATAATACTTACAGTATTTGTGAATTTTTTTCCCCTGTGGAATGTAACCTTTTCAGGTTAGTGATCCTTCAAGCAGAACTTCACACAAAAGGTGATGTCCTGCTTGTTTGCCTCCTCTCCCCTCCTTCCTACCAGTGTGTTTTTTTAGGGGGAGCGGGTACCTGGTTTTGACAGGTACCCACTCCCACTTCCACTTGGATTGTCGCAGTGGTCCAAGCGGAAGTTCACCCCCCTTCACAACTCCCAGAAGACTGCAGGACCATTTACAAACTGCAGCAAGGCTTCACAGCTGGTTTCCTTAGTTAGGATGCCGCCACTAGGGACCCGAAGCCCAGTGAAAAACAGGCACAGCTGAGGACAGCTCTGGACCCCTGGACAGATAAGAGTCCTTATATTAAAAGTCAGCAGCTACAATATTTGTAGCTGCTGACTTTTAACTTTTTGGGGGTAGAGAGACTGAAGCTTGTATTTAAGGACAAAAATCCAAAATTAAATCTAGATCTACCATTGTCCTTTGTAGTTGCTGTTAAAACAATGGCATTATGTGGGACAGATACCCATTGGCTGGCATTGCCTTAGGCCCCGTACACACGAGCAGACAGATTTGTTCAAATCGGTCCGACAGACCGATTTGAACAAATCTGTCTGATGGGATGTATTGGTTTGATCGTGTACACATGATCAAACCAAAATCCCCGCCGGCAGACGGCGCGCTGACTTGTCGGTGACGTGGCGGTGACGTTGACGCCGCCACGTCACCGCACCAGGAAGTGAATACTTCCGCGCATGCATTGAATCCATTCGACGCATGTGCGAGAAGATATGTCTGCTGGTTAGCGTACTAACCAGCAGACATATCGGGCCGAGGGGTTCCCAGCCGACAGATTTGAAAGCATGCTTTCAAATCTGTCGGCTGGCCAAATCCGTCGGCTCGCCCGTACACACGATCGAATCTGTCTGCTGGGACGGTCGGGCTGACCGTTTCCAGCAGATAGATTTGATCGTGTGTACGCGGCCTTAGAAGCCAATCAAACCTTGTGACCTGCAATCTATGGCTTCTAATCACCTAGAGAACTATGGAGTATAGCATGTAGTAGAGATGGTATAATGGTCCAAATTTGCAAAGAACCGATCGCTACTACACTGCTTTTGTAGCAGTTGCTAGTGATTAACCATGGTCAATTTTAGTAGCAGCAAAGACACTTTTGTGCACCCAGCCTTAATTTTCTAAGTAACATCGTCTTCACATGATGGCACATGATATTGCTTGGAAGAAAGCTGGTCAATTTACCAATCGTGGAAATATTTTTTTTTTCTGCACATGATTGGGGATTTCAAGATAACTAGTCCAATGGTCAAGTGAAAAATGTACTCCTTTAGTAAACCTCCCTTGTGTTTGACACTTATCACAGTGGGCTATCATATACTGACCTGCTTGTTATGTCATTACTTTAAGGAAATCATTGACTCATCAGTAACAACTTTAAAACAGAGAGGCTTTGAAGCCCTCTAATGAGAACAAACCAAAAAATAAAAAACAAAACATAAAGCCTTTGATATAACGAGTCCTGGATTAATAAATAATTACTCTTGGTTATGTGTAACTCTACCAAGGTATAAATCACAGTGGGACAGAGGTGACCTCAAATCCCTGGAACGTAGACTAGTCTTCTTAATCGGATCTTTTATTTAATCAGATTCTACTTTGTGTACTGAAGAATTAAGGGCTATGTGGGAATAATAAAGTTAATAATTACATAAAGCATTAGGATACTTCTCACTTTTTGATTTAACTCAAGTTGAACTTTATTTTCAAGGGCCCATTCACACTAAGGACTGCAGGAGCTTCGTGTTCCTGTGCGATTCACATGTAGTTCTGTACAGTGCAATTTCAGTTTATACATTTTGAATGGGCTGAAATCACACCACACCAAAAGAAGCGCATGCACTCTTTTTGCAAAAGCACGGCAAACGGATTCCATGGTACATTTGTAGCATGTGATCCGATGCCGGCAAATATGCTGCGTTTGCAAACTGCATTTTGGGTGACATTAACTTTGCACTGACACCCACAGTGGATCGCAAGGGCAGTGCGCTTTGAATGCGGTGTTGGAAAGCGACACAGAACGCAGGTTTCCCAAATGCAGTTTGCAAACGCAGAATATTTGCCAGCATCAATGTACCATGTTGAAGTGCTTTTCCAAAAGAAGTGCCATCATGACAATTTATTCGATAATATCCGATTGAACAAGCACAATTTTTTTTTTCCTACGATGCCAGATCGTACGATTTTAGTTTAACCAGTACAGTTGTCTTTGAAAATGCAAAACAAATACACAACATACACAAATACACAACAAATACTACTACACCACTTCTGAATTTTTATTCTGTCATACAGGAATTTTCATGACTTTAGTAAACTTTATTTTTATTTTATATACAATTGACCAATCTAAATTAAAGGACAACTTCTTTACGACTTCTTCCTTTTCAGTGTATCCCACAAAGGAAAATACTTACTTTCAGCTCCACACCAGAGAGCCTCATGCCGCGTACACACGATCACTTTTTGTGATGAAAAAAAACTTTGTTTTATGTGACGAAACAAAACGACATTTTTCAAACTTCATTTTCCAAAACGACGTTGCATACACACCATCGTTTTTCCAAAATGCTCTAGCAAAGCGCGGTTACGTACACCACGTTCGACGGCACTCTGTTCTATTGAAGCTCCGTCAACATCGTTTTGCCCACACACCATCACTTTTTATGACACAAAAAATGACATTTTGAAAAACGACACAAAAAATTCAAGCATGTTCGAATTTTTTTTGGTCGTTTTTTTGAAGACATAAAACAACGTTTTGCCCACACATGATCATTTTAAATGACGTTTTTGAAAACATCGTTTTTTTTCATCACAAAAAGTGATTGTGTGTACGCGGCATCACTGTGTCCTGGACTTGAGATTTTAGTAGCTGGGTTTACATATACTTAGAGCATGTTTTATCTAAGTTACAATATAAAAAAATCTTGCCAAGCTGAACATCAGACAAACAGCTAGTTTATATTGTATACCAACGATGTATCCTGGTCTAGGCCGACAAGGCCCAGGCCTAGGCCAGCACTTTGCAGGGGGGGGGGGGCAGCACGAAAGAGTCCCCGCCGGCTAACTCTACACTGTAAGCGTAACGCAAGCTGCTTCTAATTTTGACTGTCCTATCATCCTGGATCACAAACCTTCCTCACCTTGCTATATCTTTTCTGCTGCACCATTGGCATGGTTATATCTTCTTAGTCCTCTCCATAAAATTATCAGAAATTTGTGCTTAACCACTTGATACCCGCACGCCGTCATATGACGTCCAAAACGGGGACCTGTTATCCTGGGTGGACGTCATATGACGTTCTGGGCTTTGCGGGGGGATATCTCAATGATGGCTGCACCCAGAGGCATCATTGAGATATCATTTTTTAGCGGCGGCGATCCTGCGCACCGTAAGAATGATCATAGCGGCGGTTCCCCCCCTAGATCGTTCTTACAGGTGGCGGGAGGGGACATCCCCCCCTCCCGCCGCCATCCTGTGCTTCTCCGGGCTCTCCCGTCCCATTGGGGGCCCGGAGAGATGATCACCATCCGCCGGATGCTTGCCATAGAGATGACTGGTGACCAGATGGTCACCAGTCATCTCTATGACCGTCGGAGGCCCGAGCGCGATGTGATGACATCACGTCCGGGTACCCGTAAGTAAATAAACTGCAATTGCGGCTAGTTTGAATGAGATCTGTGAGTTTTTTTCACAATCTCATTCTTTCCAGCCTGGAGGAGAGATGTGGGGTCTTACTGACCCCGCATCTCTCCCTAAAGAGGATCTGTCACACACATTTCCTATTACAAGGGATGTTTACATGGGGGTTCTGAGTAATTTTCTAGCAAAAGAATGATGATTTGTACATGTAGGAAAGAAGTGCCAGAATACTCCCGGGAAGGAGGTGGGTTTTAAAGCCCGGTATTGAAGTGGTTAAAGTAGAACTATAGGCAACACTTTCTTGATCGTACATCACGGGACACAGAGCGCATAGTCATTACATATGGGTTATATGGAGTACCTTCAGGTGTGGACACTGGTGTAATCAACTTCACAGGAAGTTCCTCCCTATATAACCCCCTCCCACTGAGAGTGCTTTAGTTTTTTCGCCAGTGTCTTAGGTGTTGGTCACGTCTAGCTGTCCCTCGGAGGTCTCGGGACCCAGGATAGCTAGCCGGATCCGTCCGAAGTGCTTCAGAGCCAAGATGTACGGTACCCGGGCCCTGCTGGAGTGGGGTTGTGCCTATAATGCCTCTCCTTGGAGGGCTGGATTCTGGGCTCCAGTGCCTTAGTCTCTTCCAAGAACTAAACGCTACTGATGCCAGGATGCTATATAGGTCCAGGGGTGTGGGTTCCTTAACACAGGACCCCGGTCCCTGAAGGTCCAAGACAATACCCACGGAGATGGGGGAAGGCTGGGCCTCTTGCATTTTGCAATACCCTGCGGCGTGGAGCAGGTAAGAGGGAACCTGCGGGACTTGGTTCGACAGTAGGTATCCCCCTGGGGGTTCTGGGTTGGCTAACAGTATGCTTGTGCATCAGCCACTATCTCCACTATGTCTGTTGAGGCAGGATGGGATTATAATGTTTACCCAGATAATATGTAAATATATGTATACTTGTGTAAGTTATATATTTGCTACTCACCCCAGGTCTGCCTGTTAACACTGATACTGCAACCCCACATGTTTTAAAGAGGAAATTGCTGGTAAAAAAAAAAAAAACTCCTGTTTCTTAGGAAGCCCATGGGGACAGCTTCCTCGCTGTGTGTGCACTACAATAAGATTAGTGCTTACCTGGTGTCTGTTGGTGCTGCATAACGCTGGTCCATGTTGTTCCTCTGCTCTGCTTCCTCCATGTGGGTTCAGCGTGGTGCGCGCGATCGTGCGCGCGATCGTGCGCGCGTGTGTGCGCGCGCATACGCGCGCGTGCACGCCGCCTTTTATAGCGTCGGCGTGCGTCGGGGGGGCGGGCCAGCAGCGTCAGGGTCTGTATAAAGGAAAAACTTTTCTCTGGCTGGTCTTTCCCTCCTGGAGGCAGAGGAAGAAAGGATACAGAGCGTGCAGCTGGGTCTTTTGGCCACACAGGGACACCTAGTGGCGGTTTTGTGGATCTTCAGGTCTAGGACTTAGGTCCACTATTGACCAGAAAAAAAAAAAAAAAAAAAAGTTTTTTTGCTTAAAGGGACTCAGCCTTAGATCCAGCAGTATCTGAGTCTACCTTGGACTCCGGCTAACGGGCATTGGTGTGTCAATACTCACAGGCTTCCTCTGTATTGTCACCTCCCAGGCGGGTAAAAAAAAAAAAAAAAAAAAAAAAATTTTTCAAAAAAAAAAAAAAAAAAAAGAGAAATATAAAAGAAAAAGAGAGAAATTAGTTCTTTTTCATTTTTCTCATACCTGCCCTCATATTGGTTATTCCTAGCTACAACAGTCAGGTGTTGGCTATAGGGGTGACCCAAGGTTGTACAATGGCTCCAAAGGGATCTGGACCAGCCAAGGCTGCTAAAGGTACCAAAAAGCAAAAGGGGTCTCCATCGGGGTCAGAGGATTTGGGCCAGGCTTCTACGGCCCCACCCTCGCCAGTCAGGACACCGAGTGGCATAGTACAAGAGCCATTGGGGGTGCTGGGGGCAGAGGCGGCCCCCGATCCACCCATTCCCGTTTACGTGACGGAAGAAATGCTAGCAGCCACCATGTGTGGGCTAGAGAAAAGGTTAACTGCGTTGTTTTCCCGTCCTTGCCCAAGTAGCAAGCGGGCTAGATCCCCCTCACCCAGTGTGGGGTTTTCAGATGCGGAGGTCTCCTCTTCAGAGGAACGGGACCCACAAGGGGATCAGGCAGACCCAAGTCCCGACGGTTCAGACAGGGAAAATTCCACTATAGATGAATATTTTTCGGCCTCTCAAGCGGAGGGCCTGTGGATCCAGTCTTTGACAGATATGGTTCGCACTGCCTTTAAACTTCCAGTGCCAGAACTAGTAGCCCCGGAGGTATCCTCATTGGGTTCTTTAAAGGCCCCATTAACTGGTGCATCTTTTCCAATGCACCCCCTTCTGCGGAACGTGATTTACCAAGATTGGGCTCGACCTGATAGAATCTTTGTCCCTCCTAAAAGATTCTCTATTCTCTACCCTATGGAAGAGGAATATGTAAAGAAATGGGCTCTCCCTACAGTGGACGCAGCCATTTCCTGCGTGAATAAATCCCTGACTTGTCCGGTTGAAAATGTCCATATGTTCAAGGATCCGGTCGACAAGAAATTCGAGACACTACTGAAAGCAGCTTTTACCTCAGTAGGTGCCATGGTTCAGCCAGCAGTAGCAGCCATTGGTGTTTGTCAGGCCTTGAAGGATCAGGCAAAGCATATATTGAAGGACATGCCGGCTCAGCATACTCATGAATTAGCAGAATTCCCTAGGGCTCTCTGCTTTGCAGTAGATGCTATTAAGGACTCCATCCAACAGGCATCCCGTTTATCTCTACTGATGGTTCACATGCGTCGTCTTTTGTGGCTAAAGAACTGGTCAGCAGAGGCACCCTGCAAAAAGCTTCTAGCAGGGTTTCCCTTTCATGGGGGAAGACTATTCGGGGAAGACCTAGATAAATATATCCACACCATATCAAGTGGAAAAAGTACTTCCTTACCGGTCAAGAAAAGACCGCGTGGGCCCACGTTTAAACGACAGGCCATTGCAGGCTCGGCCCCTTCGACTTCCCGTCAGTATCGACGGCCTCCCGGGCGTTCAGCAGTTAATAGCCGCCCACAGGGACAAGCCGCGGCAAACAAGAGGCCCTGGTCTCGCAAGCCGGCTAAACCAGTCATCAAATCAGATTCATGAAGGGGCGCCCCCACTCTCTTGGGTGGGGGGAAGACTTCAGTTTTTCTCCGAAGTCTGGAAGGCCAGAATTCCCGACTCTTGGGTTCGGTCCGTAGTAGCCTCAGGCTACAAACTAGAGTTTCGAGAAATCTCCCCTCCTCATTTTCAGGGGTCAAGTCTTCCAAGCGACCCGTTAAAGAGGGCCTCTCTCGTAAAGGCGTTGGATCGCCTCTTGCTCCAAGGAGTAATTGTAGAAGTACCAACCCAAGAAAAGGGTCTGGGATTCTACTCCAACCTTTTTGTTATACCAAAACCCAATGGCGACGTCAGGCCTATATTAGACCTCAAACGCCTAAATCGCTTTCTAAGGATTCAGACCTTCCGTATGGACTCCATACGCTCAGTGACAACCAGCCTGCATCAGGGCGACTTCCTAGCATCTATAGACATAAAGGATGCATATCTGCATGTGCCGGTTTACCCAGCACATCACAAGTTTCTTCGTTTTACGATAAACCAAAGTCATTACCAGTTCGTAGCCCTCCCTTTCGGGTTGGCAACAGCTCCACGGGTATTCACAAAGGTGTTAGCCCCGGTACTAGCCGTCCTAAGGACAGAAGGCATCTTGGTCCTAGCATACCTGGACGATCTCCTGGTTATCGACAGTTCAGCTTCCAACCTCAATCATGCAGTAGTCCGCACAGTGCGGCATCTAGAAGAGTTCGGGTGGATTGTGAACCAAGAAAAATCAAGGTTACAACCCACAAGACAGTTGGAATATCTAGGCTTTCGGTTAGATACAGAATGCCAGAGGGTATTTTTACCTCAAGAGAAGATCAGGTCGTTGATTCAAACGATTCAAATAGTCTTAGGCAAAAAGAAGCCGACTATTCGCCTATGCATGCGATTGCTGGGGAAGATGGTGGCCGCCTTCGAAGCAGCGCCCTACGCCCAGATCCATACCAGAATTCTGCAAGCAGCTATTCTCTCTGCTTGGAACAAGTCCATACAGGCATTAGACCGTCCATTAGTTCTTTCTCCAGAAGTCAGGCACAGCCTGTACTGGTGGCTGATCCCTCAAAAATTATCAAAAGGGAAAACCTTTTGCCCCATCTCGTGGAAAATAGTAACCACAGATGCCAGCCTAACAGGTTGGGGGGCAATCTTAGGAAAACGGACCCAGCAGGGACAGTGGTCAGAGGCAGAAAGTCTGCTTCCCATCAATGTCCTAGAGATCAGAGCTGTTCGGTTGGCCCTGGTCGCCTGGACTCTCCCCCTGCAGGGTCTGCCAGTAAGGATACAGTCCGACAATGCCACGGCGGTGGCATACATAAACCACCAGGGGGGCACAAAGAGCCTGGCGGCTCAAAGGGAAGTAAACCTAATTTTTGCATGGGCCGAAGCCCATGTACCCTGCATCTCAGCAGTGTTCATCCCAGGGATAGACAATTCTCAAGCAGATTTTTTGAGTCGTCAACAGTTACTCCCGGGAGAGTGGTCTCTTCACCCCCAGGTATTCCAAGAGATTTGCCAAAGATTCGGAGTTCCCGATGTGGACATCATGGCAACAAGATTCAACAAGAAATTGGACAAATTTGTATCCCGAGCCAGGGACCCCTCGGCCTACGGGACCGATGCGTTGGTTTGCCCCTGGCACCAGTTTTCTCTCCTGTATGCGTTCCCTCCACTACAGATGATTCCCCGCCTTCTACGAAGGATCAGGGTGGAGCGCAGGCCGGTGATCCTGGTGGCCCCAGCCTGGCCCAGAAGGGCTTGGTACGCACTCATCGTGAGGATGTCAGTAAGGGCACCGTGGCCACTCCCCCTGCGCCCAGATCTGCTGTCTCAGGGCCCGATCTACCACCCTGCTTCACAGCAGCTAAATTTGATGGCTTGGCGGCTGAATCTCTAATTCTTAAGGGCAGAGGCCTCTCTGCCCAAGTCATATCTACGTTAATTCAAGCTAGAAAGCCAGTCTCTAGAAATATCTATTACAGAGTCTGGAGAACCTATGTGGAGTGGTGCGAGTCTCAAGGAGGGCATCCTCGCAAGTTTTTTATTGACAGGATCTTGCGATTCCTCCAGGTTGGCGTTGACAAGGGGTTGGCTCTTAGTACTCTAAAGGGGCAGGTGTCTGCCTTATCGATATGGTTTCAAAGGCCTTTGGCCACACATTCGCTTGTAAAAACCTTTTTGCAGGGGGTCTTGCATGTAAATCCCCCTATTAGAGCTCCCCTCTGCCCCTGGAATTTAAATCTGGTCTTGTCAGCTTTACAAAAGCAGCCGTTTGAACCTCTGGCAGAAATCCCTCTTGTGCTGCTAACCCGAAAGTTGGTTTTCTTGGTGGCTATGGCTTCGGCCAGAAGGGTCTCCGAGCTGGCAGCCTTGTCTTGCAGGGAACCGTACCTTATTCTGCATAAGGACAGAGTGGTTCTGCGGCCTCAGCCTTCTTTCCTTCCTAAGGTCATATCCAGTTTTCACTTGAATCAGGACCTAGTCCTACCATCCTTCTTTCCTACTCCCCAGTCCAGAGAGGAAAGATTGCTTCATACTTTGGATGTGGTCCGAGCCATGAGAGTTTATCTCAAGGCTACAGAAAAGATTAGGAAAACAGATGTGCTTTTCATTCTTCCGGATGGCCCCAAGAAGGGTCAGCCGGCTGCCAAGTCTTCCTTGGCTAGGTGGATTAAGCAGCTGATTTTTCAGGCCTATGGTCTGAAGCGCGTTCCACCGCCCTTATCAGTTAAGGCCCATTCTACGAGGGCCATGAGTGCCTCTTGGGCGGCACACCATCAGATCTCTATGGCGCAGGTTTGCAAAGCGGCAACCTGGTCTTCCGTACATACGTTTACTAAATTTTATAAGTTGGACGTCACAAAGGCTGCGGACGCAGCATTTGGGCAGGCGGTCCTACAGGCAGCAGTATAGAATCCTCTGGCCCGGTTCACGCCCCCTTTTTCTGTTGGGGGAGCTATTTTACCTCCTGATATAGTTTCTGTTTGGCTATTTTTGGCCTTACGGTCTCCCTCCCTTCATGGAGCATTGCTTTGGGACATCCCATATGTAATGACTATGCGCTCTGTGTCCCGTGATGTACGATCAAGAAAAAGGGATTTTTAATAACAGCTTACCTGTAAAATCCTTTTCTTGGAGTACATCACGGGACACAGAGCTCCCACCCCTCTTTGTGGGAACATTGTGTAACCTCAGAGAAATTGCTTGCTACAAAACTAAAGCACTCTCAGTGGGAGGGGGTTATATAGGGAGGAACTTCCTGTGAAGTTGATTACACCAGTGTCCACACCTGAAGGTACTCCATATAACCCATATGTAATGACTATGCGCTCTGTGTCCCGTGATGTACTCCAAGAAAAGGATTTTACAGGTAAGCTGTTATTAAAAATCCCTTTTTTTTTTTCCATTTTGGATAGAGTAAGGGAGAGTTATAGCCCCTGTCACTTTCTTACCATCCCTGTCCCATTGCAGAGATTTCCCTTCACTTCCTGCCCCATAGCCAAACAGAAAGTGAGAGGAAATCTATGCAAGTTAAGGAAATGTAAAACCCTAAGAACTAGGGTCCCCACTTGAAAATTTCAGGGTAGGTCTTAAACAGAAAGGAATGTGGCCTTGACAGGAAGGGGTGGGTCATATTTAAATTCGGGGGTGCATGAGTTTAGTCAGGCCTAGGGCAGCACAAAACCTAAATACACTACTGGTGTATACCTATATATATTATCAAGTATTAGGTATGGACCCATGAGTGCCTTAAAGCTGAAATGTAGGCATAGTTTGTATAAAAACACCATGTAATCAAATGATGTATTCATTGAAAAAAGTTGTTTTACATAATCCTGCAATGGAACAAGGCCACATGTAGTATACTTTAATCCTTTCCAGCTGTGGCAATTTATGGGCACACTGTGGTTCCTTACTATGGGGCATTCCAGGGTCCCTGTGGTTGCCAGGCAGAAACCTCTAGAAATGTCCCCTCTGGGAACATCCTGTGGGCAACTCAGCCTGGCCTAACCTGAACTTGGGCCTTTAGATCCAACCTGTTCTTTCTTCCTACAGGCCTAGGTCCCTCACATTCCCCTGGGCACAAGTTCTAAAATCCTTAAACACACTGAGAGAGGTATAACAAGAGGTGAAACCTGCACCCTAGCAGTGGGTTTTGGATTGCCCTGTGTTTCTCCAAAGGTGGGACATAATCAACCTTACCTCCAGCTTTAGCCAATTGTTCTATACTATGATAGATATGGTCCTGGTTCTTAGTTCTCTGGAAAAGTCTTTATGAAACTTTCTAAGTTATTTATTTATTTATTTATTTAACAACAATGCAATTAGCATTCTTATTGTTAGCCTGTATAAATCACAATGAAATGAATGTATAAAAATCCTAACAGTTATATGGGGAAAACTGAATAAAAGAATGTTTTGTTCATCAACTTTACAGCTGTTATAAAAAGCAAGTGGACGTCAGGTCACCTCTGTGTGAATTATTAACAAAGTTAGCTCTCTAGAATGAGACTATATCAGGAATTTCTTAGATTAAATAAACTTTTGGTAAACAGATATCCTGAATCAGACAGGTAGCATAAACAGGTGAGAATGGACATAACTTTTTGCTCAATTGTTAAATGCATTTAGCCAAGTAAATGTTGTGGATGGGACAAGGAGCCTGTAAATAATGCTATAGGCACAAATGTATAACGCCATATGGTAAACACATTGGGGTTGATTTACTAAAACTGGACAAACTTTGAGTCCTGCAAAGAAACCATTCAGCTTTTAGTTTTTTAGTTTTTTTGTGACAGCTTTATTGAATAAGCTGCAGTTAGAAGCTGATTGGCTACCATGCACAGCTGCTACAGGTTTTGCACTCTCATATTATTTTGATCTGTTTTACCTAAAGCTGGGTTCACACTATGGTCGCATTTGGCTCACAGCAGGGGTCCAGTGCATCCCCATTCACCATTTCAGGTCCAATTTCAACTCAAATTTTCGGCTGAATTTGGACCTGAAACTGACCAAAAGAAGCCCAGGACTCCTGCGCAAATTTGCACCGGAGACGCAGCGGAGATATGTGAACTGGCTCCATAGAGAGCCAGCTATTGTGAATTTTGATGCGGGAAATCTGCATTTAATTCGCAATTGTGTGAACCCAGCCTAAATTGTTAACCCCAAAAAAATAATTTGACAGATCTTGGTCCCTTAAAGCAGATTCAACAGCACAGTGATCATGCTGTGTAATCTGCCCCTCTCTAAACTGTATAAAACCTCCCTGAACCTGCCACTTCCTGTACCCCCCTGAACTGACCACGAAAATCAGGGCTGCTGAGCCCTGACCACAGTGGTCAGCGTATGTCCCTCAGTCATCCACAGCCCTGCTCTCAGCTTTCCTCTCTCCCCCTCACCCCCTCCTCCCTGCCTGTCAGCTCTGTGTCTCTGTCTCTGCCCCCCCAACCATCCCCGCTTCTATGAGTACAAATAAAAGTTTACAAAATGTCACTGCCAGACCCTCTAATATTGTTAGGCATAGCACACAGTATAAGTATTTTATAGAAACAAGCTTTGTAAATACCGTTTTAGTGCAATCTTTTGGCCAGTTACGTGACTCTAGGACAGTTTCCAGGGCTACTGCAGGAGAGGCTGAGTGGCCATGTGAACTCTGACTGATGTCAGAGGGAGATCTTGGCCCCTCCTGCAGAAGCCATATATCAGATGTATACAGCGGCCGCAAGTCATGTGACCTGCCTGAGGATCACCTAGTAGGTACTTACAATGCTCATCGACTGCGGGTGCAATGCAAATTCTTATGGTGCAGTGTGAATTTTATCTTCATAGGCTTCAACTGAACTTGCAGTAAACTCACATTTCACATCTCTGCAAATCCTCTGTAAATTTGCGGTAAATTCACACCTGTCCACGTCAAAACGCAAGGTAAATTCGCACCTCACACAGGACAAAAAACGGATCAAATTCGCAGTGCATCGCGGTAGTGTGAACCTAGGCTCAAAGAGAAGTATGGCCAAAGCTTTTTTGGTCATACTTTGCTTCTGGGTCACAGGTGTGCTCTTACTTTGCACTTCTTTGACCCAGAATCAGCCAAAAGCTGGCTAAAGCCTGCTGTCAGCTGAAGTCGCAGAAAGGATCCTGACTATGTCGTCTGGATCCAGCCAGCTGTGTGATTGACAGTTGACTCCAGCTCTCAGCTGAGAACCAGAACACCCTCTCCAGTCTGGCAATCCAGTGCGCCCTGGAAGGGCAGATCAGAGACAGGTGACAGACGCTAGGATAGCAAGCTTACCTGAAGGGTAACCCTGTCACTCCTTATTGCTCCCAATACCAAAAGAAAAATAGGAAGTCATGCAATTGATTAAGCCATACCAGTTTGCCTTTTTTAAAGTCTAAAAAGCTCCCAGTTCTTGAGAGTTGCATTTGGTGATAAATAATGGGATGAGATCAGGGGTGTATTGCAAGGAGAGACCCTTTTACCAAGCTAAGTGAAGCAAGAATTTTAATATAATTTCACACAAACGTCCTAATTCTGAAAATGCCAAGTGTGCATAGTCTGAGCATCTCCACACCAGCCCAAAAATTGTCGCAGAAAGACCGGTATTTCTGACTCATGCTAAGTCCAAGCTGTATAAAATTTCAGTCAAGGAACGTAAATTGAACGAGTTTAGTCTTGAAATTGTACAACGGTAATGGCTTAGGTTCGTGAGCCTTATGTTTACTGGAGAAAACGGATTTCTGTGCAATATAATTGTTTCCAATTAAACAAGATCACATTTACATCATCGTGTTATTGTAGCCAAATGTTTGGCAGTTTTGATAACTGGTAGATGAAGGTACTCGGGGAGTTATCATGAAGGAAAAACATTTATTTTTCCATTCATCCTTCCTACAAGGACATGAAGTTTGCTAGGACCATATGTTGTTAAACAGCCCCACACCATGATTTTCCCACCTCCAAACTTCACTGTCAGTATTGGAGTGTTTTTGGGGTGATGTGCAGTGCATCCAAAGAGTTCAATGTTGGTCTATATTCTCCCAGTATTTCACAGGCTTGTCTAAATGTTGTGCAGCAAGCTCTAAACAAGCTTCAACATGCTTTTTTTTTCAGTAATGGAGTCTTGCATAGTGAGAGTGCATACAGGCCATGGTGGTTGTGTGCATTACTTATTGTTTTCTTTGAAATCATTGTAGCTCCTAATCCCAGGTCTTTCTGAAGCTCTCCACAAGTGGCCCTTGGCTCATGGACAACTCTTCTGATAATCTTTTTCACTCCTCTGTCAGAAATCTTGTGAGGAGCACCTGGTTTATGGTGAAATGATGTCTTTGACACTTCTAGATTATGGCCCCAACAGTGCTCACTGGAACATTCAGTAACCAATTGTATGTTTTGCAACAAAAGGGTTGTGGAGGTTTTGAGAGAGCTCTTTTTAACTTAATTTCTGAACTTAATTGTTTTGGTTTCTTTGTATGTATGGATTTCATGGGCTTTTACGGACATGTGGTGAAAATTTCATGTCAATAGCACCTTTAGAAATATACTTAGAAAAATGGTGACATGTTCTATACTTGTTTTATACTTGTACATATATATTTAGCTTTTTGACAGTATTAAATGGCCCTTTGTAATAAAAATTATATATTATGGTGCTCCCCATATCTGCTTCATTCAATATCTTTAATGCTAAAACCTCTCACACAGGGCATATCAATGCGTACCCCATGTGAAGGCAGATTTTCCGTGCATCCCTGTGCAGGCAGTCCAACTGATATCAACTGGGATACAGCGGCTGTAAATACAGAACTGCTGCTCCCAATATGACATCTGTGTGAGTGTTGGTGCATGGCCCTGAATGCAGACAATATGAGCTCAAGGACACTTACCTGCATCCCCATATATATTGGGAGCAGCAGCCCTGTTCATGCAGCTGTTGTGTCCCGATTAACATCAGTTCATGCTTGCATCGGGATGCACGGAACACCTGTGCATCCCTATGCGGGTAATTACGGCACTCGCATCAGGGTATGCATTGATTTGTGTGTACGCGGCCTTAGAGCTACAAAATAATAACTTTTATGAAAACTAATGTCTTCAGTCCACTGAACGGGATATATACAATATGTGTCAAAACAAACACAACCACAGGGAAAACCACAACAAGCAGATATTCCCAGTTCACCTTAGCTAAGAAATATTATGTGATCTCACCCTGCCATTTAAAACCTTTTAGAATCATGCATGTCCAATGAGATGCTGATACGCCTTGTTTAATAGTCCTTACCTCATCTTTGAAAGATGGCTAAAAGTAATGTGAAGAGGAGTTATACTGGCTAAAAAGCAATAGTGGGAGAGAACAGGAAAGGAAAAAGTACTGTACAGTATATTGCTGCAAATCTGTTTTATTTGCCTGAAACCAAAGAGACTGTGTTTTATTTTATTTTTCAAACATTTTATTTAAACCAGGAAAAGGCAGATCCGGGAAAATTTTATTTATAATATACAGACATCAGTGTATCCATTTGCAAAGCATATAATATGTTTAATCAGTATTAAAATTACATAAATGTCAAGATATCATTATAAAGGATAATTCAAGCATGGATTTAACTTTTCTGCATATAGCCTAAAAAAATAGACCACATAGAAAGAGGTATGGAGCTGCCTATTCCCTTTTCCATTCTATATAAAAGCAAAGGGTTAGGAAGAAAAAAACATAGGAGGAAAGGGAAAGAAAAAAAAGAAGAAGAAGAAGAGAGAAAAGGGGGGGGGGTGAGGGGAGGGAATACGGGAAGTTTAAGGTGGTACAATGGTTCGTCACACTGTTGGCATTTAGGATATATTACTTGTTGGACAAAGTTATGGATGTAAAAGAGCCTCAGAAAGGGCAAATATTCTGTCCATAGTCTCAAGATCTTGGAATATTTTTCATGTTTATGTTGCACCTAAAGTACTAAGGGCCAGATTCACATACAATTACATCAGAGATACACTACGCCGCCGTATTTTACCTTGCTCTACGATGAATCCAAGTAGATTTTGGCCCGTAACGTACGGCGGCGTAGTGTATTTCTCACGGCGGAATCGAAATACGCAATTAGGGGGCGTAAAGCATTTTTAATTAGGCGTGTCCCCGCGGTGATCGAACTGCGCATGCTACGTTCAGAAATTTCCCACCGTGCATTGCGCGAAATAACGTCGATACGTCATTCGTTGTTTGAGTAGCGTCGTTTACGTACATACCTATTCCCGGACGACTTACGTAAAAAATAAAAAAAGACGTTGACATTCGACGCGGGAACGACGGCCATACTTAACATGGGCTGTCTAAAACTAGACCAGATAAAAGGTGGAATAACTTTACGCGACAAAAAGATGACTACAGATGCCGTAAGAGATTGCGAACGACGCTCGTAGATTGTCGGAAAAAGCTCATTTGCATACCCCGACACGGAAAACGAAGGGAACTCCACCCAGCGGCCGCAAAATTATTGCAGCGTAGATCCGAAGGCATACGAACACGTAAGCCAGTCAGATTGAAGCCCGAAGCCGTCGTTTCATGGTTTGAGGATTCAGACTAATGAAACGACACGCGTAATTTGAAAGTACTCTGGTCTAACGCGAGATAGACCGGAGTAAGGGCTCTGTGAATCTGGCCCTAAGTCTTCCATCTTATTGATTTCTTTCACTATTTGGAGCCAGAAAATAATAGTTGGTGGTTGCGGGTTTTCCAGTACAGAGGGATACAAGCTTTGAGGGCATTCAACAGGTGACGCACTATTGATTTTTTATAAATTTTCTCCAGGATGGCCAAAACATGCAATAAGGAAAAAGCTGGATCATCAGTGTGTCACGGACTGGAGTCAGGCTCAGAGGCCAGTAGCTATAGCAGCAGAGTAGGTATTCACACAGGTCACCTTGGCTGATGACAAAGGTTCACCTGAGGTGCTGGGTCTAAGCACTAACCGGTATTCACCAGAGCTGATGGTGGAGATGGGCTTTGCTGCATGTTGGTGCCAAATCGCGGTCCTCAGGATAGCCCCACCAGGAGGTGAGCAAGCTGTGGTCTGGAAGCAGATATAACAGGTAGAGATCAAGCAGAAGCATAGTCGGGGGAACGAGCCAAAAGTCAGTAACAAATAGTTGCAGGTTGGGATTCAGCAGAAGCGTAGTCTGGGACGAGCCAAATGTCGGTAGCGAATGGTAGCAAAGATACAGTCGGCAGCAGGAGACAGGAGCAAGATATTGGCTGGTGAAGGCACAATATTCTGGCAACTAGGAAGTGCAGGGACATGGCTTAAATCAGGAAGTTCATGGGAGGAGCAAAGGGTTCAAGGTTGAAGGCAAACAAGATTCAAGACAAGATCATTCAAGGAATTGTCTAAGGAACTATCCAAGGAACTGTCCAAGGAGCTGCCCAGCATTACAGGTGGCTCAGCACCAGAGGTCCCAGGTTCAAGCCAAGGTCCTAACACAGGGATCTCATAATCCATACATTTTTGTATAATTATCCAGATCTTCTTTGAGTAATATTTAAGCTTAGGGCAAGACCAAAAGAGACGTAGTAGCATTCCTCTTCCCTCCTGGCATCTCCAACAATTTGTGTAACCTATGAAGAGAATGGTACCACTTCATTAACATTTTAAAGTTGATTTCCTGAATCCTCGTACACATAGATGATTTTGTGGGAAAATCTAATATTGTTGTTGTTTTGTTGTAAAAGTGTGATTTAGGGCTGTTTCCCATTTCTTCAAGCATGTCTCATTGGTAGGGGAGATCAATAGGTTATATGTTTGAGAGAGAACTTGTGGCAGAGTTCCTTTGTCTGAACAGTATTCCTCAAAAGTAGTCATGTTGTGACCAAAACCCTGTGGGTTAGGTAGAGAATGTAAATAATGATGTAGTTGGAGGGCTTTCCAGAAGGTTAATCGGAAAGGGCCTGAGTCCTCCCTTAAAGCGTCAATAGAAGGCCAATGATCAATGCTAAGAAGTGTGATGCCTGATAGCGACCAGTTTGGTGTAGCCCCTGAAGCGCCTGGTTGTGAAGGCCCGGAAGAAATTGTGGGTTTCCTAATATTGGGAATAGAGGAAAATCTCATGTAGAGAGGGATGTCTGTGTAAAGAGATGTGAACTTATACGAAGTCTAGGCCCTAGCATAGGATGTAATTTTAAGGCACCCGCTAGTTTTTCATAACCTTTTAGGCCTCGTACACACGATGAGATATGTCCGCTCAAACTTGTCCGACGGATAGTTTAGAGCGGACATGTCTCATCGGATTTCGGTCCGATGGCGTGTACACACCATCGGATCAAAATCCCCGCCGGCAGACAGCGTGGTGACGCGGCGGTGACGTTGACGCCGCCACGTCACCGCTACGTCACCGCACCAGTAAGTAAACACTTCCGTGCGCATGCGTCGGATCCATTCACAGGATACGACGCATGTGCGGGAAGATATGTCCGCTGGTTTGCCGTACTAACCAGCGGACATATCCGACGGACAGGTTTGTAGCGGACAAATTTCAAAGCATGCTTTGAAATTTGTCCGATGGACAAACCTGTCCGCTAGCCCATACACACGATCGGATTTGTCTGCTGAAACGGTCCATCGGACCGTTTTCAGCGGACAAATTTGATCGTGTGTACGCGGCCTAAGTGGTATGTCAGCT